>CM060688.1:42450481-43146731 GCA_030686995.1 Artemisia argyi
TAAGGAACGCTCCAAAACCAAAATTTACTTAAAAGAAAACATTTTAAGGAACGGTTAAAAACAACCGTGACTTACAATCACTTTTTAAGAACGGTTAAAAGACCGAACTAAAAAACAACTAATCTTTTGGAACGCCATTTATTAAGACGGTTCAAAAACCGTTCTTAAAAATCTTTTTAACCGAACCTAATAATCCTTTTTCCACTAGTCGATGCTTAGTTTTATCTTCTTTGTTGTTTTATGTATTTTTGTCAAGCTACACCTTCATTTGTGTCTACCAAAAGCTCACTCTGGTGATTCCCCCAACCCTTGTATGGTGTTGCTGTAGTCTGTCACAACTATTATGGTGTATGTCTTGTTTTAGCTTTACTTGTTATGTTCGATGTAATTTGTTGTGTTCAAATTTCCTCTATTTGTGAGGTGTGAAATGAAATCTATGTTAAATAAAATAAAATAAAATAATAATAATAAAAAAAAAAAATAGTCATGACTCATGATTTATATTGTTTTTTCATGATTTTTTTTTTTTTTTTTTTTTTTTTTTTTTTTTTTTTGAAGTGTAAACGTTAACAATGCAACCAACTTGTTTAGCCACTCTAAAGATTTCCCAACGACTTTCTTGCTAACACAAACACGTCACTCTTTGCATTTTGATGTAGTGTTTTCCTGGACCTTTTTAAAGAGTCTTTTCAGCTAAACCGTTCACACATATAAGGACCAAAAACTATAATCTAATTCAATAATTGATACACTTACTAATATTTTAAACCAATCCGATTCCTACTAGTGGATTCAATGTATATAAGATGAAGGTGAGAGCCTGTTTTGACTTTTTTTCTTATATGCGATGCTCCAAATCCGTTTCAATCTTATAGCCATCATGTCTTATTCTCTCCATCACGGGAAATGATATTGAAAGTTAACTGTATTTAATATTTATCATTATAGAAGATATTAATAGGGGTCTTGCGGGGTCTCGAGACACCAAGAATTTTTTCGATCTTGTGTTGATTTGGGAAAAAACATTGATTTTTTTTAAATATGCCCGGTCCATCGAAATGTATTTCTGGTTTAGTGAAATATTCGTTTTAATTTATTTTTTAACTCTATTATATTTCAGTTAAAAATATTTGTACACCGGTCGTATTTGTTTTTGATTCCCTAACTGGACCCAAACTGTATCAATGGTTTGCAACTGCACATGTGTTATAAGCTCATGTCGTGATGTGAAGTTTAAGGAATATCTCTCAAGTACATGATACCCTTCTAAATCCAGTTTATGATTTGATATTGCGAAAATTACTGACATACCCCTGCACGGAGGGGTATGTCACAAAATACCCCAAGTATCCGCCGTTTTCAAAAGTACCTCAACATTCCCCTTAAATCCATACGCGACACCAGGGGAGGACACGTGTCAAGAAGCTAGCTCAGGCCAATATATATATATATATATATATATATATATATATATATATATATATATATATATATATATATATATATATAAGGCATGTCGCGTACAACCATACGCAAGACCACACGTGTCAAGAAGCTAGCTCGGGCCAAAAAAAAAAATTATATAGCATGTCGTGTATAACCATACGCGAGACCCACTTTTCCATACGCGACACCCATAAATTTTGCATGGGGAATGGGAAAAGTATGTTACGTCTTATTATTAGGGTTTAGGGTTTCAGTTTTAGGGTTTAGTAGGTATCGTTCACTTTTTTGAGTCTATAAATAGGTATTGTTGTATGGTGCATACACACACAATTTACATACTAACTGAGTTTTCTTCCTCAAACACAATGTCAAACCATGCATCACCTGAAAATGATTCGTTTCACACACCACCTGGCACTCCACCACCGTATCTGTTTCTGTTTTACCACGTGAATGACAACCCACCACAGCATCTACCACCTGCGTTTACACCACAAGAACTGTGGCAGTACTTCCAAGTGCATGACAACCCACCACCTCCCACTCCACCCCAAGATTTGTTTCCGAGCTTCCAAGTGCATGACAACCCACCACCTGCCATTCCACCAGAAGTAATGTTTCCAGAGATAAACCAACCCATGATTCGTCAATTGACTGAGGACGAACAGTATGAGCTGGATATGGAAGTGCTACGGGAGCATGAAGCTGAGCAGGCCCGTCAGAATATGGAGCGTGAGGCGTACCTCAAAGGAAAACGGGATCGGAGGAACAGAAGAGCCGAAAGGCGTTGGGCTCGGGGTCTTCCACCTGTGCCATCAAGTGAGGACGACTCAAGTGCCTCCTACTCGAGTCACGAGGGATATGTGTCGGATGATTCATTTAATTGAATCATAGTTTTATGTTTATTTATCGTATTGTTTTTTAGTTGTTTGAATTTCTGTTTCTTAGTTATCGTATCGTATGTTATTGTTGTAGTTATTGTTTCAAGTAATATAAATGTTATGGTTATTATACTTGCATTGACTACAATTTCACATTACATAAAAAACGGAACTGGTAGAATTAAAGAAGGTACTATTACAATCAAGGAGTAAAAAGTAGCTACCATACAATACATTAAATAAAAACCAGGTTACAACATACTAAAATATTACAAACACCATAATCATCAAACTTTCACCCCAACCGGCTAGAACCAGAGCTCTCTTCCCTGCTTGCATCCCTTTTCGTCTCATCCTTTGTTTCTTTCAATAGTTCATAGTAAATGTTAAGAACCCTAATCCTACTTACGAAATTCAACATTTCATGCCGCTCTATAGGCTTTAAGACTTGTTCCTCCACCAAGCTATCCAAAAACATTTTTCGCTGCTCCTCCAACATGTTTTGCTGATGCGTCTCTACAATGTTATTTTGCTGCTCAACCAAGTTTTGCTGATGCACCACGTGATTTTTATCATCCCCCTTGTTACCTGGTGAATTGTTGTGTGACATTGTTTCGTTTTAATTTTTAGAGAAACCTGTTTGGTTTATGTGTGGAATGTTGGTGATTAATTTATAGTGGTATCACTACAAAATACCTGAAAAAGACTTTAGAAGCAAATGGAAAAGCTTACTCATATTTCGTACACGACATTGTCAGTGACTTATCATTTCAAAGTGTCATATTTCGGGTAAACTTTTAAGCGTACACGACATTGTCAGTGACTTGTCATTTCAATGTGTCATATTTCGTGTAAACTTTTAAGCGTACACGACATTGTCAGTGACTTGTCATTTCAAAGTGTCATAACCTTTAAACTTTTAAGCGTACACGACATTGTCAGTGACTTGTCATTTCAAAGTGTCATATTTCGTGTAAACTTTTAAGCGTACACGACATTGTCAGTGACTTGTCATTTCAAAGTGTCATAACCTTTAAAAAATTGTCTGACCTCAATTGCTTTATAATGTAGCTATGATTTGGTATATACACATAATTGTTACTTCTCTTTACAGTATCCATGGATTCGAACATTATGAAGTTTAAATGTGTGTTACATTATGATGATCAGCATCGAGGTGTCATTATGTATAATGATTTGACGTACTCAGGGTTAGTTGGGTTGGTGTTGAAGAAATTCAATTTAGATCCAAATATTCCGATTAATGTGTCCTGTAAGTTGGCTTCGTTTAATTATCGTATTGACATTACTGAGGATGATGAGGTAATGTTTTTTGTTGAATGTGCTTGTGATGCTACTGCTGGGGTGGCACAATTGTATGTTGTTCAACCCAACAAATAAGACGATTGAGCTTATCTAGTTTTATGTTAAGTGGTTTGTATTTTGTTAATGAACGTTTGTACTCTTATTTGAATAAATTTTTTAATTTGGATACTTATGGCAATGTTTATTGAATCACTGATAAAACGGATCATATATAGATGACATTCTTAAGGCATACAACACACTTATTGATTGATATTCTTAATAATTGAAACGATTCTTCCATAGAGCTTTATGACGTTCATCTACTTTAGCTTCCTCATTTTGAAAGTGTTCTTGTTCCGTCCATTTAACCATTTGATCTAAAGTGTAATCCGATTGTTGTATGATTTTTCTTCCGTCTTCGTTTTCATTTGGGTAGTCTGTTATCACATGATCCATCATTTTTGCTAAAGTAGCATTTGGGCATACATACTTTTCAATAATAAAATTGACACCGCAATGGTCAACGTAAACTTGCAACTGGCCACCTTGTGATGCTGAAATATCAAACATCACATGCATATCATAGTTGTTTCTTAGCTTGACGGTGATTGAATACCCAGTGTGCGGAACTTCATAATAAAGAGCATGAATCTTCGTATCGAGAATGTTAGACAAGTATTGTTTCAGCTCATCGAGCTTCATTCTTGGAATGTTGATGTTCATCTTCCAACCATTTACATACTCTATATTTCCTTCATTGCAAACCAGATGACCATTATTGTGAACAATAAAATTGAAAATGGTTTGTGAATACGGCGAGGTAGGTTTTTTTTTTTTCTTTCGTTCAATGTTAAACCGGACACGTTCTTCACGTTTGTTTTTTTTCTCTACCATTTCATGTAGATATCGGACACGCTCTTTACGTTTAAATTTTGTTTCTTCTGAAATTACACATGCAAATGATTCTTCCAAACAACCATCATCTGGAATCAATATTGTTGTTAGATCTTCGCGATTTTTGGAAACAAAAATTTGGATCTTTCCTGCCACTTTTGCGAAGTCATACATAACGTCAATATCATAATCGCCTTTGATTGCTTTCATACCATTTAATGTGTCGTTTTGTGGCAACACGTAATATAGATTTTGGACCATGGATGGTAATTTTCTCTTCAGATATGTAACCATATCTTGAAAACCAAATTGTGGGACAACAATATTCATGTGTGAACCACCTTCATATGTTAGTGGGTTAAGTATAAATTTTCCATTGTAGTTGATAGTGAATTCGAATGTATGGTGATTAGACGTTGACATTTGGTGAATGAAAGAAGACACAATTGGTTTTGATAACTTGAAACCACATACCACAAGTATATATATATATATATATATATATATATATATATATATATATATATATATATATATATATATATATATATATATATATATAGTCATTTATTTGTCAGTGGTGGAGTTACCATAAAGGTGAGTAGTCAAATCTGTGTCAGAAGTGTTTTAAGATTAATCAATTTAATATTATTTTGTACAAACTAGTTATTTTATTAGGCTTTTCGGGAAATAAAGGCTATAATTAAAAAAGAAATTTATTACAAGCTTTGTAACAAATGTTACAAAATTACTACAATTACAGTGGAATACATAAGTAACAAGTGCAAACTAGTTATTATCCAAAGAAATTAAACCAACTATTATTAGACTGTTGAGTGTTATGATCATTTAAATGTTGTAACGGGTATGGTTGAGACGGATATGGTTGGGAGTTATATTGCTCATAGTCGTGTGCCGGGTTATGATGACCATGCTGTTCATGACTTGCTTGCCCTTGGTCATATTGTCCTATTGTGTACAAATTTTGATTATATGGTTGTGTTGGGAATGTGTTATGTCCAAACACATGAGATGGGTATGTATCATAAGTAGGAACGGTGTGATGATGTGTTTGAGTTGGGTGTGACTCGAATAACGGAGGTGTTTGTTGTTGATCGTTAACGGGTTTTTTCTTTCTGGGATACTGTTTTCTTTTGGTTAACATTTCCTCAGGGACGAATGGTTGCTTGCATTGGCCACGATTGTGTCCAGCTTCACCGCACCTACCACAATGTCTTAACCTTGGTTCCTCACCCTGGGATCGTATACGGTTGGCATTTTTTGGCCGGCCAGGTTGTGGGTTGTCCATTCGTGGAGGTTTGATTGGTTGTATATTTGATGGATACTCCCATTCATGAAACTCTCCAACAAAATTCACCGCCTCTGCATATGTGGCTTGGTATTTACCTTTTTTGAACCAATCCTGAACGTACTGGACACAAGTGTTTTGACCCAAAAATCTACTCACAGCAATAACATGACCGCAAGGTATACCAGAATGCTGCCATTTGCGGCAATCACATGTGCTAGACCCTAAGTTCACTTCCCGATTGTATCTCCCATCAAAAACCTGGAACCGATATTGGTCAACCCCGTATACATTCCAGGTTGCGCTTTTCATTTTTCTCTTTTCCACTTTATGGGATGCCCAATCAGTTATTTCATGCTTCATATTTGCTGCATAAACAAATAGGCTCTAAGAAGTGACTTTATGTTAAAGATAATTACTAAAAATATAATTATACGAATCGGGACAATAAATACCAGCCACTTGTCGCCGTTTAAAATACCAAGCTTGCACCATTTTTCGATATTGCTCGGTCAGCATTGTTATAGGCAGCTTCCTTGATTTTACGATACAAGCATTAATAGACTCGACACTGTTAGAAGTACAGTAATTGTAGCGAGTTAGTGGGCAGTATGCTCTCGACCATCTGTGAACACCCGCCTCTAGTAGCTTGTGGAACGCCTCGGGCTGAATGGACAGGAGTATTTGCATCTTGCTATCAAATTCGTCAGGTGTATACGCTTTGCATATCCTCCAAAATAGCGCCTTTGTTGTGTCCCTTTTTAAAGAAATATTCATCATTAGATGACGACAGCATATACCATGAAACGCCAATGGGTATTCATTTTGTACAGCTAATCTGATAGAAGGATGCCTATCAGATATGATAACCAAACCCTGTCTATCGGCTATGCATTCTTTAAGGCATGAAAACCACCATGACCAACATTCACCAGTTTCCCCTCTGCATATACCGTAAGCAATAGGCACAATTTGGTTGTTTCCATCCATGCCGACTGCTAACAAATTTATACCTTTGTAGACACCCTTCAGATGTGCCCCGTCAACTATAAGTAGTGGGCGAAGACAATGTAAGAAAGTTCGAATCTGAATAACAAAATTGAATACACATTAAATACCATTCATGAAAATTATGAAACCAATCATGAAAATTAATATCACTTACAGAAACACCAATGGCAACAAATAACATCTCGAAAACGCCTTCTTCATTTGTCTTGATACGTGTGATAGTGCCTGGGTTTTTTTTTACTAGGTTGTGACAATAATACGGCAACATTTCAAATGATTCCGTAGGTGAACCCCTAATCATTTGTAACCCATACTCCTTTCCTCTCCATGCTTGTTGGTAAGATATACTAGCTTTAAATTGCGATAACATATCTCTTTGCATATCGCTTGGTTTTAAATCTCGTCTAGCATCTTTCAACTTTTCACTAAAAATGTGACCAATAACTTTTTTATTTGCATTTCGATGGTTAGGATATGTTATTGTTTTATCACACGTGTGATTATCATTCAAACTTGTAACTTCAAACACCGGTGTATCTCCCACGCGTCTAGAGTTAATTCTCCATTTTCATGAGTTAAAATGATAGCACTTAACATAATATCTTATAGGTTCTGCCCTTTCTACTAAAAACTGGAAACCTTCTTCTAAACATTTCATCCTAATTGTTCTGTCTAATAAATCTCTTGTGTCAAAAAACTTTCCCTTGAAAATATTTGTATCAATAGGGTCATCGTTTGAAATTACTTGTTTGGACTGGTAAAGTGGTGTTTCTGGAACGTCAGGCATGAGTGAAAAAATGTTTTTCCATTTATTATGGACTGGTTTTTGGTTCTCGTTTTTCCCAGCATAAACATCATCTTCATCATATGCATCATCATTAACTTCGTCATCTGACCCAAAAGCAAATGATGAATTTGGTTTTGTGAAATTTGGCTCATCTTTATAACCGGATTCAAAAATCTCATTATCATTTGATTCAAAATTTTTTGATGGCCCCTCATTTAAAATATAGTTGGCTTCATAACCAGAATACCCCATTTCTTGGTTAGTGTTTGTTTCAAAAAAGTTAAAAAATGTCGGGGTTTCTTGGTTTGGCATAAAAGATGGCATTTCTTCAAATGCTTTCGCTTTAGCAACATAAAGATGCGGCATTTCTTGATTCGTGACAGCGAATTCAGCAAAGAAACTTACCTCATCATCGTCAGTGATATCCATGCGAACATCAAATGCGGGGTGCGAGAATTTGAAATTAAGCGGAACACTGGGATCCAACTTGAACTTAGAACGTACAGTTTCATCTAACCATGAGTAAGTGATATTACTATACATAATCACACCTCGTTCGGTATTATCAAAATGTAAAACACATTTGAATTTTTGTAAAACTGAACTCATTTTGTTGGTTTGATATGGATCAAGATGTTTGTAAAGACTAAATATATACGGAAAATGCTGCAAGAATACTACTTTTTTGAAACAAGATATGACACGGACTAGACAGTTGCGGGTTCGTCAACATCTATGAGCGAGGATGATTGGATAATACCTGGTCCGGCTGGTATTCTTCAACGAGCCATTCTTCAAAAAAATGCAGACGTCAGAGAGGGTGGCCCCGAATATTGTTTTGTGCCAACACAAGATTATATAGCTAAAGTAAATGAGGACGTCACTGAGGATAAACATTTTACTAGTGGTCCATGGTTGAGCGTGATTCATAAGGTGTTTAATTCTCAAGGTGTCATCGTAACTGGCTGTTTTGGGGATATAAAGAAGCATTGTGTAAAATGAAAACTTGAACTTGTTGTAGCTGTTATCAAGTCTTGTACTCCTAACATGCTGGGTGACCTCAACTGTACACTAAAAGATCCAACCGGGACTATGGCTGGTACAATTCATTACAAAGTCCTTGCAGAAGAGCTGAATTATAAAAAACACCTCGAAATCATCACCGCCTGCTCTTAACATAACAAAAAGGAACTTGGTTGAGGTTATCGACAAGAATACCGTTTTTAGTGGATGAATATGCACCTTTTCATACCCTTTGTTTATGCTTAATATTGTCAATCTACTGTGTATGAAACACAGCGTTGTATGATTTAATTGTATCGTGTTTATGTATGGTTAAAAAATAAATTAAATGAAAGTTAACAAAAAAAACTTATACATCAACATATACCATTACAAACTGTTCAAGAGTACAACTAACAACATCTTAACTAATCATATCCACATAAACTAGTATCCTCACACCTACTTAGATAAAACACCTTACCAAGGTTACATCTAACATTGGAGAAAAAGGCATCAACATTAGTCATATCAAACTCCGGTGGCCAATGACACGTAACAAACTCATGTATTAGCCAACATGTGATTACCCCACAATCGCTTGAATTTCCTTGTTGTGGGATAGGATATTCTACGTTGTTGTAATGGTACTCGAAACTGTAATGCCCACGTCCTGTCCTGCTATAATGTCCCAGCTCTTCTAAACACGTGTTCACAGCTTTGGTCCAAGCCAATACAAATTTTCTTATTACTTCACCACGTTCCATGCTGTGCATAGAGTCGAGAACCAATAACTTGGAATCATACAAATCTATAATTGCTGTGACCCAGTGATTCCCTGTCGGGTTCATCGGCATCAACACCTACATATAAAGTTTATTTATGCATACACAATTACAAAGTCTTGTAAAGAGTAATTTATACAAAACAAATATACATTGAAAGATCTTTACTTACATAACGTACTACATCCCATGACGGGTACGGACGTGTGCAACCATCCAATGTTCCCCTAAGCGCCGGCTTTATCGAAAGCATTGACACATAACCATTCACGCTCGGGGAAAGAGATGCCGTCCATGATCTAGCCATTGTCCATACTTGGTTGTTGTCCCATTTTCTCATTAATATCTCCATCCAACAATTCATATGCTGATTCAAAAGTTTAAACCTAACCATTTAATGTTCTTGAAACTTAAATAATCTAAACTTCAAACAATTTAAAAGAATACACTTACATCGTCAGACAACCAACCACGTTTGTCCAATGGACCCGGATCACTACCCAGCTTGTATAAATCCGGAAGTAGGTGTTGCCAGAACCTAGTATCCAGCACCCAACCTTTTGGATGACAATCAAGGTATATCCCGTATGGCTCCAAAAGGAATGCCTCCAAACTTTCAAAGTTAGTGCGTCGTACCTAAACAAATAAGTAAATAAATAAATTATATACAATATGGTTACAAGTTCATTAATTATATAAAGAAATGTCAATAAATAAAAAACATTTTTAGTAGTACCTTTGTAGGATCAACATTATAAAATACCAAAGGTGAGCTAGAAGCTGTACCAACAACCTGAATATCCTCATCAGCATCATCTACCGGTAAATCCTCATCAACATCATCTACCGGTAATTCTTCTAGGTTAAATCGCGGAATGGTCACCGTACTCTTTTTTAGTTTAGCCTTAGCTCCACGTTTCTTAGGGAGGATTGTAGTGGGTCCCTGTTGGGTATACGGAAATTGCTGAAATTTACCTGGACGACAATCCCTCCTTGGTCGGTCGATCGGATGCTAAAAAAAATTAACAAAAAAAAAACAATCATTAATCAATTACAAATAATGACGAATTCTAAAAATAATAATCGTAAAATAATATGTTACCTGGATGTCAGCAACATCGTTAGGGCGGGAAGATGGACCAGCCTGGTGATCAATGGGAGTGGCAAACGCGGCGAAACCCATTGGTGTACGGGTAGCAGCATGTCCGGTTGATGGAAACGGGGATGGAAACCTAGACACAACAGGCGGTGTAGGAAGGTCTTCAAAGAAAGACTCATCTAGTGGACCACTAAATGGACGGTGGGATTGGGGGAATCCCTATATATTAAATCATAACGTAATGTTAGTATATAACCATTTCGTCATTAAAAATTACTAAACACAAGAAAAAAAAACAAAAAAAAAACAAAAAAACCTGTGTGTTTTGAATCACACTATAGTCACTAAAACCAATATTTTCTTCTGCAACAAAGCTTGCTCCTCTATGTACTCCTTGTTTATTGCGAAGTTGGTTTTGCTGCATTAAAAATGTTAATGAAACAATTAACAACCTTTCAATAATATTTATACATAAACTCAAAAGAAATTGATGTCAAACTGTTTACCATTTTTTCAATCTCGTCTAGCTTTAGCTGATATTCTTTAATCTTCTCATCATAATAATCAAACTTTTGTGCCACAGCCGGAGGTATTTTATAATCCATGTTTGCTTGTGGCTGTATAACCGGGGGTGCGACTGGATGCCCTTGGAAATACGCGTTACTGTCACGCCACCACTCGGATAATTCCTCGTACTCATCCGGTGTAAGCCTAGGCAACGGTGTTCTTACCTTTAATAAAACATAGAAAATACACATGACATTAAAAAAATAAAACAATATTAAATTCATAATAGTTGAAAAAAATTGAATATTTCAAACTCACCCTCAATTGGTCGTCCAAAAACTTGTCAATACTTTCTCTAACGACCACTTTATTATAACTCCATGCAACGGACCGGGGATGCAACACTTGATGATGACGGAAAAAATAAGGGCTAGCACCCCTGGGGAACATCTCCAATATCCAAATCTAAAAAATAAAAAAAAAATAAAAAATAAAATAAAAAAGTTAATTCGTTAAAATAACCACAATTATATGTATACATGAACTGTATAAATAGATTAATGGCATACCTTAAAAGCCCATGGAAATCCATTCAACGTGTACTTAGGAGGTTTAGTAGGGTCCCTGTCGGCGGAAAAGTGCTTATCCCTACGCTTAAATACTGCATCCCGGAGATGATTGTACAATGTTGGCCATACATACGACCCCCACGGAAAGACATTCCACATATCTAAATCCTCAACTAGCCTAAACAAAAATCCGTCTACTATATTCCCATGCTCAGTACCTTCCAACACCAACATCAAAACAGCTAACAAACAAAGTTGAACCCCATCTTTGTTGCTCAACTTTTTAAACACGTCTTTGTTTATCATTGCTAACAAGGTTCTAACGTATATAGGTTTGGAATCAATAGTAGAAGGGAACACACGTCTCCTAAATAAGTTAGCACCTTCCATATATGCCTCCCTAAAATCAACCCCAAACCTTAAACCCGTGACTAGACAAAATTCCTCCCTACCAAACTGAATTTCAACCTCACCTAAACGATCAAGAGTACGTACACGATATCTTAGTGGAACTGTGTTTGTGTCTCCCTCTTGGCAAGCAACTTGGTGGCATAAAAAATAGTGTACTAACACCCCGCTCTCTTGCATATTCGGAATGTCTAACATCCAACCAAAACATGTTTCTCTAAACATTTTTTCCTTAGGGGTGTTCAATATCAGTTTTCTAATGTCCTGAATTAAAGACAACCTACTCATACATGTCACTTGCGCAGGATAATCCTAAAATAACCAAAAAATATAACAAATATATATTTACAAAACATATACGTAACAAATAAACAATAATTATAATGACAAAAAAAATTATATTTCAGTATTACCGGATATTCCGCCATTATGACAAACTACTCAACTACAACAACCACTAACACAAGAAGACCACCAGCAACAACTACAGCACCACCCCACCAACACAACAAGACCACCAGCAACAACCACACCACCACCACAGACCACTACACCACCACTGCACCAGCAACAAATGTTAAACCACAACTCCACACCACCAAGAATACTGCACCACCACTGAACCACCACTGCACCACCAATAATACACCACCGGTAACAACCAAACAATACCAAAACTAAAACTAACACAATAACAATAAACGGAAGTTGTTTTTTTTTTTTTTTTTTTTTTTTCTAGGTTATGTGTATCTTCATACACGACATGCACAAATATATCCTTCAAATTCTTCATCCATCCCATCCATGCTATTTTTCCGGTCAATACATTTATTCCCCATGCAAATGCTCCTTCCCCATGCAAAATTTAATGGTGTCGTGTACGGATTAAAGGGTCTCGCGTACAACTGTACGCGACATGCATTATATATATATATATATATATATATTTTTTTGCCCGAGCTAGCTTCTTGACACGTGTCCTCCCCTGGTGTCGCGTATGGATTTAAGGGGAATGCTGGGGCACTTTTGAAAATGGCGGATACATGGGGTATTTTGTGACATACCCTTCCATGCAGGGGTATGTCAGTAGTTTTCGCTTTGATATTTGACATATGGGGCATCGATTTGACAGTTCATATGTTTATTACCGAAACTAGCTAGCTAACTATTTGACACACGGCGATCACAAATATGACTGTAAGATAACATATATTAAATAGCGTCCAAAGTTTGCAAAATGATATTTTGCAAAATATTTTTTAACAATTCAATTTTTACTTGGACAATCGGGACAACTCAAAGAACAAAGACGAACTATTGAGAAATAAGGACTAATAGATAATGTGAACAAGCTGGTCATTCTCGAAAGTCACTCAAGTATATGATAATATTAAATATCGAATATGGGAGAAAGCTTAAAAGTAACTTAAGCACTACGGGAGAAGCTAGTATGTTGTGATGTTTTTCAAAAAGTAGATTTGATTAGTGACAATCAAATATGTATTTAAAAATGGATAATGATTTAGATGCGTAAACATGTAACTACTTTTGTGTTCAAGTGGATATGCTAATTGTTTAGTGGTATGTGAAAATTGTGAGTCTTGTTATTGTCATCAAAAAATTACGAACATGTAAATTTTAGTCACACAAGAGCATTCATTATGCATGTTTAAGAATAAGTCTAAAAACTTATAAATATTTAAAAAAAAAACAAAAAAAAACAAAAAAAAAAACAAAAAAAAACATAGTGAAGAACAATTTCATGTTCAGGTGAAATGAAATTGTCTAAAATTTTGAAGAGATCAAAAATGTTTTATAAATTAATGTTGAAACAATTTATAAACTTACTTTATCCTGGGAATTGTTTTAATAATATGAAAATTTTTATTAATTAATGACATTATAAGATGTGACAATTTTATAAATTTTTTTATATTTCCGTCAAGGTTGATGCCTAATTAAGAATATCAATTTGATATGCAAATCAATGCTCCTTAAAAATTTTAACCACTATATTACATGACAATATTTGTCATTAATAGTTTTATTATTGTCAAATATTATCCCACACATTTCTATTTTGTATTTTTGTATTTTTTTTTATTATTATTATTATTTAACTAGCATGATTCACTTTATCTGCTAAATAGAGACTACAAAGTACCAACTTATGATCATCTTAATGTAACGATTGTTGCACATACCGTATACATCGAGGAATATATATTTGTATTTGTTAGTAGGTTTGCGCTTTCAATGAAGAAAGCTTCACAAAAGACTAAATTGAGTGCCAAAAATAGAGTTAATATGAACGAGATATTCTATCTTATAGTGAGGCAGTTAAAGCATGAAAACTAAGAACTGAGAAGTATCACACATCGCTTGTAAAAGGAAATGAAGAAGTGCTTATATAGAATTTTTGGTATCGACCATCAAATTATTTTTGGTTGGTTTTACTCTAACACCTATGCGCGCACAGAGCGCGATGCAGATTTTGGATTTTCTTGGCCAAAATAAGTTCCAAAAATCACATTCGTTTTGGTACAACCAAAAATCATCAAGGCTCCATACGTTTTTCTTGCTTCCACGTTCGATCAAAGCACGCCAAAGTTTTCGTGAAATCTAAGACAAGTTTGTCACATCCGACCAAATGTCGTTTTACCTTGAGAAACAGACGACGAATATGTTTTAAGAGAATCGTGTCAAACACGAGCCTCTAGCCTCGACCTTTACTGTTTTCTTTTATTTGTCCTTCAATAAGAGTTTGTCTTATGCTTCATCCCAATACTGTATGTTTTAAACTTTCTGTTCTTTAATTACTAATAATTTTTATTATTACTGTTATTGTAATATGATTTTATTAATGAAAGTGTAATTGTTTGCCTACATGAATTGTTTAAGTTTACAATATTATCCTTAATCAAAATTATTATTTACAAAATTAAATGTAAGCATTGTTAATTGTAAAAGGGTAAAATTGTTATTTTGTTGTTTTTGCATAATTTAAAGCAGTAATAAATGTATTTTTTTTAAATGTTTATTTTTTATCGCTGGACAATAATTTGAGAGTATAAATCTTAACTACTTATAATGTAGATTTAGTCAAAGGGGAAAAGTAGAAAACTGAATTTACAGTCAATCCTCATTTTGCCCTTCTATACTACAAGGGTGAGAGAAAATGAATTATGTAATTAATGCTCTTATTAAAACACCTCATAACTTAAAATTACAATAATTTATTCATATGGTACAACCAATTAAAAGCATCTATATCAAATTAAAAACAATCAATTAAAACACCCCTTACTATAAAAAGTACAATAAAATTTTCACAATATACAATTTAAATAAGCTACAACATAATATAAAATATAAAATAATTAAACACATTAATGTTATTTTTAAAACACCCTAAATGAAAAGCATATATTATTATACACATTATACAAATTAATAAAACACACAAAACTTTATACAAGCTAACAAGTTGATGTTGCATATAGTTTTGAAAACTGGACCGGACCAACGGGTTCAACTGGGAAAAACATATAGTTTTGAAAACTGGACACGACGGGTTCAGTTATTAAAAGCATGACTCGGTTTAAATCGACCCATTTTTTGACCGGAACGGTTCAACCGAGTTTCAAAACATTATGTTGACATGAGCTTAAGTATCAAAGTCAATAAGTCAACACATTTAATCCCTAAATCTTTAAACTTTTATTAAATGTGGCAAAACGGGTGGGCACGGGCACGGGCTAAAATGGCACGGGTTAAAACGGGCACGGGCTAAACAAACAAATTATAAATCGGGCCAAACGGGCACGGGCTAAAACGAGCAAATTATAATTCAACTATTAAAAACATTCGGAACAGTCCTAAAAACCCCTTTAATTCATCTTGTAAAAAAAGATCAAACATCTAAGTCTTAACTATATTTAATTATTTTTCCTTGAAAAAACAAAATAGAGTATTAAATAAATAAAAATGCAACTAATTAAATATATCTATCAATTAATTAGAGTATTAAATAATTATGCATAAAATAGTTAATAAATGAGATAAATTAAAATTAAAATAGTTTGAATGTTTTATAGTTACCAGTGACAAGTGAATTGGTCGGAAAAAAATGAGAGTAATTGCTTGAAAGTTGAATTGTGTGATTCGAAAGCCCATAAACCAAATTATTTTTATCTTTTGCCTGTAAGAGCCCATCAAATAAATGCAAGAGAGCAAAAAACGCCCTAAACTTTTAAAAAAGTGTCAAAAATCGCCCAAAAATTATAAATTGGGCAAGATTTGCCACCCCTAACTTTTATTATTTTTCATTTATAACCCATAAACTTTCTTTTTATCACTAAACGATCTGTCGTAATAAAATCTCGTTGCTATGCACGGGTATTCGTCTAGTCATATCAAATGTGTATCTCTTTTTCAACAGCTAGCCTAATAGAAATTTGATTGGTTAAAATAATACTAACATTTTTGCCAATCACTCTTACGCCTAGGGATGGCAAAAGTACCCGAAACCGACGGGGAAAACCGAAACCCGAACCGGTTGGGTCGGGTTTGGATGCGGGTTTGGGTATTGATATAATTTTTTAGCCGGGTACAGGTTTGGGTACGGGTTCTGGTAATACCCGCCCGATTACCCGTACCCGTATCCGTTTACCCGAATCTACATTCGCTTTATTGATATTATAGATAACTAGATTATATATACATTATATATAATTTCTTCCATTATATTTTTTTATATACGTATCTGTATTACATAATATATTTTATTTTGTACATGAATTATTTAAAAGCATTAAATTGTTTGATACGATATTCATTTTCTTTAACTTTAACAAAAAATGAATATGTTAGGGTGTTTTCTTTTGTTTTTTCGGTGTATTTTAGTGTTTGGCTTAATCTTAATACCGTCATTTTGTTCATATATTATTCAATTGGAGATAACCGAAACCCGCAGGGAAACCCGAAAACCTATGGATAATATTAATCGGGTACCCGGCGGTTAATGAGGCGGATACGGGTTTCGATATTATAAACGGGTACGGGTACACTAAAACTCGCCCCAAACCCGACCAGTTGCCATCCCTACTTACGCCGAAAAACTAGCACAAAAAGGCTAAGAATTGAGACACATGAATACATGATACTATATTAAGAATGTTTTGTTTTAAGGAGAAAAAAAAGGTCTAATTGCACGGCAAATGTTTTCCTTGTTGACAATTGAGCCACACAAAGCCTCTCCCTTTACAACTAGTAATACTTGCAACTAAGATTTACATTTTGTTTCAGGTTAAATTGTGATACTAGTGATTCAAATACAGATCATAATGCCGTTTAAGAAGCTGATTCAAGTACTATGGCAGCCGGCGAATCATTAACGTTGTGAGAATGGTTATGTTCACCTTCATAAGTGACAATGAGCATAGCGGCATCATCCAAAGCTCTCTCTACATGCTTTCTTGCCGGGCAACCTCTAAGACTGCTACACTTATAATAACCCCTGTATTCATTGAGAAAAATTGATAAGAAAACATTTATGATCAAAGAAGTAGACATGCATATCATTGTCATATGTTTTATAACTTGCTAATCTAGATGTTTTACCAACAATGACATCTTTTATATTTACAAGGACATAAGCAGATATTACAGAAAAGAAAGTTGATGCAAATTGCAGTTACCATAGTCTTATGGGTTCTCTTCTTGTTTAAAGGTCCGATAATTTTGGTCAAGTTTCAAAAAGAAAAAGCAACCTATGAATATGAAGTCATGGTCTAGGAACATTAAAGCGAAGTCCATTATGGTAAATTTATTATTTTCATAATGTGAAAAGTTATTAAATTTCTTTTGACCTACTCCATGATACTAAAAACAAATATCGTCAATGGTGTAAAATTTTAATAATTGATCTGTGAGATTAAATAGGACATCCTATAACGTTGTCTTTAAAATACATAATGCAACTTGGACCATCTTACACGTCAAAACTTTGTCACATAGACCTTACAAATAATGTCTGAAAGCTATGACTGTTTTCTTTCTTTTCTTTTACAAAGGTGAGGATTCTCTCAAGTACTATACAACTTATTGATCAAGTTGTATAATCAAAAGCCTAGATTAGGTAAGGATTCTCTTAAGTAGTATACAACTTGATTGATCAAGTTGTATAGTTACCGGCCTTTAGATAAAATGTTGGATCAAATCAAAAGTCTAGCTCAAATCAAAGTAGTTTATATCTTTTAATTTAGGCTTTTGATTATACAACATATCAATCTAAGTTGTATAGTACTTGACAGAATCCTCGCTCCTTTTACAAAGGTTTGTAGTTATAGACTCACAAAAGGATTTTGTAGTAAGTTTTTGCATTGATGGGTTGTAAGTTTTGTGGCTTTTGGCATAAACTTGACATCAAATTTGAGGCATTTTTATGCGCTTGTAGTGCTACTTTGTGCTGAAACTACAAATATTATACTACCTCTGTTTTAAAATATAAATCTAGTTTGACTTTTTGAATTTAACTTTAACCGTAAATATTTTTGTTTGTATTATATATCACTTGAGGAAAATTATACCAAATGAAAATACATATAAAACACTATTCATTTATATATTTTGCATCAAGTATTATATAATACAAACATAAATATTTAAGGTTAAAGTTCGATTCAAAAAGTCAAACTGGACTTATATTTTGAGACGGAGGGAGTATTTGGCAAGGGTGTTGTTATTGGTACTCTTAGTGGTTACTAGCACCCCCTCACTCACATTCACCCACTCTGCTTACAGGAAAAAATAGTTTTTTTTACCGTTTTTTGTTTCGCATTTACCGTCTTTTAATATTTTTAACTTATCAAACCTCATATTTTATGTTCCGTACATTCAGTTATATAGTTTTATAACAAAAACAAAATTATAAAATAAAATAAGTGCCAATATCCTTTTAGGGGTGGTGTGTATAACCAATACCATTTGGCAATCGGTATTAGGGAGTGATGACCCTTAGGAGTTAATGTTTTAGTGTCGTATATCGGGTTTGAAAAATGATTTTTTAGGCTTAAGTGATGAACGTAAAAATAGACTTATAAATGTGATTGATGTATTTTAAAAATAATTGGTACATATAAGGATGTATTTCAAAAATTGCATATGTAAATAGGGTAGTCCTATTTGTGGGTTTAATTAGAAAACCTATTTATCACTACTCTAGAATATAGATTTTTATAATAGCCGTTTTACGGAAAGAAAGAAAAAAAAAATCATGATTTTAGGTTTCCTAAATTTAACAGACATATACAAATTGTGCAAAAAATATACGGAGTACATAACAAGATCGAGATCAAGATGTACCGACTTTCCAAGAGGAATGAATCTAAGTTGACTTTTTGTACAATCGTTGACTACTATTTCATATTTTACGAACAATATAGACTCAAATAATTGATGTGTGATGAATATTCCAGTTTCTTATTTTAAACGAAAGTCTACTTTAACAACTCACACCTAGCCAAAATACCCACAAACAAGAGTCAAACTTTCACACTCATGGGGACAACTACTTTGTCTAAAGCTTGTCATCTATACACCACACAATAATACAACCAATCCCAAATGTACCATTTTTTGGTCAACGAGTCACGAGTTTCCCAAACTCACTGACTCAGTCACCAAGTTTCTACAATATCATCTAAAAAATTAGACAAGAAATTTACCTTGGATGTGGAGACCCTTTGATTGGTTTTTGCCCGTATTTTCGCCACGAGTAATCGTCTGGTGGGATATCGGCCATTTTCATACTTATGGCCGGTACTCTCACCACTCTTTTCATCCGCGATTTCCTACAAAATTCAAATCAAATTTTATAAAAAAAAGAATTAAAAAAAAAATTACATAAACCAAAGTTTGACATTTCATTATATGAAATATTATCAACGCTCTTTAAAAATTTTGAGTGCTTGTTTCTATCAAACGTGACATTTACTACTAGTAAAAAAGTTAAAAAATGAAATTTAACTACTGAATTTCTTTTTTTTTACCTTTTCTTAGAACAATGGCAACGGCCAGAAGAATTAGCACACTTAGTATGCGAATCATCCATGGAATTACATTTCCTTTTAAACGAAGAATTCGACATATTGGATTGCCCACCAGACATCGAAACCTGAGACAAGTTCGTGATCTGAAAACCCGAAGAAGACATCGAAGGTTGTAAACTCTCACTATCCCCAGTCAACGACGACATAAAAGAATTCGCTTTAGACGATGCAAAACTAATAGTCGTAACAGGAAAATCCTTCCTGTCAAATGACCCCGATTTCACTAACGAAACCGGGGGCATCCTTTGCTGTATCGGCGCTGGAGAATAAATTTTTTCTTTTTCTTTCTCTTTCTCCAGCGCCTGTACTGGCGCTGGAGCGAGAGAAAATAAACTGTTCTTGTTTTGTTTTATTGGAGCGGGCCCTCTTCGGAACCGAGCGTGACCAGTTCGGTTCCGATCGAGGAGAGATATAAACTTTTTAAATTTATTAACTGCCACATCAGCAACTGCAACATAGTCAGTTGCTGGTGTGGCAGTAGAAGAAGAGGGGGTATCATTAAATTTAGGTTGTTGTGTCGAGAGTACTCGGATGAGATTCTCGACACTTTGGAGACCGGCTGTTGCGGCTTCCTGGAAATTAATTTGTTCCATTTTGGTGTGTAGTAAAGTGTTTGTAGAGGTGTTCATTAAATCAACTGCCATGACTGACTAAAAGAACATTCGAGTTTTGAAATTCAAACAAGAAAAATGGGGGTTATGGGATAAAAATGATGGAGAGATGGGGTGTCTGGTTGTTTTATATGATGTGTTTGTGCGGTCAAACTAGTTAACCAATAATGGGTTTACTTGTGGAAAATAATAGTTGTGTGTTTGATTTGTCAAAATTTGAATCGGTTTGAGCTTTGAACAATGATGACTTGTTGAAATGGTCCTTGTAGTTGTGTATATTTGTAAAATGAGTTTGGAAGTCTTTGTTTTATTTTTGTAGTAGTTCATGTTGAATGATTTTTAAATCGGCCAATTTGTCAAATCGACCAAGTAAATGAGCTTAATGAGATTTAAAACCAAATGTGGTGATTTGAGGTCAAACTAATGTACAGTGTGTTTGGAAAAGACATTAAAAAACAAATCACATATCGTTACATGACATGCAAACGAACAAGAACAAAGTCAAAAGTAAAACATATTATTCCTTCTCCGCAAACTGACCGGTCATAGAGGGTCTTTGAAGAATGACCACGGTTTGAACCTAACTCTTGGTTAATTAGGCCATTGGGACATTAGCACATTGTATGAGACTGGGTCTTTGGGGAAGGGTCTGGTTGGTATCAAAAAATGAAATGATCAAGAAGAAATTTACACCTTTTGGAGAAAATTAAGAGCGCGCTAGCTTTATGGAGTTCAACCGAATAGTTCAATGCTTCAATTGATTTGGTGTAAGAACGAACTAACAATGGTGCCTTGGTGATTTTATTAGGTTATTCAAGAGACATATTTTGAAAGTTCAAATCAATTCAGTTCGGTTTCCATAGGGCACGATGTCCTCGGAGATTCGGACTCCCACACTTAAGAGTCAAGACCATTTGGCAATAGTCAACCACCACAATCAATAACGTTCTAAGTGAAATACGTTATGAAGATGATATGGTCTAGTACTTGTAATGTAATTGTCCAAAACTCGACTTAAGCAATGAGGTTGATTTGGTGATAATTTCAGTTGAAAACAATTAGAGCAGAATGAAAATATATTGTGATCCAACTCGAGCTTAGAGTCGGACTGCTCGCTGAAACTAAGGAAATACTTGTGATGGCTCATCTTTAGCATTGCATTGATTTGGTTTCATGCAAGGTATATAATGTCATTTAACCGTTGGATGGTTTATTCGAGTTCCTTTGAGTGTTTCACCAATCAATTAGTGGGCAGGCTTTAAGGTACTTAAGTTCATGGTCTGGAGTTTTGCTTGGTATTGTTTATTTGGAAGTTTGGGAGCCTGCTTTGGTTCGATATTGGAAGGCTAAACGATACGCTAATAGGCAATAGCACTCCTTTTATGTTTTCAAGAATTCTTACAAGAAGCAAGTCTCATCTACTTCCAAAATTTAGGTAACATCTAAAGTTTCCACTCGTATATTATTAGAATATTTTGGAAATGTTATGTTTACAAGTTTGATTTGCAATGTAGTACTTTTGTATGCGTTTATTTTTGGTTGTTAGACTCGTCGTAATAAGACTACCCGTAAGGCCGTAATAACAGATCATCAACGCGTGCTTTTGCGGTGTCTATGTGGCACTCGAACGACGCATCCTCTTAACTACACTCATTTCGGACGGCGCGTGCTAGTAGAGAAAAGAGGAGAACTCGGTCGTCTGGACGATCGAGTCTTGGAGGTGTGTTTTTGTGTGTGTGATTTTGATTTTTGTGTAATATATTTGTATTTAGGTGGAGTATATTTGGGTGATAAAGTTGATTTTTTTATAACAATAAGTTGCTGGCGAAAGTTGGTTGCAGAGAGAGAAGACCGATGTAGTGTTAAGTTGGCAATGGTGAAATTAGTTATGGTGCTCCATTAATACCCCTAACCTAAGAGAGTACCACAACCAACTTCATCACTACCAACTGAGCATCACATTAGCTTTCTATTTATACAACCAACTTAGTATAATCAACTTTACAAACAAATTCTATTATTTTCTCATTTTCATATTTTAAACAATAAAATTAAAATTTTCATTTCTAAATATAAAACATTACATTAATAGTTCAAATGAATTATTAAAAAAATAATAAAAATTTAAACTAATTTAATCTAAATATTATATTTCTCTTTAATTTATTCCTTTATCTCTAGCTTCGTTTCTTGTTGTTTTCAAGTTAAATGATAATCAGGACTATGAAAGAATGGTCTTCCTTCTTTTTAAAAAAGAGACCCGAGTGGACATTTTTTCATTCATCGACTAACAAATCAACAAATGGTGTGGGCGCAACAGATAAAGATTCTGATTAAACGGACGTGGGTGACTTTTTTCTTAGCTTTGTCTTTGCTCATTGGTCGAACTTCCCGAACCTCTTCCACCTCTGAATCATCCGCTTAATCGTTAAGATTAAAACCCCCATGTGCTGAGTCCGATGTGTTGCATGAGTGGTTTCTAGTGTCTTTGATTTTTTGTTTGCATCGACTTTGATTTGTAAAATTTTGGAATTTATATCTCTTGCCAATTTTTTTGTTATCCAAATGTTTCCACGGCTCAACAAGTGAGAAGTTATGAGCATACGTCAGACAATATTCAGATATTGCGTTATCGAACACCCCTTGGTCATTTAACCAATTATGGTTCCTCCTTTTTACATTATAGCTAATCTCGCAAAATTGCCGTCTTTAAGACTAATCTGTGATTTCCATTTGCAGTAGAGAGCATCGTAACCTCTTCTCGATTCTCCCATTTCCCTCTCAAAGTATGCTAGTACCTCCTTTCAAACCCATGACTCTTCCGGTTGGGTCATTAAACACTAATGTCTTCTTTTGTATTCATCTTGCTTTTTTGATGTCTTTTTGACACCTTTTTTACGGCTGCAACCTCTTCGACGGGAGTGTCGCCTTGAACGGGTTCGGATAGACCACCCGAAACTTGAGTTAGTGAATAATGTTGACTTCCAAAAAACGGATCAAAATCTTCTACGTCATCAACATTAAAAGGGTAAACCGGTGAATAATGTTGAGAACTGTGAGATTGGTCGTGATGATGAATCGGGAAATATTTGTGGACGATACAAAATAAAGAGTATTAAGGTATTTATAGGGATAAATTATATAAAATTCTAAAGGTAATATTTTATTTTTTTTAGTAATGCCCAATGGTTCTTTTTTTTTTTTTTTTTTTCCGAAGAGGCTTTGCAATTTGGTCGTGTGCAAAACCGAGTCTTGCATTTTAAGGATCGAAGACGCGAGGAATAAGAGTGAGGTAATAAGAAGGACGTGTCTAAAAGGGTTGAAGACGCGTCAAAAGACGATTATTAGACCCAACCTTATACATTTCAAGCAATGTTCTAAGTTCTAACCCAAGACCACCTTACAAATTCAACCGGTCAAACCAAGGACCGGTATAGTTATTGGTAAAAGATTTTGAGAAAAGTCCGAATAAACTATGTGAAATGTAAACCAAAAACTTATCCGAGGAAACAAAACTAAAATTTTAAATATTGATTACAAGTTCCATGATTCTCAATATTGTTACGTTAGTTCAATTTACCAATCTTCAAATCTATCGTGGTTCTATTTTCTAAATTTGTACCCATGATATATGAAGTTCGAGTTTATTGAAGCGCACAACCATAACTTGCTAACTACAAACTACCGGCAACTCGGTTTAAATAACGTTATTGCTTCTAGAAGAGTCTTCTCATATGAACATAAACATTTACACGTTTCGAAATACTAGTGGGTTATTAAGTGAGTAATGGTCAAACGATAACGAAGTTGACCTTTAGGCACAGTAATGACCCTTTGCGACACCCTTTTTTTTGTCATATCATTTTTATTTTTTATTTTTCCAGAAACTTACAACCGACCTTTTAATGGCGAGCTACACTACAAAACACATACCGATAAAAATAAATTTTAAATAATTAAAACACACAAAAACAATCACGAACCTTTTGTCCAAAAGGTCGGCTTCACGGCCCTTTTGTAAAAAACATCGATCAACGACCCTTATCGACCTTGGCAAAAGTTCAATATACATCTCAAATTTGTCATAAATCCAATAAACCAATCTTTGCCATTCATTTTTTTATCAAAACAAAAACAATAAACTTTCGCCATTTTTTTTTTAATTTAATATCTCGCAAACCGTTAGTCGTTATGCGAAAAAAAATCATACCACCACGACGAGAATTAAATTATCTTTCTATAGATACACGCTTCTATATACTTTCGACGAACTTTTCTTTTTCAAAATTTTCGGCCATGAAAATCACACGTGATTTGTAGAATCACATGTGATTTGATATTTACAAATCTGATTTTTACAAATTACATATGATTTTCCTGAACGGAAATTTCGAAGAAAAAAAAGTTCGTCAAAATTATAAAGAAGTGCATATATATAAATAGATAATTTATTCTCGTCGCGATGGTGTATTTTTTGTAGCTTGAATATTTACCGTATACAAGATATGTTGTTTTAAAAATAAATGTGAAAACGGATAGCTAAGATTGGTTCTTTAGATCTATGACAAATATGAGATATATGTTGACATCAACTCGAGCGACCTTTGAGCCACACTGGCGGCGACCCCCACTTCGACCGACGACCCTCAATGTCGACACCCTTATTATGGGTAGCCTTAGAGCGAGGGATGTGGCTGTGTTGTGGGCAGCGTTTTCCCCAGCAGCCGAGAGGAGATGACAGCGCACCGTACCATGGGTGGCGCCACAGTGGCTCGCGCCGTGGTGGCCAGCCCACGCGGTGGCCTTTTTTTAATTTTTTTTTTACTTTTTTTTTGTATAAAAATTGGAACGTTGAAGCTTTTGAATTTTTGAAGTTCGGACCCAATGGGTATTGTAACACCCCCATTTTTTACTGATCGCAGCGGATTAAGTGTTTAGGGTACTACTTCATAGAATCACAGTTACAGTAATAGAAAATGACTTGAAAAGAGACGTTTTAGAAATTTAGTTATCATTCATTTAATTATCATAGTTTTATTAGTAAAAGATATACTTTTTCTTTTGATGAGGTCCCAAAAATCTAGGTGTTAGGTTATGATTGAATGATAACCGGTTTGAAAGTCCTCCGAGCTCAGTGTCTCCTTCTACCATAACTCCATAGAAGTAATATATCTAGAATACATGCTTAAAAGTCAACACTAGGTGTTGAGTGAGAGTCATAGGTTTAAGTGTTAGTGAATACAAGTTCCCTGGGTTCCGTTGTTACACCCATCTGGGAAAATGTAGTTTGTGTGTGTGTGCGCGCGTATGTGATAATTGTGATGCATGCACAATTATCATGAGAGGGGTATGTTGTACTAAGCTCATGGACCACATGTTAACAATCCGAGTCATGGGGGATGCAGACCCAACCATGAGGGGATGGAAAGGATTACTTGCCAAAGTTAAACCTTCAGTGGGTTTAAATATAGTACTTATTGGTACCATCCAGTAAGATGTTAATACCAATGGGAGTTGCCAAACTCTAATAAATCTATCAACTATATTCGCGTTCGCATAGGTAAAATATCCCAAACTATTAGATTCATGAATTTTGGTTATGTAGTGGTGGCAGTTAGTTTACTCGTGCAATAACCAAAGAAAAAGACTTGTATTTGGTTTTAAGTCAAGCAAGTAGCATGCATCCCCTTGCAGGGTTTGTAAAGCATTTAGAATAAAAGTTTAAAAAGAGTATGAGGCTATGAACTCACCTGGGCTTAGGGAAATCTAATTGATGCAAAAAAGTGACTTGGGAATTAGACTGCCTTACTCACGTATCCTAGTGTGTTGTAGGTTTGGATGTATGTCAAGCTTTAGTTATCTTGTTTAAGTTTCTTAAGTTATTGTTCTTAGGTTCATTAATGTTTTAGATATTGTAAAACCTTGCAAAAATTTGTATAATTAACTTCGGTTAATTAAATAAATAATCTTTGTCATTATCGTAATTACCATTTTTACGGAGAAATTTAAAATTTTCTTTGTATATTAAAATGGTCACGATTACGATATTGTCAAATTCGTCAAACGACAAAACAAGTTATCAACACAATTAACAAAACATTAATTTCACTAAACATAATTAATAAAAACTAATTACTAAAACTAATTACAAAACCAATCGGGCCCTTAATCCTCCCTAAGCCCAACCGGCCCACTACTAAACCCATTTTTTTTTTATTAAAATTTCGTATAGATCGACTAAGTAAGCTACAAAACGTCTTGTTCATTTTTAATTCGTACACACGACCTAAGTATATTTTTGCACATTCTCATTAAGCTCCTAGCCAACTATTAGTGTGTCGAATCTCATGTTCATACGTTGAGTTTTGATACGTTTTTACGAGGCAAAGTGTTTAACCATAAATCGATTCAAACGATTTGTAATTTATTCATTTCTTATCCGTTTTAATCCCCGTTTGTTTCTAAATGATCCTAATAATATTTCCGAGATGATTTTATACTCAAATGTCTAAGATGATCAAGTATATACAAGTGATGAACGATTTTGTAAATTGTTTGTACATATATATAGGTTGTCGACATATAGAATGATTCACTAATACATATTCCCTCTTTCAAGCTCTCACATCTTCTATTTTAACAATATAATTGTCCTAAGAAGCCAAAAATCCCTGACATGCATAGTTCATTGTGTTTACTTGGGTGAATACAAACCATTCGATCCATTCGAATGGTAATATATATACGAAACATGCATGCATTTGGTTTTCTCCCATTCTCAAACTCTTTTCATATACGTTTTCCTCCTAAACAACACCCTTACAAATCACAAGCCGATGGTATATTAGTTTGGACTCAAGAAAAGGAAATCGGGTTTAATATATATAACGTTTGGGTTATATAGTGAAACGTGAAATCCTTGTGTTCCATTCTATTTCACTCGACTCTTGATCACCTCTAAGGTGTTTGTAAGTCTCCTCTACTCGTTTCTATTCCAATTCATACGTTAAATCTATGTCATGCACCATGTTTAATATTTGTTCCGTCGTATATCATTTTGGTATACATATACACGTACATATTTATTTTTAGAACACGAAACGTGACTAGCCTCTATCTTGGTAGGCCTAGAATAGCACGTACACTTCACGTTTATTCTCATGTTACATGCATAAATTTATTCATTTTCGAACTATGTTTCACACGTATAAATTTCCAAAAGACTTAGAAAATATTTCAAGTTTTCAAAATATATAAACGATTCAAACACTCTACAAAAGCATCGTATAACTTTTAATTTCATATAACAAGCACCCAATATTTTTGCTCGACCTAATAGACCACCTAGAAAACTATTAGTTTCGTTTATATAACTTATAAAAATAATCACGTTTAGACACCTTAAACGAGCCAAAGTAAATCGACAAACACAAGTTTTTCAAACTAAAACTTTATATAAAAACCTTATGTTGTCGAGTGGGCTTAACTAAGGCCCAATAAGACTTCACGATTTAACAGCCCACAAGGCCCATAAAATATATTTTTAGAATCACAAAGGAAGCCCAAGTTCATGCCCAAAATAATTTTCATGCCCTCGCCTCTAAATTTTTAAATGGGCTTTTGTTTAGTTCGAATTGAGGCCCATAAGCTAAATAAATAAGCTTTTTATAAAATAAGCAATTGAAATAAGCTTGAAATTAATAAAAGAAGCCACGGAAATTTTTATAAATTTTTTATAATCATTTTTGCAAATTTGGACTAAAAATGTAACGCGACGACACCTATAGTGACTAAAAGTGAAAACTGTGAAAAGAAAGGACTAAAAATGTAGAAACAGAAAGAAAGGATAAAAATTGATAATATAGGATTGTTACAAGATTAGATTGTAATATTGGACATGTAGTGGACTATAATTGTAAAATATATATAAAAAGGACTAACGGTGTGACGCTAACGCCGTTAGTATAAAAAGTGTAAAATTGGAAAAAGGACAAGGACTACACATAATCTATTTGACATTCTTATTTTATTTTCTATTTTACGGCAACCCTCACGTCATATGCATTTTATTACATTTTATATATATATTATTTATTTTTACGTTAATAATATATATAACGATATCTAAAAAGTTAATATTATTACTTACGATTAAAAAGGTAAAACTACGATGGATATTTTAAATAAAGTATTTTATCATATCATGCATGGCATAATAATTTCACTGCACATCATCTATTCGTCATAACGAATAATAATTATTCGTTATTTGTTCGTATTTACCAAATAGTATTTGGTTATATTCTCTGATAAATTTATTTATCAGGTTCCGTATCAAAGACGTTTCCATAATCGTTCCCATAAATCTCATCCTATCTTACTTTTCATCATTTCCAAATCAATCCAGGTGAGTCATAGCCCCATTTCCAATAATTGTTTTAAACTCATTGGGGGAGATACATGCTTACATATACTTTAATAACTTGATAAGTATATGAAATAAAATAAAATATATGATTCAAATCAATTTCTTAATTGATATTAAAATAATATAAATTGTGATTTCAAATATGTTAATGTTTCCAATGTGATTATCGTGGTATGTGAATTATATATTTATTGAAGAATTTCTTGACTGAAATATTGATACTCGTATGAAAATGTTCTCAATTCGATTATTGTGGTATGTGATATAAATGTGTTACTGGCGAAATATTCAAACTGAATTTCTGATACTCAAATAATGATATTTTCAAAACTGAATTTCTGATACTCAAACGATGATATTTTCAAACTGAATTTCTGATACTCAAACGATGGTATTTTCAAACTGAATTTCTGATACTCAAACGATGATATTTTCAAACTGAATTACTGATAATCAAACGATACTGTTTTCAAATTGATTACTGTGATACGATACTTGATTTCATGATGTTATGCTAAATGAGCCCATTAGTCCTTGATATTGCCTAAGTTAGCTATAGCCATGAAGCCCCTCTATCATGAGCCATTAATCACTGTAATGTGAGTGCGAATATAGTGAACAGATTCGAAACCTGTTTCGGATTGACCTCCGATCCCACTAATGCTTGACGGAATGCCAATTGCAATTGGTTAGTCGCATTAGTCGTGATACACTATATTTGAGTAAAAATATGAATTGGCAAATCACCTATTACACGAGGGCAAAATCTGTCATTGATTTGATAGACCACCCCTTCTGTTAACGTCTTGCGTGTCATGAGGCTTGGTGCAATATCTGTAAAGGAAATATATATGTATTCAACATATATTTAGATACCGCTGTATAGGTTTGACCATACGTGAATTGTATATATCAGATTGATTTAGTATCATGAGTTTCCAGCTCATGTTAAGATTATTGATTCTTTATTGAATGTGATTGAATATTTATATGATTTATTTGTGAATATATTCGATACTTGTTTCGTTACTGTTTGTATTTTATTAATACCAAATATTTCCGAAATCTAACAAAATAAAGGGTTTTTCCTAAAACTCTATGAATTCACCAACCTTTGTGTTGACACTTTTAAGCATGTGTATCTCAAGTAATTTAACGGAGCAGGACAAGACACGGAGTGGGCATTTATTACTCTGATAAATTAAAATGATGTAAAAATCAAATTTGTCATTTTTACAAGCCTTTATATCTTTTAATAAGATTTTAAATCAAATGGTTCATCTTTTATCAAAATTATTATTTGAATGACAAATAACTTTCAAAACGTTTCTCTTAAACCGTTTTATGTGGTTAAAACTTCGATCCTCACCGTAACACCCAAATTACTTTTCCGCTGCGACAAATTTAAAAATGGGGGTGTTACAGATTGGCATCAGAGCTACAGTTATAGAGAATTAAATATTTTCAAACATTAAAACTATAACTTCATTTTCAAAATAATGATTTTACACCATAATATTTTATACCCTCCGTGTCTGCAGACTGTCGTGCTCCATACTTTATTTGTTGAGATTATCTTACATGCTTAATAGTTACTCATATACAATTGTTATTTCATCTGTACTGTTATATCTTTAACAATACAAAATACTCATAAAATATTATTCTCGGTTACTACTGTAGCATGTCTTCAGGAACGCCCGTGAATGTCAAAACAAATATCCATAACACTAATACCTCATCAATCAATAAAAATTCTCCAAATAATGAAGATCCTTACGTACAAATAATAAAATCCCAACCTAATATAGAACTCAATCTGAGATCACCTCCATCGTCACCTATTCGTTCACCTTTACGTCAAAGAATCAGGAGAGCTACCGAATCATATGAAGATTTGATTGGTGGCCAGGCAACATTCGAAGTTGGACAAGGTTCGAGCCAAGAGATATTATGGACGAATGTTGAACCAATTTCTCCGTTACCTTATACTTCAGATTTTACCATACCAAATTCTCTAAATAATTTATCTTCACCTAACTCTCCCGACTACGGTATAAGCACTCCTGAATCCATATGGAATCTTATTTATCGACATGCCGACATATTGGATGCTCACACTGAACAGCTAAAAGGGTTACGACCAACTCAATTTGAATGGTACGACCGTAACCTTGACGCTTTGTTCAAGAGGGCGGATGCTGAGAGGCGAACAATATGTGAGTTAGGAATAAAGATTAATGAAATAAAGGACAACACCAACCAGGAACTTGAAAGTTTGGACTCCAGGGTTCGTTGTGCAAGAAGAGAACACGGTCAAACACATGTAAGAATTGGAGATATTGAGAGAACCCTATGGATGGCCAGAGATGCAGCCAGAAACCAGGGTCAAAAGATTGCCGCATTAGAGAGTATGTTGGCAAACCAAATGAACATGTGTCAAGAATGTTTTTCAAACATGGAAGCTGCACAACTTGAACTTGAGAAAGAAATTAGATATTTACGTCAGAGGCGTAACTAATCTTAAGTTTACAAGTTTCCTTGTTGTTCCTAATAAACCAAATAGACTTGGTTAATATTTCTTGTAATGTTCAATAATTCTGAAACTTCAGAACGTATAATCAAAACATATTGTATAATAACATCCTTTCTGTTATATATATATATATATATATATATATATATATATATATATATATATATATATATATATATATATATATATATATATATATATATATATATATGTGTGTGTGTGTGTGTGTGTGTGTGTGTGTGTGTTATGAATCAATCTTTTCTTCCGTATAAATCATGCATGTAATGAATCCTCATATTTCATGCAAAAATCTCATCATTTAATAATCAAATGATTCTATTCAGATCAATAGAGTACTAATAAAAGATCTTGTATCGTTTATCTTGCAAAGACAATCGGTCAAGTTATTAATATTCTGTTTACATCTGTAATATTATTCAAATCTACCGTAAGATTTCTTACAAATAATTAAGATTTCTTAAACCTTATCATAATTAACCTAAAATTTTAAGAATCGTCTAAATACCAATTTTAGAAAGTGGATTTAAAGAATGAAGAAAAGATAATTAAACTTCATTTGAAATAGACAAGTCGGTTTGTTCCTTAGTAATCCCATATCAAGAGTTGATCATTGATAAAATGATACAACAAAGACATATCTTGAAATTAGATTACAGTAGGGAGTCAATTCAGTCTATCATCAATGAAATAATTAACTTCATTATTTAAATTTTTCTGATATTATATGGATTCTAATGCTGAGTTTCATTTATGTTTACAGAAAATGGACAACATGAACAATGCATATCAATCACCATCAGAAATCACCATGACTCCTGGAGCTATCCAGAAATTGGTAAATGACATAGTGTCGGTGGTACTAGAAGGGACTACCGTAGTTTATCCGAGAAGAGAGACGGGTATACTTGGTAATCAAAACCCTGCAAGTTTCATGAAGTATAGGCCACCTCACTTAAAGATTCAAGAAGGAATGATCAACCCTACCATCAACCATCATCAAGGAATTAGGCATGGAATTTTACCAAATGAAAATAATCAGAAGAGGAAACTACCTGAGACAGGAACCGTGTAACACCCCAACCCGACAAGGGTCTAAAGTGTAACATTATGGTGTCTTTTCAGAACATAAAGCGCAAGCGGAAGACTTAACTCAATAAATTACAAATGTTGAGACTAAAATGACTAATAAAACAAATACCATCAAAATCAACCTCTGAAATAATCAAACAAAAATCTAAATAAATCCATGAAAACTAAGGTAAGGTTGGTCCACTAAAAGCTCATACTCTCATCACTCAATCCCAGCCTCCAACTTGATACCTGCCGCAGGGAAAAGAAAATGCGGCTGAGCTAACGCTCAGTGAACAGATATAAACATATGAAAGATAATTGAACATAAACGAATAAACAAATAATCCAATGAGAACCTGCTAAGAGACAATGTCATAAAGAATATGAAGGGTCATATGAAAATGGTAATCACAGAATAGTCCAGAAAGGGTAAAAGGGATAGTAACATAATTTACACAAGTACCAAAACAACAATCAATCATTTCATTTCACAAATCATTATACCGTCAATTCCTTTATTGTACATGGAGTAGCTAGCTCCAACGTACGAGAAGTGAAATGGAGTGCATGGCACACACACCAATCACTAAGTCAATCAATATCCATTCATTCATTTAGCCTAGGATGCATCCATACGCTCCCTGCAAAACAGAATATATATGCAAGTACGAGCCTATACATACATATACAGAATGGCCATATGCACCATAATCATTATAACAGAAGGGAACGCCGTGGATCAATCACACCTCCACAGAAAGTGTCACGCCATTGGTGCCTCAATGACATGGCCATGTTACCTTCATGGCTAGGAATAGTACCTTGAGCAATGGGTCAAATCAAATGGATCAAAACAAAGGGTCATAACAATAGGATCATATCAGATGGATCACAACAAAAGGATCATATCAATGGTTCAGATCAAGGGTTCATATCAAAGGTTCATATCAAAGTAAACGAATCAAAGTCAATGAATACGAATCATGAGAAACGAGTAATCAAACAAACGAACCAACCGATAACGATGTAAATAGAAATTGGTATCCAGAATATTCGTACCAATACAAAATGCAAATGAAATAATGTCTAAAAGTAAGACTGAATATCCGTACCTAAATGCAATTGAACGGAAACAGACGAATCAATAGACAATACGTTTCTCCAACAAATCTACACGAGTTACGGTTCATATAATACTTATCAGTTAATCATATTACTTGTTTTAGGGTTTCATTCTATTTTTAGTAACTTAGGTTTTAAAATCATATTTAAATACCATTTAGTGATCAAATAGGGTTACAAATACGTATTAAATGTCATTAGGTTTAGGGTTTCCATTAAGGTCTCAATAATGACAAAATAAATGTCACCACTTAGGGTTAGGTTAAATAATTTCTATTTTGATTTTCTAGTCATATTCAATTAATGACAAAATAAATATTACCATTTAAGGTTTCTAATGTAATTTTATTTAATGTCAAAAACATATTACAACTTAAGTTTAAAAGTGTAAACATTACAATGTTTAGGGTTAAGAGTGACAACTTATCATGGTTTAAGGCTTATATGTCATCTAGCAAAGTCTATGGTTTATTGTGATAATAATCAAAGTTAAGGGTTAAAAGTAAATTTGCTTATGTATATATATCAAATTTACCTAGTATGCATGCATGGTACTCATCTTCTTCGTATGAAATATCGAATCGAGTCGCATTTTATTTTAACATATATTTAACGTGGTAATGTTTTAGAATAACAATTCATATAACCTTTTCAAAAAAAAAAAAAAACAAAAGTAATCCGTTAATCATATAATACGAGTCGGAATTCGGGTCTATATATAAAAGCTTAATAGGGTCGATAAAAACAAACATGGTTGATAATATATTATGTGGGTCGATTATAGGTTCAGTTACAGTTGATCAATAGAAAAGGTCGAACAAGTAATTAACACAAGGGTCGATTTAACATGTTCAAATAGGATGGTCGATAAAGGAGCAGTGAGGGTCGATCATATTAGTTTGGTCGAACATAAGAAAAAGATTCGTAATGTATTATGGCTTAAAAGAATGTCGAGTAAGAACAAAAAATAAATAACAAAAGAGTCGCATACCTTGGGTACAAGTCGAGCAAGAATACAAAGATTGTTTACTCAAACCTTGGTTGGTTGAAAAAAAAATAAAGAAAGAAGCAGCAACGATTTGGTTTTTGTGGTGTTTTTGTTGTAGCGTTTTTATGGAGGAATGAAGAGCAGAGTTCTCGATTTAATATATACACAAAGAAACGTTTCATTTTTTTTAGTACCGTTATGTGTTAATGCACTTGATGGGCCAATAAAAGGAATTAAAAGATTTAAATGACTTAATGGGGTGTGATTAATGGGGTCTTTAAAAATATAAGTAGTAATGTAGTTACAAAAATGGGTCAAAGGAAAAAAAAATGTTCGGTTTAAAGAAAAAAATGGACCATGTATAATGGTGTTTAATGAGGCGATGTATATTTTATACATTCTCAAAATTATACAAATATATATATATATTTAATATACCCAAGCTAAGGTTTTTATTTTATCAAATAAATTCTCAAACTTTATAAAAATTCAAATTTAGCCCAAATTTAAATTTCGAATTTTAGGGTTTTACAAACCGTAAATCCCATCTACTGCAATATCTTCAATGCTCAAGACCGTTATCGCAAACATCTAGAAGACCGTATGAAGTATCAACATCAGCTGGGACTAAATCAGAAAGCTAATAGAAATTGTCTTGTCACACCTATTACTGGAAGTGGTTATCTTGGAACTCTACCTTGGTGTCAAAAATGCAACCAGCATCACACCAGGAAATGTAGGGTTAAATGCACGAAATGTCAGAAAATAGGTCACCAGGCAATTAGCTGCAGGACTAAGGACATGAAAGTACAACCAACAACCATTGTATGTCACGGATATGGTGGACATGGTCATCATGTGAAACGATGTCCAAATTACAATGTTAATTGGAAAGCCAAGACCTTTACAAGAAAATGAAGAATCTTTAAAGACCTTGATAGTATCAAGGGGATGGCAACTAAATTGGAACAGATGAATAAATTCCTGTTGAAGATAAATAAAATCTAGTTTAAAATTTCCTAATTTGTATTTCTTTCCTGTATTTCACTTCAAGTTACGAAGGATGTAACTTAAACAATAATCTTTCTACTGTATCAAAAAATATCCCTTGTAATATTTCCATAATAATGATAATTTAAGTTAATTTTAATTTCTGTCTCATTTACCAAATGACAATATACAATAATTACTCCATAAATTTTTTATTTATATTATAAACCCTAAAATTTTCCACCTTACTTCAAAAAGAAATTACGTGTTATATCATAAAAACAACACGTTGAACACCATCTAAAACAATTAATAGAAAAATATGATTGAACCAAGCATCACATCATTTGGTCCTTAATTATACATAACCTGATCATCTATGTATAATTTAGGAAGAATTATGTTATGAAAGGAACAATGATATTTTAAAATAATTTAAATAACAATCTTCATTCAAAAGCAAGATAAAGAACTAAAATAAATTGTTCATAATACATTGAACAACCCATAATAAATACCTATTATATATCATCACCATTATGATAGGAAATCAACAAAAGTACAATCAAGAAAACACCAATAATCCTCAACAACTGATAAAAGATATAAATAGCGAAATTTTTATTAAAATCCATAAAAGTTAATACATAAACAAATAATTAGCATCGGAAGTGCTATCGTTACAATTATTACAATACAGACAAAGGAATCTTCAATAGGATGATCCGCTATGACAAATAAGACTCCCACCAACAAAACAATAGCAAGAGCCACCACAGGATGAATCACCTTAACTATGCTGAATAATAAATATAAACCAAATATTAAAAACAATAAAGAGACAAATTCTTAAAAACCAAAACAAATTTTATTCCTTATTCATTACAAGTACATAAAAACATAACAAGAACTTAATCCAAAACAACCCTAGCTCAAGATTTTACCCCCAGATCTTGTCGACGGTAATAGCAAGGATAGTCAGGGGTACGACAAACATCAAGATCGCAACCAAAAATTCAAAGTCTTCATCCGGAACGTACGCCACGTAGATAGCGGCAAGGACGACGTACACAATCGCTAAGATGGTTATGAGATGCGGCATTTTGATGGAAAATGAGAGGAAAATGGTTGATGGAAGGAGTGGAAATTTGAAATGGTATATATAGGCTAAAATGTGACCGTTGGGCACTATTCCCGACCGTTGGGCACTATTACTAGCCGTTATTTTACTATTCATGACCACTATTTTCAATATTCACAACCCTTAAATACGTCAGTTACCTTATCTTGTTGGGTACAAGTAAAGCTAACTGACTTACGTTTCCGTAGTTTTAGGAATAAAAATCTCCCGACAACCTCTGTTCAAAAACTCTTTATTCAAGTATTCACATTAAATTTGAATTTCGGGACGAAATTCAGAATGACATGTGTGTACTGTAAAACCTTGCAAAATTTTGTATAATTAACTTCGGTTAATTAAATAAATAATCTTTTTCATTATCGTAATTACGATTTTTACGGAGAAATTTAAAATTTTCTTTGTATATTAAAATGGTCACGATTATGATATTGTCAAATTTGTCAAACGACAAAACAAGTTATCAACACAATTAATAAAACATTAATTTCACTAAACATAATTAATAAAAACTAATTACAAAACCAATCGGGCCCTTAATCCTCCCTAAGCCCAACCGGCCCACTACTAAACCCATTTTTTTTTTTATTAAAATTTCGTATAGATTGACTAAGTAAGCTACAAAACGTCTTGTTCATTTTTAATTCGTACACACGACCTAAGTATATTTTTGCACATTCTCATTAAGCTCCTAGCCAACTATTAGTGTGTCGAATCTCATGTTCATACGTTGAGTTTTGATACGTTTTTACGAGGCAAAGTGTTTAACCATAAATCGATTCAAACGATTTGTAATTTATTCATTTCTTATCCGTTTTAATCCTCGTTTGTTTCTAAATGATCCTAATAATATTTTCGAGATGATTTTATACTCAAATGTCTAAGATGATCAAGTATATACAAGTGATGAACGATTTTGTAAATCGTTTGTACATATATATAGGTTGTCGACATATAGAATGATTCACCAATACATATTCCCTCTTTCAAGCTCTCACATCTTCTATTTTAACAATATAATTATCCTAAGAAGCCAAAAATCCCTGACATGCATAGTTCATTGTGTTTACTTGGGTGAATACAAACCATTCGATCCATTCGAATGGTAATATATATACGAACCATGCATGCATTTGGTTTTCTCCCATTCTCAAACTCTTTTCATATACGTTTTCCTCCTAAACATCACCCTTACAAATCACAAGCCGATGGTATATTAGTTTGGACTCAAGAAAAGGAAATCGGGTTTAATATATATATATATATATATATATATATATATATATATATATATATATATATATATATATATATATATATATATATATATATATATATATATATATATATATATAACGCTTGGGTTATATAGTGAAACGTGAAATCCTTGTGTTCCATTCTATTTCACTCGACTCTTGATCACCTCTAAGGTGTTTGTAAGTCTCCTCTACTCGTTTCTATTCCAATTCATACGTTAAATCTATGTCATGCACCATGTTTAATATTTGTTCCGTCGTATATCATTTTGGTATACATATACACGTACATATTTATTTTTAGAACACAAAACGTGACTAGCCTCTATCTTGGTAGGCCTAGGAGTCACTTAGCACGTACACTTCACGTTTATTCTCATGTTACATGCATAAATTTATTCATTTTCGAACTATGTTTCACACGTATAAATTTCCAAAAGACTTAGAAAATATTTCAAGTTTTCAAAATATATAAACGATTCAAACACTCTACAAAAGTATCGTATAACTTTTAATTTCATATAACAAGCACCCAATATTTTTGCTCGACCTAATAGACCACCTAGAAAACTATTAGTTTCGTTTATATAACTTATAAAAATAATCACGTTTAGACACCTTAAACGAGCCAAAGTAAATCGACAAACACAAGTTTTTCAAACTAAAACTTTATATAAAAACCTTATGTTGTCGAGTGGGCTTAACTAAGGCCCAATAAGACTTCACGATTTAACAGCCCACAAGGCCCATAAAATATATTTTTAGAATCACAAAGGAATCCCAAGTTCATGCCCAAAATAATTTTCATGTCCTCGCCTCTAAATTTTTAAATGGGCTTTTGTTTAGTTCGAATTGAGGCCCATAAGCTAAATAAATAAGCTTTTTATAAAATAAGCAGTTGAAATAAGCTTGAAATTAATAAAAGAAGTCACGGAAATTTTTATAAAATTTTTATAATCATTTTTGCAAATTTGGACTAAAAATGTAACGCAACGACACCTATAGGGACTAAAAGTGAAAACTGTGAAAAGAAAGGACTAAAAATGTAGAAACAGAAAGAAAGGATAAAAATTGATAATATAGGATTGTTACAAGATTAGATTGTAATATTGGACATGTAGTAGATTGGACATGTAGTGGACTATAATTGTAAAATATATATAAAAAGGACTAACGGTGTGACGCTAACGTCGTTAGTATAAAAAGTGTAAAATTGGAAAAAGGACAAGGACTACACATAATCTATTTGACATTCTTATTTTATTTTCTATTTTACGGCAACCCTCAGGTCATATGCATTTTATTATATTTTATATATATATTATTTATTTTTACGTTAATAATATATATAACGATATCTAAAAAGTTAATATTATTACTTACGATTAAAAAGATAAAACTACGATGGATATTTTAAACAAAATATTTTATCATATCATGCATGGCATAATAATTTCACTGCACATCATCTATTCGTCATAACGAATAATAATTATTCGTTATTTGTTCGTATTTACCAAATAGTATTTGGTTATATTCTCTGATAAATTTATTTATCAGGTTCCATATCAAAGACGTTTCCATAATCGTTCCTATAAATATCATCCTATCTTACTTTTTATCATTTCCAAATCAATCCAGGTGAGTCATAGCTCCATTTCTAATAATTGTGTTAAACTCATTGGGGGAGATACATGCTTACATATACTTTGATAACTTGATAAGTATATGAAATAAAATAAAATACATGATTCAAATCAATTTCCTAATTGATATTAAAATAATATAAATTGTGATTTCAAATATGTTAATGTTTCCAATGTGATTATCGTGGTATGTGAATTATATATTTATTGAAGAATTTCTTGACTGAAATATTGATACTCGTATGAAAATGTTCTCTATTCGATTATTGTGGTATGTGATATAAATGTGTTACTGGCGAAATATTCAAACTGAATTTTTGATACTCAAATAATGATATTTTCAAAACTGAATTTCTGATACTCAAACGATGATATTTTCAAACTGAATTTTTGATACTCAAACGATGATATTTTCAAACTGAATTTCTGATACTCAAACGATGATATTTTCAAACTGAATTACTGATACTCAAACGATACTGTTTTCAAATTGATTACTGTGATACGATACTTGATTTCATGATGTTATGCTAAATGAGCCCATTAGTCCTTGATATTGCCTAAGTTAGCTATAGCCATGAAGCCCCTCTATCATGAGCCATTAATCACTGTAATGTGAGTGCGAATATAGTGAACAGATTCGAAACCTGTTTCGGATTGACCTCCGATCCCACTAATGCTTGACGGAATGCCAATTGCAATTGGTTAGTCGCATTAGTCGTGATACACTATATTTGAGTAAAAATATGAATTGGCAAATCACCTATTACACGAGAGCAAAATCTGTCATTGATTTGATAGAACACCCCTTCTGTTAATGTCTTGCGTGTCATGAGGCTTGGTGCAATATCTGTAAAGGAAATATATATGTATTCAACATATATTTAGATACCGCTGTATAGGTTTGACCATACGTGAATTGTATATCAGATTGATTTAGTATCATGAGTTTCCAGCTCATGTTAAAGATTATTGATTCTTTATTGAATGTGATTGAAAATTTATATGATTTATTTGTGAATATATTCGATACTTGTTTCGTTACTGTTTGTATTTTATTAATACCAAATATTCCTGAAATCTAACAAAATAAAGGGTTTTTCCTAAAACTCTATGAACTCACCAACCTTTGTATTGACACTTTTAAGCATGTGTATCTCAGGAAATTTAACAGAGCAGGACAAGACACGGAGTGGGCATTTATTACTCTGATAAATTAAAATGGTGTAAAAATCAAATTTGTCATTTTTACAAGCCTTTATATCTTTTCATAAGATTTTAAATCAAATAGTTCATCTTTTATCAAAATTATTATTTGAATGACAAATAACTTTCAAAACGTTTCTCTTAAACCGTTTTATGTGGTTAAAACTTCGATCCTCACCGTAACACCCAAATTACTTTTCCGCTGCGACAAATTTAAAAGTGGGGGTGTTACAGATATAATATAACACCATTCAGGCCATCACAATCCAGAAGTATATGACTCCTCACATGAAGCTCCCTATTATTGTATTATGTTATCAACATAATACCGTTCGGGCCCTCATAATTAAGAAATTAATATTTCTCACGTGAAGCTCCCTACTATTGAGCTATATTGTTATTAAGTTAAGTTATAATTATAACACCGTTCGGCCCATCATAATCCAGAAGTACATGCAATAATCGTTTGAGGAGCCAAAGCACTTTAACTCGTAAACCCAGCAAATTCGTCAAAACGAAATATCCACATGGTACTCCTCACATGAAGCTCCCTACTATTATGTTATGCTTCTAACTTTTATTAAGTTTTATATTTATATGATATTTTTGTTTTATACCCTTATAGTTTATATATTTACATTTTCTACCCTAAACTTATTATACTCATATTATTTATACTTATAACTATTCATACTTGACACAATTAGTCCCTAGACTTCTATATTTTTAGAAAATGACATAATTAACGCTTGGACTCATAAGTTTTCTATATTTACCATTTAGTCCTTTAACTTTATAATATTTGCATAACTAGTCCTTTTTAGTTTATAACTTATTTTTGTTTCTATCCTAAGGTTTTTATACTTTGTAAAATGAGTCCTTACACTTATAACTTCTAGAAATTGTCAAAAATAGTCCCTAGACTTTATAATTTCAGGAATTTATGATATATACCCTTATGCATGTAAAGTTTTGCAAAACTAGTCCTAAATGCATGTAAACTATATTTTTATGTAACAACTAAGTTTTCTAGCTTATGTTTAACTAATATTAGCTTATTTAAGTTATCTAAACTAGCTTATGGCTTATGTAAAGGGATTATAGAACTAGAAATGAAGGCTTACTTGGTTAGCTAGGGTTTAACGAGGGTTAACTAGGGTTTAGGGTTTTCTCGATGGCAACACGACTCAACAAGGCCTTAAGGCTTGGTTTGCTCGACTCCTATGTCTACCACAACTCGTACACTACTACTACTACAGAAGGTTTGAGGTGAAAAGAAGAGAAGAGGTGTGAATGAAATGGAGAGGGAGTCGCGGGTATTTATAGGGTCACAAGCCTTGGTGGCCAAGTTGTGGGTGTCGTGGTGTCACGAGGGGGAGAGGTGACTAGAAACAGCTAGTAGGTGACTAATGGAAGCTAGTATGGTTAGGTGGGGAGGCTATGGTGGTCTATAAGGTGGTTTTAGGGTTTGTATGGTGGAAATGGAACCGCGGGATGAAGGAGGTGACAAGGTGGTGATGAACCACCTTGCTTGGGTGCTTGTAAGGTGTTAGGGTGCTAGATTAGCTAGGGAAAGGTTCTAGGGTGCTTGGTTGAGGTGTTTGAGGTGCTTATATTTAGGTTTTACTAGTTTAGGTTAAGTTTAGATCTAGTTTTACTCAGTGAGAGTTTAAGGTTTTACCTAAGGTTTAGTGCCTAGGTTATGTTCCTAAGAGTGTTTAGTGACTAATCCTAATTCCTAAGGAGTTTATACTAAGTGATGGTAGCTTATGGGAAAGATTTGGGAAGCTTTGACCTAGTTTTGTGACCTAAATGACCTATTTGTGTTTAGTGGGAGATTAAGGTTTATCCTATGGTTTAGTGCCTAAATTAGTGTCTTGTGAGTGTCTAATAACTAATCCTAGGTCCTAAGAGGCTTAAACTAGGTGGTGGTAACCTATGGTGAAGTTTTGGGATAGTTTAGACCTAATTCTAGGAAGTTGTGACTTAGTTATGGTTTCGTGCTTAATGGACTTGTACCTAAGTTCTAAAGGGTTGTACTAATGCCTAATAGTCCTAAGGTATCCTAATGTTCTTAAGGTAACTCATACTTAAGCCTTGGACACTTTCAAAATAGTTTAGTTAAACATATAGGGTTTAGTAAGCACATAAACCTAATTTGGGTTTAATTAAGGTTTATTAGGGTTGTGTGATATATTTAGTGTGTTAGATTGGTAGATTACTTATTATGGTGTTGTGGTAATATTATGCTTGACATACTAGGGGTTTATAGGATGTGAGTGTTGAGTTATTTGGCTTGTGTAGATACGTGAGCATGTCTAGTGAGTCATGCAAGTAGTAAATGCACATAAAAAACAAAAATTTACCTGTGAAATACCTACTATAGGTATTTGTAATGGGAATGATAGTAATGATTTTTTGTAGGTTGTTACAGGTATATACCAGTTTTTTCAACTTTTTTCCACTAAACATTAAAAAAATAATACTCCGTAATAAATAAATAAATAAATAAATAACCACAAAAAACCTTATAAATACCCCTTTATTATTTCATTCTTCACACACACTTCCTTATCTCCACTTCTATTATCTTTTTGCCATCCAAAATGAATCCCAATCCAAAATGGATTAACAACATGCTAAACGAACCGACAAACCAAATGAATCCCAACCAAATGCTGGGCTCGTCTTCTCAACTGGGTTACTTTCCCTCATTCCAGAACCCATATATGAATCCCGAAGACCTGACACTATTTATTCAATGGAAATTACAACAACAACAACAATATAATCAATTTACTCAAACTCAACAAACAAACCAAGCCACCCCTTCACAACCAAATTCGGACCACGCATCCTACCATCTGGTTGACAAAGACATCAATGACGATGACGAAGAAGAAGAAGAAGTGGTCCCGACCCTGACCTCAAAAAAATCGAGGTCAAAGACGATGGCGAAGAAGCCAAAGACAAAGACGAAGACAAAGAAAACCAACAAAGACAAAGACAAAGACAAAGAAAATGATGAAGATGTGGTCCCATCCCGATAACCTCGCACCTTTTGGACCCAAGATGAGGAGTATCTCTTGGCATAGTGTTTCATTAAAGTTTCGGAGGATCCAAAAACGGGTGCGGATCAACAAAGGGATACGTTTTGGTACAAAGTGCTCGACGCATACAACAAGGAAGCCAAGAGACTCAACTATACTATTCGTATAAAAAACATGTTCACGGGAAAGTGGACTCCAATGAATAAAGATGTCAAGAAGTGGAATACGGTGATGGATGAAATGGCCGTTATGAGTGGGGAGAATTTAGAGATTTTATGACCAGTTATCACATATTGTTTAAAAAAACAACGGGTTATAACTTTAGGCACATGAGCACTTGGGAGTTTTTGAAAGGCAAGCACAAGCGGAAAAATCACGACTCGACTTTGGCAAGACGTAACTGTCTTCGGCCTACGAACGAGGAGCCCGAGCATTTTGGACCCGACATTTTGCCACGGTCGGACGACATGTACCGGGTTTCTAAGAGTCAACGTTCGTCAAACTCAACCGCTAGTTCCGGTTCAAACCCGACAATGTTTTAAGAAATGTTACAGCAAAAATACGAGTTAGACCGCAAGGCAAAGATGGATGTTCTCGAACGAGAGTCACTCGCGAAAGTTACTTTATATGAATCTCAAATGGTTGCCGAGGAGATGCGAGTGCTACAAATGAAAACAGACAAAATGGATTCGATCAACACGGCTGTCGTGAAAGCACAACAAGCTCGAATCCGGGCAAAGTATCCAACCAACGAGTATTAGGCTTTTATTTCTATGTTTACGTACTAAGTTTTTAATTTTATGTCTTTTTTTTAAATGTAACGAGTTTGGTATCCGCGCGTTGCTACGGAATTCTTTTGTTGCCGTTAGCTACTTAACGTGAAGTTAGTTACCTAGAACTGACTTTGCAATTAATGTATAACATGAAGGACCATTTATGTAATTATTTGAGGACTAAATTTGCAATGAACCAATGAGATGAAGGACAAAGTGCGTACAAATTATTTTAAAAAAATGTTAAAGATAACGGTCGTTAGTTAACAGCCGTTAAATAACTAACGACCGTTAGTACTAAATTTTTTTTACTGTAGCGTCCACTGTAGCAAACATTGTAGCTGCTACAGTAACCTCTTGCCTTTTAGTATATATATATAAATATTATTATTATTTATTTATTTATTTTTTTTATGTATGTATGTTTTTTTTAATTAATTAAGTTTATTTTAGTTTATATTGTGTATATTTTATTTTATGTAAATAAAAAAAATGGACGACGGCAACAGAATTTCTGATAGCAACGGTTACAGCCAAAATGTGATATCATAAAATTTCCGCTGTCGTGAAGATTTTTGCTGACGTGGTAAGACTTTTTAGACAACGGCTTGGCATAACACCATCACCCAATGCTCTTAGAAGATGCTTAAGTCGATTTTACTTGTGAGCCCCCCTATCCACTTGAGTAAATTGCAAAAATCGTCCCTAAAGTTTGACCAATTTGCATGTTTCGTCCCAAATATTTCGAAACTGCAAGGATCGTCCCTAAATTTTGGCCCGTGTGCATGTATCGTCCCTAAAGTTTTGGCCCCGTGTGCATGTATCGTCCCTAAAGTTTTGGCCCCGTGTGCATGTATCGTCCCCAAAAAGGACTATATATGCCCCAAAGGTTAACTTTAAGGACGATCCTTGCAGTTTCGAAATATTTGGGACGAAACATGCAAATTGGTCAAACTTTAGGGACGATTTTTGCAATTTACTCTATCCACTTTTTAAAACGGTATAACGGATACTCCGGTGTTTTCCTTTTTCTTGTTTTTTAATTTGAATTTGAACATTCGATTTTTCACTTTGGATTCTTTTCATCCACTCTTGTTTCTTTTTTGCTTTTCCAATTTCAATGATGTTTTGCCAAAACTATTTGAAAAAGGAACATGTTTAGAAGTTAACGAGATAAAATAACATTTTCGGCTTTTTGCTTTGTCCTTTCCAACTTATATTTGCATGTTGTATGGTTCAATAAAAAAAGTTCATGAAGAATAATAGACCACGAATTTTGATGTTTGAAAACTTTTGTAGCAACGGAATAAGATGCAAACAAAGGAAAGAAAAAATGGTGTTAGGGGATAGAACTAAAAACACGTCAAGTAGGACCAAAGTCTATGAACCAAATCTACAAGTTTTTGTAATAGCTAATATCGCACAACTCTTAACGAAATGTCTTTTTCGTATAGTTTAATTTAGATAGATATTACTAGAAGAGTACGAAAGACTTAAAAGTGTTTTTATATATTTTGTCCCGCTGAAAAAACTGTATATTCAAAGGTCAAACTGCACATGGGTGCTGTTTTGTTTTATCTTCGCAATTTGGAAACTATAAAATATATTATCATCATACGTTTAATTCTAGAATGTTTTGTTTTTCATGTTCATCAAGTAAAGCAAACCAACTTGAGTACAATGTATTAAAAATCTAAATAAAACACGAGGTATTATTCAAGCTTCCTAGAAAGACAGAGATTCCAGAGTTTCTAGTACGATAAAATATCGATTGAAGTTTACATAATACAAAAACATCAATTTTTGTACACATCGATCAAGAGGGAATATCACATACGTATCTACTTATCACATACGGAGTCGTAACTAGTAGCACACACACAAGAAAATAAAAAATAATATATAAATATAATAATAATAAATAAATAAATAAAATGCCAAAACACATATTAATACCTCGAACTTGGCTCACTGGATCATCTAGTACCCTAAACTTTTAAGAGTGCTAAATTATACCCTGAACTTGACAAAATGGAATTTCTACTATCCTTAACTAAGTAACTCAACAATTAATTGTTGTTTTTTTTTTTTTTTTTTTTTTTTTTTTTTTTTTTTTATCTTTAACAAAATTTAATAAAGTATTTTGTAATAAATAATTTATAGTAAAATTTTAGCTAGATATATATATTTTCTTTCTAAAAAGTTAATTATTTTTCATTTTTGAAAAAATAATATAGTATTTTATTTCATTATTTAGAATATTATTATTTAGAATATAAAAAATATATATGTAGCATCTATTTCTAAGATATTTTAACACACTAATCCTACTGATATATTTTATATTATATTATTAAATGTTACTTCAATCAACTTATAACCAACTATATTGAAGTCTTTTTTTTTAATTTTTAATTTAAAATATGCATATGAAATATTAATTAACTCTCAAAATTATTTGAAATAAACACTTAAATATATAAAAAGGATATCTATATATCAAAAGTGGTGCAGTAAATTCATTTTATAAAAGTATTATTTAAATATATTTTATTCGCAATAAATAAATATAATATTGTTTTGCTATCTTTTCTTCCATTTTTATTTTTTATGCTCCTAATGTTTTGGGGCATCCCGACAATTATATACCTGCTAATCCGATGCCCACCCCGCCTCATATTGTACCGGAATGGTATTTCCTACCGATCCATGCCATTCTTCGTAGTATACCTGACAAAGCGGGAGGTGTAGCCGCAATAGCACCAGTTTTTATATGTCTGTTGGCTTTACCTTTTTTTAAAAGTATGTATGTACGTAGTTCAAGTTTTCGCCCGATTCACCAAGGAATATTTTGGTTGCTTTTGGCGAATCGCTTACTACTAGGTTGGATCGGATGTCAACCTGTGGAGGCACCATTTGTGACTATTGGACAAATTTCCCCTTTAGTTTTCTTCTTGTTCTTTGCCATAACGCCCATTCTGGGACGAGTTGGAAGAGGAATTCCTAATTCTGATTAATTAAAGAAAATTGAAATTAACTAAATTCTCATAAAAATGAGTAATTATCTTAAATATAACTATAAATCATTTATATTACATTAGGCCTTAGTAAATTCATTTCTTAGAATAAATAAAAAATAATAAATTGATTTAATTTAGTATAGGGAAGTAGTAATTCCAATTTGCCAAGTTCGGGGTACTATTATGCACCCATAAAAGTTTAGGGTATTAAATGATCCAATTTGCCAAGTTCGGAGTACTAATATGTGTTTTGGCCTAAGTAAAATGGTCTCACTATGTCTATATAAGCCTGTTCTCTTCGTATCAGTCCAGTATGCTTAACTGGGCCAATATTTTCTACTCCTACAATTTACATTAACCCCATCTTGTGTTCATATTCGAAGCCCGTGAGAATAGGGTAAAATGGAACAAAACGACCATTGAACAATTGAACATGTACATTTTCTAATAAACGAGTATGTATTTATTTAATCACAAGGTTGATCAGACAAAGATAAGTAGAGTAATGAGAAATAAGTGTGCACTTTAATTAAAATGTATAAAACAATTCAATCGGCAGTTCGGCACTGCTAGTAACAACTTTGAGTTTATAATCATGCTATTGGATGGAGTATGCTTAGTTTTATACAGAACTAATGTGTTGATATAAGTGAAACAAATATTATCCTGCCATATCAGATATAGTTATACAATAATTATGTTGAGACTATGAATGGTCACCCATACACTAATCCTCACACCATTATATACAGCCACAAATGGTGTAGGCACACAAAATATTATATATATATCTAAAACCCAGGATGTGGGTGCATAAAAAATGTGTACGCAACAGTTGGAATAACAGTAAACACGCATCAAATGGTTGTACTTTGGAGTGAGTTGGCATTCTATTTTCGATTTAAAACTAAATAAATATATAAAAAATACAAAAGTTTCAAATTTTATAAAAATAACTAGAGACCACTTATTTATTTTATATTCCACACTTAAAATAAAAATTTCATATTTTTTAAAATAAATAAAACTTAATACGGAAATAAATAAATAAAAACATAAATATTTATTAATTTTCGGATTAAAAATAAATAATATATAAAAAAATGCAAAACTTTTATATTTTTCAAAAATAGTGAGTGACCACTCATTTATTTATTATTCTAAACATAAAATAAAATTTTCATATTATTTTGAAATAATAAAAATATATACGAAATTCAAAAATTAAAAACAAAAGATATAAAGGGTTTTGGGTAATAATTTTACCGAGCAAACAACTAGAAAAATAGTGGGAAAGTGGTGGAAAAATGGTGGAGTCGTAGTGGTGTTATGGTGGTCGACGGTGGTGGTTCAAAAGGGGTGTTCGGGTGAGTTTTGTGACGATCGGTCCGTACTTCCGGAACGTACACGACCCGATCTACAAGATGGTGGAAGAAAATATTTTTGGCCGGAATATTTTCCGGTGGAGGTGGTCGGCGGTGTGGGAGAAGAGAGAAAGAGTGAAAAGTGTGTGTGTGTGTTTATTTGTTTGTGTTATATGAAAAAAAAAAAATAATAAGTAAATAATATTAATAATAATAATAGTTAGTGGGGGAGGAGGGTAAAGTGACAATGTGGGAAGTTTAGGGGGCGCCGGTCAAAAGAAAGAGAGGGGGGGTTTGTGTCAACGACCTAAACTTGGTCCAAAAACGATTCGGAAGCCAAACGACATAGCAAACGGACTCGAAAAATTACGAAACTTGCGCCATTGTTCTCAAAATTGATTTTCCCATAAAACTAAGTACAAACTTCAATATTTTTCCAGAATCGCGTTTTTATTTATAAATTTGGCAAATGCAATACGATCATTTCCCGGAACAGTGGTATCTTTTTCCGGCAAGAGAGTGGCGGCTACAGCAGTGGCACTACAAAAAAAAAAAAAAAAAAAAAACGTTAGATCTAAAAAACCAAACAGGAATGGATTTAAAATAAAAACATATAAATTTAAAAAAAATAATACTCGGTGAGTCACCAACTCAGACCGAGTCACGGATAAAAAAAATAAATCCACACGTTTTTTATATTACAAAAATGGTTTTATAGAAAGATTTGTTATAGAATCACTTTTATTAAAAGTTTATTAAATTAGAGTTTTGGTAAAACAATAAAATCAGCTAAGGGGAAATCACTTGGGGTGTTACCATGTATAAAGCAGGTGATGGTGACCTTGCGACGGGGTGGCAAAAAAAAACAAGAAATATATATAAAATAACAAATAAATGATTAGAAATACAACGAAAAAGGGAGTGGGGGAAGAGCGGAAAATGCCCTGCAGCAACGCGCAGGCAACCCCGCTCGTTACCTCTAGATATTATATTTTGAGCAATTGAATTTTTATCTACTAATAATGTTAGAAAATATATCTATAAAAAAACAAGTATTAATCCTATTGGCATTAAAACATAAAGACATGAGTAAAACTACTTGGTACAGTGTTACCATTTGTTGTTTTCTATCAAACTGCACACAAGAGTTTATACAGTATAAAAAAAGAAATGAAGCTTGAAACAGATAAGAGAATGGGCCAATGAAAGGAAGATTATAGATGGATAAAGCATGCAACTTGGGCCAATCCATAACAAGCAAAGTAATCAATAGTGTCAGAACTCAGAACCTTTACAAGTTGCAACTAGAATGTTTTGGAATTGAGCTAGAAGGTAACAGAGTTATGGGAAAACTTTCTATAATGAGAATAATACATTCAACAGGTTTGATCATTAAGACAAAAATTGTTACGTAACATGCTATATCTTACTTCATCTCAAAATTATTGTCTCCAGACAAAAAATATAGGAAGGTGATTTGCACACTCTCAAAAATGATTGGCACACTCAAAATGTGAGTGTGTTGACATTTATACCCTGACATTTATACCCTTACAGGATAAGAATAAGTCCAAACAATGTCAGGGTATAAATGTCAACACACTCAATATTTGAGTGTGCCAATCATTTTTTGAAGTGTGCAAATCACTTCCCAAAAATATATAGTTCTAAAAAAATAAGACCACTAAACTCTTCAACCAATCAAATATCATCCTTACACACTAAACGTTTTTTTGATTGGTCAACTCAAATAGATGACTATTAGTTTAGGGCATCTTAAAATGAAAATAGAATAATTTTAAGACGGAATGAAAACTATTAAGTCGCCTATAAGCTCATACTGGTTACTTTGAGTAAGCATTAGTAGAGACATTACAAATCAAAGCTTATATGTACATATTTGGCTCTCTACACTAATTGATGCGAGTAGAGTTGCACCCGAAAATAAATTAAGTTTTATGAGAACGGAAAATCGCGAGATAATGATGGGATTTTACAAAATTAATTTCGGAGACGCAGTCGAAAACATTGTCTTAATCAAGGCTCGAAAAACATATCCTCACATCTAGATAATGACATGGCATTTATCGAAAAGTACAAGGTGCTAATTGCATTATCATTTCTATTGGCGTACATCATAATCGTTCAAATATCTGTCATTCTAGCTATCCGTCAAACTTTGTAGCTTTTAATCTTTTTTGGCATATGATATCTAACATTCATTTACAACGATAGTTCTTTTTTTAGCAAGTGAAATTACCATATTCAAAGCATAGTTCCATTTGTGTACCTATCATGGTGTTCAATCCAAATCATGAATATAGAAGGTCAATACCATTTTTGCCATAAATAGCAGTCACTTATACGCATATTATGTTTTAAAAGGAGCATGGTATGGTACTATGGTTTAGCAACTTCTATTCATGTATTCTTAAGTTAGGATATTTTCTAAAAGTGTATCGATTATTTAAACAACTCAAATAAATAATAGTAAGATTAATACGGCGTCACAATATAAACAAGATATTTCTATAGATAATTTAAAATAAAATACGTACATTTAAAAAGGAAAAAGACAAACTTTGTTATATTTTATGACACATGTGCGATTAAAATTAAAAGTTGTGTAGTCTATTATTCTAGTGGATTTGTTGTGGGACCCGGTCACTAGTTCATCTCGATACTCCAAAGACGTGCATTTCTGAGAAAAATATCTTCGTCGTTTTTGAAGGTTATAAACGCAGAGTCGTGGCGTGCCGCTATTATTAAGACTTACGCTTTAGCGGTTATGGCAAAACTTTTGAATTTATAAGACGTGGTATATTTGCTGACGTGAAAATAGACTTTAACATTGTTCCTTCACTTTTTAGTTGAAAAAAGAGAAAAATAAAGTGTGAAAAGGTGCGGTGAGAAAAAGAAAGAAAGATTATTATAAATTTGTTAGGTGGCGTTTAGTTGCAAAACATTTTCTTTCATTTCCTATTTCTTGTTTTGTAGGAAAGGGAGGGGAGTTTGATTTCCACAAAATAATGAAAAATTTAGAAAACGCGTTTAGTTTGAGAAACATGTGTTTGTGTTTTCCATTTTTCAAAACTAGAAAACATGTTTAAGCGTTGTTGTTTTATATCTCAATTCACTATTCACATTAGTAATATTATAAAAACATCTTCAAAATACAAAAACAAATATTATAAACTAACCAACTAAATTATAAAATAACTAAACAAATCTAATACGAGAAAATAAAGAAATTAAAACAGTAAAATATAATATCAAATAACGCTTACGTCTGTTTTTTTTTACGTTTTCGTCCGTTATTTTACATTTTTGTCCGCTTTTCTTTGTTTTTTTTTACATTTTCGTCTGTTTTTTTACGTTTTCGTCTATTTTTTTTACGTTTTCGTCAGATTTTTGACGTTTTCATCCGTTTTGTCTTTTTACGTTTTCGTTAGATTTTTTACAGTTTCGTCAGTTTATTTAACATTGAGTCTTTCTACATTTTCTGTCTGTTTTTTTACGTTTTCGTTATATTTTTTACAGTTTCATCAGTTTATTTTATATTTTCTTTAGTCTCTTTACGTTTTCGTCAGTTTTTTTACGTTTTCATCCGATTTTCTATATTTGCGTCCGTTTCTTTACGTTTTTGTCAGATTTTTTATATTTTCGTCAGATTTTTTACGTTTTCGTCAGATTTTTCACATTTTTGTCAGATTTTTTACGTTTTCGTCCATTTTTTTACGTTTTCGCCAGATTTTTTAAGTTTTCGTCTGATTTTTTATGATTACAACTGTTTTTTTTACGTTTTCGTCAGATTTTTTACGTTTTCGTTCATTTTTTTTACTTTTTTCTTTGAATTTGTAAGTTTCCATCTAGTTTTTTTACGTTTTTTTCAGAACTTTTATGCATTTGTCCATTTTTTAATATTTTCATTTTCTATGATTTCTACCAATTTTTACATTTTCTTTCGATTTTTTACGTTTACATCCATCTTTGTCTGATTTTTATGTTTTCATCTTTCATTTACGTTTTTATCTTTGATTTATGTTTTTTTAGGTTTCGTCTAACGAAAACATAAAAAAATAGACGTAAATGTAATTAAACGTAAGTAAACGCAAAAAATGGATAAAAACGTAAAAGAACATAAAAGAACGGACGAAAACGTAAGAAAACCAAAAAAAAAACAAGCGATAACGGATGAATATGTAAAACACCCACGAAAACGTAAAAAAAAGGACGAAAATGTAAAAAGTTTGACGAAAACGTAAAAAAACGGACGTAAACGTAAAAAATCTGACAAAAACGTAAAAAGTCTGACAAAAAAGTAAAAAATCTGACGAAAACGTAAAAAAAATGGACAATAACGTAAAAAGTCTGACGAAAAAGTAAAAAATCTGACGAAAACGTAAAAAAAACGGATGAAATGTAAAAAGTCTGACGGAAACGTAAAAAATCTGATGAAAACATAAAAAATCTGACATAAACTTAAAAAATCTGATGAAAACGTAAAAAACCGAACAATAACGTAAAAACTCTGGCAAAAAAGTAAAAAATTTGACGAAAACGTAAAATATCTGACGAAAACGTAAAAAATCTGACAAAAACGTAAAAAAACGGACGAAAACTTACAAAATCAGACGAAAATGTAAAGAATCGGACGAAAATGTAAAGAATCTGACGAAAACGTAAAAAATCTGACAAAAACAGAAAAAAAACGGACGAAAACGTAAAAAATCGGGCGAAAACAAAAAAAAATCGGACATAAACGAATAAAATGTGACGAAACCATTAAAAAACGGTCAAAAACATAAAAAAATCGAACGAAAACTTATTAAATCTGACGAAAACGTAAAAAAACAGACGAAAACGAAAAAAATCGGACGAAAACGTAAAAAACCTGACGAAAACGTAAAAAAAACGGACGAAAAAGTAAAAAATCGGAGAAAAACGTAATAAATCTTACGAAAACATAAAAAAATGAACGAAAAAGTAAAAAATCAGTCGAAAACGTAAAACAACTGACGAAAACGGATTTGGGTATTTTAATGGAAAATAGGGGGGAAAAAGTGTTTTGCAGTTTTGTGTATTAAAGTTGGAAATAAGAATTTTGTGTTTTGTAGAGAATTTTATTGAAAAACACTAATTTGAACGCGATCTCTGTTTTCGTTGTTTTCTACAAAACATTTTGTGGAAAACAAAGGTGTTTTCCCTCAACTAAACACACCCTTAATGTTTTGATTTTTGAAAAACAATTAAGAAAAATGATTGAAAAATATTATATTATATACTCGATCATAGAGTTAGAATCAAATAAGAAGAAAAATTAAAATAAGAAGTATAAAAGAAGTCACAACCACACATTTTAGATATACCTATTAAAATAAAAGAGGTGATTTGTACTCCATTTTTTTGTCATCCACCACTAAATTATACATAGCGGTGCTGTATTGTATGTATCACTAGTGTGTTTTAGTGAGGTATAGCCAAAAAAAGATGTGCACAAATCATTTCCCATTAAAATAGATACACCTCCCTTTGGAAATCTCTCCCTTATTTAAAATGTGTGGCTAGAAATTATTTTTATTCTTCTCATTTTAATTTTTCTTCCTACTGAATCACTTCCGCTCGATCATATATCCAATTAAGCTCAAGTTAAAATAAACAAAAGTAAATTTCATCACTAAAATATATATATCATTTTTATTTCTCACTTTCATCCAAAAAATGGGGTGTAAGTTTTGGCGCAAAAACGCCAACAATTTTCTCTTTTCCTTTTAGAAAACTTCAAATTACCAAAGGGATTGTGTCCATGTTGTTCTTTACATGATTAGCTTAACTATAAACTTAATCTATCTGTGTTACATGCTTAAGTGATGTATTGAAATACTTGTAAATAAGTGATAAATACTTAAAGTAAATAGAAACAAGGTTTTTCCACGTTTAAATCCTTATTAGAAGTAAATCAAATAATTTATACTCAAAATGTTTACGGAACAACACTTTGGATTAAAATGACAAGTTTGATTTAATCTCCTCTATAAACTTAAGCTAAACTTGAGTACAACTATGCTAACTAACTGAGATATTCTCAGAAATATATTTGTCTCTGGAGAAGTAAAAGGTTTGTGAATATCTAAGCATTTAGTGCAGAAAATTAACTTTTACTCCAACTTATGAACATATTTATACACAAGTATTTGGACAACCGTTACAATGAAGACAAAGATGATGCAAGCTACTTTGGATATAATACTTACGTATTTTGTCTCTGTTACAATTATTCATTTTGGGTATAGGACAATATTGCTTTCTAAATAACAATGATGACACGGTTCTGAACATTAGCCTTCCAGTGAAAGTTTGACCTTTGCATGATAAGGACCCGACCTTATACGTTTCAAATTTTTCCCGCTTTGTCCCGCCTTCCCTTCAATCTTTAAGTCTTCAGTCTTCTTGATTGTTGAGGAGACTTGGAGTTCAGTGAGTTATTGTCATTATTAAATGGATTATCACATTCTTCTTTGGCTCAAGTATCACTTATTGAGTCCTGCTTTACTAAATGGATTTTTCTTCTTAGGCTTGTCCTGAGCTTCCTGAAGATTACTCACTAACTGACTGTTCACTTTGTGACTTGAATGTTGTTTTAGATTATGTACACTTAGGTTATTTTCTATTCAAAACCTAGATTAAAACTATTTGGGTACTGAGTAGACCCAACAATCCTAATGATACCGCTTGTTGTATGATAATCATCTCAACCAAATAATTGTGGGTTCAAGTTTTGCTTAACGCATGTGATGAGATGCCATTTATTTATCAAAGCAAAAAATAATATTGCCATTTATTTAGAAAGATAAATATACTCATAAAGAATTTTTAACATCAAAATAACCCTTTCATTGGATGAGATGCCATTTATTTATCAAAGCAAAAATTAATATTGCAACTTCACAATATTAAATTTCCCCGGATTAACAATTGGTCAATAATATAAAATTAATACATTAAAGATATTATACTTTGACTTTTATATAGGGGTAAAGCTAAAGATACGCAACATATTTCTTCAAATAAACACAAGTACGCAACGTACTTAGTAAAGTGTCAAACGTACGCAACATATTTTCAAAAAATGGTCGATCTACGTAATATGACCTGCTGGCAGCAAGTTACCAGGTCACATAACTTTCAAAGTTACACCTTTGGTCCCTAAACTGTCTCATATCTCGCGTACATGATCCTATTTTAGTCCTATTTACCAGCGTTACACCGTTAGTCCCCAAACGTTACACCGTTAGTCCTATTTACCAGCGTTACACCGTTAGTCCCCAAACTTACACCGTTAGTCCCCAAACGTTACACCGTTAGTCCTATTTAGTTACACCGTTAATCCCCAAAAATATATATATAAAAAAAATTCAGATTATTTAAAATAAAAAAAAAAACTTTAAAAAAATATTCCAGATTATTAAAAAAAAAAAAACTTATTTTTTTTTATTATTATTTTTTTTTAACTTTAAAAAAAGAAAAAAAAACATTAAAAAATTCCAGATTTTTTAAAGTTTTTTTTTTTTTTTTTTTTTTTTTTTTAAACTTTAAAATTGAATTTTTTTTAAAGTTTTTTTTAAAGTTTTTTAAAGTTAAAAAAAAAAAAAAAAAAAAACTTTTAAAAATTCCAGATTTTTTAAAGTTTTTTTTTTTTTTTTTTTTTTTTTTTTTTTTTTAAACTTTAAAATTGATTTTTTTTTGAAGTTTAAAAAAAAAAAAAAAAAAAAAAAAACTTTAAAAAATCTGGATTCTTTAAAGTTTTTTTTTTTTTTTTTTTTTTTTTTTTTTTTTTTAATAGTCTGGATTTTTTTTTAAGTTTTTTTTTTAATAATCTGGATTTTTTTTTAATTTTTTTTAAATAATCTGAAATTATATATATATATATATATATATATATATATATATATATATATATATATATATTTGGGGACTAACGGTGTAACTAAATAGGACTAACAGTGTAACTAAATAGAACTAACGGTGTAACGTTTGAGGACTAACGGTGTAACGTTTGGGGACTAACGGTGTAACGCTGGTAAATAGGACTAAAATTGGATCATGTACGCAAGATATGAGACAGTTTAAGGACCAAAGGTGTAACTTTGAAAGTTATGTGACCTGGTAACCTGCTGCCAGCAGGTCATATTGCGTAGATCGACTATTTTTTGAAATATGTTGCGTACGTTTGACACTTTACTAAGTACGTTGCGTACTTGTGTTTATTTAAATAAATATGTTGCGCATCTTTAACTTTACCCCTTTTATATATTAAACATGGATCCTAGTAATCGGGGAAGATGAAAATTGTAACATAATCAATCAATCAAAAGGGCAAATTGGGTACCACCTACGGTGGTTTGCTAAATCGTATATTCATTCGTATTATTTTACAAGTTTGATTCTTTCTATGATGGACTAATATAAAAGAAAAGAAAAAGAAATTGGCTTATTTTTTATTTATTTTTATTTTATTTTATTTTTAAGAAAGGCGAAATTAGCTTGTTTTTTGTCAAACAATAGTTATAGATTTTATATCTATACGATACATATATTCTGAAATACGAGTATGTGAGGAGTAATGAATTTTATATTTATAATTCATGGCGAGTAAATTATTTGTAAGAAAATTGTTTTTTTGCCCCTTAGGTATACAGGAAATTACCAAAATAAGATTTACAGGAAATTACCAAAATAAGATTAAAAAACAGCTTTGGTCAAAGACTTGGTTATTCTTTTTTTGGTTTTGCTAACAACAGTCTTTAGTTTTGTCGTTAACAACAAACTTTTCATAAAAATAATGCATTGTTCAAACAAAATTATCATGAATTAATTATTGGCTCTTATTATTTATCAAATACATTTGTAATTCATTTCATTCATTGGTTGTATAAGCGAAAAAGGTGGCACATTTTTTTCTTCATGTCTTAATGTTGGTATTATTTTGAAAAAAAAAAAAAAAAAAAAAAAGGATTTTGTTGTTAATGAAAAAACCCTTAGAGTTATCATTAGCATTTCCCTTCTTCTTTTACTATTTTTTTTTGGTCATGTTTAACTTCACCTATTTAATAACGTGTATTTTGATATTTTTTTTAAACACCTTACCTTTGGCCCACTATTGATGAAGTTGAGCAAAACCAAAATAGAAAAAAGTGCAAGGGAGACCAAGTCTTACATCAATTTTTTTTTTTTTTTTTAGTTTGGTAATTTTTTCTTATGTATATTCCTATCCTACAATGTGTGTTGCAATAAATGTTTACGTGTCACTGAGATAAGGCAGGAAAATGTCTCGGGATTGCTTTTCGCCCTTTGTACAAGCAACATTTATCAATGCCATTGACTAAACTCATATCTATGAACGCGCATTTCTAATAATGTCATTCAATTATATTCCTTGCTATGTGTTAGGTTAAGAAAAATAATATGCATTTAGATGAAATATGAATGTTGTTAAACGCTTGATATTCATGTAATCAGAATACCATTGACTAAATGATAACCAATTATGAACATTAGTTTTATGTGTAAATGCACCTTAAGTATAATTTGCTTCACTGCTTGTAGAGTATAATGACGTAAATATACTAAGGTAGCTTTTTCTTATAATTCTCGTTCACATTTAATCCAATCTGCATTATTTGTTTGGCAACTTGCTCGTCAATTTCTAGGAAGGTTCCTTATTTGTTTTCATGTTAACTTGCCAATATGAGATTCCATGATTTGCCATCCGTTTTCAAGTATTCAAATAGCTTTACGTAAAAAAACAACTACGCACGATCGATCTCCCAACTTTTCGATCAGCTCTCGGCATCGGCTTCAACTATGCTCATTCTTAATACGACAATGTGGAGTTTTAGTTTTGCCAACAGTACGATGGTGCACATTGCGGATTTGCAGTACTTGGTAAACGTTTTTGGTTAGATTGCTTTGTGTTAAGTCTTGCATCAGTCATAGTTGGTGTATATTTTAGATGGTTGGGACCTTTTGTTGTTGAAAAAATATAAAAGATAAGAGTTAAAATTGAATTTTGGTAGCTTTTAGCGCAAGTGAATGAGAGACATGAGGTTAAACAAGTCACTATAACGTGGCCAGCTTTATTCCTTATCTCCAAACTTCTGCAATTTAAATTAATAAATATCTCTCGATTTATTTGGATTTATTATGATGGGGACACATATTGATTTTTTAGTTCACGATCCTCCATTTTGTTAGTAAGTCACCCTAAATTTATTGTTAATTATTTCTTATTCTATTATAATGTCTATATAAAATAATATTATTATGTTAGCTTATATAGTATTCGTATTTTTAAAAGACAGATTCATCTACATCTCGATTTGCACCTTTGTTTTAATTCATGACATATAAAAAATAAATAACCATCTAACTAACAGGTGAGGATCTTATCTCATTACTTGATTTAAGTTGGCATTTGTGAGCAATTGGATTTGATCAAATGACTCAAATCAAAAGAACTTATTTTGATTTGAGCCACTATATCAAATCCAATAGCTCACAATTCCTCAACTTTAGTAAAGTTGATTTTTCAACTTGAGACAATCCCCGCCCCTACATTGTCATTGCTTTAATAAACAGTAAAAAATTATAATGATATTTTAAATTAATGTCAATGAACAAGAAAGTCGAGAAAAGAAAATAATAATAATAATAATAATAAAATGAAGTGGTCCCGGTGGGAAGCAAAAGAGCAAAAAACCCAATAGGAAAGGTACTTTTGTGGGCCTCTAACCTTTGAGTTGTGACTTTTGAGTTTTGACCCCTGTATTTAGGGGTGTTTATCGGTTCGGTTATCGGTTAATCGGTTTATTCGGTTAAAAAAATTTTTTGGGTCATAACTGAAAACCGAACCGAATCAAAAATATCTATAACCGAACCGAAAACCGAACCAAAGTTCGGTTCGGTTATGGGTCAAAACCGAAAACCGAATTTTTTACTTAAATTACATTTTTTTTTTGAATTTAATTATATATATTTTTGGAAAAAATAATATTTCAAGCATAAAAAAGTGTTTTTTTATATTAGTACAAAATTTTAATGATATTTTTTATATTTAAAATAATATAAATATATAAAAAATATATATATTTATATAAATTCGGTTTTCGGTTCAGATAGCTAAACCCATATCCAAACCGAAAACCGAATTTTTAATTCGGTTCGGTTCGGTTTTAACAAGTTCGGTTCGATTATATGTTCGGTTCGGTTTTATTTCGGTTCGATTCGGTTCAGTTTTCGGTTTATTCAGTTAATTAACCGAACCGTGAACACCCCTACCTGTATTACAAGATAATTTCAAAGAGGCCCGTTTATACAAATGTGAAATACTAAAATATATCAAAAAATAGTTGTCAACTTATTAAGTACCAAATTTTATTTGCAGTTTATCCTGAATTTTATACTTCCCCCGTCTAAAAATAATTATCACTCGATAAAAAACATGCATTTAAAAAAAATATAATTATTACTGATTTATCTTTTTTACTTTTTATAAAATGACATATTTTTCTTTGGTTCATTAATTAATGTTTTTATTAAAGTTTGTAATATTAACTTCAATCAATAGTAATATGATAAAGTCGATCAAACTTCTTTATTTATTTTAAGTAGTACCAACTAAATTTAGACATTAAAAAAAAAAAAAACGTAAACTATTAATTTGGGACGGAAAGAGTATTAAAGAATAGTATGAGATTAATTTATTATCTATGTCATGATGTGACAAATTTATGTGTTATTAATGTAACTTTTATTCTACGGGTGCGTTTGGCTCGCAAGTGGAATTTGAATTGGATTTGGATTTGAAAAAGGTTTGAAAGATTTAGGAAATGTTTGGAGAAAAAATATGAGAAAGAAAAATTAAGAGAAGGAAAATATATTTTATTTGATATAATAATTAAATGACATTTAAATATAATATTTTAATAAAAAAAAATTTTGTGAGAGATTTATAGTAGGTCTCACGGGTTTTGTATAAAACCACCTTATTAGTGTGGAATGAAAATGTGGTGGGTCTCACAGGTTTGAAAGGATTACTTGATTAACCAAACATCATTTATTGTGTATCATACCCGAATCCAAATCCGACACCCCAACCAAACGGCCCCTAATTTTTTCATCGAGGTTATTTTCATTCAAAACACATACAAGTAATTTTTTGACTTATAATAGTGTTGTCAGGGGCAAAGCCAAAATTTTACTTTAAGGGGGCAACTATACTACAAAATAACAATGGCAAACAATATATCTACCAGCAAATGTTGTGTCAAAAACCACTTGCTATGAATAAAATTGATTATAACATGTTTGACAAGCATGTCGTAAAGCAAAAGATGCAAGAAAAAAGTTATAAGATCTTATATCTCGTGCATTTTATGTTTTACATTAAATTATTACCAATGAAAAATGATTTACACATTCTACTTTTTTATTATCACGCTCCAACTTATGCATTAATGTGTTGTATTGTATATATATTCAGTTTTAACTAGTTGTACACTGAAGTGTGCAAATCAAATACTAATGCGTGCAAATCATCTCCCATTACTAATTAATCTGCCAGAAACAATTTTTTGCTTTTCAATTTTTTATTCATGATTTGATCTAAAACTATTAGAAATAAGAACTATGTTACATCATTAACAAATATTTTGACTTGTATTTAGCTTAGTTTCGAAAGTAAGTTATCATACAAAATTCGTATCTTTGTTAAATCTATATTATTGATAAAGAGTGAATGCATATTCTTTAAATTTTGAAAACTTAAATTAATATAGTTTATCTAAATGACCTCTAACTATCCTTTAATATACTTAAAGTTTGATCAATTCTAAACTTGCCAGCTTTTTAAAAACACATATTGTATTAATTTAAAAAAGTACACACTTTATATTTAAAAAATACACGTTTTCCATCAAAAGTTTAACCAAAATTATGATTTCACAAGTATAGTTATTTGCCGTTATACACCGTCACTTTATGTGGATATACGTCTAGTATAACTAAAAAACATTGAAGAAGTAGGAGTATGTGTTCGATTATTTTCTAGTTAGATACGGAGTACTAACAAATTATAATTATTAAAAGCATATATATATTTTAAAACCTGTTAAAGTAGGAGGTGGAGAATGAAACGCCATAAAAGAAAAGACTACCATGCAATCCACTTTTAAAACGTCTTCATTATCCGTATAAATTAGCAGGGGCCCAACTAGTTATTTTTACTAGACTTTTACAAAAGTCACTAAATTAACGTGTTATGTTTTACAACAAGCATTTGAAAATATTTAAGAGTGACAAACAGTATGCAGTTTGAAAGCAATAAAATTTAACATATTGTCAAACAGTTTTCATTTGAATTGCTTGTTGAACGAGCATTATATTGCTCCAACATTTTGTTTATAAAATTACCCATATATCTTAGAAAATAACGTTCTGTTTATCTAATAATTATATACACCTTTTTTGTACTTTTATATTTTATAATTACTGATACAACTACGTTATCAAACAAGTTTTTTAAACAAATAGCTACTGCTTAGTGCTTATTACTACTACCAACTGCTACTGCTTGAACTCCATCCCCGCCTCAAATCCAATAAAAATCCCCGTTAATGTTCGGGTTTCTGGTTTTCCCGTCGGATTCGGGTTTTTTTGTCATCCCTACCTGCTACATCAGTTTTCTTTTTCAAAGACTACACCTAACCGTAATTTGCTAATAGTGACCACAATGGTGATCATAACATTTTTTCTTCGTCTTTTTTTTTTAATTAAAATTTTATTCATAATTAAAAATGTGGAAAACTAGAAGGGAGGGGGGGGGGGGGGGGGTTGAATAGTTTTACGTCCTTTTTAAATTTATTACAAAAATATTTTGTAGCTTATTAAAAACTTTCGATTCGATCTCAAGTGAATTCAAGTAACAACCAATATAAACAATTCTAATCTAATAATGAAAGTATTGAAATGTAATGAAGAAAAGATAGAGTTAGAAATATCAAACCACAACACGCGAATTTATAGTGGTTCGGCTACAAGAACACCTTCCTTGCCCTACTCCACTCCCCGAGTACCACACTCGAGAGTTTTCTTCACTATATCAACAAACTCCTTATGGTGGAGAAACCTTACACACCTTGGCTTACACGAGTTAACGACACTAAGCTAAATGTCGAGTTCTAATCGTAGCTAGAACCAATCTCACAACTTCTTCAAGGCTTCACACCTTCACAACTTCTTCAAGACTTCACACCTTCTTCACACCTTGTCAACTTCACACATTCTTCTATGCACAACTAAGTCACAACTACTAAACTACTAAACTACTTTACAACACACCTAGTTTCTACAATCAACAAATTCACACAACACTTTTACAAATATCTAACACTACTACAATATGAAACTAGCTAATCACGACACTACTACAATTAGGTGGATGTAGAGGAGTGTTCTTCTTCTTGCACTTGAATGGATGAAGCTTTGGATCACTTGGAAACAATGACTTATGAGTTATATGGTCAAAGGATTTTTGATATAGAAATGGAGGTTGGATCAGAAAGTTTTTAGTGCAAAAATGTGAGAAAAATATGTGAAATGATCCAATATTTATACGGCCAGAAAATACTGTTCTGGAGCGTGTCGGTCCCCTTAATGATTAAGGGGGCCGCCTAGTAAAATTAAGGGGCCGCCCTCCTGAACGTTGGAAAAGTTTTTCTGGATAAAATTTGCCCTTTTTGGTTGAAAATTTGAAATCATATCTTTGTAGTTTAATATAACAATACCAAAAATGATTTACAAATATATATAAAATGTTAATATAATTTTATAAAAAGTTATGTCTTAAGACAAGGTTTCCTTTGATCATGTAATGTATAAGATGCTTAGTTTATGCATACCTTAAGTGATATTAGATGTAGAGGTAAATATTTGTTACCAAATACTTGTTTACGTCTTAATCTTGACTTAATTTGATTTGAGTTTTGTGATTATCAAAACATAGGTTTATTGAGAGATATTAATAACATTTTTAAACATTATTTATATCAACAATCTCCTCCTTTTTTATGATTACAAAACTTAAACTTATTAACTCAAAAATTAGTTTTTAAACAAGTATTTTAGTGAGTTTATATTTACTTTTCCCCCTTTTAGTAGAATCAAAAAGGTTATGCCGACAATTTTTCAAACGTGAAAATTTGACGGGAAGATATCTCCCCCTTGATGTGTACTCCCCCTCGTTTGGGGCACCAAGAGAACGAGTGATTGGCCTTAAATAGTCAGATAAAATCAACCAAGTAATGGTCAACAAGTCAGACAGCCTAAACCAATACTCCGGTGAGTTTAGTGTTTCCCCGGATCGTTAGATCCCAACGAGATGTGAAATCTGAAATAAAACGACTTTGAAATCAGGTGAATTGAACAGGAAAAGGGTTTAAGTGATTGTACTACTGAAAAATAAGAGTAAATAACTTTAATAAGCTATATCAACTAATACGTGAAATCAGATAAGTACAAGTGAAAAAGGAACTGAAAACGTAAACGTTTATTAATTAAACGTAAACAAAAATAACTTTAACTGATAGTAGGATTTTATAAGCCTTAGGGGCTTAAATGCAAATTAAATAAATTTTAAAATATTTATTTTATAATTAAAAACTATTTAATTAATTATTTGTATTTAATTACTATTATTAATTATTTAATAATTAACTAATAATTAGGAAAATGTAAAATAAGTTTAGAAAATTAAAATTAAAATTTCTAAAAATCTAAAATATTATAAAACTTATTTTAAAATTATATTTTTCACACTATTTATCTATCTATTATTAATTATTTATTATTTATTTATTATTTAACTAATTATATTGATTAACTTATTTATAATTACTAAAAAGACTTAGATAATTATGAAAAAATTTATATATCTAATTAACCATCATAGAAATCCTAAAAAATTATAAAAACTTTATATTATGTATTTTTAATTTACTTTACTAATTATTATTATATTTATTGATTAATATCTAATTAAACTAATTAAATTATGAAAACTAGTAAATGAACAGTATAATTCACAAGAAAATTTCTAAAATTATTTTATGACTTATAGAAGCTAGGAAAAATATAAAATATAGGTGTTATCTTATAAAAATATATTATGCTATTTAATTCTTATTTATTATTTAATTATTAAATAAACTAATATTAATTATAATAAATACTAAATGACAAAACAAAAATCTGAGAAAATTATTAAAAATACTTTAACCTATAAGAAAATTAATAAAAATATAAAAACACAATTTACTTAATAAAAATATAAAAATGAAACCATACAATTTTTGGCAAATTGCAAGCCATCAACGGTTTTGAGATGTCTTTACCAAGAGCCGTTTGCTCCTGGACTAGCCAATCCTGTTGTGGGTTAGACATGGAGGATTGATACCATTTATTGCATTTCTAAGTGTGAAAAAACTTTAAATTTTGATCAAATGAGGGTGCTTGATGGAACATGTGTTTGAATTCGTGAGAATCCCCCCCCCCCCCCCCCCCCCCACACTTAGAAATGAATATTGCCCTCAATATTCAAAACATCGGGTGTTAAACCGATATTTAGAACGTAAAAAGGAAATATTAATAACCTTTATTTTAGGCTATTTACATACAAACTCACTTTTTTCTTTTGTTTTAAACTTTTTTTTTTTTTTTTTTTTCAATATATTTACATATATACAACATGTGGGGCATCTCCCCCACACTAGGTGGTAGAAAAGAGAAAGAAATCAGAAATATGAGTGAAAACCCATATTGCTACGCTTTTGATTACCGAGTCACTAGCTTGACTCGACCTCGAATTGATTTGTCCATGAGGTAGCTTGTTTTTGATTCCCGAGTCACTAGCTTGACTCGACCCCGAATTTAATTGTCCTTGGGGAAAGTTTGGAGATCCGGGACAACCATGTTTGGGATGTCCTCTCCAAAGTAGTGTTTCACACGATGGCCATTTACTTTAAAACATGGACCGTCATTTTGAGATAACTCAACGGTACCATATGGATAAACCTTAGCGATAGTAAATGGACCAGTCCAACGGGTTTTTAATTTACCCGAGAAGATCTTTAATCTAGAGTTAAAGAGAAGTACTCGATCACCAACGTTAAAAACGCGGTTCTTTATTTTTGAGTCATGTATTCTCTTTGTTTTTTCTTTATAGATTAAAGAGTTCTCGTAAGCCTGATCACGTAGTTCATTTAATTCATTCATTTGAACTTTTCTGTGATCACCCGCAGTTTTGAGGTCAAAGTTGGCATGTTTCAAAACCCAGTAGGCTTTGTGCTCAAGTTCCATCGGTAGATGACATGTCTTTCCGTACACAAGCTTGTAAGGTGTACACCCAATGGGTGTTTTATAAGCTGTACGAAAGGCCCATAGTGCGTCATCTAATTTATCCGACCAGGCAGCACGGTTTTCACCAACAGTCCTTTCAAGTATCCTTTTGATACCACGATTTGAAACCTCAACTTGCCCACTTGTTTGTGGGTGATACGCGGTAGAAAGACGGTGGGTTACACCATACTTTTGCATGACTTTATCAAATTTGTCATTGCAGAAATGCGTACCACGATCACTTATAATAGCACGTGGAGTTCCAAAACGGGCAAAAAGAGATTTCAGGAATTTCACTACAACTCGGGCATCATTTGTGTGTAAAGCTTTTGCTTCAACCCACTTTGATAAATAATCAACTGCCACAAGTATGTACTTGTTTCCTCTGGATGATGGAAATGGCCCCATAAAGTCAATGCCCCAGATATCAAATATTTCACATACTTGAATAGCATTTTGTGGCATCTCATTTCTTTGTGAAATGTTTCCATGACGCTGACAAGCGTCACAGGTTTTAATGAGATCCTGGGCATCTTTATAAATTGTGGGCCAAAAGAATCCGGAATCAACACCTTTTTGGCGGTGTAATTAGGACTATGATGTCCCCCAGTGGGTCCAGCATGGCAAGCCTTAAGAATTTCAGTGGCTTCCTGTCCATATACACACCGTCGGATGACTTGATCCGCACAGATTTTGAATAAGTAGGGGTCATCCCAGAAGTAATGTTTAACATCCTTAAAGAATTTATTCTTCTATTGGGTTGACATCCCTTTCACAACAAAGTTACCCGCATGTTAATTTGCGAAGTCGGCAAACCATGGGGTAGTAGAATCTCCGCGAAAAGTAACCGCATTAAGTGTTTCGAGAGGAAATGTTTCATTTATTTCCTTTTTCTCATACACATTTTGATGAGGGTTCTCTAATCGGGACAAATGATCAGCGGCCAGGTTCTCAGCTCCTTTTTTATCACGAAAAATGATATCAAATTCCTGGAGGAGGAGAACCCAACGGAGCAATCTCGGCTTTGCATCTTGTTTTGCAAATAGATATTTAAGAGCCGAATGATCCGTATACACTACGCTTTTAGTCAAGATTAAGTATGTCCGAAATTTCTCAAAAGCATACACCACAGCTAATAATTCTTTTTCTGTAGTGGTGTAATGTGTTTGAGCTTCGTTCATAGTTTTGCTTGCGTAGTGAATAGGCTGAAAGTGTTTTGTTTTGCGTTGCCGCAAGACTGCACCGATAGCAAAATCACTTGCATCGCACATAAGCTCGAAGGGTAAATCCCAGTCGGGGGCAATAAGAATGGGTGCCTCAGTAAGCTTTTTCTTTAATGTTTCAAAAGCTTCGATGCACTCTGGTGAGAAAATAAAAGGAGTATCCTTTTCAAGGAGATGAGTCATAGGCCGTGAGATTTTAGAAAAATCTTGTATAAATCGACGATAGAAACCGGCATGACCCAAGAAACTCCTAATACCTTTGACGGTAGTAGGGTGAGGCAGTTTTGCAATGACATCAACCTTAGCTCTGTCAACCTCAATCCCATTCTTGGAAATCTTATGGCCGAGGACAATGCCCTCTTTGACCATAAAGTGACTCTTTTCCCAATTTAGACATAGATTGGTGTCTTTACACCTTTTCAACATTGTTTCTAAATTGGTGAGACATGTTTGGAATGAATCCCCAATGACCGAAAAGTCATCCATAAAGACCTCCATAGTTTTACCAATCATGTCGGTAAATATAGCCATCATGCACCTCTGAAACGTACCTGGAGCATTACATAAGCCAAAAGGCATACGTTTATAAGCAAAGGTTCCATAAGGGCATGTAAAGGTAGTCTTTTCTTGATCTGATGGATCAATGGGGATTTGAAAGTATCCTGAGAAACTATCAAGGAAACAATAGTACTCGTTTCCTGCTAATCTCTCAAGCATCTGGTCCATAAAGGGCAGCGGAAAGTGGTCTTTGCGGGTGGCGTCATTTAACTTACGATAGTCAATGCAAACACGCCATCCGGTAACCAGCCGAGTTGGAATCAACTCATTTTCCTCATTAGTGACAACAGTAATGCCACCCTTTTTTGGGACGCAATGAATGGGACTAACCCATGGACTGTCAGAGATAGGGTAAATCAATCCTGCATCAAGAAGTTTAAGAACCTCTTGTTTAATCACATCATGGATTTTTGGATTCACCCTTCTTTGATGTTGCACTGCAGGCTTGAAGTCATCCTCCATCAAGATTTTGTGTGTACAAAAATCTGGGTTAATACCCTTAATATCGGAGAGTTTCCAAGCAATTGCTTGCTTGTTTGACTTCAAGACTTTTATGAGAGCACTCTTCTCCTCAACACTTAAACCTTTAGCAATAATGACGGGTAATTTATCATCACCCTCCAAGAATGCGTATTCAAGATGAGGAGGTAAGTCCTTGAGTTCGACCTCAGGAAAATCATCAGTTTCCTCAACATATTTGATTTCCTGATTATGAAGTTGTACGGGAGGGAGTGGAGGAGAATTGTCTTGGTTTAGCAATCTCTCAAGGAGAAGAATATCTCCCTCCAGATCAATCTCAGTGTTATCAATTCCTGATGGAACTGAATCACTTTTGAGAAAAGCCTCGACCTCTTCCAAAAGGAAATCACTTCCCTCAAACGGAGTGAGAGAAGGGGAAGAGTCGGAAATGATAGGTTCAGATGATGGAGTGGCATCCCCACTCACAGAATTATGAGAATAACCAAGAAACTCTTGAGAATACTCCTCCGAAGCAATGTCTATGATATCTATTTGATTAACTGCTTCAGAATCATAATTGGAGGAGTACCTCGAGGTTTGATCGAGGTTAAATGTAACAGCTTCATTACCCACACGAAGAGTGATTTCTTGCTCAAATACATCGATAAGAGCACGGCCCGTTCTAAGGAAACCCCTCCCAACAATGAGAGGGACCCTTTGATCGGCATCGAAATCAACCACTACAAAGTCAGCGGGGAGATGAAATTCTCCTACCTTTACAAACACGTCTTCGGCAATGCCGAGAGGACGAGATATCGATCGGTCTGCAAGCTCTAAAGTCATGCAGGTAGGAGTAAGATCAGGAAGAGAAAGTTTCTTCCAAACTGAGTACGGCATTAGGTTGATACTTGCACCAAGATCGGCCAAGGCATAGCAATCAACCATTCCCGGAAATACACATGGTATTAGAAATTTTCCAGGATCTCCCAGCTTCTCGGGAAGCTTCTTTAAAAGAACTGCTGAGCAGTTCTCATTCAAGGGAGTCTTTGCCATTTCAAACAGTTTCTCCTTGTTGCTTAACAAGTGTTCGATTGTCGATGCAAATTTGGGCATCAGAATAATAGCATCCGCAAAGCTAATGTCAAAATGCAAATCTTGGAAGATTTGAAAGAATTTATCCATCTGGTGACTAGCTTTTTCATGGAGCTTTTGCTCACTTAAGCGTGAGGGGTAAGGAATAGAGGAGGTAGAAGGTTTGGACTGAGGTGTTTCAACTGGAATATCATTTGGTTCAAAAACAACTCTAGGTTTTGGTTTGGGTTTCAGGACAACATGAGGTGGGACGTCTTGGGTACCCCCATTATGAGTAGGAAGTACTTCGTCCTTATTTACCTCGACGTTATTTTCCACTACCTTGGGAGAAGAAGAAGAAGTGGTAGTGGGAATAGTGGGTCCATCATATGAAACTCCGCTCCTAGTCGTGATCGCCTTTGCATCGCCCCTCGGGTTTGCGATCGTGTTGCTCGGAAGTTTTCCAGAGCCCGAGGGTTGTTCATTTAAAGATTTCTTAATTTCAGAAATCTGGCTGACCAACAACCTGTTTGTCTCTTCTTGAGTTTTCATGAACTGCTTTAACAACTCATCTGATGATGGTTGTGGAGCTGGGAGAATGGCTTGTGTTTGGTTAGGGAAATTTTGGACACGGTTATTTTGATTATAACCTTGTTGTGGCTGAAAATTCCCTTGATTTGGATTACCATTTCCCTGAAAATGATTTCCGGGGTTGAAATTGTTTCTGTTAAAGTTTCCTTGATTGTGGAAACCTTGATTCTGTTCAGGATTGAAATTCCCTTGGTTTTGATAACCTTGGTTCATTCTGGGTTGGTTCTGGTTCCTGTTTTGCAAATTTGGGTTTTGATTAAACCCGGGTGGTCCCATATGTGTGTTAGCACGGTAACTTGGTTCCATTTGCGGACGGTATTGATTACCTCCCTGATTTGTAGTACCGGCTAGGGCATTGGCTTCAAAAGGACTACCATCGGTGGCAGTACAATTGTAGTAAGCATGTGGGCCACCACAAGTGACACAAACTTCCATTTTTTTAACTTCAGCATGTGAAGGGTTTTGTGTGAAAGTGACTTTTTTCTGGCTTGAGAGAACCAAAGCTTGAATGGCGTCCGTGAGTTTATCTATCTTAGCATCGGTGCTAGAAGTACTCACGGGTGATGAAGAGGAAGGACCAGCACTCACTTGGGAGTGATATGGTTTTGTGCGTGTAGTGTGGACCTTGGACTTATTTTCTATGATTTCTAAAGCTTCTTTTGTGGTTTTGCTCAAAAAATTACCTCCCGCGGAGGCATTGAGAGAATCTTGGTCAGATTGACTCACACCATTATAAAACGTGTCAATTTGCATTAATTCAGTGAAACCATGATGAGGACATCGACGAAGCAATTCTTTGAAACGATCCCATGCGTCACCAAACGATTCATCAAACCTTTGAGTAAATTTGATGATTTCATTTTTAAGACTTGTCGTTCTGGACGGGGGAAAAAATTCGTTTACAAATTTGGTAACTAAATCTTCCCATGAGTGTATTGAACGAGGAGGTTGTTTTTCCAGCCAAATCCGGGCTGCTCCCTCAAGAGAAAATGGGAAAAGAAGAAGTTTGACTGCTTCGGAAGGGACGTTCTTGTATTTGATGGTTGAAGTAATTTTATTAAACCATCGAATATGAGCATGGGGATCATCCCTCTCAAAACCATAAAATTGGCTTGAAGTTACTAGATTTAGTAACCCGGTTTTGAGCTCAAAGTATTCAGCCACGATGGCTGGGACAACAATAGCGTCTCCGTAACCCTCAATGGGTGCTTGGAGAAGCTCATTCATCAGACGGTCTTCCGCCATGATAACTTTCTTAGGTGAAACAGCACGTTCCTCAGATACGGCTGTTGGAGCAGAACGTCTACGGCGACTTCGAAGAATTCTGACAAGCTCACGTAAAGGGCTTGTTGACCTAGAAGAACGAGTGCGCATGCACTAGAGACGACTCTAAGAATACTTAGAGTGACGGGAAATTACAAATAGAAAATAAAATATGAACAAAAAGATGATATATAACAAAGTGTGAAAATTCAAACTCACAGATATTTTAAAAAGTCGTAATACGCAGCACACCTCCCCGGCAGCGGCGCCAAATTTTGATTGGCCTTAAACAGTCAGATAAAATCAACCAAGTAATGGTCAACAAGTCAGACAGCCTAAACCAATACTCCGGTGAGTTTAGTGTTTCCCCGGATCGTTAGATCCCAACGAGATGTGAAATCTGAAATAAAACGACTTTGAAATCAGGTGAATTGAACAGGAAAAGGGTTTAAGTGATTGTACTACTGAAAAATAAGAGTAAATAACTTTAATTAAACGTAAACAAAAATAACTTTAACTGATAGTAGGATTTTATAAGCCTTAGGGGCTTAAATGCAAATTAAATAAATTTTAAAATATTTATTTTATAATTAAAAACTATTTAATTAATTATTTGTATTTAATTACTGTTATTAATTATTTAATAATTAACTAATAATTAGGAAAATGTAAAATAAGTCTAGAAAATTAAAATTAAAATTTCTAAAAATCTAAAATATTATAAAACTTATTTTAAAATTATATTTTTCACACTATTTATCTATCTATTATTAATTATTTATTATTTATTTATTATTTAACTAATTATATTGATTAACTTATTTATAATTACTAAAAAGACTTAGATAATTATGAAAAATTTTATATATCTAATTAACCATCATAGGAATCCTAAAAAATTATAAAAACTTTATATTATGTATTTTTAATTTACTTTACTAATTATTATTATATTTATTGATTAATATCTAATTAAACTAATTAAATTATGAAAACTAGTAAATGAACAGTATAATTCACAAGAAAATTTCTAAAATTATTTTATGACTTATAGAAGCTAGGAAAAATATAAAATATAGGTGTTATCTTATAAAAATATATTATGCTATTTAATTCTTATTTATTATTTAATTATTAAATAAACTAATATTAATTATAATAAATACTAAATGACAAAACAAAAATCTGAGAAAATTATTAAAAATACTTTAACCTATAAGAAAATTAATAAAAATATAAAAACACAATTTACTTAATAAAAATATAAAAATGAAAATTAAAATTAAATTGAATTAAATAGAAACTATCACTTAATTTTATATTTGTTTTTCTTGAATTTTCTTTTACCAACCTATTTTATACCTAAAAATAACTAACTTTTGTGAAAGCAATAATTTTATAAACTATTAATAAGCTGTGTATAAGCTTATTATTAAGACAGTTGACCAAAGTTTGACTATGACATGAAATAAGCTCAACTGAGCTTATGTGGGGTCCACAAGGGTGAAACCTGGTTCACTTAAGATATTTTAACTTAAATAAGCTAGATTTGCTGATATAAGCTCAATGGATAAGCTAAAAAACTGAAATAAGCAATTGCTTATATGGTGACTGAGACAGAAATGGGACAGATTTCCAAGATGATTTAAGGTGGGTCCCAGTGGTCAAATGGTCAAACAAAAGGTCAAGGGTTCAAGTCTGGTAGGAGGGGGTTGTAAGAATCTATTTATGGGGTATGGGACCCACTGATGAGCTCATAAAGAGCTTGGGAAGTGAGGGGTCCAAGTCTGATTCACTCAGTTGACTGAGTGAGTGAAAATGAGCTAGTAAGCTTGGTAAAAGCTTTAAAACAAGCTTAATAAAGAAAATAAAAAGTTATTACTGTGTATATATAATATATTAATAAGTATGAATAAGTGTGTTCACTGGATTAAACTAATAAGCTTGTAAAAAGCTTATAAGCACTTCCAATGAAACTGAGATCCAAACACCCAGACAGACAACCAAAAAGGTCAAATTTAGCTTATGAAATAAGCTCAAAAGAACTTATTGAATGCTGAACTATTGAGTTGGGTAGGTAAGGATTCCAAAATGCCAAAGCTTGACCAATGGGGACCACTGGGTAGCTTTTGCAGGGCTTATAAAGTTGAGTGGGTTGACTGAGTCACTCAGTGAACTGAGTGAATGAACAAGTTAAAGCTGAGATGCAGCCCTAGTAAAAGGACTTGTAATGGTAAATTAAAGCTTGAACTTGATTAATGGACTGCTTAGCTTCTTAAAGAGCCAAGGTTCACAAGCCAAAGCTCAGTGATGAGCTTGTGATGGACTTGTGAAAATGCTTGATTACACTGGGTGACCAGTGTGTTGTTTGAATTTGGTGAACAAGATTAAGCACAATAAGCAGTTTAATTAAGCAAATAAAGGCAAATAAGCACTAAAATCAAATGACTAGCCACAAGGGCATCACAAACAACCAAAATACACAGGCTTTCACTCACTAATCAAGCTTATGCAAGCTTGTGAAAGTGGGTGTTAACACTGTGTACAGGGGAAATTTTTGAAGAATCACTTAAAGATAAGCACTAAATAAGCAATCAAACCACTTTAATGAAATTCAACAAAAATAGTAACAAGTAGATCAGCAACAAGATTATTTAAACCTACAAGCTCAGATCCTATGATCAATTAACAAGTCCACAATTAAATTCCAAAGATTATTCAAAAATTAATGTGTATGCAAATTGACTTTTTGAATTAACCCCTAAGTTGACTATATTGAGCTTGAATCTAGATTATGCTTACTGATTATGTTATACTAGAATGTAATAAAGTGAATTATAGCTAGGTTATCTATTTCTAAACAAGTATGGTGATTATGCTACACAATTACTTAACAGATTGACAGATAGATAAGATTACTACTAATTTTGACTTTCTATCTAATAAGGCCTAAGGATAATGACTGAAATGAGTTTATATGACCAAAACTAACATGCAACAACAGAAACTAACATCAATAACAAACTATAATTCAGAATAACAGCTTGATCCAAACACCCATTTAAGATGACTATTTCTATGATTAGTGTTGTATACTCTGAATTAAACCATGGAATTGATTCCTAGAACTGTCTAATGATGAAAGAAGATCATATGAACACAAATCACCAGATTATAACAACTATTAACTATGAAACACAAGTATGCTAATTTGACTAAGAAAATTAATAAAACAGCAACTAAGGAATTAGATTAACAACCTATCAATTTTATTCTATGTTATCACTAAACAATACCACAGGAACACAAACATGCAAAGATCTAAGCAGACTTATACTTTAAACAGTAAATGGCAAAAAAAAATGGAAAATGCTTACAACTTGGAATTGGACTGAGGAATTGAAACAAATGACCAAGAACAACCTATAGCTCACCACTAAGCACTATTATACCCAAAAGCAATCCAGATTATCACTTGCTTCAGCTTCTATCACAGATTTCTTCTTTAAACTTCTACTTGACTTGATTTCTTTTTGATTTTTCTTGTTTAATGGTTTATGTTAATTAAATGAATCTCAGAGCTTGCATAGACTAACAAAGAGCTATGTAGTGTTAATTATGACCCTTTAATCAACAATAAACAGAGTATTTAAATGACTTGTAAAGGAAATTGGTACGAAATGGAAATGACTTTGAAAATTAAGATAGATTGAAACTGAGTAAAACAAAGTTGTAGTTTACACTTTAGCAAAGTTAAATTACACTTTGGAAATAGGAATTGAAAGTTTACACTAAGATTGAAACTAGATTAATTTAGCTACGTGATCATAAACTAAAGTACAAATTATAATATTTCTCTCTTCTGTCTTCCACTGATATTTATCACCATTTTTCATCCCACTAGCCCAAAAATCTCTTCCCACTTGATCTTGGCCCTTGAAAGAGTCAAATTCATCAAAGCCGTTTAAATCCAAAATTGGCGCCAAAATGAGCCACGTGGAACTGAGGCAGTTTTGATACAATTAAGAATTCTTGGGAGTGTTAGGAAGAGTAAGGGACAAGTATTGTGGTGTTTTGGACCAAGTTGGGTGGTTTTGCATCAATACTGTGGGTAGTAGTGAACAGTGGTGGTTTTGGGTGGGAATGGCATTTATTGTGGGGGGTTGAAGTGGCAGAGGTGGTGAAGGAGTGGGTGAGAGTTGGTAGTGAGCTGGAAGGGGGTTGAGGTGGAGAGTTACAGGTGGAGGGGGAGGGATGTGGAAGAAGAAGAGGAAAACGGGGGTGAGTTTGGTTTGTCTGTTTTATTTATTTAACAAAGGAAGTGGGCTGGGAAAGGATTTTGGGCCCAAGTGGTTGGACTGGATTTGGATTGTGGTTTGTGTTGGATTTGGGTTTATAGTAAATAAAGGATCCGGTTGGTTTTTAGCTTAGAAAATCACAAGGACCAAATGTGTAATATAGGTAAAGTTGAAGGGCTTTGTTTGTGATTTTTCCAAACTTCAAATAAGGACTGAACCTGCAATTAACCATTAGTACAAGGACCACAAGTATAAATTTTATTATTTTAAACCTCAGGGACCAAATCTGCCAATTCCACAAACTCTAGGGGCCAAACCTGTAATTTTCTGATTTTTAAAGGGTTGAATTTGTATCTTCTCAAAAGTTATCATAAGGACCAATTTTGTCAATTTAGAATAGTATAAGGTTTATTTTTATTATTTTCTTATTTTTAAAACCTTAGGGACTATTTTTGACACTTTTCAAAGTTGAGGGACCAAAGTTGTCATTTTGCCATTTTTAGACTTTAAAGGACTTTTCTTGACAACTTATGAATCCCAAGGACCTTTTATGACATTTGTACAAGTTTTGATTTACCAGGGACTAGTTTTGCCAATTTTCCAAAGTTCAGGGACTGAAACTGTAAATTATGTGAAATGTTTTGTTTTTCATCAGTTTTCAATCCTTATGCATAAAAACACAATCCAGGGATAATTTTATGTATTTCAAGGTATTCCTGTGTGTTTTCATATGTTTTTGCAGCTTAAATGTAACAGAAATGATGAGTATTTACACACTCATCAACGAGCTATGGAATGCTTTGCAAAACAAAAATATTAGAAGCACAAGTATATACATGAAAATATATATAAGGTGACAAGATAGTAAAGAAGCATTCATATTAAGACAATAGTTGTGTCAAGACACAACAATACAAGTACAAGAGAATAGCTATTACATAAACTAACAACAAGAAAAATACATCATCATGCAAAGGGTACATGGACTTCATAGAGCTTGCAAGCAAAAGGGTGGTAAATGCTTTATTTATTAAGCATATCATATGCTTAATTTGGAGAGCATGATGGTGATGGTGGGGAAATGGGTGAGAAATGTGGTGGAGGAATAATTGGAGAAGATGGTGGAGTTGGTGGTGGTGGTGGGTTAGTAAGCAAATGTTCAATATATGAAAACATATATTGAATTTCATCTCTAAGACCAAAGATAACGGTTAGGTTGTGGATGCAACAAAGACAAGTATCCCCATGGGATTCAAGTAACCTCTAAGGCACGGGATTGGCAAAGAATGGTGGTATAATTGGTGGAGATGAGAGATGAGCATCAAGTGGGGTTATTGGTGAAAGTGAGATGGTAAGATGGGTGGACATAGGTTCTTGTGTAGGATGTGGTGATGATACTTGTGGTGACAAGTGTGAATTGATATAAGTCATTGATTGATGAGGTTGAGGGTATGGAGGATGAGGAAGTTCCATGAGTAGAAGGTGTTTTGGATGGTGCATTAGGTGCACTTGGAGATGAGCATTTTGGTGGAGGTGACGGGGTTTTGTTGTCTTCATTTGTTAAGTCAATGAAGAGTTGTTTTGGAGGAATGATCATAAGCTTTTGTTTCTTGGAGGCTTTTGAGTTTGAGGTGCTTGGTGGAGTCATGATGATTTAGATGATAAATGATGAGATGAAGAATGGTGATTATGGAGGGAACTTATAGTATGGAAATGGTTGATTTAGGTATGTATTTGAAATGGTTGAATGAGATTCTAAAATCAGTTGGGTTAAAATAGGAAATGGTAGCTGATACCAGAGAAAGGGTTCACAAGATGCAAATGAAAACAGTGAACCCAGTTCCAGATGACCGGTCCCCTTAATTGTAGGCCGGCCCCCTTAATGATTAAGGGGACCGCCTAGGGAATTAAGGGGGCCGCCCATCTGGTGTTTTCCCATGTCACACCCCCAATTTACCTGACTTGCAGCGGAATGGAATACCTGGGGGTGACGGTCATAGCACCACAGTTACAGTCATATTGAACGACCTAAAGTGTCGTTTGGAAAAATACATCGTTTGATCATTAAAACATTCAGAGTTTACAAAACTTAGGTCCCAAAAGATGTTGCCAATTTAGATAAAACAAATTCAACAGATCAAACGTATCATAAGTGCAGAAAATATAGTGAGACGCGTCGACTCCGCGACTCCATGAAGGTCCAAATGTATGTAACATGAGCTACCTTAATAACCTGAGAAATACATTGCGAAAACGGTCAACATAAAGTTTGTGAATAATCATAGGTTTATAAGTTAAATCGTATGTACATAAGGCACAAGTATAAAGTAAACCGACAAAAATGTTAAAAATGCTACATTGGCTCTTAAGCTCATGACCCCGAAGCTAGACTTTGTAATGGCCCCACTAGAGTGTTTATCAGACACTCAATTTGTTAAGACATGAAATGCATTCGTCCCGTTGGAGCAACCCAAACACGAATGGAAGCGTCACCCTCGATAGATCTATCCACTCACTCTCGCTTGGCAATATAATTAACGGTCCATGATATATAAGGGGACTTAATGTGGTAGTAAGGCAACTTAAGCAATGTATGGAATTTAATACTTGGGCATGTACAAAAATAATTGTGCAATGTATTCTCCCCCGTGGGATTTAAAATCAAATAAGTAATTAAAACGGGGCTATGAGAACTCACCTCGAAATGATGGTACAAAGATGGTACGATGATGGTAAAGTAGTCGAGACAATGAGGCGCGAACACTAGCCGCAACCTAAATGAATAATCGTGATCTAATTCAGATCATGCCGTGATGTAAATGAATGCACATGCACATGATACCTATACCACTCGTAACTTGGAAATACTAGTTATCGTCAAATAAAATACTTTCCATACTTAGGAAAAATTAGTCCAAATAGGGTTATAAAACTTGTCGTAATATATCGTATAAAAATGTTAGTGTTATACTCCTCGTTTTGAATACTTTAAAATAATGTCTAGTAGTCGCGTAATAAACCTTGGGTCGTACGTACTTCGTTAGTTAAAAATAAACTCCTTGAATAAGAAATCTAGAAAGTATATTATTTAGTACTTAGTTATTATTTTCTAGTAGTGACTATATATATATATATATATATATATATATATATATATATATATATATATATATATATATATATATATATATATATATATATATATAGTTTTGACGATGTTAAAACGGGGTATAACTTGGTCGTTTTAAGCTCATTTTACTCGTTCTTTATATCCACGGATTCGTTTTAGTATGTATTAATATATTTTCGATAGCTCGGCTTCACTAAGTTACGTTTAACACCTCTTTTTGCCCGTCGAAAACTGTCAAACAGCATGCAGTTTTCAGAAAAATAGTTTTCGTCGTTAAATTTACAAAAATCATATCTCCTTCGTTATAAGCTCTTTTTAATCCGTTCTTTCGCCAAAAGTTTCGTTTTTGAAAGTATTTTCTAAATCTTTGGTCAAAAATTAAGCACCATCTACTGATTTTCCCACGAATTAAAAATATGGACAGTAGGTATTTCTATTGTTTCAAAAATCATTTCTAGGGTTCAAATCTAGTTCTAACTTCAACCAAACCACTTTCAATCACCACAAAACTAGTCTAATCCTACCATACACCTTCTTAGGGTGTCATGGGTTCCTAAATATCATAAACCAAGTAGATCTAACAAGGATCTAACCATAAACACTTTCTAGGGTTTCAAAATTATAAGTTTGTAAAATAAAGTGGTATAACTAGTTTGTGCATGAATCAAAGCATGAAAACTATAAGAACTTAGTAAATACTTGATGAAAACATGAAAAATAACTTGGTAACTTACTTTGAAAGGTGGTGTGATTAGATGATGAAAACCTTAGTATTCTTAAGTTTGTATTTCAAAACCTTACAAGAATAACCTAAATGAACTAGAGTACTACTTGATCTTGGAAAAATTCTTGGTCTTGCCTCCTCCTTTGTCCTTGCCGTGAGTTGAGATAGAGAGAATGAGAGAATGAAATTTTAGATAGCTAGTGAGAAATGAGACTATGTGTAGGAAATATCTATAAGTATTATCTTTGTATAAATTAAATCTTGACATAAGGTACAAGTAATAATGTAGTTAGTGTAATATTTCAAAGGTGTAAGGTGATTGGTATGGGATGGGGGGGCGGCATAATGGTGCAAGGAATAAAAGAGATGGGTAGTGTAAGAGTTAGTGGAGATAGTGTAAGATTGTGTATTTATTTGTAGTTTTAAGGTGTACCGGGTACCAAGTTAGCTAAAAATAAATTTTAACGGAGTTAACCGGGATAAAATAAAGTTGTAAAAATTGTGAAATTATGTTGGGTATAAATTTTGAGTGTTTGGTTAATCGTCGTTTAATTTCTATGAAAACCGTCGTAATTAAATTAGGCGTACGATACGAAATAAATAAATTTCCAAAATACCGGGTAAATTAATATTATAATTTTCATATTATTAAAATGAATATAAAAATATATTGGGATCATAATCGGGAGTGTCGGACGTGTTAGTCACATTATTGATCGTTTGTTAACGTTTATATAGAAATAATTATACTTAAAAGTAAATTATACCAAAAGTATTAATTTAATTATCCTACGAGTGGGATAGTATGCAAGTGCCATAATGATGAAACGTAGACTACTTCTAGTCTGTATGAAATGTCCAAATGATAATGCATGAATTCGCTCCTGAACCCATACGGTTACGCGAATTTTGAATACCCGTAAACTAAGTTTACGATGAAATGAGTAAAGTACATGAATAGTGTTTTCTCTTCGGAAATGAATAGTGTCATGTGAATAGTAAAATTTCTGAACGCTTCTCAGAATATCAAATTGACCTAAAAAACGATGAATAGTAAAATGATGAATAGTAATCGGTGAATAGTAAATGATGAATAGTAGATTGTCGAAGTTTGGAAAATGACCGGAAATTACGAGTTGTGACATCCCAGACGACCAGAAACCCAAAATTTACAGAATTTGGTGATTTTTCAAGTGTGTTTTTCCAAAAAGCTCTATTAGAAGTATATACTCTAGGAATGATGATATATAAACATATATTTATAACCAAATTTTACATGCAAATTAACATATTATAATCCACATTGAAAAGAAACATAGCATAACATTAAGATAGTAGCATGATAATAATTAAAGTCTAAACATCATCCAAGAGATAAACAAGAAATAACACAAGTATTTCCGAATAAATCGGACAAATAACAAACCATACAAATGTCTAATAGAAACAAATAATAACAAATAGCAATACATCAATATCTTCTACTTCTTCTTCTTCCCAATCATCTTCCTAAACATCTTTCCAACGGATTTGAATCCTCCTCGAAGTTCTTCATGTATTTGTTGTTGGCGGTTGATAATGGACGTTTGACGAGTGAAGAGAAGCTCATCGGTACGTTCATGAGGAAGAGGAACTTGATACTCGGTTTCGTCAATGTCGGAAAGATTTTCAACAAAGGTCGTGGGGGATGGAGTACTAACACGTAAGGTGTTTTCCTCCTCATCATCATCATCGTCACGATGAGATGTAGACCCACGAGGCCTAGAATACAAAGGAACACGAGATTTTCCTTTGTCACTTCGGGAACGACGAGTACGAACAAGAGTGAGTTGGTTCAAAGTAGGAAGGATTTGAACGTAGTAATCTCTTTGAAGATGTGGGTAATGTTCCATGACATAATGATAAAGTCGTGTAAGGAACTTACCGTAAGGAAGATTGGCATTTGGGGTATTTTTGGCGGACATGATTCGATGAACAAAAAGATAAGCCAAATTGTATTGCTTTTCAGCAATTACACAATACAACATGTGGGCAATGCTTGCCGTGACATGATCACGGTGACCACCAGCACCAAACGCATTCTCACGAATGAGTTCTTCCCACTTTTTCATATATTGGCTTAGCTCTTTGAGGAGGATTTGATTTGCATGAATATCGACATTCTTTGACTTGATTACTCGACTAGTCGTACGACGTTCTAGTTCGAGTAGTTGACGAATGTCATCAGGACTAGGAATCTCATAATAGTATGGGCCATCCTGAGGACGATTTCTTTCAAGAGAGGAAAGATCCCATTCATTTGAAAATACGGCTTGGCCGTTGTATGGGATTCTAAGAATTTGTCCGAATTGAGCAAGAGTAAGAGTGATGAATTGATTTTGGATCATGAAGGAAATAAGGAGACGACCATAGGGATCGGTTTGCACCGTCACTTGGCTATAGAAGTCGAGGATAAAACGAGGAATGATTGGTTCATTGATTTGGTAAAGACATTCAAAACGAATATTAGAGAACATTCGTTCGGTTTGATCAGAGTCATAGAAAGATGGATCGACAATTCTTCCTTCGTGAATATTTCTATTTTCGATGGGACGATAGAAACATGCAACTGAAGGAGACATGCCGGGAGTAGAGGAAACTTTTGGAATGTATTGTTTGGTTTTGGAGACATCACCAACCGTGGTCTTTGGCATTTTCACCTAAACAATATAACAACAAAAATAAAATTAAGATAAAAACAACTATCATGCATATGTTATATATATATATATATATATATATATATATATATATATATATATATATATATATATATATATATATATATATATATATATATATATATATATATATATATATGGAACGAAATTCTACTTCGACACAAAAAAAAATATTCTATGAAGTAGTTTCACAATGTTCCTTTTATTTTGATTTTAAACTCGTTTAGAATATTTGATGTCAAAGAGTATTAAATCATAATTCATTTCGAAGTAAGGCTAGATATATATTAGATTATATATCTTGCTTTTTCATGAGAGTTTGACACAACATAAGCATGTTTAAAAGGTTAAAATGCGAATTTTCATTTTCAAAATATCTTCTTCGATATAAATCAAACGCTCCCTTAACTAGATAAAAATATCCTAAAATATCAATATATATATATATATATATATATATATATATATATATATATATATATATATATATATATATATTGATTATATATCTTGATGACATCTATTGATTCTAATAGTTTTAACAAATTTTATGAGCTAGTTTTAAGTTTCAAATAACTACATATAGTTATAATTTGTTCATGAACCAAACGCCCATGTTGTCTTCATGAACCATTTTATAATGAATTGAAAAGTATGTTTTGATTGTTTATAACATTGAAACAATGTAATGTAGTAGGTTTTAACTAGTTTTTAAGAGTTATATCAACAATGTGCCTTTTGAAAAGTGAAATTCAACAAGGGTTTATGGGCGATTAATGATTTTGACAAAATGATATGTTATACTAACTTTGAGTTGCAATACATCATCCTAATCCTATGGGGAGCATTTGGTTGTTCAATTCCTAGCTTCTATTTCACTAAAATTCGAATTAAACTAAATTTTAATAAAATGCCTAATTATTGATTAGACACTATATTGAATGAAATGTGATGAAATGCATGTTGAAAAACTTACAAAAGATGTTGTTATGTGTTTGGTTAACGTTTGCCCCTTGCGAAACAACCCCGGATTGGTGATATGGTGGAGGATTTTGATGGTTTTTGGTGTTTTGGTTCGTACACAGCAGTGGTGAGGGAGAAATATATGAACAAATGGAGTGTTTGGGAATGGATATAATGTGGAAAATGGATTTGGGAGTGTCAGATGGCCGGTCCCCTTAAACATTAAGGGGACCGCCCCCGATAACAAGCCGGTCCCCTTAATCTCTAAGGGGGCCGCCCATTAAATTTTAGAATTTTTGCAGAATTAGTTTCTGGAACAAATATATTTATACGTATATAATTAGATTTATAATATATCAAAAATACATAAGCGTTTATTAGCACGATGATAAAATACTTAACAATTTTTAATTACCGTTTCGATAATTAAAATGTACCTTTGACAATTTTGGATAAAATGATCAAAGTGTTAAGTTGATGAGGGGTTTGAGATGTGTTCGGGAATATGTGAATATGTGTATATATGTATAAGTATAAACGTGAGTAAATGATGGGTTGATAGGTGAGGTTTGAGAGATGATAATGGAGATAGAATATAGTCGGCGAAAGGAGTTTGTTTCATCCATAGTGTTCAAGTGCGAAGACGTTCTTACATGATAATAGTCCACTTGACTCATATCTCTTCATCATCATGAGTCTTCTAAAAGTAGACATAATAGAATTTCGCGAGGGGGAAGGAAAGGGTTCGATAACGAACGATTTCCTGGAGTTCTAGAAAGTCAACTAATGACGTATCTAGGTTATGTGCAAGTATGTATATATATATATATATATATATATATATATATATATATATATATATATATATATATATATATATATATATATATATATGATCGAACAAATAGAGGAAAATAGCAAGCTATATCTATGCAAACAACGTAATCAAATAAAGCATATTTATCTAAGCATGGCAATGAGTTGTGAAAGAACGACGTACCCGGTGGTCTTCAAAAAAATCTTCAAAATCATCAAGATGACATATAGACTTTAAAAAAGTCTACGTTGAGAGAAACTTCAAGATTGCCTCAAGGAATGTTCATCTAGCTATTCGGTCCCCATTGACTCTTTGGTCCAAAGTTGTTTGTTCCAAACATGTTTAACATTTGACTAGGATGCATGAAAGGTGGTAGTATACCCCAAGGATTATAGCTTTGTTGGTAGTTCCACATTTGATTACAAGCTATATATATATATATATATATATATATATATATATATATATATATATATATATATATATATATATATATATATATATATGATCGAACAAATAGAGGAAAATAGCAAGCTATATCTATGCAAACAACGTAATCAAATAAAGCATATTTATCTAAGCATGGCAATGAGTTGTGAAAGAACGACGTACCCGGTGGTCTTCAAAAAAATCTTCAAAATCATCAAGATGACATATAGACTTTGAAAAAGTCTACGTTGAGAGAAACTTCAAGATTGCCTCAAGGAATGTTCATCTAGCTATTCGGTCCCCATTGACTCTTTGGTCCCAAGTTGTTTGTTCCAAACATGTTTAACATTTGAATAGGATGCATGAAAGGTGGTAGTATACCCCAAAGATTGTAGCTTTGTTGGTAGTTCCACATTTGATTACTATTGTTATTATAGTTTTGCCTATTTTGGTTTCTTCTTGGTTGAGGTGTTTTAGACCTAGGATGAGGATTATTTGGTTATCTAGGTGGTGGTGTTTTAGATCTTGTCTTAGGTTTAGAAGATCCTACATCGTTTTTTTAAAGACGGTTTATAAAAAGCTTTTACTTATTCATTGTTGGCAAGAGGTATTTTTCTATCATTAATAAGTATATACTTAGGGTTAGATTTTAGAGATTTTTGTTCATTAAGTTCATTTTCAAATTTGACATTTTTAATCTCGCTTGTTGAAGCTTCATTTGAGTTAAATCCTAAACCGGTTTTATCTCCGGATACTCTTTGAATACTTATTATTTTAATAAGTGAGTGACTACTGTTTTCAAATTTGTCAAGTTTGCGAATTTCTTCCTTAAGTGTTTCGTTTTCACCTTTAAGCTCTTGACATGATTTACATTCTTCAAAAATTTCTTTACCTTTTTCAAGTTGATGTATTTTAATTTTTAGTTATAGTACTTCATTTTCCAATTGATTATTTATGTATTTTAGTGATTTGGTTTTGGCCATTACTAGTTGTCCTGATTTGCATAGTCTATTATATTCATTATCTAGGTCTTTTTCATCTAATGATAAGCTTTCATCACTAAAATATTCGGTTTCGGAACGTACCTCATTTGATGTATTCGCCATAAGACACTTCTCTTCCTTTGTCGTTTCTTTCTCATCTTCATCACTATCACTCCAAGCTCCTCCAACAAATGCTCTTTGATTTTGATCTCTTATCATCATTGGACATTTTCCAATAAGGTGATTTGGATCGCCACACTTGAAACATTTCCTTTCATTCTTGTTGTTCTTGTCCTCCTTACTCTTTTGAAATGTTTTCTTTTCATCATATGGTTGTCTTACGAATCTTCCTCGCCTTTTGAAGAATTTCTTGAAATCTCTTACGGCCATGGCGTATTCTTCGTCATCACTTTCGGAATATGAGCTATCTTCGATACTAGATTCCTTTCTAGCTTTCAAGGCGATTGACTTGCTTTGTTCTCGTTTTCCTTTGACCATTTCGGAATTCTTCTTTATAATTGCTTCGTAGACTTTTAAATTTCCGATTAATTCATCAATTTGTAATGTTGACAAATTCTTTGATTCTTCAATAGCCGTCACTTCAGCTCGCCATTTTGGGTGAAGAGCCCTAAGAAACTTCCTAACAAAATTCTTACTAGAAAAATTCTCATCAAGTGCTTTTAAACTTGTGATGATAGTGTTAAATCTAGCAAAAGCATTATCAATTGATTCCTCTTCCGGAATCGTGAATTGCTCATATTGTTGAACAAGTAGATCTATCTTATTATCTTTGACTTGACTATTACCTTGGTGAGTTATTAGTAAAGAGTTCCAAATTTTCTTTGCGGTTTCACACATAAAGATCCTTTCGTACTCTTTACGTAGTAGCGATTTCATCATTTTGTTTCATTATTTTTAGCAAGTTTTCTTTTTAAATCATCATTTTGTTTTTCAAAAGGTACGATTTCATCTTTCTTCATTTCGGGGTTATTTTGAATAGGTAAAAAATCACCATTAGTAATAACATGCCAAAGATCTAGATCTTTTGACTGCACATAAGTTTCGAATCGATTTTTCCAATATAAAAATCCATCACTTTCAAATAGTGGTGGTCTTTGCATAGATTGCCCTTCTAAATATTTTTCAGATTCCATAGATCATTACAAGTTTTAAAATACAAAATATTTTAAAGATCTTGCTAGACGTGGCTCTTGATATCAATTGTGGAAAACTAGAAGGGGGGGGGGGTTGAATAGTTTTACGTCATTTTTAAATTTATTACAAAAATATTTTGTAGCTTATTAAAAACTTTCGATTCGATCTCAAGTGAATTCCAGTAACAACCAATATAAACAATTCTAATCTAATAATGAACGTATTGAAATGTAATGAAGAAAAGATATAGTTAGAAAGATCAAACCACAACACGCGAATTTATAGTGGTTCGGCTACAAGGACACCTTCCTTGCCCTACTCCACTCCCCGAGTACCACACTCGAGAGTTTTCTTCACTATGTCAACAAACTCCTTATGGTGGAGAAACCTTACACACCTTGACTTACACGAGTTAACGACACTAAGCTAAATATCGAGTTCTAATCGTAGCTAGAACCAATCTCACAACTTCTTCAAGGCTTCACACCTTCTTCACACCTTCACAACTTCTTCAAGACTTCACACCTTCTTCACACCTTGTCAACTTCACACCTTCTTCTATGCACAACTAAGTAACTGCTACTAAACTACTTTACAACACACCTAGTTTCTACAATCAACAAATTCACACAACACTTTTATAAATATCTAACACTACTACAATATGAAACTAGCTAATCACAACACTACTACAATTAGGTGGATGTAGAGGAGTGTTCTTCTTCTTGCACTTGAATGGATGAAGCTTTGGATCACCTGGAAACAAAGACTTATGAGTTATATGATCAAAGGATTTTTGATATAGAAATGGAGGTTGGATCAGAAAGTTTTTAGCGCAAAAAGGTGAGAAAAATATGTGAAATGATCCAATATTTATAGGGCCAGAAAATATTGTTCTGGAGCGTGCCGATCCCCTTAATTAGGGGGCGGTCCCGTTAATGGTTAAGGGGGCCGCCTAGTAAAATTAAGGGGGCCGCCCTCCTGAACGTTGAAAAAGTTTTTCTGGATAAAATTTGCCCTTTTTGGTTGGAAATTTGAAATAATATCTTTGTAGTTTAATATAACAATACCAAAAATGATTTACAAATATATATAAAATGTTAATATCATTTTATAAAAAGTTATGTTTTAAGACAAGGTTTCCTTTGATCATGTAATGCATAAGATGCTTAGTTTATGCATACCTTAAGTGATATTAGATGTAGAGGTAAATATTTGTTACCAAATACTTGTTTACGTCTTAATCTTGACTTAATTTGATTTGAGTTTTGTAATTATCAAAACATAGGTTTATTGAGAGATATTAATAACATTTTTAAACATTATTTATATCAACAAAAAAACATTGCAATAGCAATTCAACTAAAATAAAAAACATCACGATAACACTTCAACGAAGAAAAACGTTACGATAAAAACTAAATCAAACTTAAACTAATAGTCTAAATTGTAGCGCTCCTTGATGTTTTGCTTCAAGGCTAAGCACCTCTTTAGTGCTTTCCCGATCAAATGCTCATGCGATGTAATGTAGGGCATGATGTCCTTCACATTTTTTTTTTATTATTTTTGTCATTCCATCTATTAACGTTGAAACTGAAATCGTTGTCTCCCCTGTTCAAGCCTCTCTACTTCAATTTCCCGTTGTTGAGCAAGCCTTAGTTTTTCCAATTCTAATTCTTGCTCTTTTATTTTAAAAAATGAAGCATTTGCTTCATGCCTTTGGTTAAATAATGGGGTCGCGACATCTGACCATTTAGTGAGCAACGTCTCATAAAGAGCAGGGTCAACAGTAGTTGTGACCGATCCTTGCGAATGAGAAGCGGGGGCTGCTGCTTTCTTCTTTGCCTTGTCCCGTCCAATAAGTCGATCCTCCTGAACATCGACATCCTCTGAATCACCGGCTTCATTCAGATCTAAACCAAAATGTGCTCTCACCTAATTCTTGTGAGGTGTTTTCTGATGTTCTTGATTTTTTTTTGGAATAAGTTGATTTGTTTTTTAAAAACTATGGCATTTAAACCTGTTTTCATTTGGGGTTGTCCTTCACAACCTTCTAGTACCCAACTGTTGAGGCAACATGATCAAGATCTCTTCTTGGTTTAATTATGATAAATAAACCATCGAAACACATAAAATAACAAACGTTAGCTCAAAATTGCCGGAGCCCATGTCTGCTCCTGGCGCGTTGCCCGTGCGTCAACACGCGGGTGACGCGCCAGGACACTGTCTGGTTCCGGGCGAATTTTGAAAGTCGGCTTTCCCCTTACCCGACAAATGTGGATCTTTCAATACAGGTATGAATATGTTATGTGCTTAATTGAGAACACTTGAAACGAGTTTTGAGACTTGAGAGATCCTACTTTTAAAACACCCATTTACGGGTAAAACACCAACTCATGTTTTTTAACTATCGCCTCTAGCCAAGGCTTTTCTAAACTTAGGGAGCTTGTATACTTCACGTGACATCGTGTTGAAGCATCCATATGCTCATATCACGTGCTTACATCCTATCTAATTACGTAACGGGTTTACTCCCTTATTGGTCAAACTAAGTCAAAGGTATCTTTGCGTAAACGCATCCTTTCCCACTTGGGTTCACTTAACTTGTTTGAACCAAGGTATTAGTTGAGAACGTCGAGTCGTGAAAAGTCACGAGATATGAACCTATGGATTCTCGACGTTGTGTTACTTGAACTTATAAGTAACCTATGATTTTCTCAACTTATAATCTTAATTGTCTAAACCTTCTCTTTTTATTGACAATTAGATTATGTCTTAATCTTCTCTTAATCGCATCTCTACAAAAGACAAATCCAATCATATCCAAATCATATATTCTCTTACACCATCTCTTACACTCTTACATATTCCCTTACACACTACATCTCAACCATTCATTCCCTTACAACACATCTCAACCTTCCAATTTCAACACATGAGATTTAATTTGAATTCCAAAAGGATGCTTTTTTGATCCTAGCCATTGAATTCAAACCAAAACCATCTCAACCATCCATCTTACTTCTTCCCCCCCCCATGGTTTGGAATATTCCACTAGCATATTCTCTCTTCTTCTCTATTCCACACATGTGTTTGATCTTCACCATCTATTTCAAACCAAAACCATCTCAACCATTGATTTCTCCTTTCCCCCCAAGCAAAGCATATTCCTTTGGAATATCCCTTCTTGATCCAAACACAAGGCACCTTTGATCCTAGCCATCGATTTCAAATCAACTCATCTCAACCCTCCATATTCCTCACATGCCAAATTATTTGAAATCCAAAAATAGGCTCCTTTGATCTCAACCATCGAATTCAAACCATCTCATCTCAACCCTCCATCTCATTCCCCCCCCAAGCATTGGAATATACCTTGGCATATTCTTTTTCTCTTTTTTATGCCATGTGAGGAGATACACTTGTACCCCTTCCAAATTACCCTATCTACACTTTATACCCTTGGTAATTTGTTTTCTCTTTAACACTTCACAAATAATTTTCAAATTGGCTATTTGAGTTGGTAAACCTTAGAATGAATAATGTTAAGGTTTAGTGTGAAGTACAATTGGGGGTTTAGCAAGGATAGGTATTTATAAGATCCAAACACCCAATACTTGGGAAAGTTTAGAGAAGTCTGGCGCGCTGCCAGCGCGCTGACGCGCGGGTGACGCGCCGGCCTCGGTAAAAATTCCCAAGTTTGGGTTCTTGGCCTATGAATACCACCCTTGCCTCTTGTATTCCTCACCCCTTGCCATTATTCTTTCTCTCAATCTCTCTACCTATAATCTTGTGTTCTTGATTTTCATACTAACATCTTTGAAAGAACACATCTCTTTGCAAGGGAAGAATCACAAGAACCTAATCCACTCTTGTAATTGTGTCGAGGGTCTTCTTATCTATACAATTTCTACTAGAATCGAGTCTCTAGGTTAGGTTAGGACTTGATTAAACAAACACTTAGTCATTCATTCAATTGTTTGTAAGGGAAGTCTTGTGTCTTGGTGACCAAGCCTAGATCATTGGGGATCTAGTTGGGGTTTGATACTTCCGGTGGGAAGTCTTGGTAGTGGTCTTGGTGACCCTTAGGTGAAGTCGAATCGCGAGATTCTTTAGGGTGGTTTCCGAGGGCGGAATACCGTTTGGGAGTAAGTCCTTCTTTGTGAGCATCAATATTGGTGAATATTGGTGGAGTGAATTGTAACTGTAGCACCCCCAACTCAAAATACGGCAGCTGACATGCTGGAGGCACTACGCAAATAGAAACCAGGCACATTTATAGCTAACGGCCACAACACGAGACGTTTATAAATGTTGAAAAGCATATCATTCGAATTATAAACCGTTTAGAGTACAAGGACTCTTAAGTCAAAGTAGCAGCGGAAAAAGTAAATAGAGTTTGCAGCGGAAATTTAACAAAGTTTAGCAGCGGAAAAATATTTAACAAAGTTTAGCAGCGGAAAACATTTAAGACACACCAAGGTTTTACGAATGATATGAAAATAAAGATAGTAAAGATGATAAAGTTGCCTTGATAGAAAGACTCCTTCGACCATGCCACTCCACCACGCCCATGTCATAAAGCTCCAAGACTAATTAGTATTAGTTGTAGTACCTGAGAAACACATGCTTAAAAGTCAACACAAAGGTTGAGTGTAATTCATAGGTTTAAAATAATAGAGTTGAGCACAAGGTTTTAATCATACGATATAAGCAACAAATGCAAATACCAGGGTAATCAAGGTAACACCCAATATGTAGAGGCAACACGTGCATACACACGGTTGATGATACTAAGATCATGACATGTAAAATGTTAACCAAACCAATCATCAGTAACTCTGTACTGGCATAAACAATAACCGCGGAATTTCATAATATAAAGTGCCCCCAAGGCCGAGTACTTGCCAATTACCCAGCAAAATCGAATATAGTACACCCAAATTGCTTATCTGGCAAAAGGAATGGGAGGGTCAATTCCTATAGGCCTATATCCCTATATTCACGCTCACTCGCAAGTGATTAATGGTTCATGATCTGAGGGTCTTTCAGGCAAGACAAGCTACTTAGCACATCGTCAGGAAAGTATATCATTCAGGAAAAGCATACCAAAAATACTTGTGCTCAGAAAACATTTAAAGCATGTGTCTCACCCCATGGGTTTATAAACAATTAAAATATAAAAAGCGGGGCTATGAATCACACCTTAACAATAGCAGTAACAGGAAACGAGATATATCAACCAATCAATAATGCGTCACAACAAATGAACCTCACCACAACCTAATCAATATAAATGGCATAACTCAGAACTATACTCGAATATCTCAATAAACAATGCTTGAATAAAAGTTTTATAAATACAATGGCATTTGAAAGAAATAGGTTTCGAAAAATCTCGTGTGGGAGACAATAAAGTTAGAAAAGAAATAAGTCGGTGAAACGACCAAATACACAAGAAAGACGGAAGAACTCCTTGAAGAAAGTCGTCGAAAAGAAATAGAAAGAAAAGAAATGAAAATGGAAGACACACTCAAATAAATAATAAATAACAACACGTAAACAACAAGTCTCGGATTCTACCCGTTTCCCCAAAATAATATTGAAATAAAAAGGGTTTTGAAATAATAACGTTTAGTAAAATAATTTAAAGTTTATAAAGAATTTTATAAAATTTCAGCATGACCTGCCCGTTTATATAACGTTTTCCCGAGTCAATGACTCTTTTATTTAAACTATGTTAATATATTTATAATATGATTGGATATATCATTCGCGTAGTCCATTAGTTGTTTAGGTTTTATCGACCATTTTGTATTTGTTCGGGTTCCAGGTACGTTAAGATTCTTTATGGCCTAACGTACCCTACCGTCTCGTGTACCAAAGTGTCCATAATATCCAAATAACCAAGGCCGTAAATCCAATACGTCCAATTGAAGCTCACAGTGCAATAAGAACGAAAATATGTCTGATATCAATCCACTTAACTATAACAATTGTATTTTCGATTTCATATTTATTATTATCCGTTTCATTTTTATTATTTACCGTTTCTATAAAAATATATCCCGAGACTAGTGACCAATACCCAAAATAATCACAACAGCAATACTTGTAACTCAAAAGTCAACCCAAGTCAAACCAAATCAAATCCGAAACCAAACCAAAACCAAATCAAGCCTTACTCCGTCTCGGCTCATCCAAATCCGATCCAAACACGACCTAAACTAATCCAAATACCCAAAACAACAACAACAACAACAATAATAATAATACTCTCCCCCACCACCACCCAAACTCGGTGGTGGTGGCTGCCGGCTGTCGAGCCACAAACGAAACCAAACGGACCCTCGAAAGTAATCCCAAACACCAAATATACACTCCCTTTTATCACCAAACATCAAACAAAAGTCATAATATCAAAACCCTCACCGAGTCAAGCGAGTTGACTCGGTGAGTCAACTGAGTCGTGGCCAAACGAGGGTCGAAAGAGAACAAGAAAGAAATCCACACAAGTTTTGGGTTTAAAACAATATCAAAACCATTTTTGTAAAAGTTTTTATATCAAAATCGGATTTAAGTCAAAAATCAAAACTAGGGTTTTAAAATAAAAATCAAAATAAGAAAGAAAGGGGTGACGGGGTGGTGTTTTACCGGCGGTGGCTCTCGGTGGTGGTCGGCGGTAAGTGGTGGTGCACGGTGGTGGCGCGTGGAGGCGCGTAGGAGGTGTTTGGGGGTGCGGGGTTTGCACGGGGGTGTTGATGGTGTCCCGATCTATCGATCGGTGTAAAAAAAGATTTGGCCGGAAAATTTTCCGACGAGTGGCCGGATTCTACTGCTGCACCGGCGGTGAGGGGCGGCCGGAAAAATTCAAGAGAGGGAGAGAGAGAGAATTTGTTGGTGTGTGTGTGTTTTTATTATATGGAAAATGGGAAAAATGGGGGGTGTTGAGGGTATATATACCTAAATAAAAGTATAGGGTAGGTTTGGTATTAAATGAAAGTGTAGGGGAAAGAAGACCATTGTTGCCAACGTAGTAAACTTCTAACGATAAGCGCTTCGGGGTCCAAACAACATAGAAAACGGACTCAAAAAATTACGAAACTTGCGCCATTGTTCACGAAATAATTTTTCCAATAAAATCAAGCATAAACTTCAGAGTTTTTCCCAAACTCAAGATAATTCAAGTAATTTGGCAAGTGAAATAAAATTCGAGTGTTCTAGGATGTGCTAGGTCAACCAAGGAATAAAGTTCTCGTTTCCGATAAATCTCACGTTTCTCAAGCCCAAATAATCACGAAATAAAAGTTTTAATGTGTCTGAGGTACGAAAATAAATATTTGGCTAGTAAGAGGTTTTAGAAAAAGTACCGGGGGTTACATCACATACATCTTATTTAGAAATCCGTCCCGGATTTAGTTTGAGTTGCCAGTCCTGGTGATACGTGGGAATCGCACCAGGCTTTACCTCTCGAGGGATCTCGAGAAGCTTACAACCCCCACCAGGCAGTGTACTTGATCGTTGTAGTATAGTATAGTGACAAGTACCGGGGGATTGATCGTTCAACTCAGGAATAGTGTCGCTAGGATTAGAAAGTCTCCTAAACTAAGTCTAGAGGTGAGGGATGATTCTTTTTGTATTTTTATGTTTTATAAAAGCAATTAAAATCTCAGGTTTTGGAAGAGTGGGCGGAATTCGTTGCTAGCCAACTAACCCAAATAACTAAAGATGCAATCAAAATAAAATAACAAAAATGAAATGAAACTAATTATACTAGTGGTGTAAACAATGATGGGGAAAGTTGTGTTTACTTAGGTTTCATTACTCCCTAGATATCTTTTACAGGTTGATAGCTTGTTACAACTGCATGGATGACGAGTCATATTCCTTAATACTAGTCGTAGGGACGTGTACAATATTCACTAACTCTATAGGATCCTACTTCACTCCTATGTCGAGCCGTTAGAAGCTCCTAACATGGGATCATTAGAATTCTCCTACGCATTAAATACAACCAAATATCGTAGTACACCTCCGATCATGTTTCTTAAGACGTTCAAGCAAGTTACCAATGGAAGTCTGCCAGTTTTCTTAAGCCTAACATCGAATACAATCATCCGTAACAACTATAAACAAATAATCAACCCATAATTAACATTTAGGTTTCACTACATCTAAGCAAACACAACAGAAATCTAGCCGAGCATGTTAAATTGAAGACAAGCGTAAGATGTATTCAAGCAACACATAGACATATTGATTAAATTAAAAGCGTACTTATCTCAAATTGAACATGAAAGATTCAAAGGGTTGAAACCCTTGAAAAAGCTGGAAAATTCGACCTAGGGTTTTTCCCTTAAAGTTGCACATTAATGAATGAAATTTGGAAAACTATATATAGATTATACAGGATGACGGCGTCATGTGTAAACATGTGACGCCGTCAAATCGCCGCCTATAATGAAATCGTATTGCCTAGATCTAATTGTGACGTCTTGCTTCCGCTATGCTCACTTGATGTGTTTGGTTTATTTTATTGGGTAAAGTATACATGATATGAATGATTAAGATGCTGTCCATAAAGATAATAAATTTTAGAAACTTGGTTTATCTTAATAGTTAGACTAGAAAATGAGGATGAGTTTCTTCAAAGATAAGATAACCATTGTGGTTTAAATCTTTGTATATAAATCATATGGACAAAATTGTGCACGTATTTAATATGTGTTTTATGACATGATTATTAATCACACTTAAGCAATTAATTGTGATTGAATATTCTATTCTAAACACATTAAATATATAAAGATTATGATTGTCATTGACAATGGAATATCAAAACTCTTTCTTGAGAGATTACTTGAGCGAGGACGATAAGTAATCAAAAGGAGTTTATGAACTCAAATAAATCTTTGAAAGTGTACATGGTGCAATAATCCATGGATGGATAAATGCATGCATCTAGAAGATTATTTTTATGTTTAATTATTAAATTCATGTTTTGATTTATAATTGAAATAAGATAATTTCTAAGTATTCCTAAAAGCTAGTGGGAGTATTATGTTTAATTTCTTAAATCATATATGTTGTAGAACATATAAAAAGTAACATTCCATATAAGTTAAAAGTTAAGTCTTAGTTTGGAATGAAAATTTACTTGTAAGATTTAGGAAATAAGACATACAACTTTGGAATGAATGTTTATTGTTGAAACATGTGCTGTAAATAAATCTAATATATCATGATATATTATTTAGAAAGTCTAAATAGATATGTATGATATGAATAAAATCTAAGTATGACTCATATATTTTTCATGTATATCATGTTTTGTTGTATCATACTTGATTACAAGATGATTTGACAATATTAATATCTAATTAAAAGTTATTAGATAATTTGTGTAATATTCTAAAAAGAATATGTTTGATTATAGAATTACATCCTAAATCTGGAAAAGCTTCCAAATTCTATAGATGAACAATTTTTTCAATTGTTGTTAAAATTGTCATAGCCAACAAACTTGAAAGTTTAAAGGGCATCAAACATTACACAATAGATATTATGGTTTACGGAAAGTTTTAATAGCATATTGGTGTTTGAATACAATGATGCTAATAAAATTGAGATGACACTCAATACTAGTTATGGTAAGGATTTCATCCTTGGCTATTACTAGTTATGCTTACTAAAAGCATAGTTGCATTAAACATTAAGAGAATAAGAATACTTTAAACTTTAAAATGTTTGGAAGTTTAATTATCATAAATTGGTGGTTAAGGATGTCACACATTTTATGAAATATTATATGACATTGTCAAAATAGTTGAGTATGTACATACAAGAACTTCACTAGTTGAATTCTTGAGATAAGTATTCTTAAAATTCCGATAGATCAAAGTTGGATGATTTATGTTTTGTCAACAAGTAGGAATGTCATTACTTGAGACATAATTCATCAACAAGTTATCATGCATTGATCTATTTAGTATTTGGATAAGGGATATTAAAAAATTATTATAATAAATTTAAATACATGGTATGTTTAATTTATAATAAATTGTATCCTATATTTGTATGTTTAATTCCATGAATAAAGGTTATTCTAAATTTTCCGTTGTCAGTTAATAATATGGGAATATTATTAAATCAAGACAAATCTGAAGGTTGGTATAATATACTTAAAGTATATTGATGCGTAGTCATGCCATTTCAGATGATATTCAATGATACCGAATATAGGACTTATCACAACTACATGATGTTACTTTATGGATTTTATTATTAAGTAAATCATGAGAAGTTATCCTTTGACTTGAGATGCAAGATAAGTGTCATGAATGTAGTACATTTTTGTGGAACAACTTAACGCTATACGTAACTGGTAGTCATAAGGGTTGTTTTCGGAAATGTTACAAAGTTTGTGGGTTTTACTTGTATTCAAGATAGAATTTGTTCCTTCAAATTTATTTTTTGGAGTTTAATACTCTTGGGCCCCTCGTAGGGTTGGTAAGGTGTATGTGTGGCCACACCCAAGATCTCCCCTGAATATGTTTAGAAGATTTGGTAATCTTGATCAATCACAAACAACGAGAAACAGAATGGTTAATTAAGGAATGACTTTAATCCATATCCTTATTAACATGGTATTAGAAACAAAAGGATAATAATAATGAGAAATCATTAAAAGGTTTTCCAGGAGCCTTACTCGAGATCGTACTAGAGGCATCGGCGTGTTGCAAGACGCTAACCGATGTGATTACACTATTAAAATATGTCCAAGTGGGAGCTGTTAGATTATGGACATTATTTTAGTAGTCGTATGTTAGGATCGAACTCGAGATCACGGGATTGCACACAATACGTATGAAGAGAAAAAGAAATAATTATTTATAAAATGTTATAAGTAATTATTAATAAACACAAAATAAATAATAGTAATTAGTATTTAATGATAAATGACTAATGACCTATTAAACGAAGATTAGGAAAGTAACACTAAGGAAATTTTAGAAACAAGAGAAGGTTCCGGAATCCCTTGGAGGGACTCCAAACCGATCGGCCATAAGGGGGGGATACACCTCCTTTGTGCCTTGTGCTCCAAGTATTTATTAGTATATAAACAAACCCAAGATGCATTGTTTTCTCATAACTTGTACACACACATCTTGGTGTTTTCTCTCCTCTTTCTTGTTCTAGTCGATCCATAAAACAAACCCATAAGGGTTTCGATTTTCTTGATCTAAACATAGTTTTGTGTTTAATTACTTGCATAAACTTTTTCTTGAATTAGTACGTGTGTACAAGAACGTGATTCAAACACATTATTGTTTGATTCTTGGATTGAATTACAAAAGAGGTAAGGGGTAATTCTTATAATCCACATAAACCCTAATTAGGGTTCTTGAATTGAAGATTGCAATTGATTCTTGTTCGGGCTAGAATCACAAAGGTATGTTTACTATTTATTATTGATTAATTCATTACATGTTATATGATCTTGTTATAATTGCTTCCGCTATGCTCACTTGATGTGTTTGGTTTATTTTATATGATTGTCATGATATCATAATTCCAACAGTGGACATCTTGACAACCCTACGAGGATATTAATCAAATACTTTACCCAATTACATATTTGGTAATGTATCGTAATAATTATCAGGTTTACAATAATCCTGTAAATCATAGCCCTCAACATATTAATCAAATATCTGAGATATATTACTATTCTATGAATGATAATTCCATCATCTTGAGATTTAACATTTAAATGTCAAACTTTATTATCATCTTGAGATTTAACATTCAAATGTCAAACTTCATCATGATATTTCCCAGTGTATTTTAGAAGATTATGTATCTTGTAATTTTATCTTTTATAGATCAAAACTCCCACTTGCTTTTAGCAATTTAAAGACTATCTTTAAATACTTAGCAAATAAAGCAACAATACAATATTCCTTTTTGGGATATTACAAATACATATTGACAGTTCCTGACTTTACTTTGTTAATAACCTCTTCATAAGCAGTTAAACAAATTTAGAACTTCAATTTAAGACTTAATGCAATTCATCACATTCATCACATTCCATCATATGATAATGTCTTATTAATCTTCTAGGTTGGAGTTTTATTAAATATGTCCAAGTCATACTCAACATTCTAACCTTGAAACTTTTGGAAGAAAAGAAATCATAGTTATCTTTAATCAAACAATATAACAAGAGTTTGATTTTCCTAACTGAACATACCATAAACATTTGATATTTCATTAGTATCAATATTGCAAGACAATCTAACAATATTTAAGATAATCATATTCGTTTTGACTTGTCTATTTACCAACTAATTCATTTTAATGGTATAATAATTTTCAAGCCTATTACATGCCTTATAACACAAGTACTTTTTACAAAGTTACTTCATGTCCATGTCTACAAGAAAAACATAAACTGTTATAATCCCAATATACGTTATAAGTCATTTAACAATTTAATAACTTCATGTATATGTCTTAATTAAAAGACATAACCAGATAACGTCTTACTTTATTATAAGTCTTGTAACAATTAAAAGACTTTATGTTTATATCTTTACAATGAAACATAAACATGTTTAACTAAAGTAATTATGAACACCATCTTTTGGTTTCAATAGTAATTTCAAGTTAATTTATTACTTCACAATAATTTAATAACATTATTTCTTCATTTATTTATGTCATTCCAAGAACACATAAATATTCAGATTGAAGTAGCATTAGATTACTTAATTAATTAATGTCATTCCATGAATTCATAAATCTATAAATTAAAGTAGTCTTGATATCATATTGACACATGTTCTAATAGGTATCTAATTTAGAAACTGCAAATTTCTCATAGTTCAATTACATCAGTTGATCTGCTAGTAATGAAAATATGAAATTCACATTGTTGTTGCAATCTAGTTAAGCTCTCACATAACATAAATTGTAACACCATGTGTTTCTTGAATTAGCCTAGTATAATTCATATCAGAACATTATTCTAACTTAGAAACTGCAAATTCTCATAGTTCAAATACATCAGTTGATCTGCTAGTAATGAAATATGAAATTCGCCTTGTTGTTGCAATCTAGCTAAGTTCTCACATAACATAAATTGTAACACCAAGTGTTTCTTGAATTAATATTAGAACATTATTCTCTTACCTTGTAGTCAAGAGAATCCATTGAATCATATCTTTATGAGTTGTTTCTTGCACACAATAAAGATAACATTTCTCCCACTTGTGCATGGAACAACCTCATATAGTTGATAAACAACATGCCATGCATTTGTTTATGTGTTCAATATGATTGTGTTATAGATTTTAGCATAACAAGTATATGTAAAACAACAATGTCTAGTAAGGAAATGTACAAGACTATCCTTAAAAGTATGAGTGTCTACACTTGGAAAGTAATTATCTTTAGCTACCAAGATATCAAAGCTTGTAACTCCCACTGAATTAAAGATCATTACAATAATTCCTTATTCAGTGATAAGTACACAATACTCCCACTGAATTTGACAACATTGTAAATGTTTCCTATCCAGTGAATGCAAATAGTGTGCTTTTAACTTTCCTACACCTTTGAATATCCATACGTAACAATTACTTATGTACTAAAAGTGTATTCTACTACGTAAATGATGGACTATCCACCAAATGCTATTAACTTGAAAATTGGGCATGCAATTTCTTCCTTAATAGGTCTACCATCCTACAATGTATGTAGCACCTTTAAAATAGTCAAAACAACTAGTTTGTCTTTAAACATTTTGCAGTAATTAGTCTAGATTCTAATTATAATAACTCATAAAATGTCATACATAATTTTCTATTAACCAAATATCATATTTGTTACTAAGAACTTGACCACCGAATGAGGATGATAAAATCCCTATGAAAAATATTCGCAATTATCTTAACTATTAAAAAATTTGCTATGAGTTATATATTAGAATTTAGACATATCTAATATTCCTATTATCCTTTCTCATTCATGAAAAGGAATAGGATTGTGTCTCACTCTTCCTTCATAGAAAGGAGACTTCTTTTGTCTTTTAAGTAAATATTTCTTAATCAAACATTTGTTTGAAAACAGAACTAGATCAATTTACCAAAGCCCAAAATACGTTTACGGTTTGAGCGTTGCATTAATACATTAAAACGAATTACAAAATTCAATTTCAGTATTTTCGATAATTAGATCTTTAAGAAAATAAAATACCCATTGGTAAATATTCATATAAACCATAGTATTTTCTTAAAGCTAGGATCCTAATTGACATACTACCATTACATCAGTTGATCTGCTAGTAATGATAGTATTCAACAAGGTAATCGTCGTACAATAATTGCCAATATCATATTGCAATTCCTAGATTTACGGGATTTACAATCACAAAACTTTTGTAATGTAAGCATGTTTGATCCCCATCTTAATGCCTTGAGTCCAAGATCTCACCTACTACTCAATTTAAGTCGTCTAACTTAAAAACTGTAAACTCACAAATCCATCACATCAGTTGATCTGCTAGCAATGAACTTATGAAATTTACCTCTCCATTGCAATCTCGCCAAGTTCTCACATGACGTAAATTACAACTTCAAGTGTTCTTAATTAGATGACATTCGACTTAATTTTATAAGGGTATTAATATTTTGATGTGATCAAAATAATGTATGAAGAAGCATGCATACAACTTCATAACATTGGTTTTACAAAACATTTTTATTACCAATTTTCTAAGAATAAAATAATAAAGTTTTGATTGAGGTATCGGGTTCACCAATTAAAGAATTACCATCAATTATCGTCCACTATATCGTACTTTTGCATAAGCCCGAAAGCTTAGTGTTTCGGATAATCATTGTGGAATTGTGGTTAATTCACCCTTAAGATGACAGTGTACATGTAATGGTTGTTCGGTAAGTCTAATTTACACACAAACGAGCGTTAAGACAGAATGTTGTCTCTCTAAGGCCACAATTTAATGCGAAGCCATCCTTATACCCATCTTATAGTGTGTAAACTTCGGTCGGGCCTAGTTAACCATTATGTATAAAAACATCAATCAACCAATTCTTTGAAATTTAAACTCTTAAAAACCAAAACAATTTCGCCATTATTTAGTCCATATTATTTTTCTACATTACTAAAATGTTTGGAATGACATAAATTAATAAAGTAATCTATTGCTGCTTCAATCTAAATATGTATGTGTTCTTGGAATGACATAAATAAATAAAGAAATAATGTTATTTACATTATTGTGAAGTAATAAATTAACTTGAAATTACTATTGAAACCAAAAGATGGTGTTCATAATTACTTTAGTTAAACATGTTTATGTTTCATTGTAAAGATATAAACATAAAGTCTTTTAATTGTTACAAGACTTATAATAAAGTAAGACGTTATCTTGTTATGTTTTTTAATTAAGGCATATACATGTAGTCATTAAATTGTTAAATGACTTATAACGTATAGTGGGATTATAACAGTTTATGTTTTCTTGTAAAGACATGGACATGAAGTAACTTTGTAAAAAGTACTTGTGTTATAAAGCATGTAATTGACTTGAAAATACTATTATACCATTAAAATGACTTAGTTGGTAAATAGACAAGTCAAGAGGAATATGGTTATCTTAAATGTTGTTAGACTGTCTTACAATATTAATACTAATGAAATACCAAATATTTATGGTATGTCCAGTTAGGAAAATCAAACTCTTGTTATATTGTTTGATTAAAGATAACTATGACTTCTTTTCTTCTAAAAGTTATCAAGGTTAGAATGTTGAGTATGACTTGGACATATTTATAAAACTCCAACATAGAAGGTTTATAAGACATTATTATATGATGGAATGTGATGAATGGTTGAATCACATTAAGTCTTAAATTGAAATTCTAAATTTGTTTAACTGCTTATGAAGAGGTTATTAACAAAGTAAAGTTAGGAACTATCAATAAGTATTTGTAATATCCCAAAAGAGAACATTATATTGTTTCTTTATTTGCTAAGTATTTAAAGATAGCCTTTAAATTACTAAATGCAAGTGGGAGTTTTGATCTTAAAAAGATAAAATTACAAGATACATAATCTTCTAAAAATACACTAGTAAATATCATGATGAAGTTTGATATTTGAATGTTAAATCTCAACATGATAATAAAGTTTGACATTTAAATGTTAAATGTTAAATCTCAAAATGACGGAATTGTCATTCATAGAATAGTAATATATCTCAGATATTTGATTAATATGCTGAGTGCTATGATTTACAGGATTATTGTAAACCTGATAATCATTATGATACATTACCAATTATGAAATTGGGTAAAGTACACATGCTATGAATGATTAAAATGCAGTCCATAAAGATAATCAATTTTAGAAACTTGGTTTATCTTAATAGTTAGACTAGAAAATGAAGATGAGTTTCTTCAAAGATAAAGTAACCCTTGTGGTTTAAATCTTTGTATAGAAATCATATGGACAATATTGTGCACGTATTTAATGCATGTCTTATGACAAGATTATTAATCACACTTAAGCAATTAACTGTGATTGAACATTATAATAAATACTTATTATATATGTATTTGTTATAACATGATATAACAAATACTTATTGATATATGTATACTTTACTAGTATTCATATATCAATAAACCAAATTCATAAATTAAATAGTTTAGTATATTGGACATAACATCTTGACAACCCTACAAAAATAAATTTGAAGGAGCAAATTCTATCTTGAATGCAAGCAAAACCCACAAACTTTGTAACACTTCTGAAAACAAACCTTATGACTACCAGTTACGTATAGCGTTAAGTTGTTTCACAAAAATGTACTACATTCATGACACTTATCTTGCATCTCAAGTCTGAGGATAACTTCTCATGATTTACTTAATAACAAAATCCATAAAGTAACATCATGTAGTTGGGATAAGTCCTATATTCGGTATCATTGAATATCATCTGAAATGGCATTACTACGCGTCAATATACTTTAAGTATATTATACCAACCTTCAGATTTGTCTTGATTTAATAATATTCCCGTATTATTAACTGACAACGAACAATTTAGAATAACCTTTATTCATGGATTTAAACATACAAATATAGGATACAATTTATTATAAATTAAACATACCATGTATTTAAATTTATTATAATAATTGATTAACATCCCTTATCCAAATACTAAATAGATCAATGCATGATAACTCTTGTTGATGAATTATGTCTCAAGTAATGACATTCCTACTTGTTGACAAAACATAAATCATTCAAATTTGATCTATCGGAATTTTAAGAATACTTATTTTAAGAATTCAGCTAATGAAGTTCTTGTATGTGCATACTCAACTATTTTGACAATGCCATATACTATTTTATAAAATGTGTGACATCCTTAACCACCAATTTATGATAATTAAACTTTCAAACATTTTAAAGTTTAAAGTATTCTTATTCTCTTAATGTATAATGCAACTATGCTTTTAGTAAGCATAACTAGTAATAGCCAAGGATGAAATCCTTACCATAACTAGTATTGAGTGTCATCTCAATTTTATTAGCATCATTGTATGCAAACAACAATATGCTATTAAAACTTTTCGTAAACCATAATATCTATTGTGTAATGTTTGATGCCCTTTAAACTTTCAAGTTTGTTGGCTATGACAATTTTCACAACAATTGAAAAATTGTTCATCTATAGAATTTGGAAGCTTTTCCAGATTTAGGATGTAATTCTATAATCAAACATATTCTTTTTAGAATATTACACAAGTTATCTAATAACTTTTAATTAGATATTAATATTGTCAAATCATCTTGTAATCAAGTATACAACAAAACATGATATACATGAAAAATCTATGAGTCATACTTAGATTTTATTCATGTCATACATATCTATTTAGACTTTCTAAATAATATATCATGATATATTAGATTTATTTACCGTACATGTTTCAACAATAAACATTCATTCCAAGGTTGTATGTCTTATTTCCTAAATCTTACAAGTAAAGTTTCAATCCAAACTAAGACTTAACTTTTAACTTATATAGAATGTTACTTTTTATATGTTCTACAACATATATGATTTAAGAAATTAAACATAATACTCCCACTAGCTTTTAGGAATACTTAGAAATTATCTTATTTCAATTATAAATCAAAACATGAATTTAATAATTAAACATAAAAATAATCTTCTAGATGCATGCATTTATCCATCCATGGATTATTGCACCATGTACACTTTCAAAGATTTATTTGAATTCATAAACTCCTTTTAATTACTTATCGTCCTCGCTCAAGTAATCCCTCAAGAAAGAGTTTTGATATTCCATTGTCAATGACAATCATATTCTTTATATATTTAATGTGTTTAGAATAGAATATTCAATCACAATTAATTGCTTAAGTGTGATTAATAATCTTGTCATAAAACATATATTAAATACGTGCACAATTTTGTCCATATGATTTCTATACAAAGATTTAAACCACAATGGTTATCTTATCTTTGAAGAAACTCATCCTCATTTTCTAGTCTAACTATTAAGATAAACCAAGTTTCTAAAATTGATTATCTTTATGGACAGCATCTTAATCATTCATATCATGTATACTTGACCCAATTTCATATTTGGTAATGTATCGTAATGATTATCAGGTTTACAATAATCCTGTAAATCATAGCCCTCAGCATATTAATCAAATATCTGAGATATATTACTATTCTATGAATGATAATTCCATCATCTTGAGATTTAACATTTAAATGTCAAACTTTATTATCATCTTGAGATTTAACATTCAAATGTCAAACTTCATCATGATATTAATATCTAATTAAAAGTTATTAGATAACTTGTGTAATATTCTAAAAAGAATATGTTTGATTATAGAATTACATCCTAAATCTGGAAAAGCTTCCAAATTTTATAAATGAACAATTTTTCAATTGTTGTGAAAATTGTTATAGCCAACAAACTTGAAAGTTTGAAGGGCATCAAATATTACACAATAGATATTAATGTTTACAGGAAGTTTTAATAGCATATTGTTGTTGCATACAATGATGCTAATGAAACTGAGACGACACTCAATACTAGTCATGGTAAGGATTTCATCCTTGGCTATTACTAGTTATGCTTACTAAAAGCATAGTTGCATTATAACATTTGATAATGCCATATAACATTTGATAATGGCATATAACATTTCATAAAATGTGTGTCATCCTTAACCACCATATAACATTAAGAGAATAAGAATACTTTAAACTTTAAAATGTTTGAAAGTTTGATTATCATAAATTGGTGGTTAAGGATGACACACATTTTATGAAATGTTATATGGCATTATCAAAATAGTTGAGTATGCACATACAAGGACTTCAATAGTTGAATTCTTGGAATAAGTATTCTCTAAATTCCGATAGATCAAAATTGGATGATTTATGTCTTGTCCAAAAGTATGAACGTCATTACTTGAGACATAATTCATCAACAAGAGTTATCATGCATTGATCTATTTAGTATTTGGATAAGGGATGTTAAACAATTATTATAATAAATTTAAATACATGGTATGTTTAATTTATAATAAATTGTATCCTATATTTGTATGTTTAAATCTATGAATAAAGGTTATTCTAAATTGTCCGTTGTCAGTTAATAATATGGGAATATTATTAAATCAAGACAAATCTGAAGGTTGGTATAATATACTTAAAGTATATTGATGCGTAGTCATGCCATTTCAGATGATATTCAATGATACCGAATATAGGACTTATCCCAACTACATGATGTTACTTTATGGATTTTGTTATTAAGTAAATCATGAGAAGTTATCCTCAGACTTGAGATGCAAGATAAGTGTCATGAATGTAGTACATTTTTGTGGAACAACTTAACGCTATACGTAACTGGTAGTCATAAGGGTTGTTTTCGGAAATGTTACAAAGTTTGTGGGTTTTGCTTGTATTCAAGATAGAATTTGTTCCTTCAAATTTATTTTTGGAGTTTAATGCTGCTGGGCCCCTCGTAGGGTTGGTAAGATATATGTGTGGCCACACCCAAGATCTCCCCTGAATATGTTCAGAAGATTTGGTAATCTTGCTCAATCAGAAACAACGAGAAACATAATGGTTAATTAAGGAATGACTTTAATCCATATCCTTATTAACGTTGTATTAGAAACAAAAGGATAATAATAATGAGAAATCATTAAAAGGTTTTTCCAGGAGCATTACTCGAGATCGTACTAGAGGTATATGTCAACCTTTATTATCATGTTGAGATTTAACATTCAAATATCAAACTTAATCATGATATTTACTAGTGTATGTTAGAAGATTATATATCTTATAATTTTATCTTTTAAAGATCAAAACTCCCACTTGCTTTTAATATGGGAATATTATTAAATCAAGACAAATCTGAAGGTTGGTATAATATACTTAAACTATATTGATGCGTAGACATGCCATTTCAGATGATATTCGATGATACCGAATATAGGACTTATCCCAACTACATGATGTTACTTTATAGATTTTGTTATTAAGTAAATCATGAGAAGTTATCCTCAGACTTGAGATGCAAGATAAGTGTCATGAATGTAGTACATTTTTGTGGAACAACTTAACGCTATACGTAACTGGTAGTCATAAGGGTTGTTTTCGGAAGTGTTACAAAGTTTGTGGGTTTTGATTGTAGTCATGATAGAATTTGTTCCTTCAAATTTATTTTTGGAGTTTAATACTGCTGGGCCCCTCGTAGGGTTGTCAAGATGTTTGCATGGCCGTGCCCAAGATCTTCCCTGAATATGTTCAGATGATTTGGTAATCTTGATCAATCACTAACAACGAGAAACAGAATGGTTAATTAAGGAATGACTTTGATCCATATCCTTATTAACATGGTATTAGAAACAAAAGGATAATAATAATGAGAAACCATTAAAAGGTTTTTCCAGGAGCCTTACTCGAGATCGTACTAGAGGCATCGGCGTGTTGCAAGACGCAAACCGATGTGATTACACTATTAAAATATGTCCAAGTGGGAGCTGTTAGATTATGGACATTATTTTAGTAGTCGTATGTTAGGATCGAACTCGAGATCACGGGATTGCACACAATACGTATGAAGAGAAAAGGAAATAATTATTTATAAAATGTTATAAGTAATTATTAATAAACACAAAACTATTAATAGTAATTAGTATTTAATGATAAATACTAATGACCGTTAGACGAAGATTAGGAAAGTAATGCTTGTGAATAATTGGAAGGTCAAGAAAGTTCTAGAAGGAGTTCCACCTCCTTTGTGCCTTGAGCTCCAAGTTTCAATTAGTATATATACAAACCCAAGATGTATTGTTTTCTCATAACTTGTACACACACATCTTGGTGTTTTTCTCTCCTTCTCTTTGTCTTAAATCGATCCATCAAACAATCCCATAAGGGATTTGATTTTATTGATCAAACAAAGTTTTGTGTTTTATTTACTTGCATAAACTTTTTCTTGAATTAGTACGTGTGTACAAGAACGTGATTCAAACACACTATTGTTTGAATCTTGGATTGAATTACAATGATGTTATTGACTAACATTTTTATCATACGAAACACATCAAGTGAGCATAACATCAATAAACCAAACAAATAATATATCATGTTATAACAAATTCTATTAATTTATGATATTAAGAAACAATACAATGTTCACTTTTGGGATATTACAAATACTTATTGATAGTTCATGACTTAACTTTGTTAATAACCTCTTCATAAGCAGTTAAACAAATTTCTTCTGGGCCGTCACTAATACATGGACAATGACGGCCTTGGGTGACGCCGTCATCTCCAATGCACAAAACTCTCTGGATCGTCACGTGTATTGTCCACATCCACCTCTTTTGTTACTTTTGACGCCGTCATTAAAGAACTTGTGACGCCGTCAGGTACTGTTCCCAGCAAAGAAAATTAAGACTTTGCCGTTTTCTTCACTTTTATGATCCAAAAACATCCAAAATGCTTCCTTTTCCATATTTCACTCTAAAAGTACCAAAAATGACAAAAGGAACAATTTAGGGCAATATTTGATCAAATAATCTCCACTTCGAGCTTAAATGACCCCTTAAAAACTGTTCACTTTTCGCCTCATAAAATACCCTTACACTTGAGATTTGCTTGTCCTCAAGCAAATGCACTTTTATTCTAATCAAAATACAAGTTAGGGGTCATTTAACACTAATATAAAAGTAATTACAATAAATAATCGTTCCACTAAAGACCAAAGACAAGCACGGAGGTCATACACTAGCACCTCACAAATAGTGTTCAGATACTCACATCTCTCGGGTGTAATAAAGTATATATCACAATATAGAAATGGAAAACATCTCCCACTACCTGTCATAACAAAATAGATTACCATAAGCTTGGGAAATGATCAAACCTCCACCACTTGGCGTAAGCACCTATGATAAACTATCAAAGAGGTCTTTCAAAGGGTTATAACGTTAGGTGTAGGGATATGGAATACACGGTTTTGTTGGATAAATGCAATATTTACTGGTAGCGAGTTAATCATCTTAGTTAATTACATGTACAATATGGCGTTGCTAAGCCAAGACTCGACTTGACTTAAGCTAATAAATCAAAAATAACAAAAACATAAAACAAACATAAAATGAAACGGGATGGTAGTCCGTGCGTTTTTTTTTTTTTTTTTTTTTTTTTTTTTTTTTTTTTTTTTTTCATACACTCTTACCCTACCATCCAAAATAATATATCATAGGGAATGTACATTCCCCTTGCACTTGAATTTCTACATACTTTACAATAAACTACTCTAATGACTCGAATCAAGATAATCAAAACACTTGGAGTACTTTTAAGATTAACGCACATATGGGGGTAATCATGGACGGAGCCAAGGTGGTTCCCGGGGGTGCCCGTGCACCCAATGAAATTTTTCGATATAGTGTTAATTTAAAAAAAAAAAAAAAAAAACACTGATTTTTGCTAAAGTCATCTTAAATGCACCCGGTCCATCAAAATGTGTGTCTAGTATTATTGTTCAAATTTTTTTTGCACCCAGACATATTTAGTCATGGCTTCGTCCCTGGGGGTAATATATGATGTTCTTCCCCATTACTCTATAACATAAGTATTTTACCCATGAGTCCCAATCGTCCCAAAACAATATGTACAAGATATGACTCGACTTAGTGATGAGGCGAAAAATGATCCGTTTTTAGGGGGTCATTTAAGCCCGAATCCGAATTTATTTGATCAAATATTGCCCTAAATCGTTCCTTTTGTGATTTTAGGTGTTTGGAGAGTGAATTCTAGAAAAGAGGCTATTTTGGACGTTTTTGGAGCATAAAGTGAAGAAAATGACAAAGTACCAAAAATCCAAGCTGGAAATACAAGGTGACGGCGTCAAGGGTTTGCTCTTTACGGCGTCAGACATGAAGAATAATTTACCGTAGCTGGTGACGGCGTCAGATGGAGTTATGACGGCGTCAAAGTGGCCAAGATTAATTTACCGAAGGTGGTGACGGCGTCACATAGGCCGTCATGATTGGATCTAGGGCGTCCGAGGAAGTGTATGGCGGCGAGTTGACGGCGTCAGATTTTACTCTTGACGCCGTCAGGACGATTTTCCTATATATAGTTTTCTAGTTTTTTCATTAAAAAGAAGAGAAGTTTTGGTGAAACCCTAAAGACGATTTTGGTGCCTCTTTTACAGGTTTTTCAAGGGTTCCAAACCCTTGAGACCTTGCATTGTAATTGAGATAAGTATACTCTTAATTCAATCAATATGTCTATGTGTTGGTTGTTTATCTTTTGTTCTTATCTTAATTCTACTATGCTAGGCTAGATCTCTCTCGTGTTTGCTTAGATCTAATGAAACCTAGATGTTGATTATGTGTTGATTACTTGTCTATTCTTGTTTTGAATGAATGATTTTATATGTTAGGCTTAAGAAAACTGGCAGATCTCCAAATGGTAACATGCTTGAACGTCTTAAGAAACATGAACCGAGGCGTACTAGGTCTTTATTGGTTGTATTTAATGCATGAGCCACTGTTTACAATCCCTATAGTTGTGCTGGGTCATGGTGTAGGAGGAGATAAGAGCTCATAGAGTTGGGGAGTTATGTATGCCACTCCACGAGTGGTATTAAGGAATACAACCCGTCATTCATACAAGTGTAACAAGTAATTAACATATAAAAGATATCTAGGGAGTAATGAAGTCTAAGTAAACACAATTTCTCCATATACTGCTCACAACCTCAGTTTAATTAGTTTAATTTTATTTTTATTGTTTTATTTTGATTGCATCTTAGCTTTGGGTTAGTTGATTAGCAACTAATTCCGCCCACTCTTTCAAAACCCGAGATTTTAATTGCTTTCATAAAAATATAAAAATACAAAAATAATCATCTTTCATCTCTAGAACTATTAATTAGGTTTTCTAATCCTAGCGACACTATTCCTAAGCTGAACGATCAATCCCCCGGTACTTGTCACTATACTATACTACAACGATCAGGTACACTGCCTGGTGGGGGTTGTAAGCCTCGCGAGATCCCTCGAGAGGTAAAGCAAGGTGCGATTCCCACGCATCAAGTTTTTGGCGCCGTTGCCGGGGAATAGTTATTGTCTAGGTTAGAATTTCTTTTTATTAGGTCTACTTGCTAGATTCCTTTCTAGTAAGATTTTTTATTTTTATTTTTAGGTCTTCTTTAGTCTATCTTATTTCTTCGTGCTTTTGTTCGTAACTCTTTACCATCCGACATCATGGAAGGTGGTAACATCTTTGAACCCATCATCCCACCACAACAAAACCCACCATTAGAACCCCTTAGGCCCCGAACCTTAGGAGAGTATTCCCGACCTAGCCACCAAGGCTACCGAAACACCATTGAGCTCACCGGAGCCAATGTGACCCCCTTGCGATCCGACACCATCCGGTTGGTGCAAAGCGGATGTGCATTCCATGGACTTCGTTCCGAAGATCCAAACCAACACCTTAAGGACTTCCTCAAAATCGTAGATTCCATAGACCTAGGTGTTGAAACTAGAGAGACTACCCGTTTACGCCTATTCCAATTCTCTCTACGGGATCAAGCTAGTCAATGGCTTGAGCGTTTACCCGCGGGATCCATCACCACATGGGATGATCTCACCACTCGTTTCCTTGCTCAATTTTTCCCACCGGGGAGAACTACTAAACTTAGGAATGACATCTTGATGTTCGAACAACGTCAAAATGAATCTCTTTATGAAGCATGGACTTGTTTCAAGGACTTACTCCAAAAAGTTCCTCATCATGGCATAGATTTGTGGCTCCAAGTCCAAATTTTTTATGACCATATCGATATCCCCACGAGGCGAACCATTGACCAATCGGCCGGTGGTAAGCTACGTGATCTTAGTGCGGAACAATCATGGGAACTCATAGAAGATCTTGCTCTCTATGACAACGAAAGTTGGAATGATTCCCGTGATTTGAACAAAACGGTCAAGGCAATATCTTTGCCTTCGAATAATTCAAGCACTCCCGACCGTAGGATCATGGAACTTGAAGGCCAAGTCAAGTTTCTCATGAAATCTTACGAAGCCCGAAGCATTCAAGCCAAGTGAACAAAATCACTTCTTCATGCGAATTATGTAGTGGTCCCCATGACACTCGTGATTGTATGGAACTCCCCGGAACAGCTTTTGCGGACTACGCATCCACGCGTACCGACGAAGCGGGAGATAAGTGGTACACTTTCAAGCCCGAGCCAAACACATACGGTGATTCATATAACCCCTCATGGAAAAATCACCCAAACCTTAGGTGGAAACAAAATCAACCCAATTCATCCAACCTACCTAATCGTTACCAATCAAACGGTCCACCATCCAACCGTACCTTCAACAACAATCCTTCTAACAACTATGGTAGTACCAACAATCTTGAAGGATTGATGTCAAAGTTCATGGCATCTCAAGAAGCCCGCATAGCTAAGTTTGAAGCCGATTTCAAACAAAATCAAAGCGAGATGACCAATAGAATTGATGCATTGTTGAAAGTTCTCAATGACCGAGAAATGGGAGCACTCCCAAGCGACACCATCAAGAATCCGAAACTAAACGTTAATGCCATATCTTCAGTTTCGTCACCCACTTCGTGTCCACAATATTACTCGGTTAAATCAACGAGCACGTGTTTCAAACAACACCAAGTTCCCCAAAAGGACCAATCAACTAAAACACCCACTATAGAGCCGGTCAAAAGCGTAGTTGAAACACCTCTTACGCAAGACCTTGACGATGAATTCAAAGAACTTCACCTCGAACGCCCCGTCATTGATGTCTTAGCGCGTGCTCCTTACTATAGTGCCCTCCTAGAAAAATATGAGAAGTATAAGCTAGGTAAAAATGGGACCGCCTTCATTCAAAACAAGTTGCCTAAAAAGCTTGATGATCCGGGTATATTTGTTTTGCCTTGTAAGATAGGAAGATCCGAAGCTTTCGACACACTAGCCGATTTAGGGTCAAGCCTCAACTTGATTCCCTTATCCTTATTCACCGCTCTTAAGCTAGGAAAGTTAGAGGAAACGGAGGTATTGATAGGGCTAGCGGATGGAAGTATTGCCCACCCTGTTGGAATGATTAAGGATGTAGTTGTTCACGTAGGAAGGTTAACTATATTAGCGGATTTTCACGTTCTAGACATGGTTAGTGACACTACATGCCCATTATTGGTAGGAAGAGGATTTTTAGCAACTGCTAATGCTATGATAGATTGCAAGGAATCCAAGATAGCGGTAGGAGAAGGCGATACTTGGTCGGTGTATGATGTTAAGAAGCATAGTTATGATTGTGATGATGAACCAACACCGCATTGGGTAGAGATGAATAGGAGACCATCTAGATATGGACCTTGGATAGAAAGGAACTTCATAGGACCTCAATGCCCATTTTATCTAGAAAAGGATTTCGTTGAGAAGACACATTCGGTAGAACAACTCATAGCTAGGGATGAGGAGCTAGATCCCTTTGAGGACCCCTTAGTCTTTAGAAAGATGATTGAGTTTTTGAGCGTAATGCCTATTAATATAGAGTTGAATAAATGGAAAAGAGATGGAGATAAGTATAAATGGAGGTGGGACAAGCCACCTAGAGAAGGTAACGGGTCATGGCATATTAGAATGACCTTGTATGATCCGGATGGAGAAAAGTTTGAAAGGTCATACCACACTAAGGGAACCAATAGAAAGTTGAAACCTAAGTTCGATCCCAAAGATGTCCTCAATGAGGAACTCACCTGAATCACGTAGTAACCCACGACTTTGAGTCTAGCTACAAGACTCGTAAATAAAGAAAAGCGCTTCTTGGGAGGCAACCCATGTTTTGTGTGATTTTAATTGTTTGATTGTTATTTGCTTCCGTATGCATGTTTTATTTTTATTGTTGGTTGATCATGTTTCTCAATTAAAATGTGAAATACTTTATTATGTTGTTTAGCCTAGTCTTAACTTCAACCTAAAGGTATTTTTGCAAAAGATAAGTGTAAGGGGAAACCCCAAATATGTTTTTAAGAAACAAACCGATCATGATTATCCACAATATTTAATGAACATGTATATTCGTATCTGTTAGAGTCAAATGCTTGTATTGAGTCATAATGAAGTTTTGCAAGATTTTTCAGGAAGTAGGACAAAGTTTTTCCAGAAATTTTCCGGAAACTTAACATAAAGATTTCTGCAGGTCCATTCTGACGGCGTCAGGGCATTGCTCTTGACGGCGTCAGGAGTCAAAAATCTGGAAATTTTACCAGTTTTGTTTTTCTAACGGAGTCTTATGGTTTTTGTGAATTATTAAGTTTTATAATCTCCAGGAAATCTGCAAACTTCATTCCACAAGCATTATATCTTATTTTGTTTTCTAGGATTTAGTAACTTATATAGGATGCCGCCGATTTTACGCGAGGTTGCCTTGTCTACTTTTGTCAGGATTTACAGGTTATTTGTGACAAGAAGATGATTTATATTCTGGAAGGGAAGCTTTGATTGTTCAGTTTCTTGGAAGAAGATTTAACCTGGCCAACTAAAATCCATACCGAGCGAATCAGGGGAGTATTTGATTTCATTCTCTTTACTTTTTAACTTTTATATTCTTTACTTGAACATTGGGGACAATGTTCATCTTAAGTGTAAGGGGAGGGTAAAAAGATGATACCTTACATATGCACTTTCGCTTGAGTTTGTTTTGTTTGATAGTAGATGAGTAATAAAACTATGAGAAATACTTGTTAGTGTAATTTTAGCGCTAAATTTAAATTTTTTTACAACATTTAGGAGTGAAACTTTAGCCATAGCAAGCGTCTCATGGATAGGAGGTTGTATGACTAGCACATAACCGTATATTCAGAAAAATTTTCCACCCAAAAATGTGAGGTTCGCCTTTAGATTTGATAGGAAAAGCATTCATTATTAGTGCTTATGAGTGTACCGGTAGCATTTAGATTCTAGAACTTGCGTTAGTGATGCATCCCGAGACCGCTAGTGAGACTACATTCGTGTGGTAGGATTTACTACATGATAAGAGGCATTAGGATCACCCTTGTGTTAAACCCGTATTATAATTACTTGACCATTTAAGTCATATTACTTGGCTAGTTAAGTCAACTAATTTTTCCCACACCCTTTGCGTTGTACTCATTTTTAGTACACGATACCCCTAGTACACCCCTCCGAGCCTATCTTTTCGTTTCTAACTTTAAGCATTTTACTTAAAGGAAGAATTTGTTACACCCCACTTAAATGTACACCCAAATCGCCTTAGCCTTCCGTGTATGCGCTCATTTTTAGTGCATTATTGTTATTTGTTAAACCCTAAGTTAACTTTCTAATTGATTACATGGTTGCTAAGTCGAGTCATATCCTTGTACATATTGTTTTGGGACGATTGGGACTCATGGGTAAGTACTTATTTTATGGAGTAATGGGGAAGAACATAATATTATTACCCCCATATGTACGTTAATCTTAAAAGTGCTCCAAGTGTTTTGATTTTCTTAATTCGAGTCATTAGAATAGTTAAATGTAAAGTATGTAAAGATTCAAGTGTAAGGGGAATTCTCATCCCCTATGATGTATTATTTTGGATGGTAGGGTAAGAGTGTATACAAAAAAAAAAGAAAAAAAAAAAAAAAAAAGAGAAAAAACATACGGACTACCATCTCGTTTTATTTTATGTTCATTTTATGTTTTTGTTATTCATTTATTAGCTTAAGTCGAGTCTAGTCTTGGCTTAGCAACGCCATCTTGTACATGTAATTTACTAAGATTGTTAACTCGCCACCAGTAAAATTCCCTTTATCCAACAAAACCGTGTAATTCATATCCCTATACCTAACGTTACAACCCTTTAAAAAGACCTCTTTGATAGTTTATCCTAGGTGCTTACGCCATGTGGTGGAGGTTTGATCCTTTCCCAAGCCTATGGTAATCTATTTTGCTATGACAGGTAGTGAGAGATATCTTCCATTTCCATAATGTTATATTACTTTATTACACCCGAGAGATGTGAGTATCAAAACACTATTTGTGAGGTGCTTGTGTATGACCTCCGTGCTTGTCTATTGGTCTTTAGTGGAACGATTATTTGTTGTAATTACTTTTATATTAGTGTTAAATGACCCCTAACTTGTCTTTTGAGTAGAATAAAAGCTCATTTGCTTGAGGACAAGCAAATCTCAAGTGTAAGGGTATATGATGAGGCGAAAAATGATCCGTTTTTAGGGGGTCATTTAAGCCCGAATCCGAATTTATTTGATCAAATATTGCCCTAAATCGTTCCTTTTATGATTTTAGGTGTTTGGAGAGTGAATTCTGGAAAAGAGGCTATTTTGGACGTTTTTGGAGCATAAAGTGAAGAAAACGACAAAGTACCAAAAATCCAAGCTGGAAATACAAGGTGACGGCGTCAAGGGTTTGCTCTTTACGGCGTCAGACATGAAGAATAATTTACCGTAGCTGGTGACGGCGTCAGATGGAGTTATGACGGCGTCAAAGTGGCCAAGATTAATTTACCGAAGGTGGTGACGGCGTCACATAGGCCGTCACGATTGGATCTAGGGCGTCCGAGGAAGTGTATGGCGGCGAGTTAACGGCGTCAGATTTTACTCTTGACGCCGTCAGGACGATTTTCCTATATATAGTTTTCTAGTTTTTTCATTAAAAAGAAGAGAAGTTTTGGTGAAACCCTAAAGACGATTTTGGTGCCTCTTTTACAGGTTTTTCAAGGGTTCCAAACCCTTGAGACCTTGCATTGTAATTGAGATAAGTATACTCTTAATTCAATCAATATGTCTATGTGTTGGTTGTTTATCTTTTGTTCTTATCTTAATTCTACTATGCTAGGCTAGATCTCTCTCGTGTTGGCTTAGATCTAATGAAACCTAGATGTTGATTATGTGTTGATTACTTGTCTATTCTTGTTTTGAATGAATGATTTTATATGTTAGGCTTAAGAAAACTGGCAGATCTCCAAATGGTAACATGCTTGAACGTCTTAAGAAACATGAACCGAGGCGTACTAGGTCTTTATTGGTTGTATTTAATGCATGAGCCACTGTTTACAATCCCTATAGTTGTGTTGGGTCATGGTGTAGGAGGAGATAAGAGCTCATAGAGTTGGGGAGTTATGTATGCCACTCCACGAATGGTATTAAGGAATACAACCCGTCATTCATACAAGTGTAACAAGTAATTAACATATAAAAGATATCTAGGGAGTAATGAAGTCTAAGTAAACACAATTTCTCCATATACTGCTCACAACCTTAGTTTAATTAGTTTAATTTTATTTTTATTGTTTTATTTTGATTGCATCTTAGCTTTGGGTTAGTTGATTAGCAACTAATTCCGCCCACTCTTTCAAAACCCGAGATTTTAATTGCTTTCATAAAAATATAAAAATACAAAAATAATCATCTTTCATCTCTAGAACTATTAATTAGGTTTTCTAATCCTAGCGACACTATTCCTAAGCTGAACGATCAATCCCCCGGTACTTGTCACTATACTATACTACAACGATCAGGTACACTGCCTGGTGGGGGTTGTAAGCCTCGCGAGATCCCTCGAGAGGTAAAGCAAGGTGCGATTCCCACGCATCACTTAGCAACCATGTAATAAATTAGATAATTAACTAAGGGTTTAAACAAATAACAATAATGCACTAAAGATGAGTGCATACACGGAAGGCTAAGGCGATTTGGTTCCACATTTGAGTGGGTTGTAACAAATTCTTCCTTTAAGTAAGATGCTTAAACGTAGAAACGAAAAGATAGGCTCGGAGGGGTGTACTAGGGGTTTCGTGTACTAAAAATGAGTAAAATGCTAAGGTGTGGGAAAAATTAATTGACTTTACTAGCCAAGTAATATGACTTAAATGGTCAAGTAATTATAATATGGGTTTAACACAATGGTGATCCTAATGCCTCTTATCATGTAGTAAATTCTACTACACGAATGTAGTCTGACTAGCGGTCTCGGGATGCATCACTAACGCAAGTTCTATAATCTAAATGATACCGGTACACTCATTGGCACTAATTAATAATGAATGCTTTTCCTATCAAATCTAAAGGCGAACCTCACATATTGTAGAGCCTGGTCAACTTATCCATACTGTAGTTCTCTTTGATTGGCAAAAAGTGTGCGGATTTAGTCAATCGATCGACTATTACCCTCCGAGCCTATCTTTTCGTTTCTAACTTTAAGCATTTTACTTAAAGGAAGAATTTGTTACACCCCACTTAAATGTACACCCAAATCGCCTTAGCCTTCCTTGTATGCACTCATCTTTAGTGCATTATTGTTCTTTGTTTAAACCCTTAGTTAATTATCTAATTGATTACATGGTTGCTAAGTCGAGTCATATCCTTGTACATATTGTTTTGGGACGATTGAGACTCATGGGTAAAGTACTATTGTTATGGAGTAATGAAAGAACATCATTATATTACCCCCATATGTGCGTTAATCTTAAAAGTACTCCAAGTGTTTTGATTATTATTTTGGATAGTAGGGTAAAAGTGTATGCAAAAAAGAAAAAAAAAAAAGAAAAAAAAACATACGGACTACCATCCCGTTTCATTTTATGTTTGTTTTAAGTTTTTGTTATTTTTCATTTATTAGCTTAAGTCGAGTCGAGTCTTGGCTTAGCAGCGCCATATTGTACATGTAAATAACCAAGACTATTAACTCGCCACCAGTAAATACTGCCTATATCCAACAAAACCGTGTATTCCATATCCTTACACCTAACATTATAACCCTTTAAAAGACCTCTTTGATAGTTATCCTAGGTGCTTACGCCATGTGGTGGAGGTTTGATCCGTTCCCATGCCTATGGTATTCTAATTTGTTATGACAGGTAGTGAGAGATGTTTTCAATTTCAATATTGTGATATATACTTTATTACACCCGAGGGATGTGAGTATCTAAACACTATTTGTAAGGTGCTAGTGTATGACCTTCGTGCTTGTCTTTGGTCTTTAGTGGAACGATTATTTGTTGTAATTACTTTTATATTAGTGTTAAATGACCCCTAACTTGTATTTTGACTAGAATAAAAGCGCATTTGCTTGAGGACAAGCAAATCTCAAGTGTAAGGGTATATGATGAGGCGAAAAATGATCCATTTTTAGAGGGTCATTTAAGCCGGAATTGGAATTTATTTGATCAAATATTGCCCTAAATCGTTCTGATGCTTAGGGATTGCACCAGGCTTTACCTCTCGAGAGATCTCGAGAAGTTTACAACCCCCACCAGGCAGTGTACCTGATCGTTGTAGTATAGTATAGTGACAAGTACCGGGGGATTGATCGTTCAACTCAGGAATAGTGTCGTTAGGATTGAAATTAATCTAACTAGGTATAAAGGTGAAGGATGATTCTTTTTGTATTTTTATATTTTATGAAAAGCAAGTAAAAATCTCGGGTATTGGAATGAGGGGCGGAATTAGTTGCTAATCAACTAACCCAAAAGCTACTAATTAAACTAATGTGCCAGAAAACTAAACTAAGGTTCTACAAGATAAGTGAAGCATGTCTACCCATGATATGTTACTCCTTGCTAGCTATCCAATTCTACGTATTGAATTGTCACACCTTGTTTTAATTGACGGGTTGTATTCCTTAATACCATTCATGGGGTGGCGTACTTACTTCCCCAATTCTATAAGCTCCTACTTCACTCCTATGTCGTGCCGGCTAAGAAGCTCCTAACATGGGATCACTAGAATTCGCTCATGCATTAAATACAACCATAAAAACCTATTACACATCGGTTCATGTTTCTTAAGACGTTCAAGCATGTTACTCTATGGAACTCTGCCAGTTTTCTTAAGCCTAGCATTGAATTCATTCAATTAAACAAGAGATAAGAGGAAACAAGAATTATAAGCTAAACCAATTAGATCTATTGAAGTGTCACACCCAAATTGATGAAGATAGACACAAACATCAACAAGGAATCAATAAGATCTAATCAATTATATACAAGTTTCACACAATCGTAAGTAGATACAAGGTGAATTAGCAAAACATAATCAAAGAAAAGCAAACAACAATAATAATGAAAGACATAATTGAGATAGAATCATCAAACCAATACATGATGTTTATGGAGTGATTGAAACCCTCTAAGTTGCTGGAAAAACACCTACCTAAACCCAGGAATCGACCTTAGGGTTTAGGGCTTACAAAAAGTGAAGCTATGATGTTATATTTATAGGCAAGTTTTCTGTCGGCAAGGCTTGACGGCGTCACCCCGTAAAGAGTGACAGCGTCATGACCAATTTTTCTTCACCAAATTGTAGATTTATTTGTCCTCCGTGGGCTTTTGAATCACCTAAATCCGAGTTCGTATGCAAAAGTTAGGACCAAAACAATATCAGCTACTTCGCGCGCAAGTTTTGACAAGTTAACACGTGACGGCCTACGTGACGCCTTCAGGAAATTTTCTAGGCCATCACTCTTTAATTTTACACGTGACGACCTTGGGTGACGCCGTCATCTCCAATGCACATAACTTTCTGGACCGTCACGGACTTTATCCACTTCCACCTCTTGTATTACTCTTGACGCCGTCATGTAGAACCTTATGACGCCATCAGGTACTGTTCCCAGCAAGGGAAAATTAAGACTTTGCCGTTTTTTTCACTTTTATGCTCCAAAAATGCCCAAAATGCTTCCTTTTCCAGATGTCACTCCAAAAGTACCTAAAATCACAAAAGGGACGATTTAGGGCAATATTTGATCAAATAAATTCAATTCCGGGTTTAAATGACCCCCTAAAAAGGGTTCATTTTTCGCCTTATCATATATCCCTACACTTAGGATTTGCTCGTCCTCAAGCAAATGAGCTTTTCCATCAATAAAAATACAAGTTAGGGGTCATTTAACACTAATATAAAAGTAATTACAACAACTGATCATTCCACCTTAGTCAAAACAAGCACGAAAATTATACACTAGCACCTCACATTAAGTATTTGGATACTCTCATCTCTCGGGTGTTGTAAATTTATATGTCATAATTGGAAATGGAGAAATATCACTCTCTACCTGTCATAGCAAATAGATTACTATAGGCTTGGGAAAGGATCAAACCTCCACCACTTGGTGTAAGCACCTAGGATAAACTATCAAAGAGGCCTTTTAAAGGGTTATAACGTTAGGTGTAGGGGATATGGAAAACACGATTTTGTTGGATAAACAGATATTTTACTGGTGGCAAGTCAATTGTCTTAGTTAACTACATGTACAATAAGGCGTTGCTAAGCCAAGACTCAACTCAACTTAAACTAACCACAACTCTTTTTGGATTTTCAAGACACTATTTGACTTAAACATAAATAAAAGAAACGGATGGTAGCCCGTATGTTTTTCTCTTTTCTTTTTCTATATATATTTTTTTCTCATTTTTTTTATTATTATTATTTTTTTCGATTTTTTTTTTTTTTTTTTTTTTTTTTTTTTTTTTTGCATACACTTTTACTCTACCATCCAAGATAATACATCAAAGGGAGCTCGTTTCCTCCCTACACTTAAGCTTTTACATACTTTACAATCAACTATTCTAATGACTCGAATCAAGATAATCAAAACACTTGGAGTACTTTTAAATATTAACGCACATATGGGGGTAATATTTTGATGTTCCTCCCCATTACTCCATAACACAAGTACTTTACCCATGAGTCCCAATTGTCCCAAAACAATATGTACAAGATATGACTCGACTTTGCAACCATATAATCAATTAGACAACTAACAATAGGTTTAAACAATTAACAATAATGCACTAAAGATGAGTGCATACAAGGAAGGCTAAAACGATTTGGTTGCACATTTGGGGTGGATTGTAAACAAATTCTTACTTTAAGTAAAATGCTTAAAGTTAGAAACGAAAAGATAGGCTCGGAGGGGTGTACTAGGGGTATCGTGTACTAAAAATGAGTACAACGCAAAGGTGTGGAAGAATTACTTGACCTATGAAGTCAATGTAATTATATTACAGGTGTAGAACAAGGGTTATCCTAATGCCTCTTATCATGTAGTAAATCCTAACTACACGAATGTAGTCTCACTAGCGGTCTCGGGATGCATCGCTATCACAAGTTCTAGAATCTAAATACTACCGGTACACTCATAAGCACCAAGAATGAATGCTTTTTCCTAAAGATCTAAGGGCGAACCTCACATATTTGGGGTGAAAAATTTTGAGTGGTATGGTTTTTGTGCAAGTCATACAACTCCTATCCATGAGACGCTTATTAAGACTAAAGTTTCACTCCTACATGCTGCAAAAAATTTTAAATTTGGTGCTAAAATTGCCCTAACAAATATTTCTCTCAGTTTCATTACACATTCACTATCAAACAAAACAAAAACCAAGTGGAGTAATAGTTTCTAATATACCCTCCCTACACTTAAACCAAACATTGTCCCCAATGTTCTAGATAAAAGATGTAAAAGTAAAAATAAATAAGAATGAAAGAAACTAATACTCCCCTGATTTGTTTGGTATGGATAATGTGACAACATGGTTAAATCTACCTCCAAGAAGATGAACGTTGAAAGCTTCCCTCCAGAAATATAAATCATCTTCTTGTCCTGTAATCAACAAACACAAAAACCAAAGCATCAAACCGAACAAAAATCACAACTAGATGTAATTCCAGACTTAGAAATAGAAACAAGACAAAGCAACAAAAGGATAGGATACTTGTGGAATGAATTACAAATAGGAACTCATAAAACATGTCCACAATTATTGACACACAAACAAGATAGAATATATGCTAATCGTGAATTGTGAAGTTTTCATGTTCGAATTTAGTTCTTTTTAACAAAATATAAATTTCCCTACACTTATCTTTTTGTAAAATACCTTTATATGCAATTAAGACGAGATTAAAAACAAAATAAAGCATTTTCACAAATTATTCGAAACATGAAAATTAAACAACTATAATTAAGCATATATGACACAAACAAACAAATAAAATAAAAACATCAAACAATTAAAAACATGGGTTGGGTTGCCTCCCAACAAGCGCTTGTTTTTGTTCGAGTCACGAGCCTGATTCTACCCTTATTTAATGGAAATAGGGGAGGTTTTCCCTACACTTAGGATTAAGTGCGGGTGGAAGTAGCGATACACACCCTTAGGGTGGAAATATGCCACGTGAGGTGAAGGGGGTGAGTGAATGGCTTCCTTCATCCTAAAACTATCCGGATAATATTGGTTGATGGGTGGGTCGGTTCCTCTTTTGTCTCCTAGAAATAAATCTAAGGATGGAAAGTTGTGTAAAGGTTGAGGTTCCGGTTCATCAACACTAGAAAATTCCCTAGAACTAGGTGTAAGGTTATCATTACAAGTATTCAAACCCATATCCTCAAGTGATGCTTGGTCTAAGGGCTCTACCTCTATTGGGATTCCTAAAGTCTCTTCTACTTCTTCCGGGTAAGTCACGGGCGGTGTATGTGCCTCAAATGATGGTAGGACTTGTGGGGTACTTTGTGGGCTTGGATTGTCCACCTCATCCTCCATTGTACCTAGATTACCTATGTGTTTGTTTTGTACTATGATTTTAGGTGACATCCACACAAGTATCCCTGAGTAATCATTCCCAGACAAACTTCCTGTTTGCTCCTTCAAACTTGTTATTGATTGATATGTGATGTTGTTTGTTGGGTTGTCTACTCTATAATAATATTGGGCACAATCTTCTATGGCATCCCATGCTTCTTCAGCATTTAATTCCCTAAGGTCCCCGTTGGTAAAATCGTCAATGTACCTTTGGTCATACGGGTGGACACTATAGTAAAAGATTTGAGTTAGGTACCATAGATCGAAACCATGATGAGGGACTATTCGGAGTAAATTTTTAAAACGAGTCCATGCATCATAGATAGGTTCATCTCGATATTGGTTGAACATCAAGATGTCATTAGGAGTGAATGGGTTTCGTGGTCGGTAGTATGGTGGATTCGCATTCTCCATAATGGTGAACGGAAGAGTCAATGAAAAGGTTTCTATGAACAAATACACAAAGGAAAGATAGACTACGAGAAAGCTAATAAAAAGAAAATAAAAGCTAATAAAAAGAAAATAAAAATCTCACTAAAAAGGAATCTAATGAGTAGACCTAATCAAAATAAATTTCAACCTAAACAATAACTATTCCCCGGGCTGCGGCGCCAAAAACTTGATGCGTAGGGATTGCACAAGGCTTTACCTCTCAAGAGATCTCGAGAAGCTTACAACCCCCACCAGATCGTTGTAGTATAGTATAGTGACAAGTACCGGGGGATTGATCGTTCAACTCTAGAATAGTGTCGTTAGGATTGAAATTAATCTAACTAGGTCTAAAGGTGAAGGATGATTATTTTTGTATTTTTATATTTTATGAAAAGCAAGTAAAAATCTCGGGTATTGGAATGAGGGGCCGAATTAGTTGCTAATCAACTAACCCAAAAGCTGCTAATTAAACTAATGTGCAAGAAAACTAAACTACGGTTCTACAAGATAAGTGAAGCATGTCTACAGATGATATGTTACTCCTTGCTAGCTATCCAATTCTACCTATTGAATTGTCACACCTTGTTTTAATTGACGGGTTGTATTCCTTAATACCATTCATGGGGTGGCGTACTTACTTCCCCAATTCTATAAGCTCTTACTTCACTCCTATGTCGAGCCGGCTAAGAAGCTCCTAACATGGGATCACTAGAATTCGTTCATGCATTAAATACAACCATAAAAACCTAGTACACATCGCTTCATGTTTCTTAAGACGTTCAAGCATGTTACCCTATGGAAGTCTGCCAGTTTTCTTAAGCCTAACATTGAATTCATTCAATGAAACAAGAGACACTAGGAAACAAGAATTATAAGCTAAACCAATTAGATCTATCAAAGTGTCACACCCTAATTGATGAAGATAGACACAAACATCAACAAGGAATCAATAAGATCTAATCAATTATATACAAGTTTCACACAATCATAAGTAGACACAAGGTGAATTGGCAAAACATAATCAAAGAAAAGCAAACAACAATAATAATGAAAGACATAATTGAGATAGAATCATCAAACCAATACATGATGTTTATAGAGTAATTGAAACCCTCTAAGTTGCTGGAAAAACACCTACCTATACCCAGGAATCGACCTTAGGGTTTAGGGCTTACAAAAAGTGAAGTTATGATGTTATATTTATAGGCAAGTTTTCTGTCAGCAAGGCTTGACGGCGTCACCCCGTAAAGAGTGACGGCGTCATGACCAGTTTTTCTTCACCAAATTGTAGATTTATTTGTCCTCTTCGCGTGGGCTTTTGAATAACCTAAATCCGAGTTCGTATGCAAAAGTTATGACCAAAACAATATCAGCTACTTCGCGCGCAAGTTTTGACAAGTTAACACGTGACGGCCTACGTGACGCCTTCAGGAAATTTTCTAGGCCATCACTCTTTAATTTTACACGTGACGACCTTGGGTGACGCCATCATCTCTAATGCACATAACTTTCTGGACCGTCACGGACTTTATCCACTTCCACCTCTTGTATTACTCTTGACGCCGTCATGTAGAACCTTGTGACGCCGTCAGGTACTGTTCCCAGCAAGGGAAAATTAAGACTTTGCCGTTTTCTTCACTTTTATGCTCCAAAAACTCCCAAAATGCTTCCTTTTCCAGATGTCACTCCAAAAGTACCTAAAATCACAAAAGGAACGATTTAGGGCAATATTTGATCAAATAAATTCAATTCCGGGCTTAAATAACCCCTTAAAAATGGTTCATTTTCTTGCCTTATCACGTTCTTTTTGTGATTTTAGGTACTTTTGGAGTGAATTCTGGAAAAGGAAGCATTTCAGACGTTTTTGGAGCATAAAAGTGAAGAAAACGGCAAAGTCTTAATTTTCCTTGCTGGGAACAGCCCTGACGGCGTCAAGAGCAATTTGATGATGGCGTCAAGAGTAAAAATGGGGATGGCCCAGTGAAAACGTGACGGCGTCAGAGCATGGCCGTGAAGAGTAAAAGTGGTGACGGCCCAGAACAACATTACACATTACGGCGTCAGATCTGGATCTAGGCAGTCCGAGAATATTATGGGCGGCGGGTTGACGGCGTCAGAACTTTCTTCTTGACACCGTCAATTTAGGAAATCTATATATACTCTTTGTTATTTTCATTCTAAAGGAGGAGAATTTTAGGGTCGAACTTAATAAACCCTAGCACGACTTTTATGGTATTTTCAAGGGTTTTCACCCCTTGAAACCTTTCATGTTCAATTGAGATAAGTATCCTTTCAATTCATTCAATATGTCTATGTGTTGTTTGAATAAATCTTACGCTTGTCTTGATTTTAACATGCTAGGCTAGATCTTTTGTGTATTTGCTTAGATGTAATGAAACCTAGATGTTGATTATAGGTAGATTGCTTGTTTATAGTTGTAATGGATGAATGATTTCGATGTTAGGCTTAAGAAAGCTGGCAGATCTCCATTGTGTAACTTTCTTGAACGTCTTAAGAAACATGAACCAATGCATACTAGGTTTTTATGGTTGTATTTAATGCATGAGCGAATTCTAGTGATCCCATGTTAGGAGCTTCTTGCAGGCTCGACATAGGAGTGAAGTAGGAGCTTATAGAGTTGGGGAAGTACGTACACCACCCCACAATTGGCATTAAGGAATATAACCCGTCATCCACGCAACTGTAACAAACAATTAACCTGTAAAAGATATCTAGGGAGTAGTAAAATCTAAGTAATCGCAATTCTCCCAATTACTGTTCACACCACTAGTTTAATTAGTTTTATTTACATTTCTATTATTTTATTTTGATTGCATCTTTAGTTATTGGGTTAGTTGACTAGCAACTAATTCCGCCCACTCTTCCAAAACCCGACATTTTACTTGCTTTTCATAAAATATAAAAATACAAAAAGAATCATCCCTCACCTCTAGACCTAGTATTTATGCTTTCTAATCCTAGCGACACTATTCCAGAGTTGAACGATCAATCCCCCAGTACTTGTCACTATACTATATTACAACGATCAGGTACACTACCTGGTGGGGGTTGTAAGCTTCTCGAGATCCCTCGAGAGGTAAAGCCTGGTGCAATTCCCACGCATCAAGTTTTTTGCGCCGCAGCCGGGGGAATAGTTATTGTCTATGTTAGGATTTCTTTTAATTTGGTCTACTTGCTAGATTCCTTTCTAGTAAGATTTTATTTTTATTTTTAGGTTTTCTTTAGTCTCTCATCATGGCATAGATCTTTGGCTCCAAGTCCAAATCTTCTATGACCATATCGATCTCTCCACAAGGCGAACTATTGACCAATCGGCCGGTGGTAAGCTACGTGATCTAAGTGCGGAAGAGTCATGGGAAATCATAGAAGATCTTGCTCTCTATGACAACGAAAGTTGGAATGATCCCCGTGATTTGAATAAAACGGTCAAGGCAATATCTTTGCCTTCGAACAATTCTAGCCCTCCCGACCGTAGGATCATGGAACTTGAAGACCAAGTCAAGTTTCTAATGAAATCTTACGAAGCTCCTAAGCCTTCAAGCCAAGTGAACAAAATCACTTCTTCATGCGAATTATGTAGTGGTCCCCATGACACTCGTGATTGCGTGGAACTCCCCGAAACAGCTTTTGCGGACTACGCATCCTCGCGTACTGACGAAGCGGGAGATTCCTACAACCCCTCTTGGAAAAATCACCCGAACCTTAGGTTGAAACAAAATCAATACAATTATTCCAATCCGCCTAATTGTTACCAACCAAACGGTCTAGCCTCCAACCGTACTTTCAACAACAATCCTTCTAATAACTATGGTAGTACCAACAATCTTGAAGGATTGATGTCCAAGTTTATGGCAACTCAAGAAGCTCGCATAGCTAAGTTTAAAACCAACTTCAATCAACAACAAACGGAGATGACCAATAAGATTGACAACTTGTTGAAAGCCGTCAACAACCAAGCGTTAACTACACCTGGAAAGGACACTAGAGACGCCAATATCGGAATTCAAACTAAGGACCCCTCGTCATCCAAACACGTCCACTTTGTCAATGTTGTCACCATTAAGCCAATAGATAAGGATATAGAGGAAAGTGACAAGGATGAAGTTGGAGTAGAAATCGAGACTAGGGATGAAATTAAGGAAGTTGAGATTGATAAGGGAGAGAAGTTAGAGGAAGTAGAAAACATAGAAGAATACTTTGATAAGTTGCCCACTAAGGAAGAACGGGAATATCACAAGGATTTATTTGATGATCCCGAGACACCATATATCCTTGGTTCACCCCTTATTAAAGTAGGTGATCCCTCTAACATCAACATACCATGCAACATTGGGCATATGCATGTATGGAAAGCTTATATCGATCCTAGATCTCCTATAAAATCATGACTAGGACTTATTATAATTGGATAATGAAGAAGCAACTTGGTTATAGGATGATGCCCAAAAAGAATGTGATAAGTAATTTTGTAGGAAGAGTGAAATGATTGCATGTGATTGTTGGAAACTTCACTTATGAGACCGACTTTGTGATAGTGGAGGATACTCGTCCGGCGATAGATGATTGCCTAAGTCAAGTAGTGTTCGGAAAACCATTCGTTGAGACCTCTAAGATGAGTTATGATCCGACTCTAGGGATAGTTAGGTTCAAGAAAGAGAATGATGAGATTGCCTACCAAATGCCTTATAAGACTGAACAATACCGCCTCCTATCGAACATAGAAAAGGAACACAAACAAGCGGTTTACTATAGGAATGATGAGGATAGACGTAGAGAAGTTTGCAACTAGGCCCGGAATACAAAACTAATATAGGAGATGACCTAGAGAGTGAAACCAAGGATGATGTCACGTAGTTACCCATGACCTTGAGTCTAGCTACAAGACTCGTAAATAAAGAAAAGTGCTTCTTGGGAGGCAACCCATGCTTTGTGTGATTTTTATTTATTTGATTGTTATTTGCTTCCGTATGCATGCTTTATTTTTATTGTTGGTAGATCATGTTTCAAAATAAAATTGTGAAAATGCTTTATTTTGTTGTTTAACTTTGTCTTAACTTCATATAAAGGTATTTTGCAAAAGATAAGTGTAAGGGGAAACCCCAAATTTGTTTTTAAGAACGAAATTGATCATGATTCTCCACAATATTAAATGGACATGTGTATTAGTATTTGTTAGAGTCAAATGCTTGTATCGAGTCATAATGATGTTTTGCAGGATTTTCTAGGCAGTAGGACATAAGTTTTTTCCAGAAATTTTCCGGAAACTTAACATAAAGATTTCTGCAGGTCACTCCTGACGGCGTCACGTGTAAAAATCTGGAAATTTTGCCAGTTTTGTTTTTCTAACTGAGTTTTAAAGTTTTTGTTGAATCTTTAATTTTATAATATCAAGGAAATCTGCAAACATTCATTCCACAAGCATTATATCTTACTTTGCTTTCTAGGATTTGATAGCATATATAGATTGCCGCCGATTTTAAGCGAGGTTGCCTTGTTTGTTTTCTCAGGTTTAACAGGTTATGTTTGACAAGAAGATGCTTTATATTCTGGAAGGGAAGCTTTGATTGTTCATTTTCTTGGAGGAAGATCTAACCTTGTTTCCACACTATCCATACCGAGCGAATCAGGGGAGTATTTGATTTCATTCTTTTACCTGTTTTACTTTTACATTATTTAATTGAACATTGGGGACAATGTTCATCCTAAGTGTAAGGGGAGGGTAAATGATGATACATTATAGGTAAACTTTCACTTGAGTTTGTTTGTTTGATGGTAGGTGTGTAATAAAACTATGAGAAATACTTGTTAGTGTAATTTTAGCGACAAATTTAAAATTTTTGACAACATTTAGGAGTGAAACTTTAGCCTTAGCAAGCGTCTCATGGATAGGAGATCGTATGACAAGCACAAAACCGTACTATTCAGAAAAATTTTCCACCCAAATATGTGAGGTTCGCCTTTAGATTTGATAGGAAAAGCATTTACTATTAGTGCTTATGAGTGTACCGGTAGCATTTAGATTCTAGAACTTGTATTAGTTATGTATCCTGAGACCGCTAGTGAGACTACATTCGTGTGGTAGGATTTACTACATGATAAGAGGCATTAGGATCACCCTTGTGTTAAACCCGTATCATAATTACTTGACCATTTAAGTCATATTACTTGGCTAGTTAAGTCAATTAATTTTTCCCACACCTTAGCGTTGTACTCATTTTTAGTACACGAAAACCCTAGTACACCCCTCCGAGCCTATCTATTCGTTTCTAACTTTAAGCATTTAACTTAAAGGAAGAATTTATTATGCCCCACTTAAATGTACACCCAAATCGCCTTAGCCTTCCTTGTATGCACTCATCTTTAGTGCATTATTGGTATTTGTTTAAACCCTTAGTTAATTATCTAATTGATTACATGGTTGCTAAGTTGAGTCATATCCTTGTACATATTGTTTTGGGACGATTGGGACTCATGGGTAAAGTACTATTGTTATGGAGTAATGGGGAAGAACATCATTATATTACCCCCATATGTGCGTTAATCTTAAAAGTACTCCAAGTGTTTTGATTATCTTAATTCAAGTCATTAGATTAGTTTATTGTAAAGTATGTAAAAATTCAAGTGTAAGAGGAATATTTATTCCCTATGATGTATTATTTTAGATGGTAGGGTAAAAGTGTATGCAAAAAAAAAAAAAAAAAAAAAAAAAAAAAAAAAAAAAAAAACGTACGGACTACCATCCCGTTTCATTTTATGTTTGTTTTAAATTTTTGTTATTTTTCATTTATTAGCTTAAGTTGAGTCTAGTCTTAGCTTAGCAACGCCATATTGTACATGTAATTAACCAAGATTATTAACTCGCCACCAGTAAAGACTGCCTATATCCAACAAAACCGCGTATTCCATATCCCTACACCTGACGTTATAACCCTTTAAAAGAGCTCTTTGATAGTTATCCTAGGTGCTTACGCCATGTGGTGGAGGTTTGATCCTTTCTCAAGCCTATGGTAATCTATTTTGTTATGACAGGTAGTGAGAGATGTTTTCCATTTCAATATTCTGATATATACTTTATTACACCCGAAGGATGTGAGTATCTAAACACTATTTGTGAGGTGCTAGTGTATGACCTCCGTGCTTGTCTTTGGTCTTTAGTGGAACGATTATTTGTTGTAATTACTTTTATATTAGTGTTAAATGACCCCTAACTTGTATTTTGACTAGAATAAAAGCGCTTTTTCTTAAGGACCCCTAAGTGTAATGGTATATGATGAGGCGAAAAATGATCCGTTTTTAGGGGGTCATTTAAGCCGGAATTGGAATTTATTTGATCGAATATTGCCCTAAATCATTCCTTTTGTGATTTTAGGTACTTTTGGAGTGAATTCTGGAAAAGGAAGCATTTCGGACGTTTTTGGAGCATAAAAATGAAGAAAACGGCAAAGTCTTAATTTTCCTTGCTGGGAACAGTACCTGACGGCGTCAAGAGAAATTTGATGACAGCGTCAAGAGTAAAAATGGTGACGCCCCAGTGAAAATGTGATGGCGTCAAAGCATGGCCGTCAAGAGTAAAAGTGGTGACGGCCCAGAACAACATTACACATGACGGCTTCAGATCTGGATCTAGGCAGTCCGGGAATATTATGGGCGGCGGGTTGACGGCGTCAGAACTTTCTTCTTGACGCCGTCACCTTAGGAAATATATATATATATATATATATATATATATATACTCTTTGTTATTTTCATTCTAAAGGAGGAGAATTTTAGGGTCGAACTTAATAAACCCTAGCACAACTTTTACGGTATTTTCAAGGGTTTTCACCCCTTGAAACCTTTCATGTTCAATTGAGATAAGTATCCTTTAAATTCATTCAATATGTCTATGTGTTGTTTGAATATATCTTACGCTTGTCTTGATTTTAACATGCTAGGCTAGATCTTTTGAGTGTTTGCTTAGATGTAATGAAACCTAGATGTTGATTATAGGTTGATAGCTTGTTTATAGTTGTAATGGATGAATGATTTCGATATTAGGCTTAAGAAAACTGGCAGATCTCCATTGTGTAACTTGCTTGAACGTCTTAAGAAACATGAACCAATGCGTACTAGGTTTTTATGGTTGTATTTAATGCATGAGCGAATTCTAGTGATCCCATGTTAGTAGCTTCTTGCAGGCTCGACATAGGAGTGAAGTAGGAGCTTATAGAGTTGGGGAAGTACGAACGCCACCCCACAATTGGTATTAAGGAATATAACCCGTCATCCACACAACTGTAACAAACAATTAACCTGTAAAAGATATCTAGGGAGTAGTGAAATCTAAGTAAACACAATTATCCTAATTACTGTTCACACCACTAGTTTAATTAGTTTTATTTACATTTCTGTTATTTTATTTTGATTGCATCTTTAGTTATTGGGTTAGTTGACTAGCAACTAATTCTGCCCACTCTTCCAAAACCCGAGATTTTACTTGCTTTTCATAAAATATAAAAATACAAAAAGAATCATCCCTCACCTCTAGACCTAGTATTTAGGCTTTCTAATTCTAGCAACACTATTCCTGAGTTGAACGATCAATCCCCCGGTACTTGTCACTATACTATATTACAACGATCAGGTACACTGCCTGGTGGGGGTTGTAAGCTTCTCGAGATCCCTCGAGAGGTAAAGCCTGGTGCAATTCCCACGCATCAGCGTGACATCCTTTCACAAGGTATTTCATGGTCTTGATACATGATATGATATTCAGGCGAGTTCCACTCCTATCACCTCGAACAATCAAAATTTCATCATTGAGAGGGATATGAACAAGTTGTTCTCCATTAACAATGCTTGCTCAATTCTTTGATAACCAATCTGTCCCAACTATCATTTCGAAGCTTCCGAGCTCGATTGGCATCAAATCAATTTTAAATGGGTGATCTAACATATTAAGTGTACAGCCACGAATCACGTTGCGGGTGTCAACTAGGTTACCATCAGCTAACTCAATGCTATAGCTAACGTCTAATAGAGTAGGGGTAAGTCGGAGTAACGGCGCAATCTTAGAAGACACAAAACTCATATTGGCACCCAAATCAAACAAAACTTTAACACGAAGGTTGTTGAGAGGAAACGTACCAGTGAAAACATTCGGATCTTGATGCGGCTCTCCATTTCCCATCACGTACACTCTACCTCGAGTACCTCCATTTCCTTGTCTAGCATTCTTCGGGCATTGTCCCCTTTAGTGTCCACGCTCTCCACATCCAAAACATGTAGCCACAGGCTGGGCATTTGCCCCTGTCGCCACAACCCTGCTCCTACAAAACCTCGCAATATGACCAACCTTCTGACACTTCGTACATCTCACAGTACACGGTCCAGTATGATGCTGGTGGCACTTCTCACAACGAGTTTGTTGTCCAAGATTCATCCCTCCTTGTGCGGCCACAAATGCCTTAACAGTCTCATGTCTCCTGTTCTGCTGGTGATGGTGATGGTGATTGTTGTTACGATACTGATTGTTGTTGTAGCGGTTGTTGGGGTTGTTATAGTTATTGCTTGATACGTGGGGATCACACCAGGCTTTACCTCTCAAGGGATCTTGAGAAGCTTACAACCCCCACCAGGCAGTGTACCTGATCGTTGTAGTATAGTATAGTGACAAGTACCGGGGGATTGATCGTTCAGCTAGGAATAGTGTCGCTAGGATTAGAAAATCTAAATACTAGTTCTAGAGATGAGGGATGATTATTTTTGTATTTTTTTATATTTTTTAGAAAGCAAGTAAAAATCTCGGGTTTTAAGGATTTGGGCGGAATTAGTTGCTAGTCAACTAACCCAATACTAAAGATGCAATCAAAATAAAATACTAGAAATGAAAATAAACTAAATTAAACTAAGGTTGTGAGCAATAAGTGGAGAAATTGTGTTTACTTAGATTTCACTACTCCCTAGATATCTTTTACACGTTAATTACTTGTTATAGTTGCGTGGATGACGGATTGTATTCCTTAATACCATTCATGGGGTGGCGCACTTAATTCCCCAATCCTATGAGTGCCTACTTCACTCCTATGTCGAGCCGGCTAAGAAGCTCCTAACATGGGATCATTAGAATTTACTCATGCATTAAATACAACCAATAAAACCTAGTGCACGTCAATTCATGTTTCCTAAGACGTTCAAGCATGTTACCATTTGGAGATCTGCCAGTTTTCTTAAGCCTAACATCGAAATCATTCATCCAATACAACCATAAACAAGTAATCAGCACATAATTAACATCTAGGTTTCATTAGATCTAAGCAAACACAATATAGATCTAGCCTAGCATGATGGAATTAAGACAAGAACAAGATATAGACAACCAACACATAGACATATTGATTGAATTAAAAGAATACTTATCTCAATTACACATGAAAGGGTTCAAGGGCTGAAAACCCTTGAAAAACCTGTAAAATTCGTAATAAGTTCGGCCTTAGGGTTTCTCCAAAACTTCTCTTTTTATGAATGAAAATTAGAAAACTATATATAGGAAATTGAGGCTGACGGCGTCAAGACCAAATAGGTGACGCCATCATCTCGCCGCCAAAATACTTCTCGGACTGCCTTAATCTTCATCTGACGCCGTCATGTGTTATGGTCTTCCAGGCCATCACGTCTTTTACTCTTGACGCTCTACTTGTGACGCCTTCACGTTTGTACTGGACCGTCATGCAAATTACTCTTGACGCCGTCAGGATGTTGCTCTTGATGCCGTCACCTACTGTTCCCAACAAGGAAAATTAAGACTTTGGCGTTTTCTTCACTTTTATGCTTCAAAAACGTCTGAATTGCTTCCTTTTCCAGATTTCTCTCCCAAAGTACCTAAAATCACAAAAGGAACGATTTAGGGCAATATTTGATCAAATAAATTCAATTCCGGGCTTAAATGACCCCCTAAAAGTGGTTCATTTTTCGCCTCATCATATACCCTTACACTTGAGATTTGTTTGTCCTCAAGCAAATGCGCTTTTATTCTAGTCAAAATACAAGTTAGGGGTCATTTAACACCAATATAAAAGTAATTACAACAAATAATCGTTCCACTAAAGACCAATAGACAAGCACGGAGGTCATACACTAGCAAATCACAAATAGTGTTTAGATACTCACATCTCTCGGGTGTAATAAAGTATAAATTACAATATGGAAACGGAAGATATCTCTCACTACCTGTCATAGCAAAATAGATTACCATAGGCTTGAGAAAGGATCAAACCTCCACCACATGGCGTAAGCACCTAGGATGAACGATTAAAGAGGTCTTTTAAAGGGTTGTAAAGTTAGGTGTAGGGATATGAAATACACGGTTTTGTTGGATAAAGGAAGTTTTTACTGGTGGCGAGTTAACAATCTTGGTTAATTACATGTACAATATGGCGTTGCTAAGCCAAGACTAGACTCGACTTAAGCTAATAAATGAAAAATAACAAAAACATAAAATGAACATAGAATGAAACGGGATGGTAGTCCATATGTTTTTTCTCTTTTCTTTTTTCTATATATATTTTCTTTTTCTTAATTTTTTTTTATTTTTTTTATTTTTTTTTATTTATTTATTTATTTTTTGCATACACTTTTACCCTATCATCCAAAATAATACATCATAGGGAATGAACATTCCCCTTACACTTCAATTTTTACATACTTTACAATCAACTATTCTATTGACTCGAATTAAGATAATCAAAACACTTGGAGTACTTTTAAGATTAACGTACATACGGGGGTAAAAAATGATGTTCTTCCCCATTACTCCATAAAATAAGTACTTTACCCATGAGTCACAATCGTCCCAAAATAGTATGTACAAAGATATGACTCGACTTAGCAACCATGTAATCAATTAGATAGTTAACTTAGGGTTTAACAAATAACAATAATGCACTAAAAATGAGCGCATACACGGAAGGCTAAGGCGATTTGGGTGTACATTTATGTGGGGTGTAACAAATTCTTCCTTGAAGTAAAATGCTTAAAGTTAAAAACGAAAAGATAGGCTCGGAGGGGTGTACTAGGGGTTTCGTGTACTAAAAATGAGTACAACGCTAATGTGTGGGAAAAATTAGTTGACTTGACTAGCCAAGTAATATGACTTAAGTGGCAAGTAATTATGATACGGGTTTAACACAAGGGTGATCCTAATGCCTCTTATCATGAAGTAAATCCTACTACACGAATGTAGTCTCACTAGCGGTCTCGGGATGCATCACTAACGCAAGTTCTAGAATCTAAATGCTACCGGTACACTCATAAGCACTAATAGTAAATGCTTTTCCTATCAAATCTAAAGGCGAACCTCACATATTTGGGTGGAAAATCTTTCTGAATATACGGTTATGTGCTAGTCATACAATCTCCTATCCATGAGACGCTTGCTATGGCTAAAGTTTCACTCCTAAATGTTGTAAAAAATTTTAAATTTGGCGCTAAAATTACACTAACAAGTATTTCTCATAGTTTTATTACACATCTACCATTAAACAAAACAAACTCAAGCGAAAGTGTATATGTAAGGTATCATCTTTCTACCCTCCCCTTACACTTAAGATGAACATTGTCCCCAATGTTCAAGTAAAGAATGTAAAAGTGAAAAAGTAAAAAGAATAAAATAAAATACTCCCCTGATTCGCTCGGTATGGATAATAAGGTGGCCAGGTTAAATCTTCCTCCAAGAAAATGAACAATCAAAGCTTCCCTTCCAGAATATAAATCATCTTCTTGTCATACATAACCTGTAAATCCTGAGAAAACAAACAAGGCAACCTCGCATAAAATCGGCGGCAATCTATATAAGTTACTAAATCCTAGAAAACAAAGTAAGATATAATGCTTGTGGAATGAGATTTGCAGATTTCCTGGAGATTATAAAACTTAATAATTCACAAAAACCGTAAGACTCCGTTAGAAAAAACAAAACCGGTAAAATTTCCAGATTTTTACACGTGACACCGTCAAGAGTAATCTCGTGACGCCGTCAGAAGTGACCTGCAGAAATTCTTATGTTAAGTTTCCGGAAAATTTCTGGAAAAACTTGGTCCTACTTCTTGGAAAATCCTGCAAAACTTCATTATGACTCAATACAGGCATTTGACTCTAACAAATACGAATATACATGTTCACTTAATATTGTAGAGAATCATGATCGGTTTGTTTCTTAAAAACACATTTTGGGTTTCCCCTTACACTTATCTTTTGCAAAAATACTTTTAGGTGGAGTTAAGACTAGTCCAAAACAACAAAGAAAAGTATTTCCACTTTTTAATTGAGAAACATGATCTACCAACAATAAAAATAAAGCATGCATACGGAAGCAAATAACAAACAAACAAACAAAATAAAAATCACACAAAGCATGGGTTGCCTCCCAAGAAGCGCTTTTCTTTATTTACGAGTCTTGTAGCTAGACTCAAGGTCATGGGTTACTACGTGACCTCATCCCTTGAAATGATGTACCCCATGTAGTTGTGATCATTACTATTATGGTGATAGTGCCTTAACCTGTCGATACTTGCAATCACCTCTCCACCTACTTTACTTCTCAGGTTAGCCATCCCATCTTGGTTCATGCTCTCAAGTGTGAAAGGCCCATACCACCAAGGACTTGGTTTATCGGGTGGTATTGTTGTTTCCAAGTGTCTCAAGAGTACCAAATTCCCTTCCTCAAATGGCACATGATTTTTTGCGGGTTGAGTATGTTCGAATTCGACCTGAACCTTATTGCTTTTGCTTCTTTCATATTTAGCCTCCTTATAGCTTTTGATTCTTGCCTCCCATGCAAGAATTTTATTCTGAACACGAATGGGTGTCGTGTCAATGTTGTTTTTGAGCTTTCTCCAACTCAAATTCGCATGCCCCCTTCGCGGATTCGTAGGAAGCTAATCTTTCTTTTTCCAGATTTAAGCTCAATTTTCCTGCCTTCATACTTAATGACAGCCCTAGCGGTGGCGAGGAATGGTGCCCCAAGGATTATTGGCATGCATCCATCTCCCTTATCATCGATGATCATAAAATCAACGGGGTACATGAATCCTGCGACATTAACTAATACATCTTCTGCGATTCCCAAGGGGTATACGTACGAGTGTCCAGCGAGGGACAACCTAACACGAGTAGGGGCTGGCATTTTTGATGTTAGTTGAATGTAAATAGTTAGGGGCATAAGGTTTACCTCCGATCCTTGGTCGGTGAAAGCACTAAGATATTTCAGATCCCCGATGCTAGTTGGTATCTCAAAGTTCCCACACGCAATCTGCTTGGTAGCCACTTTTTGTACCAATAGCCTCTCGAATATTGATCCCCCAGGTAACGTATCATACTCATCTTTTACCTTTTCCTCCTTCTCAAAATCCTGTTTGGAAGGTTGGTTACGCCCGTCACCCTTAATCCAATTTGTTATGGTGTTTTCGTTTATATCATGTTTCAGGTAGTGACTCAAGGGCTGGGATTTTGGTGGCTTATCTAAGGTCTGTTTAGTAAAGGCTTCTACCTTCTCGTCATCCTTGTAGACAACTGTGATGGAATTAACAAATTGGGTAGTGGGAGTGGCGCTTTCTTTCCTTAGTAGCATTCTTTCGGGGGTTCTCTGGTTGGCATACTCCTCTAATAGACTCATCATCTCATTCATTTTCTCTTGCATCTCCTCTTTTTGCTTATAAACTGCTTCCTTGAATCTAGCAAGCCGATCTGAATGAGTTGCCATATATTCTCTCATCCTAGCTTCAAACTCTGAGCTAAGCTCCTCGGGAGGGGAATAAGGTGGGGCATAGTTTTGAAAAGTCTCGACATTTTCTCTAGAGGGTGACTCTGATAATGGTGTTGAAGTCGGTTTCGAGACAGAATTGACAGTAGCCCGCCTAGGACTTAAAGGTCTCCTTTGCCTTTCCTCAAAATAGTCAACTTTTGCCTCGAGTTTGCATAGGAGTTCATTGGGGATTTCGGTGGTTCCTCCCGATATTGAGACTGCATTGATGGCCGCTTTTATTGTATAATTAAACTCCCACATCTCTTGATTATCGGCGGCGAGCTCCTCAATAATTGCCCAGGACTCCTCGGCGTTCTTATCACGCAGTTTACCTCCCTCGGCCCTATCGATTGTGCGTTTAGTGTGATAGTCGACATAGTCGTAGAAAATCTGGACTAATAACTAAAGGTTTATACCATGATGAGGGACCTTATGGAGGAGATCCTTAAAACGGGCCCATGCTTCGTAGAAAGTTTCACCCTGATGTTGTTCAAACATCAAAATGTCATTTCTAAGCATTGCAGTCTTCCCTGGTGGGAAGAATTGAGTAAGGAAGCGATGGGTGAGATTATCCCATGTGGTGATGGATCCCGTGGGTAAACGCTCAAGCCATTGACTAGCTTGATCCCGTAGAGAGAATTGGAATAGGCGTAATCGGGTTGTCTCTCTAGTTTCAACATCTAGGTCTATGGAATCTACGATTTTAAGGAAGTCCTTTAGATGTTGGTTTGGATCTTCAGAACGAAGTCCATGGAATGCACATCCGCTTTGCACCAACCGGATGGTGTCGGATCGCAAGGGGGTCACATTGGCTCCGGTGAGCTCAATGGTGTTTCGGTAGCCTTGGTGGCTAGGTCGGGAATAATCTCCTAAGGTTCGGGGCCTAAGAGGTTCTAGTGGTGGGTTTTGTTGTGGTGGGATGACGGGTTCAAAGATGTTCCCATCGTCCATGATGTCGGATGGTGAAGAGTTACGAACAAAAATACAAAGAAATAAGATAGACTAAAGAAACCTAAAAATAAAAATAAAATCTTACTAGAAAGGAATCTAGCAAGTAGACCTAATAAAAAGAGATTCTAACCTAGACAATAACTCTTCCCCGGCTGCGGCGCCAAAAACTTGATACGTGGGGATCGCACCAGGCTTTACCTCTCAAGGGATCGTGAGAAGCTTACAACCCCCACCAGGCAGTGTACCTGATCGTTGTAGTATAGTATAGTGACAAGTACCGGGGGATTGATCGTTCAGCTAGGAATAGTATCGCTAGGATTAGAAAACCTAAATACTAGTTCTAGAGATGGGGATGATTATTTTTGTATTTTTTTATATTTTTTAGAAAGCAAGTAAAAATCTCGGGTTTTAAGGATTTGGGCGGAATTAGTTGCTAGTCAACTAACCCAATACTAAAGATGCAATCAAAATAAAATACTAGAAATGAAAATAAACTAAATTAAACTAAGGTTGTGAGCAATAAGTGGAGAAATTGTGTTTACTTAGATTTCACTACTCCCTAGATATCTTTTACACGTTAATTACTTGTTATAGTTGCGTGGATGACAGATTGTATTCCTTAATACCATTCATGGGGTGGCGCACTTAATTCCCCAATCCTATGAGTGCCTACTTCACTCCTATGTCGAGCCGGCTAAGAAGCTCCTAACATGGGATCATTAGAATTTACTCATGCATTAAATACAACCAATAAAACCTAGTGCACGTCAGTTCATGTTTCCTAAGACGTTCAAGCATGTTACCATTTGGAGATCTGTCAGTTTTCTTAAGCCTAACATCGAAATCATTCATCCAATACAACCATAAACAAGTAATCAACACATAATTAACATCTAGGTTTCATTAGATCTAAGCAAACACAATATAGATCTAGCCTAGCATGATGGAATTAAGACAAGAACAAGATATAGACAACCAACATATAGACATATTGATTGAATTAAAAGAATACTTATCTCAATTACACATGAAAGGGTTCAAGGGCTGAAAGCCCTTGAAAAACCTGTAAAATTCGTAATAAGTTCGGCTTTAGGGTTTCTCCAAAACTTCTCTTTTTATGAATGAAAATTAGAAAACTATATATAGGAAATTGAGGCTGACGGCGTCAAGACCAAATAGGAGACGCCGTCATCCCGCCGCCAAAATACTTCTCGGACTGCCTTAATCTTCATCTGACGCCGTCATGTGTTATGGTCTTCCAGGCCGTCACGTCTTTTACTCTTGACACTCTACTTGTGATGCCTTCATGTTTGTACTGGACCGTCATGCAAATTACTCTTGACGCCGTCAGGATGTTGCTCTTGACGCCGTCACCTACTGTTCCCAACAAGGAAAATTAAGACTTTGGCGTTTTCTTTACTTTTATGCTCCAAAAACATCCGAATTGCTTCCTTTTCCAGATTTCTCTCTCAAAGTACCTAAAATCACAAAAGGAACGATTTAGGGCAATATTTGATCAAATAAATTCAATTCCAGGCTTAAATGACCCCCTAAAAGTGGTTCATTTTTCGCCTCATCATTGCTCCTTCTATTATCTTCCCATTTTCTCTTGTTGTTAAAGTGATTACTCTTCTGAACAGCACCATGCTTAGTCACCTGATCTATAATACGTTCAGCCATGCTAATAGCATCATCCAAAGTTTCAGCGTTGTACGATGTCACGTTTCCTTGGATACTCGCAACCAATCCACCAATAAACTTCTCTAGCAACTTCTCATTATCTGGCACCATGTGAGCACAAAACACCTTCAGTTCTTGGAAATTTCACACATAAGTAGCAAGATCAGAACCCTTCACAGCCAAATAATAGAACTCAGTTTCCAATTTCCTCAAATCACTACGAGAATAGTACTTCTTAACCATAGCTTTCTTGAAATCTTCCCACGAAGTACTATAAGCATCCTCCATTCCCTTTTTTCCTGAACATAAGCATTCCACCAGGACAAGGCATGCTCCAACAATGTGCCTGTCGCATACTTCACCCTATTGTTCTCAATACAATTGCTCCTATGAAACACCGATTCAACTTTCTCAAACCATTGAGTCAATCAAACAGCTCCTTCAGTTCCCTTGAAGGTAATGGGCTTACAATCCATGAATTCCTTAAATGTGCAGAAATGGTTGTTGCGAACAGCTTGAGCTCTAGCCGGTCCAACATTCTGAGGAACACCTGCTTGCCTGGCAAGTGCTGCTGCAACACCCTCATCAATCAACTGCTGAATAGCAGCTGGGGTCATCTTCTTAGGAGGCATAATTCTATCAAACAATACAAAGCACAACACTTGTAAGTATTTGATTAACGTGTCAGAATCATAGCGCAAGATAAAGCATCGTCACATGAATAAAATCATAATATAGCATAAGTCAACATCAATAATAGTACATCACCATAATACATCATAGATTTCATACTTGACATTGGTCTTACAAGATATGCAAAACAAGTACAAGTTTCGAATAAAATCTACTAACTGAAGAATTCAGTTTAACATATACTAGGTAAACTACCATTAAGATACTAACTACTATAAATGATCCCATCACTGATCTCCTGAACGATCTCCATACATAGCCATCACGTCAATGTCATCGTAAGACCTAAGGCGGGACATCCTCTCTGCATAGGCCTGTCTCTGCATCTCATGCAACTCACTCCCTAACTCACTAATACTAGTACGATAGTGTCGACTATCTATGTCTAAAAACACCTCCTTCATGGTCAACTTATCAACCATTTTCTACAGCTCAACCATCTTCCTATCTAGCGAATCCATACGCTCCTGAAATGCAACACTCATCCGCTCCAACAAATTCAACCTCTCATCCTGCCTCTGAAGCTACGTACATCTCTCCTGCAGCTCTCCTGTCATCCTGAACTTCCCTTCTCAATCCTGCAACCTCAAACTGCCTATCATTCATACGCCTAGTGATACTCTTATGACTATTCCTACGCCACGCTACATCCTGCCTCATACGACTCATATCAGCTCTAAGCTCTAACGGAGTAACACGGGCAGCTGTCGATGACTCACCAATCTCATGCGTAGAAGTAACCTCAGTCTCAAGCGCGTAACCTAATGCCTCAGACGTATCCGACTCATAAGTCACATCCGACATAACAAGCAAAGGCGGTGGGGGAACATCCTGATCCTCCTCCATAAACTCCTCATCATCCTCCTCCTCCTCCTCATCATCATCATCATCATCATCGTCGTCCATCTCCTCATCTCCATCACCCTCAAAATCAACATCATCCTCTAAACCTACCTCATCATCCCAACCAACATCAACATCCAACTCAACATCAGCTCCTAAAGGCAATGGGTTAACAACTGGTGGGACTGGAACCTGACCACGGGGAACTGGGACAGACATGATACTCTACAAGAGTATAAGGAAACATAAAAATTCTAGCCAAATTTTCGCGGAAAACCATTTTATAAGCCAAAGCATGATAGTGGAAAGAGTCCAAACCAATCTTAATATCAAACAAATATATAGGTAAAGTTTAAAAGAATACCAGGGCGCGAAGTGGCACGGAGGGCTGTCGGCTTTCTATCTCAAAACATTTTGACTCCAGGAAAAAGTTTATAGTCGAGTGGGAGCTCGTTCTCTATAAACGATGTCTCTGATACCATTCTGTAGTACCCCCAACTCAAAATACGGCAGCTGACATGCTGGGGGCACTACGCAAATAGAAACCAGGCACATTTATAGCTAACGGCCACAACACGGGACGTTTATAAATGTTGCAAAACATATCATTCGAATTATAAACCGTTTTGAGTACAAGGACTCTTAAGTCAAAGTAGCAGCGAAAAAAGTAAATAGAGGTTGCAGCGAAAATTTAACAAAGTTTAGCAGCGGAAAAATATTTAACAAAGTTTAGCAGCGGAAAACATTTAAGACACACCAAGGTTTTATGAATGATATGAAAATAAAGATAGTAAAGATGATAAAGCTGCCTTGACAGAAAGACTCCTTCGACCATGCCACTCCACTACGCCCATGTCATAAAGCTCCAAGACTAATTAGTAGTAGTAGTAGTACCTGAGAAACACATGCTTAAAAGTCAACACAAAGGTTGAGTGTAATCCATAGGTTTAAAATAATAGAGTTGAGCACAAGGTTTTAATCATACGATATAAGCAACAAATGCAAATACCAGGGTAATCAAGGTAACACCCAATATGTAGAGGCAACACGTGCATACACACGATTGATGATACTAAGCTCATGACACGCAAAACGTTAACCAAACCAATCATCAGTAACTCTGTACTGGCATAAACAATAACCGCGGAATTTCATAATATAAAGTTCCCCCAAGGCCGAGTACTTGCCAATTACCCAGCAAAATCGAATATAGTACACCCAAATTGCTTATCTGGCAAAAGGAGTGGGAGGGTCAATTCCTATAGGCCTATATCCCTATATTCACGCTCACTCGCAAGTGATTAATGGTTCATGATCTGAGGGTCTTTCAGGCAAGACAAGCTACTTAGCACATCGTCAGGAAAGTATATCATTCAGGAAAAGCAAACCAAAAATACTTGTGCTCAGAAAACATTTAAAGCATGTGTCTCACCCCATGGGTTTATAAACAATTAAAATATAAAAAGCGGGGCTATGAATCACACCTTAACAATAGCAGTAGCAGGAAACGAGATATATCAACCAATCAATAATGCGTCACAACAAATGAACCTCATCACAACCTAATCAATATAAATGGCATAACTCAGAACTATACTCGAATGTCTCAATAAACAATGCTTGAATAAAAGTTTTATAAATACAATGACATTTGAAAGAAACAGGTTTCGATAAGTCTCGTGTAGGAGACAAGAAAGTTAGAAAAGAAATAAGTCGGCGAAACGACCAAATACGCAAGAAAGATGAAAGAACTCCTCGAAGAAAGTCGTCGAAAAGAAATGGAAAGAAAAGAAATGAAAATGGAAGACACACTCAAATAAATAATAAATAACAACACGTAAACAACAAGTCTCGGATTCTACTCGTTTTCCCAAAATAATGTTGAAATAAAAAGGGTTTTAAAATAATAACGTTTAGTAAAATAATTTAAAGTTTATAAAGAATTTTAAAAATTTTGGCATGACCTGCCCGTTTGTATAACGTTTTCCCGAGTCAATGACTCTTTTATTTAAACAATGTTAATATATTTATAATATGATTGGATATATCATTCGCGTAGTCCATTAGTTGTTTAGGTTTTATCGACCATTTTGTATTTGTTCGGGTTCCAGGTATGTTAAGATTCTTTACGGCCTAACGTACCCTACCGTCTCGTGTACCAAAGGGTCCATAATATCCAAATAACCAAGGCCGTAAATCCAATACGTCCAATTCAAGCTCACAATGCAATAAGACCGGAAATATGTCCGATATCAATCCACTTAACTATAACAATTGTATTTTAGATTTCATATTTATTATTATCCATTTCATTTTTATTATTTACCGTTTCTATAAAAATATATCCCGAGACTAGTAACAAATACCCAAAATAATCACAACAACAATACTAGTAACTCAAAAGTCAACCAAAGTCAAACCAAATCAAATCCGAAACCAATCCAAAACCAAATCGAGCCTTACTCTGTCTCGGCTCATCCAAATCCGATCCAAACACGACCTAACCAAATCTAAATAATAATAATAATAATAATAATAATAATAATAATAATAATAATAATAATAATAATAATAATAATAATAATAATAATAATAATAATAATAATAATAATAATAATAATAATAATAATAATAATAATACTCTCCCCCCACCACCCAAAGTCAATGGTGGTGGCTGCCGGCTGTCGAGCCACAAACAAAACCAAACGGACCATCGAAAGTAATCCCAAACACCAAATATACACTTCCTTTTATCACCAAACATCAAACAAAAACTATAATATCAAAACCCTCACCGAGTCAAGCGAGTTGACTCAGTGAGTCAATTGAGTCGCGGCCAAACGAGGGTCGAAAGAGAACAAGAAAGAAATCCATACGAGTTTTGGGTTTAAAATAATATCAAAACCATTTTTGTAAAAGTTTTTATATCAAAATAGGATTTAAGTCAAATGGGAAAAATTCAAGAGAGGGAGAGAGAGAATTTGTTGGTGTGTGTGTGTTTTTATTATATGGAAAATGGGAAAAATGGGGGGTGTTGAGGGTATATATACCTAAATCAAAGTATAGGGTAGGTTAGGTATTAAATGAAAGTGTAGGGGAAAGAAAAGAGGTAAGTTAAGGGACCATTGTTGCCAACGTAGTAAACTTCTAACGATAAGCGCTCCGGGGTCCAAACGACATAGCAAACGGACTCGAAAAATTACGAAACTTGCGCCATTGTTCACGAAATAATTTTTCCAATAAAATCAAGCATAAACTTCAGAGTTTTTCCCAAACTCAAAATAATTCAAATAATTTGGCAAGTGAAATAAAATTCGAGTGTTCTAGGTTGTGTTGGGTCAATCAAGGAATAAAGTTCTCGTTTCCAATATATCTCACGTTTCTCAAGCCCAAATAATTACGAAATAAAAGTTTTAATGTGTCTCAGGTACGAAAATAAATATTTGGCTAGTAATAGGTTTTAGAAAAAGTACCGGGGGTTACAGTAACAGTTTGTAGTCCAGCGAAAGGATTATACAAGTTAATAGTAACGGAGTCGCGGATTCGCAACTGGACGTACGGATGGTATAAACCCCCCATCCCAAACCAGTGTATATCGTGGTGTCTTTTACTCGCTTTATATACTTTGGATTGTGCTTGTGATAGTGGTAGCTTTCTTCTAGACCACTTGGTGTTCTTCTTGGCTAAAAGTTTTTAAACATTATAAAAGCTGAAGAGACCGTATTCACCCCCCCCCCCTCTACGGTTCTACACCAACCATTGTGACGGGCACATATTAAGTAGCACGATATTGTTTATGTGCTAAATCCATATAATTCTCTTCATTTGTACCACTATGTGGTCTTGATTTCACATTATCATAAATCTGAGTAAATTGAGAAATTTTAGGACGATGCCTACCTTTCCATTTGGAGTTGCACGCTGATACGTGGGAATTGCGCCCTCGCAACTGGTTTTACCTCTCAAGGGATCTCGAGAAGCTTACAACCCCCACCAGGCAGTGTACCTGATCGTTGTAGTATAGTATAGTGACAAGTACCGGGGGATTGATCGTTCAACTTAGGAATAGTGTCGCTAGAATTAGAAAGCCTACTAAACTAGGTCTAGATGTGAGGGATGATTCTTTTTGTATTTTTTATATTTTATGGAAAGCAAGTAAAATCTCGGGTTTTGAAGGGGTGGGCGGAATTAGTTGCTAACCAACTAACCCAATTAACTAAGATGCAATCAAAATAAAATAAAAGAAATGAAAATTAAACTATTATACTAATGTGGTGGAAACAATAATGAGAAAAGTTGTGTTTACTTAGGTTTTATTACTCCCTAGATATCTTTTACATGTTGATTAGCTTGTTACAATTGCATGGATGACGGGTTATATTCCTTAGTACCAGTCGTAGGGACGTGTACAATATTCCCTAACTCTATAAGATCATACTTCACTTCTATGTCGAACTGTTAGAAGCTCCTAACATGTGATCATTAGAATTCTCTTACGCATTAAATACAACCAAAAATCGTAGTACGCCTCCGATCATGTTTCTTAAGACGTTCAAGCAAGTTACCACTGGAAGTCTGCCAGTTTTCTTAAGCCTAACATTGAATACAATCATCCGTAACAATTATAAACAAACAATCAACCCATAATCAACATCTAGGTTTCACTACATCTAAGCAAACACAATAAAAGTCTAGCCCAGCATGTTAAAGAGAAGACAAGCGTAAGATATAATCACACAACACATAGACATATTGAATGATTTGAATAAGTACTTATCTTCAATTGAACATGGAAGAATCAAGGGGTTGAAACCCTTGAAAAAGCTGTAAAATTCGTCTTAGGGTTTATGCCCTAATATCCCACACAAAGTTCCACCCTTAATGAATGAAAATTAGAAAACTATATATAGATTTTACACCATTACCGCGTCACATTATAGCTTGTGACGCCGTCAACTCGCCGCCATGATGAAATTCGTATTACCTAGATCCACTTTTGACTCCGTCATGTAGGAATGAGCTCTGGGCCGTCACATGTAACTTGCTCTTGACGGCCTTGGTGCGCCGTCATGTACAAATGCCTTGAAATCTTTTTGGGCCGTCACGTGTATTTTCCACTTCCACCTCTTTTGCCACTCCTGACGCCGTCATGTGTAAACCCTTGACGTCGTCAGGTACTGTTACCAGCAAGGAATTTTGAGACTTTGCCGTTTTCTTCACTTTTATGCTAAAAAAACATCCAAAATTCTTCCTTTTCCAGATTTCTCTCCAAAAGTACCTAAAATGACAAAAGGAACGCTTTAGGGCAATATTTGATCAAATAATGTCGAATTCGGGCTTAAATGACCCGTTAAAAGTCGTATACTTTTCGCCTCATCAAATACCCTTACACTTGAGATTTGCTTGTCCTCAAGCAAATGCGCTTTTATTCTAATCAAAATACAAGTTAGGGGTCATTTAACACTAATATAAAAGTAATTACAACAAATAATCGTTCCACTAAAAACCAAAAATAAGCACGGAGGTCATACACTAGCACCTCACAAATAGTGTTTAGATACTCACATCTCTCGGGTGTAATAAAGTAATATCACAATATGGAAATGGAAAACATCTCTCACTACCTGTCATAGCAAATAGATTACCATAGGCTTGGGAAAGGATCAAACCTCCACCTTTTGGCATAAGCACCTAGGATAAACTATCAAAGAGGTTTTTTAAAAGGGTTATAATGTTAGATGTAGGGATATGGAAAACACGATTTTGTTGGATAAGGGCAATATTTACTGGTGGCGAGTTAATCATCTTGGTTAATTACATGTACAATATGGCGTTGCTAAGCCAAGACTCGACTCGACTTAAGCTAATAAATCAAAAATAACAAAAACATAAAACAAATATAGAATGAATAGTCCGTATGTTTTTCTCTTTTTCTTTTTCTATCTATCTATCTATATATATATATATATATATATATATATATATATATATATATATATATATATATATATATATATATATATTTGTTTGCATACACTCTTACCTTACCATCCAAAATAATACATCATAGGGAATGTGCATTCCCCTTACACTTGAATTTTTACATACTTTACCATAAACTACTCTAATGACTCGAATCAAGATAATCAAAACACTTGGAGTACTTTTTAAGATTAATGCACATATGGGGGTAATAAACGATGTTCTTCCCTATTACTCCAAAACACAAGTACTTTACATATGAGTCCCAAACGTCCCAAAACAATATGTACAAGATATGACTCGACTTAGCAACCATGTAATCTATTAGATAATTAACTAAGGGTTTAAACATGTAACAATAATGCACTAAGGATGAGTGCATACACGAAAGGCTAAGGCGATTTGGGTGTACATTTGGGTGGGTTGTAACAAATTCTTCCTTTAAGTAAAATGCTTAAAGTTAGAAACGAAAAGATAGACTCGGAGGGGTGTACTAAGGGTTTCGTGTATTAAAAATGAGTACAACGCTAAGGTGTGTGAAAAATTAATTGACTGTACTAGTCAAGTAATATGACTTAAATGGTCAAGTAATTATGATACGGGTTTAACACAAGGGTGATCCTAATGCCTCTTTTCATGTAGTAAATCCTACTACACGAATGTAGTCTCACTAGCGGTCTCGGGATGCATCACTAACGTAAGTTCTAGAATCTAAATGCTACCGGTACACTCATAAGCATTAATAATGAATGTTTTTCCTATCAAATCTAAAGGCAAACCTCACATATTTGGGTGGAAAATTTTTCTGAATGTTGTAAAAACCTCACATCCGACATATTTGGGTGGCAAACCTCACATACAACTCCTATCCATGAGACGCTTGTTAAGGCTAAAGTGTCACTTCTAAATGTTGTAAAAAAATTTAAATTTGGCGCTAAAATTACACTAACAAGTATTTCTCTTAGTTTTATTACACACCTACCATCGAAAAAACAAACTCAAGTGCAATTGGATCATATAAGGTATCATTATTTACCCTCCCCTTACACTTAGGATGAACATTGTCCCCAATGTTCAATTAAAGAATGTAAAAGTAAAATAGGTAAAAGAATGAAAACAAATACTCTCCTGATTCGTTCGGTGTAGATAGTGTGTCAACAAGGTTAGATCTTCCTCCAAGAAAATGAACGTTCAAAGCTTCCCTTCTAGAAATATAAATCATCTTCTTGTGGTATATAACCTGTTAAACCTGAGAAAACAATCAAGGCAACCTCGTATAAAATCGGCGGCAATCTATATATATAAGGATATAATGCTTGTGGAATGAATGTTTGCAGATTTCCTGGAGTTTATAAAACTAAAGAATTAACAAAAACTTTTAAGACTCCGTTAGAACAACAGCAAAATTTTTAGAATTTTACACGTGACGCCGTCAGGTTTTAAACCCTGACGCCGTCAGAAGTGACCTGCATAAATCTTTATGTTAAGTTTCCGGAAAATTTCTGGAAAAACTTATGTCCTATTTCCTGGAAAATCCTGCAAAATATCATTATGACTCGATACACTCATACAAGCATTTGACTCTAACAATTACTAATATACATGTTCATTTAATATTGTGGCGAATCATGATCATTTTCATTTTTATAAACAAATTTGGGGTTTCCCCTTACACTTAGCTTTTGCAAAATACCTTTATATGAAGTTAAGACAACAAAATAAAGCATTTTCACTATTTAGTTTGAAACATGATCTACCAACAATAAAAATAAAACATGCATACGAAAACAAATAACATCAAACAAATAAAAATCAAACCAATAAAAACACACAAAACATGGGTTGCCTCCCAAGAAGCGCTTTTCTTTATTTACGAGTCTTGTAGCTAGACTCAAGGTCATGGGTTATTACGTGACCTCGGCATTGGTTTCATTCTCTAGGTCATCTCCAATCTTAGTTTTGTATTCTGGACCTAGTTGCAAACACTCCTTGTAGAAACCGAGTATTCTACTCATGACATAATCTACTCCTTTATCCTCATCATTCCTATAGTAAACCGCTTGCTTGTGTTCCTTTTCAAGGTTTGATAGAGGACGGTATTGTTCAATCTTATAGGGCATTTTGTAAGCAATGTCATCGTTCTCATCCTTGAATCTAACTATCCCTAAGGACGGGTCATAATTCATCTTAGAGGCTTCAACAAACGGTCTTCCGAATACTACTTGACTTAAGCAACCATCTATTACCGGACTAATATCCTCTATAATCACAAAGTCGGTAATATAAGTGAAGTTTCCTACAAAGACATGTAATCCTTTCAATCTTCCTACAAAGTTGCTCATCCAATTCGTGTTAGGCATCATCCTATATCCAAGTTGCTTCTTCATTACCCCAGTTATAATAGGTCCTAGTCATAATGTTTATAGGAGACCTAAGATCGATGTAAGCTTTCCACACATGCATATGCCCAATGTTGCATGGAATGTTGATGTTAGAGGGATCACCCGTATTGATAAGTGGTGAACCAAGGACGTATGGTGTCTCGGGGTCATCGAATAGATCCTTATGATATTCCCGTTCTTCCCTGGTGGGTAACTTATCAAAGTGTTCCTCTACATTTTCTACTTCTTCTAACTTTTTTTCCATAATATCCTCAACTTCCTTAACCTCATCCTTAGTCCCGGTTTCTATTCCAACTTAATCCTTGTCACTTTCTTCTATATTCTTATTTATTGGCTTATTGGTGACAACGTTGACAAAGTGGACGTGTTTGGATGATGAGGGGTCCTTAATTTGGATTCTGCTACTAGTGTCCCTAGTGTCCTTCCTAAGTGTAGTTAGTACTTGGTTGTTGAGGGCTTTCAACAAGTTGTCAATTTTATTGGTCATCTCCGTCTGTTGTTGATTGAATTCGGTTTCAAACTTAGCTATGCGAGCTTCTTGAGATGCCATAAACTTGGACATCAATCCTTCAAGATTATTGGTACTTGATGTGCGTTTTATTATGCAAGTTTTAAATTTATAAGGGTGAATTACCAAATCTAGAAACAACACATACGAGCAAGTGTACTCGTCCGTTATAGCAAGATATGATGGTAAGTCGGGATCGTTCGCAGGGATTTGTGAGTGAATCAAAATATAAGTCTAAAAGTAAATCTCTAATGTACGCAAATAAGATAATAAGCAAATTTAATAATATAAAAAAAACTACACTTGTTTAGACTAGTTTTCTACTTAATGACACACATGATTGTAATAACTTTTGATAACATGTTGGTTGTGATAATTAGATGGTGGTCTAATCTATTGTTTCTATAAGTTAAACCTTCGTCAAGATTTTAGTTCATAAAAATAAGCTTTAGGTGTAAACCAATCAATTCAAGATCCATCCAAGGTTCATAAGGTATGGTTAATATCTTAAACACAAGAACAAACTCTTTTTACAAATCAAATACTCTTAGGAAATGGTCATTACAAAAGGTAACCCATTCATAGACAAAAAGGTTACAATTGTTTATAAACATCTAAACTTTCGTCCAACTAAAGGTTTATAAACAATCTGATTTGATGTTATAAAAGCATTCTCATTACAATCATACTTCTTGTTTCTTTGTTTAGTCAAGAATAATTGTGGTGAAAAACAATCATTCATAGACAAATGATTATAACTAGTTGAATAATAACAAATCTTTCGACCCTTGAAACTATTATCAATTAGTTAACATTGGCTCAACAAATGTCACGATGAAACTTAAGGTACAATTGGATCTTAGGATTGACTTGAAATTGAATTAAAACATGTTATCACAATCATAACTATCACTAAGCATAAAACATGATCAAAACAAGTGTAAAAAGACAACTAGCCACTCATAGCAAACATGCAAATAAACTCAGAATATTTAACATTAGAATCCATGGTTTTAAATCTTACAATGCTTTGGAATTGATAACAATTGACAAGGTATTGATAACTTAAGTATTGGTGATGATTTCTTGAGATTTTTGGCCTCCAAATGTTGCTTCCTTGGTCCTCCAAAGTTCCTGGTTCTTTCTGCACGAATTTTCCTTCTTTGAGAGCTAGATGATGATAATAATTGAGAGTAGTAATGAGAGTAAATGATCTCTTGAATTGTGTCTTCAATTGTGTACTCTTGGGGTCCTTTTAGGCTTGTCAAATACTCCTAGTAATGAATATGGACATAAATGCTGAAGCTTGGACATCAAGACACTAAGAAGGGCCTAGAACAATGGGACAAAAGACCAAGATTCGTGCACAAAAAGTTTGGTATAAACAGGCAGTATGACCATCCGATCGGTTGCGGGTTGATACCGATCGGATGGATATGGTAATTGTGGCTATCCGATCGGTTATACTCCAACCGATCGGATGGTAAGTTCTGGTTGTTTTGGACTTTAAATTTTCATTGTGCAGTTCTTTATGCACTATCTAAACTTGATTAACTCTGAACTTGGAACTTTGGGATGACAAAACTTAGGTTCTCCTTATGAAATGCTTCACAGATTGGACTTTTGAACTTGGGAATCTTCGTGTAATCGCATATACTTCATTTTCTTCTATTTTTCTCCATTTTTTCTACATTTGGCTACATATGCTACAAAAACATACTTTGATACGATTTAGTGGTAAAAGCATATAAAAACAACCAAATAACATACACAAAAACACTAATAACGCTTATAAAAACATGTTAACTTTGAGCGTTATCAGTACTACCATAGTTATTGGAAAGATTGTTGTTGAAAGTACGGTTAGAGGGTGGACCGTTTGGTTGGTAACAATTAGGTGGATTGGAAGGATTGTTTTGGGGCATGTTTTCGTTTTGTTTCCACCTAAGGTTCGGGTGATTTTTCCAAGAAGGGTTGTAGGAATCACCGTAAGGGTTTGGCTCGGGTTTGAAAGTGTACCACTTGTCTCCCGCTTCGCCGGTACGCGAGGATGCGTAATCCACAAAAGCTTGTCCGGGGAGTTCCACGCAATCACGAGTGTCATGGGGACCACTACATAATTCGCATGAAGAAGTGATTTTGTTCACTTGGCTTGAAGGCTTAGGAGCTTCATAGGATTTCATGAGAAACTTGACTTGGTCCTCAATTTCCATGATTCTACGGTCGGTAGTGCTAGAATTGTTCGAACGCAAAGATATTGCCTTGACCGTTTTGTTCAAATCACGGGGATCATTCCAACTTTTATTGTCATAGAGAGCAAGATCTTCTATGAGTTCCCATGATTCTTCCACACTTAGATCATGTAGCTTGCCACCGGCCGATTGGTTAATGGTTCGCCTTGTGGAGAGATCGATATGGTTATAGAAGATTTGTATTTGGTGCCAAAGATCTATGCAATGATGAGGGACTTTTGGAGTAAGTCCTTGAAACGAGTCTATGCTTCATATAGAGTTTAACCTTGACGTTGTTGGAACATCAAGATATCATTTCTAAGGTTGGTAGTTCTCCCCGATGGGAAAAATTGAGCAAAGAAACGAGAAGTGAGATCATCCCAAGAGGTGATGGATCCCTCTACTAAACATTCAAGCCATTGACTAGCTTGATCTCGTAGAGAGAATTGGAATATACGTAATCGGGTCGACTCTCTAGTTGCAACATCAAGGTCTATGGAATCTACGATTTTAAGGAAATCGTTGAGATGTTGATTAGGATATTCAGAACGAAGTCCATGGAATGCACATCCGCTTTGCACCAACCGGATGGTGTCGGATCGCAAGGGGACATATTGGCTCCTTGAGTGAGCTCAGTAGTGTTTTGATAGCCTTGGTGACTAGGACGGGAATACTCTACTAAATTTTGGGGCCTAGTAGGTTGGTTTGCTAGTGGTGGGTTTTGTGGGTGGTTTTGTTGTGGTGGGTTGATGGGTTCAAAGATATTATACTAATGTGGTGGAAACAATAATGAGAAAAGTTGTGTTTACTTGGATTTCATTAATCCCTAGATATCTTTTACAGGTTGATTAGCTTGTTACAATTGCATGGATGACGGATTATATTCCTTAATACCAGTCGTTGGGCCGTGTACAATATTCCTTAACTCTATAAGATCCTACTTCACTCCTATGTCGAGCCGTTAGAAGCTCCTAACATGGGATCATTAGAATTCTCTTACGCATTAAATACAATCAAAGATCGTGGTACGCCTCCTATCATGTTTCTTAAGACGTTCAAGCAAGTTACCACTGGAAGTCTGCCAGTTTTCTTAAGCCTAACATCGAATACAATCATCCGTAACAATTATAAACAAACAATCAACCAATAATCAACATCTAGGTTTCACTACATATAAGCAAACACAATAACAGTCTAGCCTAGCATGTTAAAGAGAAGACAAGCATAAGATATAATCACACAACACACAGACATATTGAATGATTTGAATAAGTACTTATTTTCAATTGAACATGGAAGAATCAAGGGGTTGAAACCCTTGAAAAAGCTGTAAAATTCGTCTTAGGGTTTATGCCTAAGTGTCCCACACAAAGTTCCACCCTTAATGAATGAAAATTAGAAAACTATATATAGATTTTACACCTTGACGGCGTCACGTTATAGCTTGTGACGCCGTCAACTCGCCGCCATGATGAAATTCGTATTGCCTAGATCCACTTCTAACGCCGTCATGTAGGAATGAGCTCTAGGCCGTCACATGTAACTTGCTCTTGACGGCCTTGGTGACGCCGTCATGTACAAATGCCTTGAAATCTTTTTGGGCCGTCACATGTATTTTCCACTTCTACCTCTTTTGCCACTCTTGACACCATCATGTGTAAACCCTTGACGTCGTCAGGTACTGTTCCCAGCAAGGAATTTTGAGACTTTGCCAATTTCTTCACTTTTATGCTCAAAAAACGTCCAAAATGCTTCCCTTTCGAGATTTCTCTCCAAAAGTACCTAAAATGACAAAAGGAACGATTTAGAGCAATATTTGATCAAGTAATCTCGAATTCGGGCTTAAATGACCCCTTAAAAGCGGTACACTTTTTGCCTTATCACATGCATCATATGAATGTTTCGGCCCCTTGTATTAATTCGCAACGTATGCAGTTACATCGTTCCAAAACTCATTAGAATTTTTAGAATTTCCTTTAGAAATCTACTCTCGGACACGTTGAACCAAGATTTACACAAAAGTATCTCTCCCTCTTCGGTCCATGGTTCATTATCTAAATTAGTATTTTTCTTGGATTGTTTCAACTTTCTTTTATATTGCCTTTCGACAGGAGAGTCGGAATGAACGGGTTCAGATAGACCTTCTGGACCTTGAAAGGGATAAAAAGATTGAGAACCGACGCATCATAATGGCTCAAGTTCGCATCATCAAGATTAAAAGGCGGGATCGGAGAAGATTGAGAAGGTTGGTTACAATCTTTCTTCTTCAAACTTTCACATATCGATACATCAATTCGCCATAACAATATTCTTCATATATAGCACATTGACTAACAACATATCACATAACTTCATCTTCACATATAGCACATTTGCTATAATTGTTACCTAATAGTTGCGGTGACTTTTTTTTTTTTTTTTTTTTTTTTTTTTCAAATTTTATTCCCCCACACTTCGCATAAGCATCACCACAAAAATACAAATAAGAAGCTGCGGTCTCCGTCTTTGTCGGAATGGCACACACATGATTGGTGAAGTGTGGCTAACTAATAATCATCAAAAACAATCCAACATACCAAGCAACTAGCAACCTACCATTTAGACTTTGACAAAGGGTTTAGGCTAAGGTTTAAAGTGTAAAATATTTTTGTATTTTTCTGGATGTAACAAAAGAAATGGGATGGCTCAGAGGGTGAAACTAAGGGTATCTAGCGTTAAAGATGAACGCTAACAAAAGGGTTAAAAATTGGAAATTAACTAATCAATGTGACTAGCTAAAAATCAATAAGGAAGGCTATTTGGTTAAAATCCTAAGGTTGCCTCTTATCACGTATGTATACTTATATTACAAAAATGTAATCTCACAACGGTCTCGTAATGATTTACAAGTACAAGTTCTAGAATAAATAAAATCACCGGCACACTCATAACAAAAGATTCAAGCATATAAGATGTATGCTAGATATGCACAGGCTAAAATCCTCACAATTTAGTGGAAAAGGGTTATAATGTGTGCTAGCAAATGTTATCGATCCAAAAGTGGATTGCAATATTAATCGGGAAACATCTCAATTTTTTCAAAATTACTGATTTTTCCAGTGGATGGATCCAGTTATTCTAATAAATTACTCCTAAAAGTGTGAAAACAACTAGATTATAAGGACAAACAAAATTTAAAAATTAAATCGATATTAGTCTTAATTTCTTATTTTACCTACTCATCCCCCCATACTTAAGTTAAGCATTGTCCTCAATGTGATAAACGAACTTAAAAGTATGAAAGTAGGGAAAATGAGAAAATAAACCATGATATCCAGTTTTATCTTCCTATCCAATCTTTTGTTTCTTGCAATCAACACCTGCATTATTAGAAACAAAAAGCATTGCAGTTTTATTCGAATTAGTGGTACACCCCCATACTTAAGTTTGACCAAGTGGTAAAACTTTGGGGTATAGACACTGAAAAATAAAATAAATTAAAAATAAACACACGGGTTGCCTCCCGAGAAGCGCTTGTTTTATTAACGAGTCCTCAGTCGGACTCAAACCTCGAATAGATTATGTAGTTGTAGTGTTACATTTCCTTTTAGGGATGTACAACATATTTCTTATCACAATTCCCTCCCCTGTTTCATCTATGTTTTCCTATGTAACATTTTCCCATGCTATAGGAAGAGCATCATAGATAAAACCATTATTGTGTGCCCAAGGGACCATTCCCTTGTGTGGAGCCATGAATGTGATAGCTTCATATTCAAATTCGGACGAAATTTCTTCATTAGAAATTACGTTTAATTGCACTTTATCATAATAGAGTTTAATTCGATGCCCATTTACAATGAAACTTCCACCATGTTTGTCATAAAGTTCAACATAACCTGATGGAAATCCATGTTTCACTACATATGGTCCAAACCATTTTAGCTTGAGTTTCGAAGCTTTAAACTTGTATTTCATATTGAAGAGCAGAACTTTATCTCCAGATTTGAATTCTTTTTGAATTCTCAGCTTTCTATCGTGGTAAGCTTTGGTTCTTGCTTTGTATAGCTTGGAGTTCTCATAAGCTTGAAGTCTTAACTCATCGAGTTCATGCAATTGCAAAAATCTCTTTTCTCCAGCTATTTTTAGATCAGGATTACAGCTTCTTAGCGCCCAGTAAGAACGGTGCTCAAGTTCGAACAGTAGATGACATGTTTTACCATACAAGAGTCTGTATGGTGTTGTACCAATTGGTGTCTTATATGCCGTACGAAATGCCCATAGAGCGTCGTCTAATTTCCTTGACCAAACGGAAGGATTGTCCTTAACCGTTCTTTCAAGTATTCTTTTTATAGCTCTATTTGTATTTTCGACTTGACCACTAGTTTGTGGATGATAAGCTGTAGCAAAACGATTATGAACTCCATATCATTTCATTACTTTCTCCATTTGTTTATTACAGAAATGGGATCCTCTATCACTTATTAAAGCTTTAGGAATTCCATAGCGAGCAAAAAGTTTTTGAGAAAGTTGACAACAACTCGTGCATCGTTAGTAGGAAGAGCTTCATCTTCAACCCATTTGAAAACATAATCGATAGCAACGAGGATATATTCGTATTTGTGTGATTTAGGGAAGGGTCCCATAAAATCAATTCCCCAAATTTCGAATATTTCACAGACTTGAATGCTCATTTGAGGCATTTCCTCTCTTCGAGAAAGGTTACCGGATTTTTGGCACGCATCACAGTTTTGAACGAGAGTATATGCTTCTTTGAAAGTTGTAGGCCAATAGAATCCAGCATCAAAAACTTTTCTAGCTGTAGTGGAAGGACCATAATGTCCCCCAGTTGGGCCATGATGACATTCATCAAGAATTTTTCTTGTTTCGGCACCCGAAACACATCTTCGTATCATTCCATCCTTGCACATTTTAAAAAGGTAAGGTTTTTCCCAATAATAGTGTTTTAGTTCTGAGAAGAACTTACTACGTTGGTAGTGACTCATCCCTTTTTTAAGAATATCTCCTGCAAGATAATTTGCGTAATCTGCAAACCATGGTACTTCCTCATCATCATCTTTATCTATCGTCATGAGAATTTCTTCTGGAAAATAATTGTTAATTTTATTTTCTTTTAATTCGTCAAAATTCGGATTCTCGAGACGTGACAAATGATCAGCTGCAAGATTTTCTGCTCCTTTCTTGTCTTTTATTTCGATATCGAATTCTTGCAGTAGTAAAATCCATATGATAAGACGCGGTTTTGCATCTTGTTTGGCAAACAGATATTTGAGTGCGGAATGATCTGTAAAAACTATCATTTTTGAAAGCACGAGATAAGATCTGAATTTGTCGAATGCAAAAACTACGGCTAATAATTCCTTTTCCGTAACCGTATAGTTTTGTTGAGCATTGTTGAGTGTTTTACTAGCAAAGTATATAGGACGAAAATGTTTTCCCTCACGTTGTCCTAAAACAGCTCCAACAGCGAAATCGCTTGCATCACACATGAGTTCAAATGGTAGTGACCAATTAGGTGCAAACATAATTAGGGCACTAGTCAATTGACTTTTCAATGTTTCAAAATCTTTAATGCAGTCAGCATTGAAATCAAATACAGAATCCTTTTCTAAAAGTTTAGTCATAGGACGTGATATTTTTGAAAAATCTTTGATAAATCGGCGGTAAAAACCGGCATGTCCTAGAAAACTTCTAACGGCTTTAACGTTAGTTGGTGGTGGTAATTTGGTGATAACATCTATTTAAGCTTTGTCTACTTCCATTCCTGAACTTGATATCTTGTGTCCTAACACAATTCCTTCAGTTACCATGAAATGACATTCTTCCCAATTAAGAACTAGATGTGCAGCTTCACATCTCTCAAGCATTTTATCGAGATTGGAAAGACAAGTTTCAAAAGAATCACCAAAAACTGAAAAGTCATCCATGAAAACTTCCATAGATGTCTCAAGCATGTCGTAAAATATTGCGATCATACACCTTTGAAAAGTTGCAGGTGCATTACATAGACCAAAGGGCATACGCCGGTAAGCGTAGGTTCCAAAAGGACATGTAAATGTGGTTTTCTCTTGATCGGTTGGATCAATAGGAATTTGGAAATATCCCGAAAAACCATCAAGGAAGCAAAAGTATTTGTTTCCTGCTAATCTTTCGAGCATCTGATCCATGAATGGTAGAGGAAAATGATCTTTCCTGGTGGCTTTGTTATGTTTTTTGTAATCAATACATACTCGCCATCCAGTGACAGTTCTAGTAGGAACTAATTCATTCCTTTCGTTGGTCTCTACAATCATTCCTTCTTTCTTTGGAACACAATGAATTGGACTCACCCATGGGCTATCCTCGATAGGATAAATAATTCCTGCGTCAAGAAATTTGATGATTTCCTTCTTAACAACTTCTTTCATATTGGGGTTGAGTCGACGTTGTCTTTCTACAATGGGTTTAGTACCTTCTTCACAATTGATTTTGTGTTTGCAAAAATCTGGGCTAATTTCTGGAATATCAGAAGTTTTCCACGCAAAAGCGCGTTTATGCTTCTTAAGAACAGAAAAGAGTCTTTCTCTTTTGATTTGTTTTGAGCAACGACGATATAACTACTGAAAGAAGTGAATTTTCTTCTAAGTAGGCGTATTCGAGATTATTGGGAAGGGTTTTGAGTTCCAAATCAGTGGGTGGTTCTTCTAGAGATGATTTTATTTCATTTGATCTTTTTCAGTGATATCTTCAAATTTCTCTTCTTCCTCTTCTTCTAATTTTACTTCCATGAATTCCTCAAATTCTTTATCAGAATCTGTTTCACTGATCTTTTCTGAAGTAGTCATGAATGGTTTCGAATCGTCAAGTAATGCATCCAATTCTTCTTCAGTGACTTCATCAATTACATCGATATTATAGCATGTGTCATCACTGGAATTTGGATATTTCATTGCTTTATCGATTAAGAATGTGATTCGGTCTTCTCCTACTCCAAGATTGAGTTCTCTGCCTTTGACTTTGATCATGGCATCAGCAGTGTTTAAGAAAGGTCTTCCTAAGATTAAGGGTACTCGACTATCTTCCTCCATTTCTATGATGACAAAATCAACAGGAAAAACAAATTTACCAACTTGAACAAGCATATTTTCATCAACCCCAACATGATATTGGTATGTATGGTTGGCTAATCTTATACTCATCTTAGTAGGTTTCAATGTATTGATGGAAAGTTTAGAATACAACGAATAAGGCATCAAATTGATACTTGCACCTAGATCGGCTAAAGCATCGCATGTGATGTTGTTTCCTAATGTACATGGTATAAGAAAACTTCTGGGATCTCCAAGTTTTGGTGGAATTTTGTTTTGAATGATAGCAGATCATTCTTCGTTGAGAACGGTAGCGGAAATTTGTTCCAACTTGTTTCGATTATTAAGAAGCTCTTTAAAAAATTTCCCATAATTGGGCATTCCAGCTAGAACATCAATGAGGGGTACGTTAATTCTAACTTCTTTGATCATCTCTATAAACTTCTTATTTCGCTCCTCTCTTTTCTCTTTTCCCTTTTCTTAAGGCTTGTGGATATGGTATTTTCGGTGTATAAGGTTTCATTGGTGGAACGGTATTTTCTTTGGTTGGTGTTTCGGTTGGTTTTTCTTCAGTTTCTTCTTCTTAAACTTCTTCCTCCTCCTGATCTTGAATAATAGTATTATCGGTAGGAATGGGTGGTGGATCATATAAGAGACCACTTCGAGTGAATACAGCATTGATATGCTTATTTCTATTTTGTGGTGGACGATAATTCTTATCGTTTGATCCAGACGGTTTTGGATTGGATTGGGTGTTACTTGGTAATGTACCAGGAATTCGAGAAGAAAACCGATCAGAAAATCTACCAAATTTTTGTTCAAGGTCCTGGATAGAAACTTGATGATTTTTTTGACCTTGCTCAACTTTGGTTTTGAGATTAAAAAATTGAGTTTTTACAAACTCATTTGTAGTTCTTTGAGCAGTTACGAAATCTCGCACCATTTTTTTGAAATCAGATTCTTCCTTTTTATCGGAATTTGGTGGGTTTAGGTTGTCTGTTCAGGGTTGAAAATCACGGTTGTTATCCCTTTGTTGGCGGTCTTGCCAATTTCCAGAACTTCTTCTGTAATAATTACCACGAAAACCTCCTTCACGATATCCTCCTTGGACATAATTGGCTTCCTCTTCGTTAGGTCTATTCATAGGTTGGTCATCACACTCGGATGATGTGTGATTTCCTCCACAATTATTACAGCCGTCTCGCATTTCTTTCATTTTTCCTTTTATATCTTTGTATTGCGAGTCGATTTTAGAAGACAAGGCTTCTATTTTCTCCATGAGTTTTGAATTATCTGAACTTTCGGTGAAAGCAATAGTTTTCCATAGGGGTTTGGTTTTGGAATCTTTAGACCAATCGAGTTTAAGGAGTACTCGATCTTCGAGAAGTTGATATGCCTCGTTAGGTGTTTTGTAAAGAAAAATTCCTCCGGCATCAAGGATTGCTTGGGATGCTTCATCAAGACCATGATAAAAGATTTGGATTATTGTTCCTCGTTCTAAATTATGACCATGACAACTTCGAAGCAAATCTTTCATGCGAAGCCAAGCTTCAACAAGAGATTCATTAGGATTTTGTGAAAAAGCACGGATTTATCCCATTAGTCTATCATACATGGCAGGTGGAAAGAATCGGCTAACAAAAGCTTGCCTCATCTCCTCCCAAGTATTGATAGTTCCTGGGGTTAATTCGTTATACCATACTTTGGCATCTCCGGCGAGTGATGATGGAAAAAGTTTGAGCTTAATAGCATCGACATCGGTATTTCCATAACGAAACATGCCACAAATTTCAATGAATTCGGCAATGTGTTTATGCAGATCGGCCCGCGAACGGCCATCAAATTGACGGTCTTTGAGCATAGAAAGATGGTGACCTTTAATGATAAAGTTTTCACCAAGGTCGGCGACAACAATAGCAGCTCCAGGAGTAGGTGCTACGGTTCGATTGGCGGCCCACATGGGTTGATCGTCAGCCATGGGTATTGGTTTAAAAATATCAGAAATCGGATGTTTTTCGGAAAGATTATCAAACCAATTAAGAATAGATGAAGATCTCTTCTTACGAAACAAACTTTCAGGATCGGATAAAGGTGAACTAAGCTTTTCAGTATTAGAATGAGTGTTCATACAACTATCAAGAGAATTGAGTTAATTACCTAAACAAAAGAACAAGAAAATAAAATTTTCGAAAACAGAAAATTCTATCCGAATCGGTTGGATATCAAACCGATCGGATGGATGCTATGGTAAAATTAAAAAAATTGGGAAAGCCGATCAGATGGATGTCTATCCGATCGGTTGGATGCTACTGATTTTTTTTTTTTTTTTTTTAGAAAACGAACACGAAAAGAAACGGACTTTTAAAACTTAAAAGAAACACAACCAAAATCCCCGGCAACGGCGCCAAAAACTTGATGTGCTTTTTATTATGCAAGTTTTAAATTTATAAGGGTGAATTACCAAATCTAGAAACAACACATACGAGCAAGTGTACTCGTCTGTTATAGCAAGATATGATGGTAAGTCGGGATCGTTCACAGGGATTTGTGAGTGAATCAAAATATAAGTCTAAAAGTAAATCTCTAATGTACACAAATAAGATAATAAGCAAATTCAATAATATAAAAAAAACTACACTTGTTTAGACTAGTTTTCTACTTAATGACACACATGATTGTGATAACTTTTGATAACATGTTGGTTGTGATAATTAGATGGTGGTCTAATCCATCCAAGGTTCAAAAGGTATGGTGAATATCTTAAACGCAAGAACAAACTCATATTACAAATCAAATACTCTTAGGAAATGGTCATTACAAAAGGTAACCCATTCATAGACAAAAAAGTTACAATTGTTTATAAACATCTAAACTTTCGTCCAACTAAAGGTTTACAAACAATCCGATTTGATGTTATAAAAGCATTCTCATTACAATCATACTTCTTGTTTCCTTGTTTAGTCAAGAATAATTATGGTGAAAAACAATCATTCATAGACAAATGATTATAACTAGTTGAATAATAACAAATCTTTCGACCCTTGAAACTATTATCAATTAGTTAACCTTGGCTCAACAAATGTCACGATGAAACTTAAGGTACAATTGGTTCTTAGGATTGACTTGAAATTGAATTAAAACATGTTATCACAATCATAACTATCACTAAGCATAAAACATCATCAAAACAAGTGTAAAAAGACAACTAGCCACTCATAGCAAACATGCAAATAAACTCAGAATATTTAACATTAGAATCCATGGTTTTAAGTCTTACAATGCTTTGGAATTGATAACAATTGACAAGGTATTGATAACCTAAGTATTGGTGATGATTTCTTGAGATTTTTTGCCTCCAAATGTTGCATCCTTGGTCCTCCAAAGTTCCTGGTTCTTTCTGCACAAATTTTCCTTCTTTGAGAGCTAGATAATGATAATAATTGAGAGTAGTAATGAGAGTAAATGATCTCTTGAATTGTGTCTTCAATTGTGTACTCTTGGGGTCCTTTTAGGCTTGTCAAATACTCCTAGTAATGAATAGGGACATAAGTGTTAACAACCAAATAACATACACAAAAACACTAATAACGCTTAAAAACATGTTAACTTTGAGCGTTATCAGTACTACCATAGTTATTGGAAGGATTGTTGTTGAAAATACGGTTAGAGGGTGGACCGTTTGGTTGGTAACGATTAGGTGGATTGGAAGAATTGTTTTGGGGCATGTTTTGGTTTTGTTTCCACCTAAGATTCGGGTGATTTTTCCAAGAAGGGTTGTAGGAATCACCGTAAGGGTTTGGCTTGGGTTTGAAAGTGTACCACTTGTCTCCCGCTTCGTCAGTACGCGAGGATGCGTAATCCGTAAAAGCTTGTTCGGGGAATTCCACGCAATCACGAGTGTCATGGGGACCACTACATAATTTGCATGAAGGAGTGATTTTGTTCACTTGGCTTGAAGGCTTAGGAGCTTCGTAGGATTTCATGAGAAACTTGACTTGGTCCTCAAGTTCCATGATTCTACGGTCGGTAGTGCTAGAATTGTTCGAAGGCAAAGATATTGCCTTGACCGTTTTGTTCAAATCACGGGGATCATTCCAACTTTTGTTGTCATAGAGAGAAAGATCTTCTATGAGTTCCCATGATTCTTCCACACTTAGATCACGTAGCTTGCCACCGGCCGATTGGTTAATGGTTCGCCTTGTGGAGAGATCGATATGGTCATAGAAGATTTGGATTTGGAGCCAAAGATCTATGCCATGATGAGGGACTTCTTGGAGTAAGTCCTTGAAACGAGTCCATGCTTCATATAGAGTTTCACCTTGACGTTGTTGGAACATCAAGATATCATTTCTAAGCTTGGTAGTTCTCCCCGGTGGGAAAAATTGAGCAAAGAAACGAGAAGTGAGATCATCCCAAGAGGTGATGGATCCCTCTAGTAAACATTCAAGCCATTGACTAGCTTGATCACGTAGAGAGAATTGGAATATACGTAATCGGGTCGACTCTCTAGTTGCAACATCAAGGTCTATGGAATCTACGATTTTAAGGAAATCGTTGAGATGTTGATTAGGATATTCAGAACGAAGTCCATGGAATGCACATCCGCTTTGCACCAACCGGATGGTGTCGGATCGCAAGGGGACACATTGGCTCCTTGAGTGAGCTCAATGGTGTTTCGATAGCCTTGGTTACTAGGACGGGAATACACTCCTAAATTTCGAGGCCTAGGAGATTGGTTTGCTAGTGGTGGGTTTTGTGGGTGGTTTTGTTGTGGTGGGTTGATGGGTTCAAAGATATTACCACCTTCCATGATGTCGGATGGTAAAGGTTACGAACAAAGAAACAAAGAAATGAGATACACTAAAGAAAACCTAAAAAATAAAAATAAAACCTTTCTAGAAAGGAATCTAGCAAGTAGACCTAATAAAAAGAAATCCTGACCTAGACAATAACTATTCCCCGGTAGCGGCGCGAAAAACTTGATATGTGGGAATTGCGCCCTCGCAACAGGTTTTACCTCTCAAGGGATCTCAAGAAGCTTACAACCCCCACCAGGCAGTGTACCTGATCGTTGTAGTATAGTATAGTGACAAGTATCGGGGGATTGATCGTTCAACTCAGGAATAGTGTCGCTAGGATTAGAAAGCCTACTAAACTAGGTCTAGAGGTGAGGGATGATTCTTTTTGTATTTTTTATATTTTATGGAAAGCAAGTAAAATCTCGGGTTTTAAAGGAGTGGGCGGAATTAGTTGCTAACCACTAACCCAATTAACTAAGATGCAATCAAAATAAAATAAAAGAAATGAAAATTAAACTATTATACTAATGTGGTGGAAACAATAAGGAGAAAAGTTGTGTTTACTTAGATTTCATTAATCCCTAGATATCTTTTACATGTTGATTAGCTTGTTACAATTGCATGGATGACGGGTTATTGATGGATCTAAACACCTTGAACTTGTGTTAGATTGATACTTTGAATTATATCACTAAGTATGCGGAATCTACTTAATAACACTTAGAAGTTTGATTGTGAGTAAGACAGTTGTATATAAACAATGTATGTAAACAAACTATTAGCTCCAATATTATTAATGATAATAATACGAGTGATCTTGATATCACTAGGGTTACACCTTGAAGCTCTAAGAAAAACGTATATCAACTTATAACCTAGGATCTCCTTTTATAGCACAAGGAGTCCTCATCTACAAGATAAGTATAAAGCTAATAGAATAAGATATACACAAAATCTATTCTATATTTATCTAGACACGTTTCCTAACAGTTATCTAATAAGCAGTGGTAATATATTGTTCTTGCAGTGGTAATGAGTTTCCACTGCAAGTACAATCTTCTGCAGTTGTAACTTATTCTTTAGCCGTGGTAACTGTTAGTATAATTCCCAACAATCCTCCCCTAACTTATGATTAATACATAAATCAATAAGTTTCTTCAAGTAATCAATAAACATGAGGACAAGGGAATTCTTCCAAACACTTATCTTCTTCTTCTTAACTCTCTATCGGCTCTCACACTTTGATCATAAATCCTTTGCAGCAAATCATCTATGACTTCAGTTCTTTCCCAACACCTAAGCTTCTCTGACAATATCACTGTTAATACTCCAGCTCTCAATGGATATTCTTTCTCGGCCAGCATAAAAACATCAACTCCATCTTGAGTAGAAACATGATGCACATAACTTAAATCATAGAATTTCCACAAAGTTCTTGTACCATGAGCTTCAAATCTCCAGTATCTATCACTTGGATCAGGTTCATATAATCTTCTGAAGTGAACCCATAACTCCTTAGCTTTGACATCAACAAGTTCATCCTTTTGAAACTGATCTTGAACAATTCTCCACAAAGTATCCAAATCTTCTCTATCACAACATCTAACAATATCTTCAAAATCTCTGCAAATGTTTGTGACACTTCCATTTCTGATGATCTTCCAAGCAACACCAAAACTATCAGAAAAGATTTCCCAACCAACTACTGAATATTTTGCTTGTAGAGGTTCAATGTTAAGTACATCAGTTTCTATGAACAACATGTTTGTAACTTGCTGTTCAGTCAACTTGCTAGGACCTTCTTCTTCTTGAGATGATTTCTGAGTCTTCAACTTCTTTGCTTCTTTAGATTCAAGACTCACTCCAGTCCTTTTTGTCTTCATAGATAATGGTTCTTGATCCATTGGAATGAAGTTACTATCTTGTCTTTTGATTCTGTAGTAAATACCTTCAATCTGATCTTGTGACATTCCTTTGAATTGACCCATCTTCATATTACCAACATGACAACAAAAAGTCTTCATCTTAGAGATAATCTGTGCCTTTGTAGGTTTTCTTGGCTTCTTTTGACCTTTTCTTACATCCCCAATGATTTCAACAAGAGCCTGCTGATTCTTCATTTGAATGAAATCTTTAAGTTGAGCAGACCTTTGTTCTTCATCCAAGGTTGTATTTGCAATCAATTCAATAGCCTTCTTCCTAATTATTTGATCATTGTTAATCAAATAATCAATCTCTTCTTCTGTAGGCACATAGGTAAACAATGGAGGTTTCTCATGCATGACAGTTGGTGAGACACTTGAAATAGGTTCTGCCATAACAGCTTCAAGTTTATCCAACCTAGTTGCTTCCATAAAGCTAGCAACTTCATCTTCTTTAAGCTTTTTCTTTCTTTCATACTCTTCAGCTTGTTGTTGCTCTGCTAACCTTGCATCAAAATCAATCTGAGCTTGTTCAAACTTAGAAATCTTTCTTGTCTTTTGATCTGAAGCAATTACAATAGCCTTTCCTTTAACTGATCTTCTTCTGGCAGCTTCTTCCTCTGCAGTGGTAATTTCTTGACTAGCAGTGGGAACATTTTCACTTGCAGTGGTAATTTGTTGATCAGTGGGAACTTGTTCTGCTTCAGTGGAAATTGGTTGAGCAGTTCCAACTAAATCATCAAAGTTAAAACCTGCATCAGCATCCATATTTTCAAAATCCAATTTCCTCCCCTCAGTCTCAGCATCATCATCTTTTGCTTGAGCATCCTCAGAATCACTTAGCTCAGCAAAGTCTTTATCAAAACTTTTACTCCTCCCCTTAAGCTTTGCATCTATTTTCCTCCCCTGTTTGGAAGAATCTCCCAAAACCTTACTAGAACTTGCAGAAAACTCATCTGAAGGTGAAGATGATGATAAAACAACCTGAGATCTTTTCTTCTTGAGATTCTCAACTTCATTATGCAATTTGTGAATCTCATCCTTCAATTGATTCAGCTCTGTGGCATGTTGTTCTTTAATCTGTGCCAGATCTTTCTCCAGAGCTTGAACCTGCTTGACTAATTTGGTACAAATATCCATCAATTCATTTTGTTGCACACTGCCTTCATCACTTCCAACTGTGTAACCTGCTGGGAGAGGTGAATCATGAGGCATGGATTCAGGCTCTTCCCTAGTTGGACTAGGATTAAGCCTTGAACCACCACTGCTTGTGCCTACACCAAAAGGCTCAGCAACATGCAATGTTGAGATGAGAGAAGTTGGCTGTTTAGACCTTCTCTCATAAGTGTGAGTGACTGCAGGGGTATGTTGAATTGGTGGAACAACAATATTGGGTGTGTTTTGAGATGCAACTGGGATTGATGCATCCTCACCCTGTACTTGAGAAAGTTTAGCAAGCATTTGAGGTAAAAGTGGATGAACCTGCCCATTCCAAAGTTCTGAAGCCTTAGACATATTTTGAAAAACTTTTGGCTTAAGAGTGGATGGTTCATAAATTCTTTTGTGAGGTCGCAGTTGAAACTCATTTAACACTGCTTGCACAAACCTTGGATACATCAAAAATTTATATGTACTCCTTACATTGCCTTTCATATTATTAAAAATAAACTTTGACCAATTGAAAGTCCTATCTGTTGCCAAACAAACCAAAGGATAAGCCATGGTTGATGCAAATTGTTCATAAGATGTTTTCTTAGGACTTAGGCAATGTAGAAGAGTATGTATCAAAAATCTCCAATGGGGACAAAAACATCCTTTTCTAAAAGTGACTTTTTGTTCTGATGTATCATACCCCATTAAAGCAATATTTGTAAAAATTTCTGAATTAGGTAATGTGATGATACCATTGAGATCATCCAATTGGAGAATTCTCCTCAAGGATGACTCAGTAACATCAATAGTTACCCCATCAACTGTGGCTCGTAGAGCATCCACAGATTCTTGTGTGTCTCCCTGTTCAAGAGTTATGGACTCCACAGTGTTCCAGAACTATTTGATATGAGAGACATAGATTGTGGGATTATAGTTAAGGCATACCTTATGTGAGTTGCGTTTAGAAAATCCACAATCTGATGAAAAACAGGGCCACTTTTCTCATTCGACTTTTGTAAGTAGGCCACTTGGTTGTGCTCCTCGAAAAATTTTAGAATCGCCATGATGTTTGTGAAAAAGAGAATGAAAGTGTTAGTAATCAAGATAAAAATCAAGCCGTATGACAATGAATTTATACTAATAGGGTTTGAGGAGGTTGCGCAATGTGAATTATCTTTGGAAAGAATTATCTTTGGAAAAAGAATAATTTATAATAAGTAAGTAGATAATTCACAAAAGATTTTACCCTATTAATAAGTAATGACGGTTATTTTTACAACGGTTAGTAAAAAATAGATTACTGACACAACAGTTGTAACGGCTAGTCATCAGTGGAAAAATTACTCTTGCAGTGGTAACTGATGAACTAGCAGTGGTAAAATTTTCACAAAAATATCAAAGAGCAGTGGTTAATAAAACATGAACATTTGCTGCTCTTATCATAGTTTTTAGCAAACTACCAGCTATCAACGGATTTGATATGTCTTTACCATTAGCCGTTTGCTATGGACTAGCCAACTCTTGATCACATGGATGTATGGTGAGTTGATAACCTAGTTTTTGGTAAACTATCAACCATAAACGGATTTGATAAGTCTTTACCAGTAGCCGTTAGCTCTGGACTAGTTGATTCTTATGTTGATTAGACATGGTGAATCAATAACCATTTGTTGTGTGTCTATGATACACACCTTATTACTCCAATGACTCCAATAATATGGGTTGTTTGCATCAACTCAACTTAACCCATAAAACTTAACTCAAATTAACTTTTTAACCAAGTTACTATTCATAAAAATATCTTCCAAAAGTCAACCCGATAATAACCAAATTTACTCCTCCAACCTACCAAAACAAGTAGGAGTAAATATCCTTCATTAATTAGAATTCGACCTTGACTTTGCATATAAAAGGGGGCTCAACATCTTTTATCTTTCATCAACAATCTTCTTTAATAAACACAAACCCTATACAGCATCATGAGTTGGTTTCCACTTATCTACATCTCCTCTGATGATTCTTCTGATGAGGAAATCAGCTATTACTCAGATTCTGAAGAACTTTCTTCTGGATGGAGTGGATATTTTCCACCAAAGTCTGCAACTGCCACATCTTCAAGCATGAAGCCAAATAAGAAGATATCAGCTGATCCTGCTCCATCTCTTGAGTTTTATTCCAGCTCTTCATCAGATGATGACAATGACCCAACTTTTGATCTTTCCAAGGAACTCCCAAAGGCTCTTACCACAGCATTGACATCTGCAATAAACAACATGAAGTGGCCAGCTGTAGACAAGCCTACTCAAGCACCAAGGCCTCCCAAGCAAGTTCTGGGACTTGCTTGTCCAAGGAAACAACTCTCTTTTGATGACAAGAGAAAGAAAGTTTCCAAAGGCAAGCAGCAGTGTGAGGGAAAAGGAAAGAAACCCATGGAGTAGGTGTTAGGTTGTAGGTTCATGTCAAATGTGATGGTTTTCTTGTCTAGGTGATAATGTTTTCATGATGGTTGTGATGTACTCTTCCTTAATAATCAATAAAAGTACTTTTCTGATCTTGCTATTATCACCAATCCTTTCCACTGTTGTATGTTAATTACCACTGTGCACTTGATAACTCTGCATATAAGTTAGTAGAAAACCATACATACAATACAAACAATATTAGTACCTAAAAAGAGTATCCTGCAACACTGAAAAATATTTAGACATCAAAAGTTTATGGATTGAGCATCCCAATACCTGTTACCAAGTATTGAAACCTACCCACATCAAGCCCTTTTGTTAATAAATCAGCATAATTGTCATCAGTATGAATCTTGACAACATTAATAAGCTTTTTCTCAAAACAATCTCTAATAAAGTGATGTCTAATTTCAATATGTTTAGTTTTTGTGTGTTGCACAGGATTTTTAATAATGCAAATGGTACTACTATTGTCTATATAGATAATGGTGTTCATGAAATTGTACCCATAGTCCAATAATTGATTCTGAAGCCAAAGGATCTGAGCACAACAACTAGCAGCTGCAACACATTCTGCTTCAGTGGTTGAAGTAGCCACCATAGTTTGCTTCTTGCACTACCATGACACCAATCTACATCCAAGAAATTGACATCCTCCAGTAGTTGATCTTCTATCCAAACTTGCACCAGCATAGTCACTATCTGAGTATGTGATCAATTCCATTGGAGAGTCTCTTGGATACCATAATCCTAGATTAGGATAAGTCTTCAAGTATCTAAAAATCTTTTCCACTGCTGTCATATGTGATGTCTTTGGAGTCACCTGAAATCTTGCACAAGCACATACAGCAAACATGATATCAGGCCTTGATGAAGTAAGATACATCAAGGAACCAATCATAGATCTGTAAGTGTGAACATCAACATTAGCACCACTTGCATTCTTCAACAATAAGTGAGTGGTCTTGTCAGCAGGGGTATTGGAAGATTTTGCATCAGTAAACTTGAACTTCTTAATAATCTCAGCCACATACTTGTCTTGGCTGATAAATATGCCTTCCTTACTCTGTTGTACTTGTAGCCCCAAAAAGAATGTAAGTTCTCCCATAGAACTCATTTGAAATTCATCTTTCATTAGCTTCTCAAACTCTTTGCACATCTCTTGTTTAGTAGATCCAAAGATAATATCATCAACATATACTTGCACAAGAAGGATATCACCCTTGTCTTTCTTGATGAACAAAGTTTGATCAATTTTACCTCTATGAAACCCATTATTCAATAAATAATTAGCTAAGGTTTCATACCACTTCCTTGGAGCCTGATGTAAGCCATAAAGAGCCTTAACCACTTTGTAAACTTTATTTGGGTGTTGAGGATCTTCAAAGCCTGGAGGTTGAGAGACATATACCTCCTCATCAATAGTTCCATACAGAAAGGCACTCTTAACATCCATTTGATAGACTGTAAAGCCCATAAATGATGCATAGGCTAAGAATAATCTAATAGCCTCAATTCTTGCAACAGGAGCAAACACTTCTTCATAATCAATACCCTCTTCTTGAGTGTATCCTTGAGCAACCAATCTAGCTTTGTTCCTGATTACAATGCCTCTTTCATCTTTCTTATTTCTGAAAACCCATTTAGTACCAATGACCTTCATACCATCAGGCAAGTCACAAAGAACCCAAACCTTTTGAAGTTTAAACTGCAACAACTCTTCTTGCATAGCTTCAACCCAGCTAGATTCTCCTAGAGCCATATATACATTCTTAGGCTCCATCTGTGAGAGAAAGCAGAAAAACAAACACTCATTCTTCTTACTATGTTTCTTGGACTCATACACTTCACTTATGAACCCATGAATATCATCTTTCTTTGTCTGTCTTCTTGTCTTTACACCTGATTGAAGTTCACCAATAACATTATCAAGTGGATGCACTTTGTGAATGGTAGACTGTGATGTGCTAGAAATATCATATGTTGTAGGCATGTTTGAGATCTCTACATCATCACTTGGTGTTTCCTGAGAAGTATTATCCACATTTGGACTTACAGTGGAAACTTCTGGTGTAACAGTGGGAATTGAGTTACCACTGTTAGTAGGAATTTCTTTATTCACAGCATCTGCATCACTTGGTTTTTCAGAATTATCACCAAAGTCCCAAAGTGGCATAACAATTTGATCTTCATCATCTTTGCAAGCTTCATCTTCATCAATGAATTCTTCTGAATCTTCAAGATCTTTGTCTCCAGTACTTGAAGTGAGAGGAACATAATTCATTGTATTTGTTAATGTTTCAAGATCAAATAGCCAATCTGGACCTGAACCTGCCATGTTTGCTTTATTTTCAAGAAACTGAACATGCAAGTTCTCTTCAATCTTCTTTGTTCTTAAGTTATAGACTCTAAAAGCCTTGCTAACCATAGAGTATCCAACAAAGAAGCCTTCATCTGACTTTTCTTCAAATTTGCCCAGATGATCAATGGTATTGAGAATAGTAACATGACACCCAAATGGGCTCATAAACTCCAAAGTAGGAGGTCTTCCTCTGAACAACTCATAAGGTGTCTTGTTCTTTGTTTTGACCACTAAAACCCTATTTTGAATGTAACAAGCAGTGTTAACTGCTTCAGCCCAAAAAGTCACTGGAAGCTTAGAATCAGCTAACATGGTTCTAGCAGCCTCAATTAGTGTTCTATTTCTTCTTTCAGCAACTCCATTTTGTTGAGGAGTTCTTGCAACACTAAATTCTCTTTTAATACCTTTGTCTTTGCAGAAATCATCCATAACTTTATTCTTGAACTCTGTCCCATTGTCACACCTGATGATCTTGATTTTCTTTTCAAATTGATTTTCAACTTGAGTGATGAATGTCTTAAGGATGCCTGTGGTTTCATCTTTGGTACTCAAAAAGAAAACCCATGTAAATCTACTGAAATCATCAGTCACAACAAGACAATATTTCTTCAAATTGATGCTGCTCACAGAGGTAGGACCAAACAAGTCCATATGCAGCATAAAAAGTGGATGATTGATTGAATTGAATGCCTTGGTCTTGCATGAAGCTCTGTGTTGCTTTCCTTTGAGACAGGCAACACAAGTTTGGTCATTTTCAAATCTTTTCTCTGGTAGTCCTCTGACAATTCCATCTTTCACAATCTTGTTGATGGTCTTGAAGTTAACATGACCAAGTCTTCTGTGCCAAAGCATGGATTCATCCAAAGTGGCTTTAGCAAGCAAGCAAGTAACATCATTATTAGCCAATATGTTCTGCATGTCAATGCTATACAAATTTCCTTTTCTAGGGATTTTAAGCAAAATGTCACATTCATCTGGAAGCTTATAATCCTTAGATAAGATATAGCATTCATCTTCTGTGAATAGAACTCTATGCTTTTTGTCACACATCTGTGACACACTAAAGAGGTTGTACTTGAGTTCTTTCACATACTGCACGTCTTCAAAGTCAATGTTTCCAGCCTTGATTATTCCTTTGCCAGAAACTTTGCCACCAATTCCTCCTCCAAAGCTGACAAATTGTCCATCATAAGGTTGAAAGTCTGAAAGATAAGACTTATTGCCAGTCATGTGTCTGGAACATCCACTGTCTGAATATCCTTGATCATTAGTAGTCTTTGAATGTCCCTGCACACAAAATAGAGGAATTAGTTCCTTTTGGGGACCCAAGCCACAAATGACTTGGATCTGCCTCGTGTATCAATATAATTATATCTATCAAAGGTCATTGATACACCATAGGGATTGTTTGAGGTGATGGTTCCTTTTGGTTTCCATTCCCAACGAGCTGAGGCCTTAACAGCATTTCCCACATTTACCCTTTTCTTGTTAACAGACCTACCAGTGGTAACCTTTGGCCTTGCAGTGGTAACTGCTGCCTTAGCAGTGGAAACTGCTGATTTAGAAATTTTAGGTACCCACTTCTGATTATGGTTAACATTCTTTTCAAAATAGGTCTTTTTCCCTGTTTGAGTAGATTTAACAAAAGTAGTAACAGGGGGCTTAGGGTAAACTCTGTTATTATTTCTGGCAGTGACAACTGCTGGTCTAGCAGTGGAAACTGCTGGTCTAGCAGTGGAAATAGGTTTGATTCCAGAATGAAGCAAAACAGATCTGGGAATCATCTTGCTAAGAGTATTTGGGTGAGTCAAGTTATTAGCATTGTTTCTATTCACCCAAGTATTCCCAAACACTTCCCTTCTTCCCAAGTGGTAGGTACAGCCTTTAGCTAAATGGTCAAAGCTACCACATATATGACAGGGTTTGTTATTGAACACAAAGTCACTACCAAATTGCCTAGATTTGACATGATTCCAACTCCTCATATTGCCTCTAGGAGTTGGTGATCTACTTCTGTACATCTCTGCATATCTAGTAGTGGGCCTAGTAAAATTAGGTTGTGACCTAGGCTTCTCTTTGACTACCTCAGGAATACTTCTCTTAACCTCCACTTTAACATTTTCAGGAGTACTAGGTTTAGACTCAACATTCAAATTATCATCTTTAAGAGATGAGTCACTAGCACTCTCAAATACATCAACCTCAACCTGAACCTTTTCAATTTCAACTGGTTTAACAAACTTTGGTCCATAGGTCATAGGTAGATCCTGAAATTCTTCTAAACCTGTGTGAGCTAAGTCAATACCAGGAGGTGCTGGAACACCTCTTAGAGGTGGTGGAACAGTTTTGTATCCAAGACCTGATTTAGCTTTGCTCACAATTTGGGCTTCCCAAATTTTATCAATACTCTTTGATTGATGATCCAGTGTTTGCTTAGTTATCATTATATTCTCACTAGCCACTTTAACCTTTTCTAGTTCTTCTCTAAGAACCTTATTAACAGCAACCTGATAATCTAAGTCTCTTCTTAATACTGCAATATCATCATTGAACTTAGATTCATTTGCCCTATAATGCTCTAATTGAGTTTCTAAAACACTTAGGCCTCTTTTATGATTTGATAAGTTATAATTAGTATGAGTTAACTCTATGTGTTGCTCATTAAATTGTGCTTTAAGTTTCTCATACTCTTTTAAGGCCTTACAAGATTTAGAACAAGCATTATCAATTTGTACCTCAGAGTCAGAAAAAGCCATTAGTGCCACCATTGCAGACTCTGAATCATCTTCCTCTTCCTTAGTCATAAAGCTCCAATCAAAGCTCACTCCATCAATGGCCAATAGCCCCTTTGGCTCATCAGTAGTAGGTTCCTTCTTCTTGTCCTGCTTGTACCAAGTTAACCTGTTGTCAGACTTCCTTGGCTTCCTACACTCTCTGGCAAAGTGCCCCTTCTTATGACAATTGTAGCACTCCACCTTCTTCTTGTCAAAACCTACTGTTTCATTGCCACTGATGTTGATCTTTCTTCCAGTCTTCTTCCAAAACTTCTTTGTCCTCAAGCTTAGTAATGCCACTTGCCATTTAATGTCCATCTCCTCCATATCATCTTCATCAATTTGATCCAGATCCTCATGATTAAGAATTGAACCACCCACTTGACTTGATATAAAGGCATAAAAAGTAGTATCACTAAGCCCTGCAATCTGTCTTTTTGAGCTACCAGTGGAAACACTTCCACTAGCAGTGGAAACAACAATGTTAGCACTGTCATCATCACTATCACTTTCTTCATCTGAACTATCATCAAGAGATGATGATATAAGTGCTACACTTCCAGAACTTGAGCTTATTTTGCCAGCTTTCTTCAATCTTTGTTCAATAACCTTGAAGTTATTGTACAAGTCATTCAGTTTCATGGTCTCCAACTCTGGCTTATCTTCCCACATAGCAACATTGGTTCCAAACTCAGAGGGTAAGCTTCTTAAGAATTTTAGATTGAGGACTTCCTTTTCCACCTCAATTCCAAAAACAGTGAGTTGAGAAACAATCTTTTGTAGCCTTGTGATGATGCTATCAAGAGATTCATTACTTGTTGAACCAAAGTTTTCATAAGTTTGCTTCAGCAGAGTCTTTTGAGTCTTCTTGGTAAAATCATTACCACCAAAAACTTCACAGATCTCATCAAAGAGAGTTTTTGCAGTCTTGAACTTGCTGAATGCTACAACTTGATCTCTTGGAAGTGTCATCAGCAACAGACCTCTGGCCTTCAAATCATTCTTTAGTTGAAGTCTTTCATCATTAGTAACAGGGCCAGTGTTGAGCTTAATTACTTCCTTGCCACCAACCATCTCTGAAGTAGAGCCTGGTTTGAAAGAATTTCCAACCATGATGATCTCCCAAAGTGTGTAATCTTGGACCATAAAGAATTGTTCTATCATTAGCCTCCACATCTCAAAGTCATTCAACTTAAGCTTTGGAAGCTTAGCAGCAATGTTTGAGTTACTGGTTTCTGTCTCCATTGAATCTTCTGAGTGAACTTGAGTCTTCTAAATCAAAGTATCAAAGCCTGGCTCTGATACCACTTGATGGATCTAAACACCTTGAACTTGTGTTAGATTGATACTTTGAATTATATCACTAAGTATGCGGAATCTACTTAGTAACACTTAGAAGTTTGATTGTGAGTAAGACAGTTGTATATAAACAATGTATGTAAACAAACTATTAGCTCCAATATTATTAATGATAATAATACGAGTGATCTTGATATCACTAGGGTTACACCTTGAAGCTCTAAGAAAAACGTATATCAACTTATAACCTAGGATCTCCTTTTATAGCACAAGGAGTCCTCATCTACAAGATAAGTATAAAGCTAATAGAATAAGATATACACAAAATCTATTCTATATTTATCTAGACACGTTTCCTAACAGTTATCTAATAAGCAGTGGTAATATATTGTTCTTGCAGTGGTAATGAGTTTCCACTGCAAGTACAATCTTCTGCAGTTGTAACTTCTTCTTTTGCCGTGGTAACTGTTAGTATAATTCCCAACAGTTATATTCCTTAATACCAGTCGTAGGGCTGTGTACAATATTCATTAACTCTATAAGATCCTACTTCACTCCTATGTCGAGCCGTTAGAAGCTCCTAACATGGGATCATTAGAATTCTCCTACGCATTAAATACAATCAAAGATCGTAGTACACCTCTGATCATGTTTCTTAAGACGTTCAAGCAAGTTACCAATGGAAGTCTGCCAGTTTTCTTAAGCCTAACATCGAATACAATCATCCGTAACAATTATAAACAAACAATCAACCAATAATCAACATCTAGGTTTCACTACATCTAAGCAAACACAATAACAGTCTAGCCTAGCATGTTAAAAAGAAGACAAGCGTAAAATATAATCACACAACACACAGACATATTGAATGATTTGAATAAGTACTTATCTTCAATTAAACATGGAAGAATCAAGGGGTTGAAACCCTTGAAAAAGCTGTAAAATTCGTCTTAGGGTTTATGCCTAAATATCCCACACAAAGTTCCACCCTTAATGAATGAAATTTAGAAAACTATATATATATATATTTTACACCTTGACGGCGTCACGGTATAGCTTGTGACGCCGTCAACTCGCCGCATGATGAAATTCGTATTGCCTAGATCCACTTCTAACGCCGTCATGTAGGAATGAGCTCTAGGCCGTCACATGTAACTTGCTCTTGACGGCCTTGGTGACGCCGTCATGCACAAATGCCTTGAAATCTTTCTGGGCCATCACGTGTATTTTCCACTTCCACCTCTTTTGCCACTCTTGACACCGTCATGTGTAAACCCTTGACGTCGTCAGGTACTGTTCCCAGCAAGGAATTTTGAGACTTTGCCGTTTTCTTCACTTTTATGCTAAAAAAACGTCCAAAATGCTTCCTTTTCCAGATTTCTCTCCAAAAGTACCTAAAATGACAAAAGGAACGATTTAGAGCAATATTTGATCAAATAATCTCGAATTCGGGCTTAAATGACCCCTTAAAAGCGGTACACTTTTCGCCTCATCACATGCATCATATGAATGTTTCGGCCCCTTGTATTAATTCGCAACGTATGCAGTTACATCGTTCCAAAACTCATTAGAATTTTTAGAATTTCCTTTAGAAATCTACTCTCGGACACGTTGAACCAAGATTTACACAAAAGTATCTCTTCCTCTTCGGTCCATGGTTCATTATCTCCATTGGTATTTTTCTTGGATTGTTTCAACTTTCTTGTATATTTCCTTTCGACAGGAGAGTCGGAATGAACGGGTTCGGATAGACCTTCTGGACCTTGAAAGGGATAAAAAGATTGAGAACCGACGCATCATAATGGCTCGAGTTCGCATCATCAAGATTAAAAGGCGGGATCGGAGAAGATTGAGAAGGTTGGTTATATGGTGGTGATGCCATAGTGGATAATACATTTAATTTTGTGCGTGTTGGTTACAAAATTAAACCTAATACGGATTAATGAAATTTGGTGAAGGTATTGGTTGGTGACCGAAATTAATAGGTGGTGATTGGCCATGTAAAATAAAATTTGGATTGGTTGTTATCAGAATGTTTGATTGTTGTCGGGATTTTAGTGTTTTGTTTTGGAGAGGATTTTTTTAGACATTGTTTGAGTTTGAAAAATGAATAAAAGAAGTATGAAAAAATGAAGAAGATATTAGGGTTTTATAGAGCGAAAAAGTGGGGTTTAAAAAAGGTTATTATTATTGTTATTATTATTATTTTTTAAGTAGGTCTAACGTTAAAAAATGATGGGAGGTGTGCACATTTATTTGGTTGGCTGACGAATCGAGTAAATGAAAAACTTGAGTGTTTGATTGATTGCATTCGGTTGCCCTAGGGGATATAACGCGGTTAACTACTCGGTTGGAGGGCCAACTAATCGGGCCATTAGTGTTAACCTTATGGGCTAGTTGGGAGGGGCCTACCGTTAGTCCCCTAGTCCCTTCGCCTGTGAGTGTTACTATGTTAGCTACTTAGCTTCAAAAGACAAAAGATATCTTAGTTTTATACAAATTTGTTGAAAGGAAGTTTGATCGATAACACCTATATCATCGTTAATATTACGCGACATACGGCCATGGTGCATGTTACCGTAAATCAGGGTCCATTTTTCTATTTTTCCATGACACAAGCCAAGTTGTAAAATCTTATCTCCAATCTAAATTTCACAATATAGACCTTGTTTATTCTCTCATTTTCATTCACAAGAATTTATAATAATAGATGGAGTTGCATAAAGTATTATTACAACTATATACCCAAACAAGGCTTGAGCTGTTTACTTAATTAAGTGGTTTAAAGATATATCTATTTTAGCATTTTAATAAAGATTTAAAATCATTTACGAGACCAATTATCATCCTTCATTTCCATTTGATCCAATAGATGAGATTAAATCTAACATTAAAAATATATATATATATATATATATATATATATATATATATATATATATATATATATATATATATATATATATATATATATATATATATATATATATATATATATATATATATATATATATATATATATATTTAATAATAGATGGAGTTGCATAAAGTATTATTACAACTATATACCCAAACAAGGCTTTAGCGGTTTACTTAATTAAGTGGTTTAGAAATATATCTTTTTTAGCACTTTAATAAAGATTTAAAATCATTTACGGGACAAATTCTTACCTTTTATTTCCATTTGTTCCAATAGATGAGATTAAACTCAACATTTAAAAAAAAACATATTTCTTTTAATATTCATATCTCTGAAACTATTAATCATTAAGTGAAAAAAATATACAATCACAACGAACATTTAATTATCTTTTTATATATGGACACTTTGATATAGTTTCGGGAAAAAAAATCATTTTGTTCACGTTTTTTATTTTTCAGTTTTTTTCGTTATTGAAGCTTTCATGGGAAATCATATGTGATATTGTTGTTAAATGGCATATGATTTTATTATATATCATATGTGATTTAATACTAATTAACATATGATTTTTTATAGTATTCAAATTAGAGTTTAATCACATGTGATTTCTCATGCAAATTTAAACAACGAAGAAAAAGACGAAAAAACGTAAAAAAAAATAAACAAAAAAAGTGAAAAAAATGAAGAATTTTTTTTTTTCCTCGAAAGTATGTCAAGTGCTCGACTATAGAAAGATAGTTAAATGTTAGTCGTGAGAGTATAATTTGTTTTTTATTAATGATTAACGGTTCATTCGATATTTAATTTAAGAAAATAAGTGAAATATTAAAATGATTTTAATCTCAACATTGATTTCTTTTTAGATAGATGGTGGAGATGAATCCTTTGGTATGTGAGAAAAGTTTGATATGTAAAATAACTCTCGTCTTTAATTAAAAGAGAGAATGTTTTAAAGTCCTCCCAAATAAAAGAAGATAAAGGTTTGAGCTCACACATTAAGTGAAAAAGAAACACCCCTAGTCTAATGGTGAGCACATATGACCGCGGTCACGACTGACACATCAACGTTAAATCAGTTTTCTCTGTCTACAACTTCCTCATGACTAACTTAGTGTAAAAAGACAACCGCGGTTATCTAACAACCCACAAATTCTCATTACTATCATTCCCATTAAAAAAAACTTATAGTAGGTATTTCACAGGTAAATTTTTGCCTTTTATGTTCATTTATTACTTGCATTACTCACTAGTCTTGCTCACGTACCCATACAAGCCAAATAACTCAACACTCACATCCTATAAACCCCTGGTATGTCAAGCATAAGATCACCACAACACCATAATAAGTAATCGACCAATCTAACACACTAAATATATCACAAAACCCTAATAAACCTTAATTAAACCCTAATTAGGTCTATGTGCTTACTAAACCCTATATGCTTGACTAAACTAGTTTGAAAGTGTCTAAGGCTTAAGTATGAGTTACCTTAGAAACATTAGGATACTATAGGGCCATTAGGCACTAGTACAACCCCTTAGAACTTAGGTACAAGTCCCTTAAGCACAAAACCATAACTAGGTCATAACTTCCTAGAATTAGGTCTAAAATATCCCAAAACTTCACTATAGGTTACTACCACTTAGTATAAGTCTCTTAGGACCTAGTATCAGTCATTAGGCACTCATAGGACACGAATATAGACACTAAACCATAGGATAAACCCTAATCTCCCACTAAACACAAATAAGTCATTTAGGTCACATAATTAGGTCAAACCTTCCCAAATCTTTCCCATAAGCTACCACCACTTAGTATAAGTATCTTAGGACCTAGGATTAGTCACTAAACACTCGTAGGAACCTAACCTAGGCACTAAACCTTAGGTAAAACCATAAACTCTCACTAAGTAAAACTAGGTCTAAACTTAACCTAAATTAGTAAAACCTAAAATAAGCATCTCAAACACCTAAACCAAGCACCCTAGCACCTCTCCCTAGTTAAGCTAGCACCCTATCACCTCACAAGCACCCACACAAGTAGGTGCATCACCTACTTGTCACCACCTTGCCCAAACCACCTTCCTCGGCCTCCTACCACCACAACCGGCCTACCTCAGCCCCTAGCTACCTCCTAGCTCTTCCTTGTCACGACTAGACCTGCCAAAACCACTCCTCTAGCCTTGCTTACTCAAACTCCCCCCTCGACACATGGCAACCCTTTTACTTGGTCGCTACTCCATACGCACTCTATAAATACCTCCTCCTCCCTCCATTTCATTCCACACCTCTTCTCCTATTTAAATCACATACATTCAATAGTATTAAATCCCTAGAAGTCGAGCATAGAAGCTTGGGTAGTGTTGAGTTGTGGTTTTGGCCGAGAGATCCCCTAGAAACCCTAAAACCCTCGTTAACCCATCCCTTGTCAAGTAAGCTTTATAATCTAGTTTCTTTAGCTTTATTTTAGTCTTAGGATAGTATTAGGATGCCTTAGAGCCCCTAGGAACCCTTGCCTAAGCCTTGGTCATAATCATTTGCTAGTTTTCTTTTTAAAACCCTAATTATAGATAAAACCCTAAATACATAGTATAAGCCCTTTTCATAAGCCCTAAGCTAGTTTAGATAACTTAAATAAGCTAATATTAGTTAAACATAAGCTAGGAACTTAGTTGTTACATAAAAATATAGTTTACATGCAATTAGGACTAGTTTTGCAAAACTTTACATGAATAAGGGTATATATTATAAATTCCTGAAACTATAAAGTCTAGGGACTGTTTTTGATATTTCCTAGAATTTATAAGTGTAAGGACACATTTTACAAAGTATAAAAACCTTAGGATAGAAACTAAGATAAGTTATAAACTAAAAAGGACTAGTTATGCAAATATTATAAAGTTAAAGGACTAAATGGTAAATATAGAAAACTTATGAGTCCAAGGGTTAATTATGTCATTTTCTAAAAATATAGAAGTCTAGGGACTAATTGTGTCAAGTATGAATAGTTATAAGTATAAATAATATAAGTATTATAAGTTTAGGGTAGAAAATGTAAATATATAAACTATAAAGGTATAAAGTGAATATATATATATATATATATATATATATATATATATATATATATATAAACCTAATTAAAGTTAGAAGCATAACACAATAATAGGGAGCTTCATGTAAAGGAGTACCATGTGGATATTTCGTTTTGACGAGTTTGCTGGGTTTACGAATTAAAGTGCCCTGACTCCTCAAATGATTATTGCATGTACTTCTAGATTATGATGGCCCGAACGGTGTTATGGTTATAACTTAACTTAATAACAATATAGCTCAATAGTAGGGAGCTTCACGTGAGGAGTATTAACTTCTGAATTATGATGGTCCGAACGGTATTATGTTGATACCATAATACAATAATAGGGAGCTTTATGTGAGAAGTCATATACTTCTGGATTGTGATGGCCCGAACGGTGTTATATTATATCTAAAACATTAACGAACCTAAGAATAATAACTTAAGAAACTTAAACAAGATAACTAAGGCTTGACATATATCCAAACCAACAACACACTAGGATACGTGAGTAAGGCAGTCTAGTTCCCGAGTCACTTTTTGCATCAATTAGATTTCCCTAAATCCAGGTGAGTTCATAGCCTCATACTCTTTTTAGAAACTTTCACTCTAAATGCTTTACAAGCCCTATGAGGGGATACATGTTATTTGCTTTACTTAAAACCGAATACAAGTCTTTTTCTTCGGTTTTTGCACAAGTAAACTAACTGCCACCGCTACATAACCAAAAATTCATGAATATAATCGTTTGAGATATTTTACCCACGCGAACGCGAATATAGTTGATAGATCTATTGGAGTTTGACAACTCCCGTTGGTATTAACATCTTTCTGGATGGTACCAATAAGTACTATATTGATTAACTTTGACAAGTTATCCTTCTCCTCATGTTTGGGTCTGCAACCCCCATGACCCGGATTGTTTACGTGTGGTTCATGAGCTTAGTGCAACATACCCCACTCATGATAATTGTGCATGCATCACAATTATCACACACACTAAATTTTCCCAGATGGGTGTAACAACAGAACCCAGAGAACTTGTATTCACTAACACCTAAACCTATGACTCTCACTCAACACCTAGTGTTGACTTTTAAGCATGTATTCTAGGTATATCACTTTTACGGAGATATGGCAGAAGGAGGCACTGAACTCGAAGGACTTTCAAACCGGTTATCATTCAAAAATAACCAAAAACCTAGACTTTGGGACCTCAGCAAAAGTAAAAGTATACCTTTTACTAATAAAACTCTGATAATTAAATGAATGATAACTAAAAATTTTAAACGTCTCTTTTCGAGTCATTTTCTATTACTGTAACAGTGATATTATGAAGTAATACCCCAAACACTTAATCCGCTGCGATCAGTGAAAAATGAAGGTGTTACATGTTACTACAAAGAAACCCACCTAAACACAAAAAATAATAATAATAATAATAATAATAATAATAATAATATCATGAAAACACCCCCACAGAATAACTTCACACAACTCGGGCAAATATACTACCGAAGTCTTGCAAAATACCACGTTAAACGCCTTCTTTTTGTGAATTTCCAGTGGAGGACGTGTTCTTTCTGTGGGGTGACCGGGTCACGGTACAAGCCACAAAACCAAATAACATACTACCAAATAAATAACACGACATGCAATACCCACTTTCACATGAGATATTTGAGGAAAAATTTTAAAAAACACTATGTTCTTTACAAAATAAAAAGTAGATTGCGTTTTATTAGATTCTCAATGCAATTTTTTTCCTAAAAGCATTTCTGATGTTAACATTAAAAATTTGCACTAAAACAGTGTAAAAATGACATCTTTGTAGCATATACTTGCATCAAATAAATGTTACTCCAATGTATAGCATTAAACATTTTTAACTTACAAGTCGATATTAAGAATATAAAATGTAGTTGAAATAACATACATCAATATTGGATTAATCGTAAACATATCAACGTAAAACTTATAAAATTATAGTTTCTATAAATTAGATTTTATTTTTTTAGTTAAGTATAAAAGGTTTAATAAATATGTGGAGTTTAAATAAAATGAATAATATTAGTGTGAAATATAGTGTGACACTATATTTAGTGTTTTACTATTCATAGCGCTAAGTTAGTGTCTAGTATAATGCTAACATTAGAGAAGGTTTTTGATTCATTTTGGCACTACATTAGTGCAAAAAGCACTTTTAGTGCCAACATTAGAGATGCTCTAAGTAATTTCTTTTAGGTTGTGTTATACAAACCATACATATATTGTCACATCAAGGAGGGTTTGGTGAAACCGTATAACACTTGATGCATACCATATAAACCGGCGATACGTGCAATAATCGTTGGAGGTCCAAATAACTTGCCCCATTTCTAATGAAAAATACTAGATTCACTCAATCTTTACAAAATTTCTCCCACACGCTGATGTGGAGCCACATCAGCGTGTGGGAGAAATTTTGTAAAAATTGAGTGGGTGTAGCACATCTCATTTCTAATATCTGATCAATATCTTGTCTTGGTAATTTGAAATTCTGCAACTTATCCTAAAATTTATACATGTCATTATGTCAAACTGTTTACGTAACAAAAATTCCACTCACAATAAAAAAGTGATAACTTTGTACTTAATTCATAGCATCACATGCATGAGATTCCAATGTGGAACGTGAAAATATCAAGTAAGGATATTGTAATAGAAGAATAGTGTTTTGGATCGAAGGGAGTTGCTGATAAATTATGGGAAGATATGTATACATTGTTTTATTTGATACACACTTGTATAACACTTGTATTCACCAAAATAAATGGTGTAGATAATCAGCTCACTAAAACTACGCATTGCTTTTACTTGTCATTATACAAATTAATTACCGGTTGTTGATTGATCAACAATTATCGATATGCATCTGTAAGAAAAAGGTAGATGTACAATGCTTTATTAAATTGAAAACATAAACTCAAACAAAAAACCCAATTGAAAAAAAAAAAAAAAAAAAAAAAAAAAAAAAAAAAAAAAAAAAATCAATTAATGTACGACAGTACTTTGGCGGGTTTTAGCACTGAAATGTCACTCTACTTTCACATAATATCTAATTCAGTCACTCTACTAATTTTTCTTTTAAAACCATCACTATAATAAGAAAACCGTTTACTTTCATCACTACTACTGGTCTAGCCGGTGAAAAGGGCATGATGTGGCACACATGAATTACTTGGCATTAAAATTAATTAATTAAATAATTTTGGGGATTAAACCCTAGTATTGATATGTCGTCATATACTTTCACTCGTAAAAAACACACAACCATCTCATAAACGGTTCATCTTCATGCACATTTGATCTTGAAAGTTCATCTTCATACATAAGGTAATTTATCTATTTTCACATGTAACTTGTTAACAGGGCTTCAATTTATGTTTATTTGTTATGTTTTGTTTCAGATGGCATCATCTTCATGTTCTACTCAAACAACCATAAACTTTCATTATGGTGGAGTCTTTGAAGCAAACCCTATTTTGTATGATTATGGTATGCTTAAGAAACTCGAAAATGTAAACTTAATTTCGATGGATTACTCTCAGGTTGTTTCTTATCTAGAAACTGAAAGTCACTCTATTTGCAAAGGTTTATACTTTCATGTGCCTGGTACGAATTTAGAAGATGGTTTAAGGTCTTTAAAAAGTGATGTTGGTTTGCGTAATTGTAGACAATATGCTCTTAGGAATAATGGTGAAATAGATATTTACATGGCACATTCTGAGTTTAGTGAACATATTAGAGCAGATAGTGATGTTAGTGAAAGCGAGGATGATGATTATGATGTTTATTCGGTTTACAGCTCTGATAATGATGACACTGCATCATTAGATCACTTGTCTGATGGTGAAGATGAAGTAGTTGACGTAAGAACACAAAAAACAGTCCCTAAAACAAAGAAGAAACCGACTAAAATGTTTGATGATAACTTTTTGGCTAGATTGTTCAACGGAATAGAAAGAGAAAAATATATTGAAAAGGAGGTAGGTCCTGATGATGAGTTTAATGTTGAAGATCAGGATAAACTAGGAGATCATTGGCCAATTCACAACCCGAACACGAAATGGAAGTTCATGAGACATGTTTTAGGTGAAAGGTTTGAGGGAGTAGAACAGTTAAAGAGATGTGTGGCATTCTATGCACTTGCTAATGGCTTGAAACTATACTATGAAAGAAATGAAAGTAAAAGACTACTAGTGAGATGCAGTAGAGGCAATAATGGAAAAGCAATGTGTCCTTATAGACTGTGGGCATCTTGGATGCAAAAAGAGAGATCTTTTCAAGTTAAGACATTAGTTGATGAACATACATGTTCTAGGACATATGAATATGGTAGTCTAATCACGTGTAACTGGATTGCTAGGAACTATGCCAAGAAGATTATGGCAAACCCTAACATGAAGGTTAATGAAATACAAGATGCCATTCTAAAAAAATACAAGTGTAGAGTGACTTTTGGTCAAGCTAGAAGAGGAAAGATCAAAGCTTTGGAGCAGTATGAGACATGCTTAGAAGACCATTCTGCTAAGTTATGGTCCTATGCACAAGAAATCATAACTTCAAACCCGGGAAGTACTTGTTTAATGGGTGTTAATCCAATGCCAGATGGAAAGACTTATTTCAAATGCTTTTATGTTTGTTTTAAAGGACTAAAACAAGGGTGGTTAGAAGGGTGTAGAAGGGTTATAGGTTTAGATGGGTGCTTTTTGAAAACTATTTGTAAAGGCGAGTTGCTTTCGGCTGTTGGGAGGGATGGCAATAATCAAGTATATCCAATAGCATGTAGCTTTTAAAGTAGATGAAATGAACATGACATGTAGTTGTAGGCAGTGGCAATTAAATGGGATACCATGTGCTCATGGTTGTGCGGCCATATATTTTTTACACAAAGATCCAGACAAGTATGTATCTGAATGGTACACAAAATCAATGTTTGTTTCTGTTTACCAACATTTTATCTACCCATTAGATGGCATGGACCAGTGGGCACCAACTGAATATCAAAACCCATTGCCTCCTGTTATCAGAAGAATGCCAGGCAAGCGACGAACCAAAAGGAGAAAAGATGCTAGTGAGGGTAATGATAAAAATAGAACTAGAGTTAGTCGTGTAGGAAGGATCATACATTGTAAGATTTGTCATCAAGCAGGGCACAATAGAAGAGGCTGTAAAGCAGGTGGTGGTAATACTGGAACACAAGCTGCAAATGGTGGTGTTGGGAGAACGAAAAATATGGTTAGGAGGGGTGGATCAAGTGCTGGTTGGAGTTTTTCAAGTGCTCAGTAAAAAGGGAAGAACATACTTTTGTGACTTTTTAACACTGCTCATCCTTTGTTTCCAATGATACTTTAATTTATCTATTAGAACATGTTTGTTCTTGTTATGACAGTGCCACATGAAGATATTTGTCTTTTTGAAACTATGGCAATTAACATGTTGGTTTTTTTTTTTTATTTATGATATTACTACTTTTACTTATTTTATTTGTTTGGATGTACTGCAACAATATCTTTTTCATCTGAATTCGTGTTTGTGTATTGCTGCAACCATTGGTGTGATATCTGTTTGTTTGTGTTACTGATATTGGAGTTGTGGCTGCAAATTTTGGTTTAGTTCTCCTTCAATATCAGTTTGGATCATAAGTGTTTTAATATGTGGTATATTTTTTACGGGAATTGTGGACATATACAATAAAATAATGTGACAATGGTTACTAGTATGAATTGGAGTAAAAAAACAATGATGTGAAAAAAGTGCACAATTTATTATACTGTAACCGGTTAAGAAGGTTGCAAGTTTTGTCAAATGATGTAAGTGCAAATTTTTGAATGGTTTGATGACTAAAATAAACACTATTATTAGTAAAATGATGGTTTTAAAAGAAAAATTAGTAGAGTGACTAAACTAGATATTATGTGAAAGTAGAGTGACTTTTCAGTGCTAAAACCCGTACTTTGGCGCATATGAAGGGTAGGGGTATGGGGGCACCGGTTTGGCTCAATCCAAAAGCCTTCCGCCTTTGTTTGGCGCAAAATGGAGTTACCACACCTAATCTTCTAAGAATCTAACATATGGGAATTTTGAAAATATCACAAAGCATTTATTGGAAATGAGGTTTAGAGTAAAAAAAAAAATGGTCTATCTTTTCCGGTAGTCAATATAGCTCAAACAAATATATCCAAGACATAAAATTAAATCTTAATTATTGTTGATTGTATTTTTTTTATTAGTGTTAAATAAAAATAAAAGTGTAAATATGAAAAGGTTGATTGCTATTTCGAGTTTTGACATGAGATATTCTGGTTTTAGAAATGCACTTTACAAAACAAGTGTTCTAGATGACAAGAATTTAACCATTAGTGGTTACAAACGTGAAGCAAGAAACATGTAACTCCTACCTGTTTCTACTATAGTTGGGCCAAACTTGTTGGATTTTCCTTCTCTGCCCACCAATCGCATCTTATCTACAATCAACTGTTCACACTTCACTCCTTTTATGATCCAAGAAAACAAATATGTTAAGAAATTTCTAATACAAATGTATTACTACGTATAAATTTATCTTAAAATATAAAAAAAACAAGTTTTATATAATGTGCCGAAAAAAATATGAGTTTCGAGTAAATATTTTAGATGAGTTAATTTGAGGTATCCACCTAATAAAATATACTCCGGCTGTTTACACCTAACTAAGTTGAAAAAGTATAAAAAGTATATAATTAATATATATAAAATTTGTTTGTTTATAATTGTTAGTTTAAGCAAAACCAAACTTCATCTCTCCAAACAAAAAACATTTCTACATTAGGATATTATTTGTACGTCACCACTTTATTATTATTATTATTATTATTATTATTATTATTATTATTATTATTATTATTATTATTATTATTATTGCACTTGCACAATTTAAAATGAGCTAATTTAGATTGCCCAAATATTAACATTCATAATGCAAATAAATTAAATTAAAATATACTTTTATCTTATTACTTACTCCGTCCCATTTACTGTCCATATTTTCATTTTAGGTTTTCTTAAATTAAATGTCCACTTAAAAAAAAAAATTATCATATTGCTCGTACCTGAAGTTATTATTACAAATATTAAAGAAGTTTTAAATTAATTAGTTAAGTTAAAACTGTTATTCGGCAAAAAATAAGAAAAATAAATTTATAATAATGATATTTTTGTAGACAATTATTTTAAGACGGATAAAGTATAATTTTCAATAACTAAGCATGATTAGTAAATCCAAATATCAATCCCTTTATGTTTTCTTTGTGTAACTTATCTTAGGGGGTGTTTCTTTTTTTTTATTAGCTAAAGGATGTGTGGGGCTTATGTGAGACCCACGGCTGTTAAATGATCTTAATGGGGAGAGTCTTCATTATACCACTCACATAGGGATAGAGGCACTAATGAAAAAATAGTGGACTCCACATAAAAAAACATTATTATATAATTTGTGAAACCCATTCCCTTAGTTAAGGGAAAAAGAAACACCAATCTTTTTTATCTTAGCAAACTTTTGTTAATCTTTTTTATTTTAACAAATTTACGTTAATCTAACCATGTTAGATAAACTCCACCAAAAAAAAAAAAAAAAACACATACGTAATCATCATCATTTTATATAATTCAAACACCAATTAATAATTGACCCAAATTATAAAATATCTCAAACACCCATCTCCTTTTTCCTTTATATATACCCTCACCCTATCACACCCCACCATTCACCATTCCAAACATCTCATCATCACCCAACCATGACGAAAATGGCTACCACCATTCTCCTCCTCCTCACTCTCTTCACGCTCTCACGCGCCGCCGACATGTCCATCCTCAACTTCAACCTACGTACAGACGATGAAGTCAAAGCGTTGTACGAATCATGGCTAGTACAACATGGGAAAACATACAACGCCTTGGGAGAAAAGGATCGTAGGTTTGAGATCTTTAAGGATAACTTAAAGTTTATAGATGAGCATAACTCAGTTGACCGGAGTTACAAAGTTGGGTTGAACAAGTTTGCTGATCTGAGTAATGAAGAGTACCGTACGATGTATACTGGTGTGAAGAAGAACAAGAACTTAGGTTTGAATAAGGTTAAGAGTGATAGATATGTTTTGCGGTCGGGTGAATCTTTGCCGGAGTCTGTTGATTGGAGAGAGAAAGGTGCTGTTGCTGCTGTTAAAGATCAAGGATCCTGTGGTATGTATATATATTTTTATTTTTTGGTAAAGTTTTTGAGTTATTATTACTACTCCTATGAAAAAAGTATATCATGATTATTTTTTTTAAGTAAGATTTTTTTTTTTTTTTTTAATTATTTTATATGATTATTTTTTAGGTGAGTTATTTATTTATTTTTGATTGTTTTTGTTTTAGTTAAAGTGGTTAGATTTGTTTATGAGAGAGTTTATCATGATTGTTGTATAGAACTAACTTAGCTATGATTACGGAGTATAATTTTTTATTTATTTATTTATTTTTTTTTTTTTGTTAATCTAGATTGTGTTTTTTTGTTGCTTAAAGGGGGTGTTTGGAATTTTTACTGCAACAAGTACAGAGTAGTTTAAGTAGTTTATTATCTGATGTTTGTGTTTTTTGTGACTAGGGTTTGGATAGTTTGGTTTAGTGTTATTGTTACAAAAAAACCATGTATAGTCCCTCAGTTTTATTGAAAATACGGTTGAGTCTAGTAATTGTATGGTTGATTTGGTCTTTCAGTTTTGAAAATTCGCTTTATTATCTCAAGTTTTTATATAAAGAGATTAACTGTAGGAAATCGATTGATCAATAAAAACTTGTGAGAATTTAACTACTCGCAAATTGTTACACTGGATCAACTAACAAAATAGTAGATAATTGCCTTATCAATGTAGAATTTTTATTTGACGTTAACCATTATTTTGAGTTGTTCTTAGGTGTGGATACAATATAGTAACACTTATCTTTGGGTTAAATAAACTAAATGTTTATAAGGCGATGACGATGTGCAAACACCCTTCTTTTTGCTTGATGAGTTTGAAAGCGGCTTACCATGACCCTATAAAGACTGATTAACAATCGCGTGGTCTGATCAAATTTATACTAATTGCAGGGAGTTGCTGGGCATTCTCAACCACTGGAGCCGTGGAAGGTATCAACCAGATTTTTACTGGTGACTTGATCTCTGTCTCAGAACAAGAGCTTGTTGATTGTGATACATCTTACAACCAAGGATGCAATGGTGGTCTTATGGACTACGCTTTCGAGTTCATCATCAAAAACGGTGGAATCGACACTGAAGAAGACTACCCTTACACTGGCAGAGATGGCAGATGTGACGCAACCAGGGTTTGTACTTCTTGCCATATCTATTATTTAATTAATTATTAGACTGCCCTTATCGGTCACCATAAAACACGCTTATCAATCTCACCACACTCACCTTTTTATTATGGGGCAATTGCATCTATATCCCTACTAAAGTTCAATATGATACCCACTTTATACAAATAAACCCCACTAATAATCCCACATACACTCATAAACCAAATAAATAATAAAAATTATGCACAGAAACCGAGTGGTGAATCACTCACCATTGCTAGTCTTTTTTTGGTCCATTCACCGGTGAGTGACCTTACCCACATCAATGCTCACTAGTGAGTTTCATACTCAGTATAAACTCACTCACCTTTATTTCTTATGGATACGGGTAGTCTTATATGTATATACTCGTAATTTAGAGTTGATTGATTAATTCTTATATGCTTATAATTTATATTTGCTTTAAACAGAAAAACGCAAAGGTTGTTAGTATTGATGGCTATGAAGATGTTCCCATTAACGATGAGTCAGCGTTGCAAAAGGCTGTCTCAAACCAACCTATCGCCGTTGCCATTGAAGCTGGTGGCAGGGAATTCCAGTTCTACACTTCGGTAATAATTTGCACATATTATTTATATATATGCACATTACAAACACCAATCGAAATAGGGACTAGAGTTAATTTTTGTGCAAATTTTGATGTATACAGGGTATTTTCACTGGTTCATGTGGAACTGATTTGGACCATGGTGTGTTGGCCGTTGGTTACGGGTCAGAAGGTGGTAAAGATTACTGGATTGTGAAGAACTCATGGGGTGCTGAATGGGGTGAATCAGGTTACTTGAAAATGGAAAGAAACATTGCAGAGAAGACAGGTAAATGTGGTATCGCAATGGAGGCTTCATACCCAACCAAGACTGGTCAGAACCCACCCAACCCTGGCCCATCACCCCCATCACCGGTCACACCTGAAGTGATTTGTGACGAGTACAGCACATGCCCTGAAGCCACCACTTGCTGTTGTATCTATGAGTACTATGGTTACTGTTTTGCTTGGGGATGCTGCCCATTGGAAGGCGCATCTTGCTGTGATGACCACTACAGTTGCTGCCCACATGATTACCCCATTTGCAATGTGCGCCGTGGTACCTGCTCAAAGGTGAGTTAATTTTACTTTTTACAAGTCTAAAAGTTATGAAGTTTGCCGCTTTATATGTGACTAATCTTGGTTTTAATTTACTGTAACAGAGCAAGAACAGCCCATTGGAAGTTAATGCAATCAAGAGGATTCTTGCGACACCAACCCACTTGAAGAGGAGCAGTGCTTGAAAGTTGAGAGGCGAAAAGTTGTCGAGATTATGAGGTTGAAATTCTTTTGAGGGTTGCCTCATGAAATACGCGATTTAAATGCGCTGTAATCTGATATGATACTTTTGTTTATCAGGTTCTTGATTTGTAAATATTGCATTGATTCCTGTACTACATTTGGATTCCTGTTTATTTGAACATGTTAATTGAAGTTGCAATTAAGTTGCAACTGAACTAATGATAATTTTATTCTCCGGTTTACCTACTTTAGCTGAATCTTTTATTGGTGCTGTGAATTTTATGTTACATTATTTAGTGTGATAATGATCTCCATGAAAGCTGGAGATCAGCATGTAGTTTAGTTAGATAACTAGCAGTAGAGGAAAATTAGCTGAGGCGGTTCTACTTCCAGATTTGTATCTACTAAGGCCATTGTTCGAATCTAGCAAGTCTTGTAGTCTGGATTGAATCTTGGCTTGGTGATTAATGTTGTTCTAAAACGACAATCCCAATGAAACATCAATACATCATGTATGGGACAAAGCAAAAGGACTTAAAAACTATCCACGGTCGAAAGGAACTTTGAATGTTGCTTGCAATGTTGCCTAACCATGCCTAAACCTTAATTGTAATTAGCCAATAGAATTAAGCCAACTAGTTTCATGTCTAATCATGCCTAACCATTTATTTTTAATGGCAATGTAATGCCTAACCACAACCCTAATCCATCTCTTTCAATCACACGCAGTCACACATACAAAAATTTAATGTAGCAAGTGATACCGATTCGGTAATCTTTGCCGCTGAGCTTGCCGATTCAACCATGCCGATGTGCAGGCAATGGGGATGCCGATCTTTGCCGAGCCATGCCGACCTTCATGCCGAAACGTTGCCACCCCCTAACATCATACTGATAGTTCTAAATTCTTTAGGAGCAGGACTTAAAAACTACCAAGCCATAAAACTCATTTTGACGGATAAATGTGAGATTTGCGTACAACGGTGTCGTTTTTCTGTTATCAGGTTTCAATCAAAGTATCCGTCAAAAGCAACCACAAGAAATCATGGAATGCTGATTTGATGCACCAAATAGTAACAAAGATATGTGGATTACACGCTCATTAGCTAAAAGGGTTGGAAAACTACCTTTATTTTTACTTTGTTTTAACTTTACTTATAAACTTTTCTTTGTTTCTTTTTCTTTTTCTGGGATATCAGCAGGTCTTCACAAAAGATATTCCCCCCATTCAGTAAGCAGTACTCCTTGCTCACTGGTTAAGGAATTATATGGCCACTCTATTTGGGTTTTGAGTTATAGAATGAGCTAGCAATCTGCAATCCGAGTGCTAATGAAGTCATTTTTATTCTTTTATGTTGTGTTATTCGCCTATCTAACGGGCTGAGATACGAGATTCACCCATATTGTTTGTACTTAAACGATTTTTTGAGTAATATATTCACCTGGTATAAAAACGTTTTACCAAAATAAATAAATAAATAAAATCAGGGCAGTGAGAAAAGAAAGTATAAGTCAGTGAATTCGGGGGTGTTTGTTAAGCTTATATGTGGCTTATGAGCTTATTTGTTTTTCGATTTTTTGCTTATTTGAAACTTGTGGGCTTATATAAGTCTATTATGATATGATAAGCTCATATAAGCCCATAGGTCTCAAAATAAGCCAGAAAATTGAGGCTTATATGATATAAGCCGAAATCAAATAAGCTCATAAGCCACATATAAGCTTAAACAAACACCCATGAAATAAAAGTAACAAGAAGTTTGAGTTTTATATATTGTATCCCTTTCAAATTGATTAAAAATGGAAGAAAACTAGGAGTATTAATCTTACTAAATTTCATTCTAAGAGCAAAGGGTGTGATCACATGCCAAAACTTAAGCCGTTTTGCCAAATCAGCGCCACATCAGCATTTCACATTTTACATTCACACATCAAAAACACCCTTCACTTGTTTCACACTTTTTGGGCCCACCATACCCAATTAAAATAGACGCCCAACAACACAACCTAATTAAAAAAAATAGAATTGGCGCAATGTGTGTATACTCACATTTGAAATGACTCAAGATGGTGGTGGTGTGGTAACATGCAAATGGCATGCCATTTCCCCTTGCCACATAAGAATCGGGCAAGGCAAAAATGAACATACCCCTTGCGCTAAGAGTGGTTAGTGTGGTATGTAATCGTCCGCCATTGGGTATTTTTTTGCCTAATCGCATACCAACAATATGCTATACTACACCGTCCTTGTTAGCCATTTGTCACTTAGCCATCCCAATCACATGTGCCATTAGTCGTGTTTTCTTTTCCTTTTTTTTTTTTTTTTGGGTGATTGAGTGTGTATTTTTGGTGAGGTGTTTTGTGGGACGTACATGCACAAATAACATGTTATTGGTTTTTTTGTTGAGGAATGTATTTTAGATATTGGTATGTTATTGAGAGGGTGATGAGGTGGCGTTGAGGTGGCAGACGAATAACTTGTTATTTGTCTTCAGTGTACCTAGCACTCTAAGCTTTTGGCCTAATCCCATGTGTCTAAAGAGAAGACCGCACTTTATGTAACCAGTAAGAAAAGAAACTTCTAACCATTAGATTAATATTTCTTATGAAGAATGGCACTAACTGATAACAGGCATTACTCCAACTAGAAGCAAATGAAGCTATCAAATAATGTATTACAGTACTTAACTACTTATCAAACAGTTAAGACAACACAATATATTAACAGTGGCTTTCTATACAATAACAAACGTAAACTTTTCCTTGCACCAAGAAACACATTGTACGGTATCGATTCAACGTCATTTTAGAACTTGTTTGGTCTCAAACTAAACCGTGCACTGAAATTTAACTTTTGCGTTATTGATCCAAGGCTACTTGTTTTGTCCAAAGAGCTGCATTAAATGACAATAAAGAAAATCGGAGCCTTGGAACAGGGTCCGGTCTCAGGACCCTTTTCATATCATGGACCAAGAATCAGTTTCAGATTCCGGTTTTAACAATTTGAACTGAGTTCTGCACATCCCTATATACGTTATATTCGTCTAAGAGTAATCAAATTAACTAAAACAATTCGTAAATATGATAAATTGAACATGAACATTGGTTGTGTATTGTGTTAGGTGGACTAAGTCAATTTGACTCAAATGTATTGAAGATGATTATGTGTGATGGTATTACTGTAAACACATAACTTTTTCTTGTTTATCAGTAAATGTGAAATATTTTATTCTCACATTAATGTGTTGACATTGATGATTGAACTTTTCTTGGTAAACATCTGTATTTGACTTTTTATGAATGCACACACATCCGAAGAATCTCAACTAGCTAAGATCACCAGTTTATCTCATGTGAAACCATTAAAGAGAATTTTATTAATCAACTTGTCAATATTGTAGACACCAAGTCCATTTAACATGCAATTGTAAGTTTAAGATTGTGCTGTTAATATGATCTGTGTGTATTATTTATTTATTTATTTTTTAATCAACTATTTGCCTTGAACACTAAACTTTACGCATACTAACAGCTAAGCTTGAATCAAAGGAAGAACGTCCGAAACACTAAGGCATAATTGATTGCTATCTACTGTTAACAAAGTTCATTCTTTAAGCGAGAGAAGTAAGTAACAAACAGAAACATATATGATGATTATTATGTTATTCTTCTTGTATGAATTGGTTCATTCGTTTAAAAACGATTTGAAAAAACAGAAAAGAAGACAAAACATGTGTTTAGACGAATCGAGGTACTTCATCTGACTATATTATGCTTCTCATTTGCATCACAAAATCATGTCAATGCGCATAAGCTCTATATTGAATATAACAGATGACAAGGACTCAAAGTATAATAAATGAGACTCAAGAAACATTATCTGCAAATTGGGTAACACTTCAGGGACTCTTTTGTGACTTTCACCATAACAAGACCTTTCCTAGGAAGAAATATCTTTGTTATACATGCCAACGCGCAAAAATGTCAAACATAAGAACAAGTCAAAATCATGGAATAAAACTGTTTGATCATACCCACTGAGACTCCAAGTTGATCTATTTTTTTATATATTTGATCAGTTCCTAATTATTGATATTTGGATCTGATAACTCTCATCATCTTATAAAGTCAACTTCCATTAGAGTGATCATAAACACCCCTTTAGATCTTTTGCTTCTTGTCCTAAAACCTCAGAGAAACAACAAATCTCTGATAATGGTTGGTGCACCCGTCTCCTCCTCCTCCAACAACAATACGGCCATGGATGCTAGATATGCTCCACCTCAACCTGCATATGCCACGCCTGGTGCTGCACTTTCAACTGTCCAGTCATACAATCCTTCAGCACCACCAGCACCTTACAACCCCATGCAACAACAAGCCACCCCTTACCCTGCTGTCCCACCACCAGGTCCTGCGTCCCAATACCCTGGTCAACCTGCAGCCCCGTACCCTGGTCAACCTGCAGCCCCGTACCCTGGTCAACCTGCAGCACCCTACCCTGGTGGACAAGCACAACCTACCTACTCGACTACATCAACTTATACTAATGCGCCGAATATCTATCCTACAGCTCCTCCTGGTTTACCAGCATCTTCTCCTTTCCCATCATACCCTCCTAACTCAAATCCAATGGCATCACTTGTACCATCATACCCTCCAAATTCGGCCTGCGCTCCTACTGGATTTCCGGGATCAAACACACAAACGTACCCTCCAACTTCTGGTAACTCAACTTACCCTCCTAGTTCATCTCCTTATCCAAATTATCCCCCTGGCGGTGCAACATATCCACCGCAAACAACATACCCACCACAAACCGCCACATATCCACCACAAGGCAACGCGTATCCACCACAAGGTAACACGTATCCCCCACAAGGCAACGCGTATCCACCACAGACGGGATATCAAGCACCACAAGGTTATCCTCCACAACAAGGATCAGGAGGGGGGTACCCACCAAATCCAAACAGTGGAGTTTATCCACCACCGCCGTACTAGAGGCTACTTTCTGGTACATGTATCATTGATCTAAATAAGCTGCTCAACTTGAGGATAAACAACATCGATTTACCTTTTCTTTATGTTATGTTATTTTTCCATTTGTTCATCTAATTATAAAGCATGAATGAGTTTTTGTTTCCTTGTAGAACTCACACTATTTGTTTCCATTTGTCTATATCATGAAATTTTCAACCGAGAAAGGAGTGTGTGACAACATTAATAGCTACAACTTCTTCGGAAGTAGGGAAGTGGGGGAGTTTAAACTTGGCTAGGGCCACAAGTTTGTACAAAATTATGCAATTCATAAAAGCCAAAACCTTCACGTGACTAAAAAACGCTTAAGAGAGTTCTCCAACTCCCCAGAATCATGTGATTCAACTAAGAAATGAACTTTCAGGAATGACTTAAGCTTGCAAAAAAATAACTATCGAAGTCAACTACTTTAAATGTATGATAACAAAAGAGGTGAGTAGTTGGGCAAGAATAGTGTACAATTTTTCTGAAAAAACTATCATTGGCAACTTTATTTCACACCTGCAAAAGTATGTTTGACCAATGATAAATCATGACTTTTCGGCTTAGTAAGGGTCATGGATGAAGGTTTTGGCAACTTATCGGAGATGAGCAACTTCACTCCATCTCCAAAGCTACTCATCTGTAAATCGTGATAAAATTATTAGCAATACTAATAACCAAAGGCTGTAAAAACTATCCTCAGTCAAACCAAGAGAAGTTACCAAGAACCGCTCTGTGACGCACTATAATGAGGCAACATTGTCCACTATGATGAGGCAATACAAGAAACGTGCACTGCTGCACCAGAGTCACCAAGGTGGTCTCATTAGAAAGTGACACGATGACATAATATCAATCTCAGAAGTCCTTATCAGATATAACAGGATTATCATAATCAAAATATATACGAGCACTCTCAAATATATGCAAACAGCACTGACCGACAATACCAGTCAACTAGGATCATCATGATATCCACAACAAAATACCAATTTTTTTAGACAGCAAGCCAACATTTTAGTTTTCAGAACATACATAGCACAGACCGAAGATGCAACAATCTTAGTATGTATAATGCAAATAGGTCATCATGTGGTAACAACCGGCATACAACTACATTAAAGTATATGGTAGTTTAGAGGTTTACTCTAAACTTGATAATCGAGTTATAGACTAAAGTAAAATAGTATAAGTTATCCACCTAGCTCTAGATAATGCCAAATGCGGTAAACAATATTTAAGCCAAGCTACTTGTGCAAAATGGATTGATGAGATTTTGAATTAAACAGATCAGCTGATCAAAAACAGGACCCAAAATTTCATATGTGAAGGACTTTAGAATTCATAAATAGCAAGCCATGCTAAATACACACGACAGAAGCATACAATCAAATAAGTTAAAACAAGATTGTATCGCAAACCAGCAAATAATTTACTCTTTTCATCGTTAACAACAACTAACAGCCATTTCTTAATCATTGACTCCGGGAAGAACTACCACCGAAGCTTGACCACTTTCTGAAGGTGCAAGACACTAAACTTCTCCCTGCAATAAGACCTAATCTAGCCTTGAACGATGTCGATCTACTAGTACTTCTAGAAGCAGAATTACTAGCCCCTTCAATATGGTTAGTTACAATAGGGGTCTCAACGGCACCATCTTGAACACCTTCACTAGCCGCATCCTGACTCTCAACTTCCGCACTATCCAAATTAACAGTCAACGACTCTCTACTAGCCCTCAACGAACCAAGACCTTCACTAGTCACTCCACGGCACTTCTTAACCTTAACCTTCACCAAATTCGGACACCCACCCGCAAGCGCTTCCATTCCATGATCCGACACAGGACAACTCTTAATACAAAGCTTCTTCAACGCTATACATTTCTCAGCAATACAAGAAATCTCCGCATCCCCAACCGTCTCACTCCCACACAACGCCAACCTTTCCAACTTCACACAATGCGCACCCAACACCTCCAAACCAACACGAGTACAATTCACACCAATCAAAACCAACTCCTGAATATTAACACAATATTTCGACAAACCAACCAACCCTTCATCATTAATCCTATTCGTTTTCCACCCGTCAATATGCACCTTCCTTAACCCCCTACAATTCTCCGCCACACTCAACAACCCCAAATTAGAACAATCCGGCGTTTTCAAAATATGCAAAACCTCCAAACTCCTACATTTCGAAACCGCCACTAACCCAACGTCACTCATCTGCAACCTCTCCAAATGCACCTCAACCAAACCAGTAACACTCTCCGTAACCATCTCCAACAGCTTATCCCAATCGCCCGAACACCTAAACACCTTCAACGTCCTCAAATTCTTACTCCCAGCCAACAAATCCCCGAAACACTGCGCATTATACAAATCCTTCAAACACACAAACTTCAAACTCATCCCACCCCCCGGCCCCACACTCTCTGCCACGTCACCATTACTAATGCCACGTAAGCGCTTAACAGACAACTCCTCTAACAAATTACAATTCTCAATCAAACCATTCATTCCTTTAACACCAAAACCACAACTCCCACACGAAAACCTCTTCAAGTATTTCAAATTCTCCGAAACCCTAACCATACCTAAATCCGTAATCTCACGACACGCGCGGAGTTTCAGGCGCGTGAGGTTCCGGCAATGCTCAGAAATCAAAACTAATCCGTCGTCGTCTATACTTACAGATCTCCGGTCACATTTTAGCGACAGTTTCGTGACGGAATCAAATCTCACAAAAAGTGACGTCACCACCGCCGTAAGGTCCGACTGAGCGTTTAGCGAGAGACGGTGACGGCTCTGTCCTTCGATCTCTAGCCACCGTTTTGAAACTAATGAGCATGTTTTCCGGTCACCGGAGGTGAGAAACTGAAACACACAAGCGAGACACGCGTCTGGTAGGATTGAGATGTCTCCGGCGGTGGTGGTGATGACGTCATCGTCTTCCGTTAAGAAGGAACGGAGCTCTTTAACGGCGTTATCACGGCGACGGTTGGTTGTTATGGTTGTTGCTGCGGCGGCGTTAATTGACGGTGACTGGCCCATTCATCAAAATAAGAGTGTGGACTTGAAAATGATTTATAAACGGATTTAAAATTAAAATTATGGCGTGATGACGTGGCAGGGGTTGGGTGTGGGAGGGTGTATGGGAGTTATGGTGTGGGTGATTGTTTGACGGTTGGGATTAAATTGGGTGGGTTTTATTGGATGGATGTGAGGGTGTAAGGTAAGGGTTGTGGAGGTGTGTGTAGGGGATTGTGACTTGGTCAGTGTGAGTGCTTGGATTTCGACTTTTTGAACGGGATTCAGGAGTGGTGTTATGGCGAATAACGACCGTTTTTGTTTTTTAAATTGGGGAATTTTGTTTTTAAATATTTTTTTATGTAATCTACTAATTCAAAGATTTTATAAAGGTTGAAATGTATAGTTTATTTGTTGTAACTGATTACTCATCTTTTGTTCTATACTGTCGACTTTAATATTTTACCTTTTTAAATACACGTATGTAAATGTGCAAATTAAAGTAAAGTCAGATCAAATGATATTTGAGAAATAAATTCAAATAAAAAAGATGAGAAGAAATTACAAATGCATATTTCATATGTATTTATAAACATAGATTCACATATATATTTTTTTATTTTTTCTTCTCGTTTAAAACATGTAGCTGAATTTTCTTCTCATTATTCTTATTTCAAAAAAAATTTCTCACCAGATTTCTTATGAAAATTTGGTAATTTATTTTGAAGGAGTAGTGTATTTTTGGTGAAAAGCTGGTTTGACCGGATAACTTTAACTCCCAATCCATTTTGGTAACCGATTTAACCTTTAGCAAATACCGTATCTCACTCGATCTCAATTGTTTCTTGCTTAATAAAGGGCATCAGAGTAAACGTTAGGTGACCTCTTGATACACGTAACTTGGGTTTCCATCAAAGAATTCCAAACCACCACTACTAAACTACACTTTTGGAGTTACAAAAGTATAATTATGGTAATAAGTGCAAATTTTCCCGCAATAACAAATTTTTTGGTCATTTGCTTTCTTTTCATAAGATTTCCGATTATTGAATTCTCATATATATATATATATATATATATATATATATATATATATATATATATATATATATATATATATATATATATATTACCAGGTAGCGTTTTTGCCGTGCATACGCACGGCCCAAGTGGACTAATGTATATTTTGCGATAATGAAAAACAAAAGAACAAGCATTTTCGAATGGAGGGGATCTTAATTTGGCAGCTCTTTAGCTCTACTGTTATTAAGTTTCCACATAGAAAAACATCAGCAAATGCCACCTTTCAGTTATATCTTTTACCACCTATAAATGTGTCATGAAAAGCCAAAAAAGGAGATGAACAAGTTATTAAATTTTCTTTGAAACATGAAAAAAATGGGGTAAAATATAATGTGTCGAAAGTTAGAGAAAAACACAAAGTTAGAGACATATTGCTAAACTGTAATAGACTAAATAGTCCATTCAGAATAGTGAGTAGACCATCTAAAGTATCGCCTACAATCTCATGTATATTGGATATTATGAAAACAGTAAACCCGTGAAGAGCTTATAGCCAAGACTCGAGGTTTCATCCCAAAAACATACTTCTATTACATGGCCTCTTCATTAATGTCAACAACTAATAAACATGGTCATCTATACAAAAACATGAATAACAAAAACCAAATTTATAGTAAAAAAAAAACAGAGATTAGACTTAGCAATGTTCATGGAATGTGACTATATATCCAAAATAGCACATGAAAACACCAGTTAATGTTATTAAGCACTTGTATTTCACTATTTTTTCAAGTGTGCTACTACTTATCAGTGAAAATAACTTACTTTATTTATGTACATGAAAGTGAAATCCTTTTAAACAGCTATTGGCGCGCAACATATTACATGGTGATAGCAAGCTTGGTGGTTTATCATTTCTAGTAAATATCATAAGGTAGTAGTTATCTTCGAACCAAAATGACAACAAAAAAGAAAACTGTAATAAATAAGTCCTTTTCACATGATAAAAGAATAGCAAAAGAACAACAGCAAATCCATAGCAGAAAAATGAATTCCTGACTTACCAATTTTTTTGTGTGACATCCACAACAAGAAATATATTGATGCATCATCGCCGACCTTTGTGGTAGCTTCTTATGTTTTTTGATCTTTAATAGCCTACAATGGTTGAGGAAACCGAAAAAACATTTAAATTCATATTATACTCGTAATAAAATTCCAATCACGCAACAAAATATCATCAAATACCTCGAGAGTAAATAAAAAAGTATTTATTTAGAGCAAGAACATATAACATACATACAACACCAATCACGCAACAAAATAAGATTGTTAATGAAAAGTTATTGGAATTTCAAACAACATAAGAATAGTTGGAAATTTAACGTTAACAAACCTATTGGAGCGAATGAAACATGAGTATAGCTCCACTGAGTCTGCATAATCCATCAATATTTCAACAACAAAAAAAACTGAGTAAACCATAAGAACAAAACACTAAACATCTAACAAGAGACCCAAAATTAGAAAAATGTACCTGTGAGATCTCGACCTCAATCTAAACTTTTAAAACCCAGTTTGTTGTTTTCTGCAAATGAGAGAGGAATTGTAGATTGTAGAGTGTAAAAGTGTGACCAGAGGCAGGCAAGATTTCTTAGGCGTGTAAAAATAGATAACAGGGCATGGAGGCTAGAGGTGTAATCAACTTTGGAGAACAGTTTCTAACTATTGGTTGCTGAGTTGTCATCTCCTAAGGCATGTACAGTAAAAAGAGGAGTTCTTTTTATATAATATATATATATATATATATATATATATATATATATATATATATATATATATATATATATATATACTAGACGAGTACCCCGTGCAAAGCAACGAGATTTTATAGCGACAGATAGTTTATTGATAAAAAAAGTTTATAGGTTATAAACTAAAAATAATAAAAGTTTGAAGATTTGAGAATTTAACATAATGTTTTGAAATCCGGTTCGACCCGGGTGGTTCAACCGGTTGAACCATTTCGGTCGAAAAATGAGTCGATTTAAACCGGGTCAACTTGCTAGGTTGGGTCGAAAACAGGGCAAATTAAACTGGGTCAACCCGTCTGGGTTTGAAGTGTCCCAGGTCAATCCGGTTTTTGTTTTAATTGGTTGTATTTAATTTGATAGATATGTTTTTAATTAGTTGTACAATGTGAATAAATCATTGTACTTTTAAGTAATGGATAATGTTTTGAAACCCGGTTCGACCCGGGTGGTTCAACCAGTTGAACCGTTCCCGTCAAAAAATGGGTCGATTTAAACCGGGTCAACTTGCTAGGTTGGTCGAAAATGGGTCAAATTAAACCGGGTCAACCCGCCGTGTTTGAAGCGTGCCGGATCAACCCGGTTTGTGTTTTAATTGTTATATTTAATTTGGCAGATATGTTTTTTAATTAGTTGTACAATGTGAATAAATCATTGTACTTTTAAGTAATTGGGTGTTTTAATAAGAGTATTAAATGCATTTCAATATTTCCTTGTATACATTTTCAACATTTCAACTTTTCACTTTTATTGACTTTTCCACTTTCACCTTTGACCCTTTTTCCTTTTTAGATAGTAAAGATATATGGTCCCTTTCTTACGAGAACCACGTTATCTACAAGAACTGCAAGAACCACATTTTTACAACTAATAATACACAATGTACATCATTTAATGCTCCATATCATTTTGTTATTTTTATTTAATTCAAAAGGGCATATTAGTAAAAGACATTTTTATATTATTTTTGTTTTTTTTATATAATTTTCGTTTTTTTTTACTCTTAAAATTAGGAGTTTTTTTTTTTTTTTTTTTTTTTTTATGGTAACATGTTTTCAAATAGTCATGGTGCATATATGTTTTTTATACCTAATCATTATTTATTTTAAAATCTCATGGTGCAAGCATGTTTTCTTCCCCAAATAGTTAAGGTGCATACATGTTTTCAATTAGTCAAAGTGCATACACAATTTTTTTCCCTTTCAAGGCGCATATACGTTTTTTAATATAATGAAATTTATAACAAACCAAGAACATAAATGTTATATACAAACTTCGATATTGATTGAAATAGAATTAAAATACAAATTTCTAAAAGCATAAATACATGAATCTAATCGATCTATACACGTGAACACTAATAATATTCAACACAAATGAACATATGCGCATGAGTAGCCGTCAACATTTTTTCAAAAGTCGGACATATATGCACACTTGTAGCCGTGACCATTCTTGTAATTACACCTGATACAAAAAAATGTACAAAAATTAGCAACCATAATATTATTAAAAATTATACATGTACATGAGTATATGTATGTTTTAGGAAACATACTTGTTTGGCAAACACAAAACATATATGCTTTATACGTAGGGGTGGAAATGAGCCGAGCTGCTCGTGAAAAGCTCGAGATCGGATCGGTAAAAAGCTCGAACGAGCCGAGCCTAAACGAGCTCGAGCCCGAGCTCGAGCCTAAGTTGTAGCTCGTTTATTAATCGAGCTCGAGCTCGAGCTTTACATAAAAAGCTCGTTTGGGCTCGCGAGCCTAAACGAGCCTAAACAAAAATATGATATTTTAACTTATATACGAGCCGAGCTCGAGCTTATTAACGAGCTCAATAAAGATATATTACGAGCCGAGCTCGAGCTCGAGCCAAGCTTTAACTTTTCATGGCCAAATCGAATAAACGAGCCGAGCCCGAGCCTATATAATATTCCACGAGCCGAGCTCGAGCTTAAAGTTTAAGGCTCGAAACGAGCCGAGCTCGAGCTCGAGCCTTTTAAAACTTAAACGAGCCGAGCTCGAGCTCTGGCAGGCTCGGGCTCGGCTCGGCTCGTTTCCACCCCTATTTATACGTAAACATATAATCCAAACATAAAACATATATGTTCTATAATCCAAACGCAAAACATATATGTTTTATACGTAAACATATATGTTTTAGACATAAACATATATGTATTTTTCAAAAACCTATTCAAGAATGTAAATTCGGGTTGTGTTTTAGACATAAATCATTTTTTAAAACATACATGTTTACTGTTTTAAAACATACGTGTTTTTAAAACATACATGTTTAAAAAATTATGACTTGACGTATCACAACATGGTAACGTGATAACCCAGGCCCACAAAAGTAAAAAGAAAACATAGTTAAAACAATTTTCATAACCTATGAATCAAGTCCAACAAAGTTTGATTTAGTTTGAATAACCGTCAAACGTTGCAATTTCATCCGAAGCATATATAGATATTTAAATGACATCATGACACATGAAAGTGATCTAGCATACACTATTAAAGCAATCAACAATCGAATATTCAAGAGTATACATTTGTTTTAGGCCTTTTTATTTTTAAAATAAAGAACGGAACATTTTTTTCAATGAAGTAACTACTACCTTGAGAAAAGGAAACCTTGTTGAAGAATAACAAGAACATCAGATGCATATGTATAACTTGATCTCCATGTCCTATCCGACTTTTCCAAATCAATTGCTTTATTATCCGCTTCATGACTCTCCAAATTCACCTACAAACCTATTATTTTCCAAGATTATATCAACTTTTTTACAGATCTAAAACCGTTTTTTCCATATCTATTTTTTTTCCAAATCAAAACTAATATTTCGAAAACACAAAACTCAATCTAAAACAATGAATCAATATAAAAGAAAAATAAAGAAAACTAACCTCATAACAAGCGTGTTTATTGAAATAAGTGGGATCCAAAATGGTCGGTGAGAGAGAAAAAGAAATTACCCACGTCCAAGCACGATCAAACCACCACCAATACCACGATGAAACCCTCCTTTTGTTTCATTTTTTTTTGGATCGAAAAGAACAAACTGGATCAGTTTTTTTGTTTCATTTTTTTGGATGGAGGCGTGAGTGAGAGAGAGAAAGAAGGGAATGATTTTTGACCTAATATTTTGGAGTTAAGGAAAGTTTGAATAAAATCCCGTTTTTTATGCAAGCAGTTAATGAGATGGTATAAAATAAAATGCCCTTTTTACCCTTTCTCATTAATGTTCCAGGAAATGAGGTCTCAATTAATCACAAAAATGCCATCTTGCATTAAATTGTTGCACACTCTCCTTTATTGATAGTACAAAAGTGGTTTTCGCAGTTCTTGCACTTAAAATGTTTCTCGTTTGAAAGTTACACTATATATATATATATATATATATATATATATATATATATATATATATATATATATATATATATATATATATATATATATATATATATATATATATATACTAGACGAGTACCCGTGCATAGCAACGTGATTTTATAGCGACAGATAGTTTATTGATAAAAAAAAGTTTATATATTATAAATGAAAAATAATAAAATTTTGAAGATTTGTGAATTAAACATAATGTTTTGAAACCCGGTTCGACCCGGGTGGTTCAACCGGTTGAACCATTCCGGTCGAAAAATTGGTCGATTTAAACCGGGTCAATGATTCGTCCGAAAACAAACAAGTTATAGTATATAGTAGTAAAGTATCGAAATGATCCGCGAGAAATACGGATCACCCGAGTCGTTTCCCAGTGAAGGTGAATGGAATCAAGAATATTGATTCGTGAAATCGTGATTTGAAAAGTGGTGAAAAAGGCAAATAGTGATCAAATATTTCAAGTATCAACTAACAATCAAGAATCATGCAAAGAGTACAAGCTAGTAATGCACCAAAATCTAAAACGCAAAAACGGTAATGCACGCGCGTAATTTAAAACGCGACGTTTATCTAAAAATTATCCTACGAACTTGAAACTTTTTCTAAAAATCTTAAACTACTAAAAATAATTTCTGGAAAAAGAAAAATATTTTTTTTTTGATTTTTCTTTTATTTTCTAGAATTAATTTTCTAATTAATGAATTTAAAAAGTAATTAAAAATAAGGAAATTATAAAAAATGATGAGAAAATTATAAAAACTATTCTGGAAATTCTTAAATATTATAAAAGAATTTTAAAAACTATTTTTGTATTTTTCTGACCTTTTTTCTATTTTTTATGGATTTTTGATAATTAAAAACTATTTAAAAATGGAAAATAATCAAAATAAATTAGGAAAAGTAGTAAAAAGCTATGGAAAAATCTGAAAATTTACCAGAAAATCAAAAATGGAAAAAGAAACTTGGAATAAAAATTTGAAGTCCTGAACTGCTTATTAAGTGCTTATTTGGGGCAAAACAGCTTAACAAAAGTGCTTATTAATAAGCACTTCTGTCCAAAACCTTGTGAAACTTTCAAAACAGACTTCTAATGATGTGAGAAGCTCAAATGTTGCAAATATTGATGGTTTGGAAACACAAGATCACACAGAATTCAAAATTCTAGCAATAAGCAAAGCTATAAGCTCAAATAAGCTATACAGATAAGCACCAACCAAACTTTCAATCGAAACAGATTAAGTATACTCTACTAAGCCCCGAACAAGCAAAACTTTCAATCCTAGATCAAAAAGGAACTTTTGCAGCCCTATTATCTAAACAGATTTATGCAGAAAAGCAAAACTAGCAAGACCAAATAAGCAGTTCAGATAAGCTCTCAGATACAAACTTTTTGCAGAATATTAATCTCTACCACCAGTACTACTTATAACTACTTTTATTTTAGATCCTAGTGTTTAATTACTACACTAAAAATGTCCAAGAACAAGGCCCCCAAACCTGTGTGCAGGGCAGGCAGTGTTTCACAACACCAACTAAAAGCTTGAATTGCAATAAGCTAAAAGCTTCTAAACCTAGATTTTCTTATTAAGTATGAGAGATTAGCTACTAGTGAGTAAATTTTAGCAAACCTTATCTATTTTTACCTAATAGTGAAGCCCACAAATGCTACCAAAATTCTACCAAAATCTGAGTTCTAAAATATTTTTGACTTTTTGTATGGAATAAAAGTTTGACTAAATCCAATTTTAACTACTGATTACCACTAGTTTATGTAATAATAAGCTATTATGAAGATGTTTTAAGCTATATTGAACTAATATTAAGCTACCTTAGCAATATTACTAACTGTATCACTAATAAGCAAACAGTTAAGCCATTATGAAACTAATTTTGACTTTTCTATTTATGACCTATTAATATTATGACTAATTTAACCTATTATTATCTATAGTGGACTGTATCAACTACTTTTAGCTACCAAAATCAACAAGTACTCTGCTCAAAACCTTAATCCAAACACCCCCTTAACAGATTATCTAGGCTAGAAAACTTGATTAAAGCTATTAATCTACCATTTTTTGAACACAGATCACATAAGCATACTACTTAACAACTATTAAAGCTAAATAACTAAGATTAAAACAACTAGCAACAACAATGAGCAAATACACTAGATTATGGCTACTTAACTGTTCTAGAAATGTAAATAAGATGAACTTACAATAAAGCCTCCCCCTCAGCTCAAAATAGAGGGGGTTCACTGAGCTAGCCTATCTTTATGATAGGCTGAGTTCACTTGGGTCTGTCTCAGCATACCAACACACCACTGCATCAAATACTTGGACCAAAATCTTAACTTTGACTGTCTTGTGATGAAAAGAACTAAACCATGTCCACTAATAAGCTAGAAAGCTCAAGTGGATGGTTGAAAAAGAGAAAATAAGCTCATTGAGGAGCTATTATACTACTATATATATATTTTTTTATTTTTTTTAATTATTTTCTGATTTTTTTTTTTTTTTTTTTTTGCTTTTTATTTTATTTTTGTAAATGATTGTAACTAAATAACTATATAAAGATAAGAACTTTAAGTAATATTAGACATTAAAAAAGATAAGTAGAAGCAGAAATAAGCAATAGAAAGGTAAGTAATAAGCTTAATTGGAAGGAAAACTTAAACTTTTTATTAAACTTTAAAAGGAAATTACAATTACTAAGCTAGATTACATAATCTGAAAGAAAAATGGCAGAGTAACTTTATGCTAAAAACCTACTACTCAACATGAATCAGGAGGGGGGTTTATATAGGGGAGCACCAAGGTGAGAGGTCTAGGTCTTGGAAGGATCCAGAAGGCCAATTAGCACCACAAATCTTCAATCCTACTCATGTCTGAGTCATCCCACCAACTCTATCCAAAAAATGATAAGGTTATCATGAATCCACGAATCAACGACCAATGGGAGACCTTCAATTAGCCACGGTGGATGTGCTGACACCATCTGACACGTTGTCATATGGTTCTGGAAGGATTCTTAGTACGAGGTTGATATTTTGGGATAGGTACGGGTAATTAATTGTTGGGTACGAGGTAAATTTGGGAGGAAGGGGATAAACAGTAAAACGGGGCGGGTGTGAGTGATTTTTTTTATATTTATTTGAAGCGTGGGCCGGGTATAGGATGGGTTTGGATCGGGTTTAGTAATAAAAGGTGTGTTGGGCTTGTAGGATGAGTGGGCTGCTTTTGTTTATATTACTTGGACTAAAAAGTGATTGGATCCGGTTTGTAGTAGTAGCAAAACCAAGGGACCAAAATGGTATTTCCTGAAATTGCAAGGACCTTTTCTGCCATCTTCACAAAAATAATTCCAAGGGCTCATTGTGATATTTCTTGGATACTTGGAGGGCCTGAGTTGCCAAGATTCCAAAATGTTCTTCATAAGGACCAAACTTGTAGTTTCATGAAATTGAGGGACCAAAAGTGTCAATTCTTCAAACTTCATTCCCGGGTCACTTATGGAATACTTGTACTATTGAGGACTTTCATGACTATGTGAGCTTTGACTTTGACCACTAGCTTCCCCGGCTCCGGCTTTATTCACATTTCCAAATCTCGTGCCCGTTTTGTCATTTTCTCGTGAATTTTCGTCTTTTCTTAAATATCCGTACCTGCACATTCACAAACACAAAAACACACTTTCTTTGGTATTATTGGTTAGTTTTTGGTTTATTTGGTCCAATTTTGGCTTAGAAAAGGTGAGTGAATAAGCACTCACCAAAATCCCCCGGACTAAAGTATTGCCGTGTCCTCACGCAATGTGATCAATTCACGCTCACGAGATAAATAATTTCATAACTCTTTCTACTAACTTTGTAAAGTAGCAAGGAGGTTCGAAAGAAGTCATAAAATCATTTAATCCCGCAAACGCTCCGTTTTCCAAAATTTATTTTCTTTATTCTACTTTATTCTATTTTTGGACTTTTCATACATCATACATGTGACGGTTTATTGAACTTTCATTATTTTTGCAATAATTATTAGGGTCTACGAGTAGAAACACTTCTATTTAAGAAATGACCATACGGATAAAAATCGTCATCCTTGACTTTTCACGAGCTCCCAAACTAAGCGTAAAAACGAGATCACAGCTTATCTACAAATTTAATGCTAACACTACTCATAACAGTCACTCGTGGATACTCCTTACTCCCATGTCCTAGGTTTTCGTATCTCATTATTTTATTTTTGTTGAGAAATGAATCGCTTCATATTTTCTCGTTTCGATAATTTTTAGTCCGATAGTGACACCTAAGTTAAAACGATAAATAGTTATTCATTTTCTCTTAAGAACTACTGCAATAGAAATTCGGTCCATTTCAGGGAATTTGGGGTACATACAATATCAGAAATATAAGTTGCGGAGTACGATCACGTGCACCTCATGTGACTGATTACTAATCACGTATCACATGCACCTCACGCGCCAACAACTTATTGATACATACATAACTCTTATTCAACAATACTACAACTTTCATATTTTTTCATTTCTCACTTTTTTCACTTTTCTCATATTTTTCACTTTTTTTGTTTTCTTTTCTTGACTTTTTTTTTTCTCAACCTCGATGGAAGCTTATAGGGTAGCTCCAAAACCACATGCATAATCAACTTTTGATTTTTGATTTTTCACTTTTTGGCTCTTATTTTTGGTGTTCCTTGATATGTACCCAATTTCTAAAGCAAAAATTCTCTTAAGAAAACAAATAACTAAGTATTATTCAAACCGAAATACCACTAATTAACCTAGAACATCTATTTATATATTTGGTGACGTATCTGATGGGAGTAAAAAGCCACGAGTACCTCCTATGAGCTCTAAAGAGAACCACTACTCCACGTTTAGCATTAAACTTGTAAATAAACTCTATCATTTCTCGTTCTCTGCGAATTTAAGACCTCAAATAATGAGATTAGCAGATGCTTAGCCAATAATCAGCCACGCATATATAAAGTCAAAAACGGGAGCTTGCAAACTCTTTGGAAAGAATTCGCGTTTTGTAGCTCCTAGTGTAAGTGACTAGCGAAAGCTTTTCAAGTCGTGCATGTATAAAACCAAGTACGGGAGCTGACAAAAGAGTAGCTCCTAGTGTACGAGGCTAGCACAAACTTTTATGATTATCATTGGTTAAGGGAACAAGCTAGGGCTCAACACGCCCGGTCAAGTCAAAATATTTATTCCTACCCTCGCCAGCAAGAAAGTCAACAAGGTGTCAAATCACTTATTCATACTTTTATTATATTTTTGCACAACTTTTCCAACTTTTTTCTCATATTTTTGTGCTTTTTCATGACTTTTTCATTCACTTTTCTTCAAAATTTTTGAAAATTTTCAATTTTTTCAATTTTTTTTCATTTTTTGGTGGAAAAACGGAGTTACGCGAGTACACGACTTGTGAAAACTGCAAGGTCAAAATCGAATCGAAGATTCACCCCCCCGGACTAGAATGAAACATTGTCCTCAATGTTTTACGGGCAAAGGTAATCCTAACAAATATCTAGGGCCGTTTATTAAGTATGCCAAAGAAAACGTTAGTCGATAAGATTTTCGGATATAGGATTTCCAAAAGCATCGATGAATGAGACTCGAGTGGAGAGAAAGACAAAACCACGAGCACGAGAGTCATCATAAATCGGGGACAATCCTGGACAATCATCACAAACAACCACGAAACACGAGATTGGAAGAGGTTCCCCCCTCTTCACGTTATTTATTAGAAAATAGAAATATAAGAAGATGACTTGGATAAGCATGGGTTGCCACCCACGAAGCGCTTGTTTTTGTTCACCGAGTCACATTAGCTTGACTCGATCCCCGAATTAATTCGTCCTTGGGGAAAAATCCGTGAAAAATAATCTCTCTCGGGCTTTCATTCAAAATATTTTTGAAAAACATATGATTTATTTGAAAGTTTTATCCCGAAGAGACAACCGATGGTATTTTAATGTTGAAAACTTTTAGACACGATACCCGGGTCAAAAACAACATCCTCACTCCCCACGGAGTGAAGGATAAGAGAACCCACACCATATGTGACAAACGGTAAGAAGGTCATGATAACCATCATGAAAAATTCATTATCATCAAAAGAAGATTTCATAATTGTGAAATTATGAATCTTATCATTCAAGCTTATTTTAAAAATTTTTCCGGGTGGGAGGGATGGGATACAATTTTCATTAAGACTCACAGTTTTAAGAAAACCACCCGGATCATGATCAATTACAAGATCAAAGCTGAAACTTTCATATTCGGGATTGGAAAACTTTTCAATTTCACATTCAAATTCATCAAAACAAAACGATTCATACTCCGGAAGAGAGATAAAAGCATGAGAAGTGGTACTGCCACGACTCGTCTCTTCCGAGTGGTCGATATCAAAATGAAAAGCTTCATAAGTCGGACAAGAAAAATTCGAACGATAAGTGGGATTGCCACTAATCTCCTTAGTCGTGTCGAACGAAAAACTCTCAAAGTCGGGTAAAAATTCCTCGAGCTCGGGCTCAAGAGGATCGTCAATCGTAAGCTCAATCTTTGTCTTAACTTTATCCGGAGGGATTAACGGTTCATCGTTCAACAAATTGTTAAGAAAGATAGTATCTCCCTCCGAATCAAAGTAAGAATCATCAATCTCAGAAAACGGAATCGTATCAATAGCAAGAAATTCATCGACCTCTTCCCAGAAAGAATCATATTCCTTAATCGGAGGAAATGATGGGGAAGAGTCGGAGACGAACGTTTTCACAAAATCATCAAAGGAATAATCACAAGTATCAATGCTGTTGACGGAATACTTCTTTGATTTCGAAGCATCGGCTTTGAAAATCATTATGTCATCGTCATGTCGTAAAGTGAGAGTATCCTCAAAATGATCTACTAGGGCTTTAGCGGTACGTAAAAACGGTCGCCCTAGTATTAGAGGAACTCTCGGATCAGCTTCAAAATTGACAACAACAAAATCTGCCGGAAAAGTACACGAATTCACACGAACAAAAACGTCCTCAGCAATTCCAACTGGATGAGTGATCGATCGATTAGCAAGCTCCAAAGTCATTCTCGTCGGTTTAAGAGCCCCCATTCCAAGTTGTTCGTAGATCGATAATGGCATGAGGTTAATACTCGCACCTGAATCGGCCAGGGCGTTACAAACTTCTTGATCTTTCAAAGAACAAGGAATGAGAAACTTTCCCGAGTCACCAAGCTTTTCGGGAAGCTTCTTGAGAAGAATTGCGGAACATTGAGCATTTATTGGTGTTTCGGCTAATTCAAGCAATTTCTCTTTATTACTTATGAGGTTTTTGAACGTGGAAGCAAATTTCGGCATATACACGAGAGCATCCATAAAACTTATATCAAAATGCAACTTTTGAAAGATATCCAGAAATTTTTCCATTTGTTTTTTAGACTTTGCACGGAGCTCTTCATCATTAAATCGTGACGGATATGGCAATTTAGACTTGTATTTCACATTGTTTTCAAAAACGACTTTTTCTTTATCTTTTGAAACTTGAACAACCGGAGGTTGGACGTTTTCGGAACCTCCGTTATTAGTAGGAGGAACCGGGTCCTTTGTCGCCTCGGTCTCACGGTCCACTACCTTAGGAGGAAGAGAAGAAGAGGTAGTCGGAGCCGTGGGTTCATAAAAAGCACCACTGCGAGTCGTGATCGCTTTAACTTCGCCCCTCGGGTTTGCGATCGTGTTGCTTGGAAGAGAAGTAGTACCCGAGCCCGAGGGTCGATCATTTAAACGTTTGTTGAGATCATTAATTTGATTAGCAAACAACCTTGTTGTTTCATCTTGTTTTGCAATTAAAGCTTGTTGACTTTTAATCAATTGCTTAATCAACTCATCCGTGGGCGACGGATTTGGAATCACAACTTGATTTTGATTATTATTAAAATTTTGCCCGCGGTTTTGAAAATTGCTATTATTCTGATTTCCATAATTAGCATTTTGAAAATTCCCAGGATTTCCATAGTTTCCTTGGTTTTGAAAATTCCCTTGAGGCGGGCCTTGATTACATTGAAAACCTTGATTTTGATTAAATCCTTGATTATGACTTTGAAAACCATTATTAGCTCGACTTTGATTTTGATTTTGAAATCCTTGATTATTACGATTCTGCACATTATGATTCTGATTGACTTGATTGACTTGGTTTGGTTGTTCGAAACCGGGTGGTCCAAGAAAATGAGTAGAACGGTAGCTGAGGAGATTACGGTCTCCTTGAGGTTGTGGGTAACCGGTGTTACCCGCGTTTGCAGCATACGCGTTTTGAGAAAAGGCACCGGTGGCCGGACATTCATAATACAAATGTGGACCACCACAAGTCTCACAACCGTGACTAACCATATTGACTTGATGGTTTGGTTTTTCAATGGACATAGCATCAACTTTCTTTGTTAAAGCCAATATCATACTTTTCATTTCATCATTATTTTTCTCATTATTCGACACTTGAGGTTTGTTCCTAGACATTCTCACACGAGCTTTATTCTCAATTATCATGAAAGCATCATTCGTGTTCCTAGCCAACAAGTTCCCACCCGCAGCAGAGTTGAGTGAGTCTTGGTCAACGTGACTCAACCCATTATAGAAAGTGTCAATCTGCTGAAGGGGTGTGAACCCATGGTTCGGACATTTTTCCATCAAATCTTTGAATCGGTCCCAAGCTTCACTAAACGACTCATCGAAAGCTTGTTGGAATCGAAAGATTTGGGATCGTAGATTAGAAGTTTTAGAGGGAGGATAGAAATGATTCACAAACTTGGAAGCAAGGTCATTCCAAGTGTGAATCGAGTTCGGCGGTTCCTTTTCCAGCCAAGTCCGGGCTGCTCCTTTTAAGGAGAAAGGAAACAACTTCAATTTCACCACATCGTGAGGGACCTGATTCATCCTAATAGTCTCAGCGATGTCGGCGAAATTTCGGATGTGTGCATAGGGGTCTTCGTTATCAAACCCGTGGAATGATATACCCGTGATGAGGTTAAGTAACCCGTGATTAATTTCAAAATTGGCATTGATGTCCGGAATCACAATAGCTCTCCTCACACCATTAAATGGTGATTGGAGTTGTTCTTCCATCGGACGCGGATCAAATGCCGGTTGTTGTCCCATCGGTGGGACAACATTGTGCTGCGGACCACCCATCGGCGGGGGCCCGTTGTGTTGTTCGTTATGGTTCATCTCCTCGTCGTCGAGGAAATGAACACTACTCGTATGTCGTAAAACCCGCTCGGGGTTTGAGAGCGGAGAAGTAAGATTCTCAGAAGTAGAACGGGTGTGCATACACCAAAAATAAAATTAAAAAGAAAAAGAAAAATAGAAAAGAAAATCTTTTTGTTTTTATTTATTTTTTCAATTTTTTTTTATTTTTTCTCAAAAACTTTTTATTTTTTTGTTTTTCTTTTCTTAAAACGTAACGTTAATCGAAAACCGTTTCTTTCAAAACTACGCGCGACGGGACGGGAGAGAAGATTGGATCTCTCTTCAGCTTGCAATTTAATGTCAAAGCTATCCGTATTTCCCGCTTATTCGGTTGTAGTAATTGAAATAGTCCGATAAACAACTAAATTACGTTTTCGTTATATTGTGAGACTTATTTGGTTTACAACGCCCTTTCTTGCGATCGAGTCGAGGCTGTAACTTTTATTATTTTTTTGGTATTTTTGGAAATACTTTAGGAAAAGTATCTCTGATTTTTCAATATTTATATATATATATACAAAAATAGAAGAAGGCTTAACAAAACACGATTTTTCAAAACAATGATTCAAAATTCACTTCAAGCCTTCCCCGGCAGCGGCGCCAAAAACTGATTCGTCCGAAAACAAACAAGTTATAGTATATAGTAGTAAAGTATCGAAATGATCCGCGAGAAATACGGATCACCCGAGTCGTTTCCCAGTGAAGGTGAATGGAATCAAGAATATTGATTCGTGAAATCGTGATTTGAAAAGTGGTGAAAAAGGCAAATAGTGATCAAATATTTCAAGTATCAACTAACAATCAAGAATCATGCAAAGAGTACAAGCTAGTAATGCACCAAAATCTAAAACGCAAAAACGGTAATGCACGCGCGTAATTTAAAACGCGACGTTTATCTAAAAATTATCCTACGAACTTGAAACTTTTTCTAAAAATCTTAAACTACTAAAAATAATTTCTGGAAAAAGAAAAATATTTTTTTTTTGATTTTTCTTTTATTTTCTAGAATTAATTTTCTAATTAATGAATTTAAAAAGTAATTAAAAATAAGGAAATTATAAAAAATGATGAGAAAATTATAAAAACTATTCTGGAAATTCTTAAATATTATAAAAGAATTTTAAAAACTATTTTTGTATTTTTCTGACCTTTTTTCTATTTTTTATGGATTTTTGATAATTAAAAACTATTTAAAAATGGAAAATAATCAAAATAAATTAGGAAAAGTAGTAAAAAGCTATGGAAAAATCTGAAAATTTACCAGAAAATCAAAAATGGAAAAAGAAACTTGGAATAAAAATTTGAAGTCCTGAACTGCTTATTAAGTGCTTATTTGGGGCAAAACAGCTTAACAAAAGTGCTTATTAATAAGCACTTCTGTCCAAAACCTTGTGAAACTTTCAAAACAGACTTCTAATGATGTGAGAAGCTCAAATGTTGCAAATATTGATGGTTTGGAAACACAAGATCACACAGAATTCAAAATTCTAGCAATAAGCAAAGCTATAAGCTCAAATAAGCTATACAGATAAGCACCAACCAAACTTTCAATCGAAACAGATTAAGTATACTCTACTAAGCCCCGAACAAGCAAAACTTTCAATCCTAGATCAAAAAGGAACTTTTGCAGCCCTATTATCTAAACAGATTTATGCAGAAAAGCAAAACTAGCAAGACCAAATAAGCAGTTCAGATAAGCTCTCAGATACAAACTTTTTGCAGAATATTAATCTCTACCACCAGTACTACTTATAACTACTTTTATTTTAGATCCTAGTGTTTAATTACTACACTAAAAATGTCCAAGAACAAGGCCCCCAAACCTGTGTGCAGGGCAGGCAGTGTTTCACAACACCAACTAAAAGCTTGAATTGCAATAAGCTAAAAGCTTCTAAACCTAGATTTTCTTATTAAGTATGAGAGATTAGCTACTAGTGAGTAAATTTTAGCAAACCTTATCTATTTTTACCTAATAGTGAAGCCTACAAATGCTACCAAAATTCTACCAAAATCTGAGTTCTAAAATATTTTTGACTTTTTGTATGGAATAAAAGTTTGACTAAATCCAATTTTAACTACTGATTACCACTAGTTTATGTAATAATAAGCTATTATGAAGATGTTTTAAGCTATATTGAACTAATATTAAGCTACCTTAGCAATATTACTAACTGTATCACTAATAAGCAAACAGTTAAGCCATTATGAAACTAATTTTGACTTTTCTATTTATGACCTATTAATATTATGACTAATTTAACCTATTATTATCTATAGTGGACTGTATCAACTACTTTTAGCTACCAAAATCAACAAGTACTCTGCTCAAAACCTTAATCCAAACACCCCCTTAACAGATTATCTAGGCTAGAAAACTTGATTAAAGCTATTAATCTACCATTTTTTGAACACAGATCACATAAGCATACTACTTAACAACTATTAAAGCTAAATAACTAAGATTAAAACAACTAGCAACAACAATGAGCAAATACACTAGATTATGGCTACTTAACTGTTCTAGAAATGTAAATAAGATGAACTTACAATAAAGCCTCCCCCTCAGCTCAAAATAGAGGGGGTTCACTGAGCTAGCCTATCTTTATGATAGGCTGAGTTCACTTGGGTCTGTCTCAGCATACCAACACACCACTGCATCAAATACTTGGACCAAAATCTTAACTTTGACTGTCTTGTGATGAAAAGAACTAAACCATGTCCACTAATAAGCTAGAAAGCTCAAGTGGATGGTTGAAAAAGAGAAAATAAGCTCATTGAGGAGCTATTATACTACTATATATATATTTTTTTATTTTTTTTAATTATTTTCTGATTTTTTTTTTTTTTTTTTTTTTTGCTTTTTATTTTATTTTTGTAAATGATTGTAACTAAATAACTATATAAAGATAAGAACTTTAAGTAATATTAGACATTAAAAAAGATAAGTAGAAGCAGAAATAAGCAATAGAAAGGTAAGTAATAAGCTTAATTGGAAGGAAAACTTAAACTTTTTATTAAACTTTAAAAGGAAATTACAATTACTAAGCTAGATTACATAATCTGAAAGAAAAATGGCAGAGTAACTTTATGCTAAAAACCTACTACTCAACATGAATCAGGAGGGGGGTTTATATAGGGGAGCACCAAGGTGAGAGGTCTAGGTCTTGGAAGGATCCAGAAGGCCAATTAGCACCACAAATCTTCAATCCTACTCATGTCTGAGTCATCCCACCAACTCTATCCAAAAAATGATAAGGTTATCATGAATCCACGAATCAACGACCAATGGGAGACCTTCAATTAGCCACGGTGGATGTGCTGACACCATCTGACACGTTGTCATATGGTTCTGGAAGGATTCTTAGTACGAGGTTGATATTTTGGGATAGGTACGGGTAATTAATTGTTGGGTACGAGGTAAATTTGGGAGGAAGGGGATAAACAGTAAAACGGGGCGGGTGTGAGTGATTTTTTTTATATTTATTTGAAGCGTGGGCCGGGTATAGGATGGGTTTGGATCGGGTTTAGTAATAAAAGGTGTGTTGGGCTTGTAGGATGAGTGGGCTGCTTTTGTTTATATTACTTGGACTAAAAAGTGATTGGATCCGGTTTGTAGTAGTAGCAAAACCAAGGGACCAAAATGGTATTTCCTGAAATTGCAAGGACCTTTTCTGCCATCTTCACAAAAATAATTCCAAGGGCTCATTGTGATATTTCTTGGATACTTGGAGGGCCTGAGTTGCCAAGATTCCAAAATGTTCTTCATAAGGACCAAACTTGTAGTTTCATGAAATTGAGGGACCAAAAGTGTCAATTCTTCAAACTTCATTCCCGGGTCACTTATGGAATACTTGTACTATTGAGGACTTTCATGACTATGTGAGCTTTGACTTTGACCACTAGCTTCCCCGGCTCCGGCTTTATTCACATTTCCAAATCTCGTGCCCGTTTTGTCATTTTCTCGTGATTTTTCGTCTTTTCTTAAATATCCGTACCTGCACATTCACAAACACAAAAACACACTTTCTTTGGTATTATTGGTTAGTTTTTGGTTTATTTGGTCCAATTTTGGCTTAGAAAAGGTGAGTGAATAAGCACTCACCAGTCAACTTGCTAGGTTGGGTCAAAAATGGGTCAAATTAAACCGGTTCAACCCGTCGGGTTTGAAGCGTCCCGGGTCAACCCGGTTTGTGATTTGTATTAATTGTTTTAATTGGTTGTATTTAATTTGGTAGATATGTTTTTAATTGGTTGTACAATGTGAATAAATCATTGTACTTTTAACTAATAGGGTGTTTTAATAAGAGTATTAATTACATTTCATAATTTCCTAATTAACACAGGGGCAATTTTGGGATTGACCGAAAGTTCAGTTTTTCACATTCCCCTTTGACCATTTTTGCTTTATAGGTAGTATATATATATATATATATATATATATATATATATATATATATATATATATATATATATATATATATATATATATATATATATACATATTTGGGTTAAAATAAAAAGGATGGTATAATAAAAAGTGTAGGAAGCCCCCACAGCATGTCATGTGTCCCCCAAAGTCAACCCCCTTTTTTTATTACTGCAGGGGTATTTTCGTCAATTTACAATACACTATATAAATCCTTTTTTTTTACAATCTCTCACAATTCACCGCTCCCCAATCTTCTTCCTTCACGTCTCTCTGACAATTCACCGTCTCCCCCACCTTCACCACCGTGTTCCACCGTCTTCCCATCGTATTCCCACCGTGTTCCACCGTATTCACCATCGCTTTCCACCAATCGATCCACCGCCTTTACCACCGCTTTTTTGAAGATGTGTATTGATGTGTGAGAATCGCAACAGGCTTTACCTCTCGAGGGATCTCGAGAAGCTTACAACCCCCACCAGGCAGTGTACCTGATCGTTGTAGTATAGTATAGTGACAAGTACCGGGGGATTGATCGTTCAGCTTAGGAATAGTGTCGCTAGGATTAGAAAGCCTAAATACTAGTTCTAAAGGTGAGAGATGATTATTTTTGTGTTTTTATATTTTTTAGAAAGCAAGTAAAATCTCGGGTTTTGAAGGATTAGGGCGGAATTAGTTGCTATTCAACTAACCCAATACTAAGATGCAATCAAAATAAAATACTAAAAATGAAAATAAACTAATTATACTAAGGTTGTGAGCAGTAATTTGAGAAAATGTGTTTACTTAGATTTCACTACTCCCTAGATATCTTTTACACGTTAATTACTTGTTATAATTGCATGGATGACTGATCGTATTCCTTAATACCATTCATGGGGTGGCATACATAACTCCCCAATTCTATGAGCTCTTATCTCCTCCTACACCATGCCCAGCACAACTATAGGGATTGTAAACAGTGGCTCATGCATGAAATACAACCAATAAAGACCTAGTACGCCTCGGTTCATGTTTCTTAAGACGTTCAAGCATGTTACCATTTGGAGATCTGCCAGTTTTCTTAAGCCTAACATATAAATCATTCATCCAAGACAAGAATAAACAAGTAATCAACACATAATCAATATCTAGGTTTCATTAGATCTAAGCAAACACAAAAGAGATCTAGCCTAGCATGATAGAATTAAGACAAGAACAAGATATAGACAACCAACACATAGCCATATTGATTGAATTAGAAGAACACTTATCTTAATTAATCATGCAAGGTATCAAGGGTTTGGAACCCTTGAAAAACCTGTAAAGTTACACCAAAATCGTCTTTAGGGTTTCTCCAAAAACTTCTCTCCTTAAATGTGAAAAACTAGAAAACTATATATAGGAAAATAGGGATGACGGCGTCAAGAACAAAGGTGTGACGCCGTCATCTCGCCGCTAAATACTTCCTCGGACGGCCTTGATCTACTTCTGACGCCGTCAAGGCCTAGGCCGTCACAAAAATTACTCTTGACGCCCTGTGTGTGACGCCGTCATCAACTACGGATTTTAATTCTTGGGGTTTGACGCCGTCAGGAAAACTCTTGACGCCTTCATGTACTGTTCCCAGCATGGAAAATTGAGACTTTGCCGTTTTCTTCATTTTTATGCTCCAAAAACGTCCAAAATGGCTTCTTTTCCAGAATTCACTCTCCAAGTACCTAAAATCACAAAAGGAACGATTTAAGGCAATATTTGATCAAATAAATTCGGATTCGGGCTTAAATGACCCCCTAAAAATGGACCATTTTTCGCCTCATCATGTATTCAATCATCAACCATTGAATCCTCAGTTTCTGTTAATAATGAATCTAGTTCATCATCAATTTCTGATAGTAAGATTTTTGTTCAAGCTTAATTTCTTTTTAACTGTTTTTTTTTTTTTTTTTTTTTTTTTTTTTTTTTTGATTGCTACTTATAAGTATTTGATGCAGTATATTTATGTGTATGATGCAATATAGATTAGAGTGTAGTGTTTTGTTTTTTTAATTTTTTGATTTTTAGTTTCAAAGTTTATATATCAATCATAAAAATATTTAAATTTCAAATCATACTCAAATAGAATAAATTGATATATGTGTGATGTACTAGATGTAATATTTTGATATATGTGTGATGTACTAGATGTAATATTTTTAGTTTATAGGTACATTTTTTTGATCTGGTATTAAATTTCAACATTTTGAGTTTTTATAATTGTGATGCACTAGAAATAATTCTATGATGCACTAATTTCTATTATTATACTTTTTGAAATTTTATTACTATCTTTAATATTATTATGTAGTGGATTTAAGAGTTTGATGTACTAGTAGATAGGGTTTTTTTTTTTTTTTTTTTTTTTTTTTTTTGAGTTTTTAAAATCTCAGCAATGATTTTTTATATGTGATGCAATGTATTTAAAACTATGATGCAATCCTTTCAGATGTTGAGATAGAAAGTGTTCGAGTTAGAGATCATGTTGGTTATTATATTTGTGACGATAATGGCAATAGGACATGGTATCCTGATTGCGGCGAAAAACCTATAAAAGGTTGTCAGTTTGTTTCAATTGATCAGGCTTATAGTTTCTACGTAGCTTATGGTAAAAAAAGGCGGTTTTGACATTAGGAAAGGTGGACAGTACCAGGCTGCAGGTACGAAAGAGACAACTATAAAATACTTCTATTGCTCAAGAGAAGGGTTACCTTTAAAAGGGAAATCTGTGGATGAAAATTCAAATGCCAATAACTCTGAAGAAGGTGAATGCAGTAATGGTTCTATTAAGTTTGGCGAGTTTAAGAATAAGCAAAAAAGGAGGAAGGCTTCTTTTAGATGTGGCTGTTTAGCCTCACTTACTCTTAGGAAAATTGGAAATGTTTATGAAGTTACTAATTTTGAAGACGGACATAACCATCCTCTCGTAGCAGAAAAGGATATGATTTTTATGAAGAATTCTAGGAATATGGGATATACAAAGCATCATTTTCTTTACCAAGTTTCGAATGCAAATTTTGGTCCTGCAATCGGTTTTAGGTTATTGAAACAGTTGTATGGTGGCTTTGATAGAGTTGGTATTACAAAGAGTGACTGTAAGAACAATAAGAAGAAAATTGGTGTTTTTATTGGAGACCGAGACGCTCAATTGGCTGTTGAAAAGCTGCTTAGTCGAAAGCTTCATTCACCTGGCTTTTATGTCAATTATTATAAAGGTGATTCACTTATTCGTTACATTACAGTTATAATCTCTAGTGCATCACAGTTATAATATTTAGTGCATCACATAATAATAATAATAATAATAATTATTATTATTATTATTATTATTATTATTATTATTATTATTATTATTATTATTATTATTATTATTATTATTTTAATTTTTTGTTTTAGGTGATGACGATCGGTTGGTTGGTCTTTTTTGGGCTAATGAAGAAGCTATTAGTGACTACCAAACATTTGGTGATATAGTATCCTTTGATGCGACATTTCGTTCTAACAAGTACATTCTGTTCCGTATTCTGATTTTTTTTTTATTTACTGTTTTATTTGTTATTGACTGATATATACTGTTTTTATATGTTATAAAATGTAGGTATCAAATGGTATTTGTTCCTTTTACGGGTATCAACCATCATAATCGTTGTCTTACATTTGCTTCCGGGTTGCTTGCTGATAAGTCTGCCGGAGCGTACATATGGTTATTTACTGAATTCAAAAATGCTTTTGGGAAGGATCCAAATGTTGTTATTACAGATCAAGATCCATCAATGAAGATAGCTATAGAAGAATGCTTCCCGAATTCAAGGCATCGACTGTGTATGTGGCATATTATGCAGAAATTGAGTACGAAGGTATTTCTTTATAGTACTTATGCCTATGATGCAGTAGCTTATATTAGATGATGCAGTTAATTTTTCTTATCCATTCATACTAAAAAGATTTTTATATTTTGAAAACCGTTGATGTATTAATTTTTTTCAAATTGATGCAATTGATGCAGTAAAATAATTTATATCCATTCCCATTCTTATTATATTAACAATTTTCTGATTTTTCCAAGTTGGTTCTGATCTATTTAGTGGGCCTTATTTTAAAAAGCGCATATGCGATATTGTTTGGACCGACCAGATTTCACCTGAAGTATTTGAGAAAGAGTGGGAGAGAATGATAAATGATTTTGATCTTGTTGATAATAAATGGTTAGGTGAAATGTTTGTAATGAGAGAGAGATGGATACCAGTGTATTTGCGTGATGTTCATATGGCAGGGCTAATGCATACCACTTCAAGATCCGAAAGTGAGAACCATTTTTTTGGTAAATGGACCAGCCCCCATCTTTCCCTTGTTGAATTCTTAAGCCACCACGACACTGCTATCGAGTATTAGAGGTACATTGAGCGTAAGAATGACCATGATTCAAGGTATAGATATCCAGAATTCAAAACAGACCTTCTGATGGAACAAGACGCATCTAACCTATATACAAGAACTATATTCTTTGATGTGCAAGATGAGATGCTTGCTTCTTATAAGTTCTGTATTGCATTGAACGTTGTTCAAAGTGAGAATATGGAAAAATATTCAGTTCGTGATTCCCAGTTTGAGAAGAGAGAGCTCGTTGACAATGTTTATCAGGTATCATATTTTACTGCATCACTTTTTTATATCTACTGCATCATAGTTATAAATCTAGTGCATCATAGTTTGTATATATTGCATCATAGTTATACATCTAGTGCATCATAGGTTTTATTAATTTTTCAATTTTTTTTTGTAGGTTGAATTTTGTAAGTCTGAGATGAAACTTCATTGTAGCTGTAATCGGTACGAGTATTATGGCCTGTTATGTCGCCATTGTTTCTATGTTCTAAGGATGAACAATGTAGAGGAGTTTCCCCGAAACTACTTAGAGAAACGGTGGTTAAAGAACGTGAAACCTTCAAAATTAGCTCTTCCCAGAATCAGTGGTGCATCAGATGCAGTAAGGAATGAAGTTTTGGAATTATATGATATTTTTGAATCTACTGTTGATCGTTTGGTACATGACTTAAGCAAGTTAGATATCTACAAAGAAAAGATGCAAGAGTTATTGAATCAAGCTGTTAGTGATATTCCGACAGTTCCCAAAATGAATGGGAAAGCTGTTATTGGTTCAATGCTTGGTGTTAAAGAGCCTGAAGAAAAAACAATGAACAATCCATTGAAGAGTAAAACTAAAGGAACCGGTGTCTTTTCAAGAATGAAGCCAAGAGTCGAAGTATCTGCTGAAGAACTGTCAAAGAGAAGGGCATGTGGGGTATGTGGAGAGAAGGAAGGACACAATTCAAGGACTTGTCAACAGGCTCGACCATCGAAGAAACCAAAGCAACAAGATACAACAAAAAGAGCTGGTTTGAGAGAATCTACGCGCAAAAAATGAATATTTTTTTCTATATTTTTTCTTTTTTTTACGAATAAAAAAATGATTCACTTGTAAACATTCTACATTTTTCCTTTTTTTTTACCCATAAAAAACTCAATTCAATTGTAAAGAAAAAAAGGTGCATCATACAGTTTTAATGGAAGATTGGCTTAGTTTTCTCAACATGATATTATTTTTTTAGTGTATCAGTATGAATGATCTCCGTGATGCAGTAACAGATAAATATTGATGCAGTAATTATATTGAACTGTGATGCAGTTACAAGTATATATTGATGCAGTAATTATAATGAACTGTAATGCAGTAACAATTATATATTGATGCAATAATTATAAAACAGAAACCATAAATAAAAGTAATAACAAACACTGATCATTAAGCTGTTAATTTTGTTCAATCATTAACCATATGTAACCATAGAAACATTGTCTAAATTCCAAAGTACAATTCATTCACTGATCACTAACCAAATATAACCATAGAAACATTGTCTAAAATATATCCAAAAGATTTTAGTTTTTAAGTAATCCAACGCTAACTTCCCAACACTGATCTAAAATATATCCAACGCTAACTTCCCACCACTGATCTATTCAAGAGTCTTGATTAGAGTGTCGTTAAACATCTTCATCAAGTTTGCATCAACTTTAACATCAACATGAGTTAAGATCTTTGATTTCTTTCCTTGTTTCTTGCAAAAAGCTTCTGCATCTTTCATCAATTTCTTCTTTTGGTCATTAAGATCTTTTAGTAAAATCTTTGTCAGGTACTTTGCGCGAAGCATCTTTATTTGTTGTTTCAGATGTACCCCTTCATCTTGTAGTTCAAACAAAAATACACCTTCCCCGAGATAGATTTCCATGTGCCTCATGACAAAGATTCCGCAGTCAGCAGCATTGTAAGTTGTCTTCCACTTTAATGGCACCATTTTTGGGATCGACAACCATATCTCAGCAATCTTTGGATGCTTTATCCTTTCAAGGTAATTGACAAATGTATCAATCTGTGAAAAATAATAAGATTTTGTTAAATTAATTTTATTTATTTTATTACCCTGTGATGCACTAGATATTGAACTTAGATGTACTAGAAGTTTAACTGTTTGCATATTTGTTAAAACTTATAAAATATGATGTACTAGATTTTTAACTTTGATGTTGAACTTAGATGTACTAAAATTTTAACTGTTTGCATATTTGTAAACTTTTTACTGCATCATAGTGTTATATGTACTAAATATAACACTATGATGCAGTAAAAAGTTTACAATGTAGTAAATATGACAAAAGTTTTTACTGCATCATAGTGTTATATGTACTAAATATGACAAAAGTTTAACTTGTATGCACTAAATATAACACTATGATGCAGTAAAAAGTTTACAATGTAGTAAATAATTCATTTTCATGCAGTAAAAAACATTCTTTTTATTTTCATGTATACTAACCAGAGCTTGTGCATACTTCCCATATCGAACTGAGATATCTTCAATGCCATTGTCCACGTTGTCAAGTATGTCGATATTACCATTCATCATATTAAAGCATATGAGATAGTAATGATTCGACCCACTTTCAGTGATCTTAATGCAAGGAAAGAATATCTGCAGACATTTTTACGCTTAGTCATCATTGAAATTAATTATGAAAATTAAATTATTGGAACTCATAATAATAAATCAATTTTTTTTTACTTACCAAACCAACATCATTCATATCTTTCACTCCTGAATTTTTCAAAACACAGTTAAGATTATCTTCAAATGTCTTTCTTCTTTTCTCCAATTCCTTTCCTTCTTCAAAATCCACCATACGATGCGGCTGTTTTTGTAAATAAGAAACGTTTTATAAGCATAAATATGTTACATCTTAATTTTAGCTATATCAGCATTAACGTAGTACAATAAACACTTCAAACTTTCTTTGTCTTTAATTGCCCAACTTAGCTGAGATAGTGTAACATCTTCATCATCCAGTTTTCTTCTTTTGTTATTACTTGAAAATGTATTTCCGTGAGATTCGGTTCCTGAGATTCGGGCAAATGTACAATATCTTCAAGGTAATCAAACTGCATCTCTTGTGATTGATTTTCATTCTCATTTGTTGATTGAGATAAGCCTTGACTTGAATTTAAATCAATATCAAATGGAACTATAGCATTGTATTTTGTTGCAACTAAATCTTGTCCCGAAACTTCAGGGTTGGTCCCAAATATATCATCCTTCTTTTCCTTATTACTCACTTTTTCCAGAAAATATTTCATATCAATCAAATCATGACTTTCATTCAAAGATGTCTTTTTGTTTCGTGACTCATTCAAATCATCTTTAATCCCATCTTTATTTATGCCTTTGTCCCCATCATTTCCACCATCTTCTTTATTCTGATCACCCATTTGTTCATTCTGATTTTTTGCGTCATCAACATTCTCCCAACCATTTCCATCATTTTCATAATCATTTGTTGCATCATTACCATTTTTATGACCATGTTCATTATAAGATTCAGCAAACAAATCCTTCCTAATTTCAACCAGTTTTTTCAACTCTTCATCCTCAGGGTTTATTCTCGAAGCTATCATTAACTTGTAATCAGTATCCAGCATCAACTGATTACACAACACCATATTGTCTCTTATAATTCCCTTCATTTCTTAAACATTTAAAAGAAACAAAATTAGCTTACTGCATTACAATGTTTTTATTATTTTATAAATTAAATGTACTGCTTCAAAGTTAAAAATCTAGTACATCTAATTTCAAAATCTAGTGCATCACAGTTAAACTTCTAGTACATCTAAGTTCAATATCTAGTGCATCACAGTTAAACTTCTAGTACATCTTTCAATATCTAGTGCATCACAGAGTATAATACTTTTTAATTAATAATACCTCAAAGGACTTTGATCTGAACTCTTTACTTGCTTCTTCCATATCAATTGTTCCATAGAGTCCATATTTAAGATCAATTTTAGGAGTCTGTAGTTGATATGCAATGTTTCCTTCTTCGTCCCTTGTTAGTACATAAACATAGAATTAAATTAGAAATAAACAAGTTTTTCAAAAAGTTTCTCTTTTTAAAAATATTTAATATTTTTATATATTATACCTGCTACACTCTTCTTTTGTTTTTTACCCAATTTCTTCTTTTTCATTTGTCCTTCAATCATTTTCATCGGTGGTTCAATCACCTCAACACCTTCCGCAATTGGTAGACATCCAAAACCCAATGCGAGTTCTTCTTTTTGCCTTTCTAACAAAAGTTTTGAACTCCACGCCTTGAACGCTGGTACTGTTTTCTCCACTTTGACAGTCTCAGATGTCGTTGAATTAACATATAGGATCTGCAACAAATAAATTTGTATTAAAAAATAATCTTAATTTTTATTGTATGTGAGTGAATATTAGTGCATCAAATATCTATATATACTTCATCATACTTTTTCTAGTGCATCACATATTATTAGTGCATCACATATCTATATATACTTTCTTATCATATTATTAGTGCATCACATATTATTTGTGCATCACATATCTATATATACTCTATTATCATATTATTTTGAACCAAACAATCATATTTTTTATATCTAATGTATCCCTGTTTCAAATGGTACTGCATCACACACACACACACACACACACATATATATATATATATATATATATATATATATATATATATATATATATATATATATATATATATATATATATATATATATATATACTGCATCATACTTTTTCTAATTAGTGCATCACAATGTAAGAAAAGATAAAAAACTTACAACAAGCAAAAGTAATGGTCCACTGAAAAATTTGTATGGCTGATATCCGGAACACTCCTTGACCGTACACTCTACAACGTACGAGCACCAATCCATACGAGACACGTTATCAGTATTAGAGAGAATTGGTATAATTCTCTCATTTACCTCCCCATCTTTTTTTCCTTGGCCAAATATGGAGAAGAACAGTACAAGGAAAGCAACCCGAAATTCCCAATCTACTTCAGTTAGACTGCACAAATGTTCCTCCAACTTCGATATATAAATTTTTTCTAACAACAATACTTTCCATTATTTCTCTCCATTTTGCAGTAGTCTCCTCATAAAGATTTTTCTCTGCAAGTGCTTCAACTTTCATATCACCCATTGGGATTCCTAGCATATCCCTAACCAATTCTCGAGTAATTTTTATTTTTCTTCCATCATTCATTGTAATCGAGCAGGTTTCTGAATCGAAATTTCTAACCACCCACAACCCTAATTCTGATGGTATAGAATAAAAATTGAAGTTATTATGAAACTCGCCAAATCCCATCTTTCTTAATTCCTCCACCTGTTGACTTTTTAAATTCTCTAGAACCTTCTTCAGATTTCTCGGTGACATTCTTATTTTGATAGATTTGGGTTCGTTAATTCTAACTTCCTGTGTTAAACCTTCGTCTTCACATTTAACTTTTTCCTTTTTAACTTTCTTCTTTCTTACAAGAGCCATTTTTGAATACGAGTCTTCAAAATCTGATTCAGAATCCATTTCTATTGCAGGTCTTTTACCCTTTCTTTTCTTTTCACTTGTACTGCATTCAGTAACAGAAATGGTTTTCTTCTTCTTCAATTTTGGTGCAGAATATTCAACAATCTTTCCGGCTGCATTTTTCTTTTTTTTGCAGCATGTTCAAAAACAAGACTACGAAGTAGTTCATTTCATTTTTCTTTAGCAACCTCTTTAAAAGCTGCTATCTTAACAGAATCTTCTTCGTCTGATTCTTCGTCATCTGTTTCATAATAACCAATTGAAACTCAGTTCAATTTCTAGTACATCAATGAAACCATCATCAAACATAAAAAATAACTTTTGCAAATCAGATAATCTATATTTACCCTAATTTATCCTCATGCGCTGTAAAATAAAAGGTACTGCAACTCATTTAATCAATTAATACATCATATAAATTAAATGCTACTGCAACTCAGTTAAACCGCTAGTACAACATATAAACCATCAACCACACAAAATCTTTTTCGTACATCACATAAGATAGATTTACCCTAACTTATCCACACACGCCGCAAATCAAATAGCAGTGCATCTCAGTTAGGACTCTAATACATCATATAAGACATCAAACTTTTAAAATATTTTTCGCACATCACATAAGCTACATTTTCCCAAACTTATCCACACACGCCGCAAATCAAATAGCAGTGCATCTCAGTTAAGCTTCTAATACATCATATAAGATATCAAGCTTTCTAAATCTCTTTCGTACATCACATAAGCTACGTTTACCCTAACTTATCCACACATGCCGCAAATCAAATAGCAGTGCATCTCAGTTAGGCCTCTAATACATCATATAAGGCATCAAGCTTTTTAAATCTCTTTCGTACATCATATAAGCTACCTTTACCCTAACTTATCCACACATGCCGCAAATCAAGTAGCAATGCATCTCAGTTAGGCCTCTAATACATCATATAAGGCATCAAGCTTTTTAAATCTCTTTCGTACATCACATAAGCTACATTTACTCTAACTTATCCACACATGCCGCAAATCAAATAGCAGTGCATCTCAGTTAAGCCTTTAATACATCATATAAGACATCAAGCTTTTTAAATCTCTTTCGTACATCGCATAAGCTACCTTTACCCTAACTTATCCACACATGCCGCAAATCAAATAGCAATGCATCTCAGTTAAGCCTCTAATACATCATATAAGGCATCAAGTTTTTTAAATCTCTTTCGTACATCACATAAGCTACATTTACTCTAACTTATCCACACATGCAGCAAATCAAATAGCAATGCATCTCAGTTAAGCCTCTAATACATCATATAAGGCATCAAGTTTTTTAAATCTCTTTCGCACATCGCATAAGCTACGTTTACCCTAACTTATCCACACATGCCCAAATCAAATATCAGTGCATCTCAGTTAAGCCTCTAATACATCATATAAGACATCAAACTTTTAAAATCTTTTTCGCACATCACATAAGCTACGTTTACCCTAACTTATCCACACACGCCGCAAATCAAATAGCAGTGCATCTCAGTTTAGCTTCTAATACATCATATAAGACATCAAACTTTTTAAATCTCTTTCGCACATCACATAAGCTACGTTTACCCTAACTTAGCCACACACGCCGCAAATCAAATATCAGTGCATCTCAGATAAGCCTCTAATACATCATATAAGACATCAACAATACAAAATATCTTTCGCACATCTCATAATCGATTTATATTCTGACTTAGCCTAAATCATACATATCAACATACATGCTAGTGTATTAAACTTCATTTTCTAGTACATCACGAGTACTAGAAAATGAAGTTTAGTATATCACTACTGCATCTAAATACTACTTCTAGTGCATCACATAAACAGTCAAGCATTCAACTTCTAACACGCAGCAAAATAAATGCTACTGCATCACAAAAAAACTACTAATACATCATATAAGGCATGAAACATACAAAATCACTTCGCACATCTCATAAACTTTATTTACCCTAACTTATTTCATAATAAATGTTACTGCATCACATATAAACTACTAATACATCATATAAGGCATGAAAACATACAAAATCACTTCGCACATCTCATAAACTTTATTTACTCTAACTTACTTCAAAATAAATGTTACTGCATCACATATAAACTACTAATGCATCATATAAGGCATCAAACATACAAAATCACTTCGCACATCTAATAAACTTTATTTACCCTAACTATTTCAAAATAAATTCTACTGCATCACAAATAACTTTTACCTGATGGTTCTGCTATCAATTTTTTCGATTCCGCTTGTTTTCTAACTTTTTTTCTTTTTTCTGCTTCAACATTCATCTTTAAACTATTTTTTTGCTAAATTCATAAAAAAATGAACTATTAGTATGAATAATAACAAATCGATGCAGTAAATAATGATATATTTTTATAAAAAACTTACGAGGTAATGATTTTTGTGGTAGATTCTTACTCGCCATTCATAAATCAATCGATGCACTAAATTTTGATTGATCGGAATGAAATAGAGATGATTTTTAGGGTTTTTAGATAGAGAATAGAAACGAGAGAGAGAAAGAAATGATCGGAATGGGGAGTTAATGAGAGGGAGTTGATTGTTTCAGAGTTAGGTGTAACTTTTAAGTTGATGCATTATTGCCTCTCAAGTTTGTAATATTTACAAAAACGCCACTTCATTTTTATAAATTTGTAATTTAAATCCAATGGTTGAGATTACTTCTTACACTTTTTATTATAACACCCTTTTTATATTAACCCCACCCTATATATATATATATATATATATATATATATATATATATATATATATATATATATATATATATAAGCCTACAATACTCTATTAAATGACATAAACTCGTATCCAATCGAAATATAAACAAGTAATATTGACATGATTTTGTGTTCGTTTAAATAAATGAGCAAACATGAATACAATGATTTATTTTGCTTTTCATTGTTTGTTTATTTACATATGTACAAATATCGTATTTTATTAGTTAAAACAAACAAATACAAAACCAGTAACATGTAGGGTGCGCTTAGTTGAGTGGAAACACTTTTGTTTCCACAAAATGTTTTGTACAAAAGAATGAAAACATAGATTATGTTCAAATCAATGTTTCCTGTCAAATCATCTACAAAACACAAAATTTGCATTTCATACTTTAACAAGGGAAACTAGTCAACTACAAAACAATTTTTTTTCCTTGTTTCCCTTGTAACCCTTTATTTTTTGGAGAATATGAAGCAATATCATATGAATGCATTTTTATGTTTTGTGGAAAAATTAAATCCCATTTTTTTTCACATATCTAAAAAGTAGAAAATTATTATTTTTTCTTTAACTAAACGCAACCGCAATGTCATTTTTGCCTCGTTTATTTATTTTTTGTTATTTACGTTCTTGTAGCGCCTTGATGAGACAAATATGAACAACCTTTTTTTAATGAACGATAATAAACTAGGAAATTTGTCCGTCTAAGTAATTTACTTTTCTCTCCTTTAAATAAATAATAGTTTTGCCCACAGATCTGTCATCTCCTATCTCCGATGCCGCTGTTGTCGCTGCTGCCACTGATGTTTCTGCTCAGATTCGTTGGTCCGTCATCGACGGCTGCTACTGCGTAGGGGTTTAACTTTAGATCTGTTAGGCATTTGTTTGGCTCCTTTAAGGATGCCTAGTTTTATCTTCTTGGTATGTATTATGTACTTTGTGTACTTTTGTCAAGCTACACTTTATATGGTTGTATCAGTCAAAGCTCACTCGGGTGATTCCCCTCACCTTTATATGGTGTTGCTGTAGGCTGTTTCAATTATTTGGTGTATGTCTTGTTTGGCTTAACTTGTTATGTTTCGATGTAACTTGTTATGTTGTATCTTCCTCCATTTGTGAGGTTTGTAATGAAATGTATCCTTTGTTCAAAAAAAAAAAGTAATTGTGTCCTTCATTTTTCCATAAACTAATAAAAAATTAAACCCAAACAAAGCGTTAGATAAGTTTACAGCCTTAAATTAAGGTCGAATGTAATGATGACCAAAGATGATCGCAGTTATCACCATCTCAACGCCAAGCTTTCTGTCTCTAAAACCTTCTACATTACTAAGTTACGGCGATAATACGATCACGGTTACCACAAAAAACATACCACGAAAACAAATTAATAAATAAACACTGCACATAACACTCACAAACAATTTAATAAAAAAAGAGGACTCGACCAAGTATACTACCGAGTTGTGCATTTTCCAGAAGGGGAGATGAGTTCATAGGAGAAGGCAATAAGGGGAGAGGGACGCGTTCCAAGTAACCTCGAAGAGTCGACCACCCATTACGCCCGGTCTCACGTACCCGAATAGAAACTTTTTAAAATTTACCTCATTAACAAACATAAAAAAGTGCCCGGACCCGGAGAACAACCACACACACATGGCGGCAGCACCACTCCTACGCAGAGCCATCCCTCACCACCACCTTAACAAAACCCTCTTCTCACTCGTATGGAGGCCCTGTCACACCACCACCACTTCAGATACTCATCATCAAATTAGCAAACCACCCTCCACACCATTGACACCAACAATACATGATGACAACAAGACATTTTTGTTAAGCCCAAAACAAAAACATCCAAAACGGGTTAAAAAAGATCTGATAGATATCGGCCCTCAAAATCTCGCTAGCATAGTTCATGATATCCTCCACTCCGACAGGTTTCATTTATGCTCATGTTATACTTATATATCTCACACATAAAAACAATTATCGGTCTCAAGCAGGGGGTTCGGCGGGGGTCCCAGGATACCCATGGATTTTTTTTGATGTAGTGTTAATTTTTGGAAAAAAAAAAAAAAAAAAAAAAAAAAAAAAAAAAAAAAAAAAAAAAAACATTAATTTTTCCTAAATGCATCCGGTACATCAAAATGTGTTTCTATATTACGGTTCAAAAAATTTTGTGCACCCGGTCATATTTGGTCATGGTTCCGTTCCTGCTGGTACTTGTTGCCCACCAACCAAGAAGGTGTGGAGATAGCTGGCATAGGGTTGTGAAAAAAATTTTGGTTTTAAAATAAATAAAAACACATATAAATTGCACATCGTACAACATTAAGGTGAGGTAATTGGCCCAATATGACGATGTGACATGTTTGGTGAGAATGTCTTCCATATAGGTTTTGTGAGAATGTCTAGTATGTTTTGCTAACTCTGAAAATAAATGGTGTTAAACTTGTCTACCATGGACTTGCAGCTGCTCAATATGACTTATAGTGTTAGCGTTAGAGTTTGCATTAGATAGTTTTTAAGTATAGTGTTAGCAGTATGATAGATGTGTTTAGGCATGCTATTGCTGCCTTGGTTGCAATAGTGTCGTTTTGTCTATATTAGCTAGTAAAATAACACAATATGTTGGTCTTCTATAGAAGAATTGATTCTAGGACGATATACGGTCAGCAAATTGATTAGTAAAATGAATTTTATCGTCTCTTTGTTCGTATGAATCACCAACAATTGAATTGGATGCAAGTCCAGAGCATTCTTGTGTAGGCACAACAGAATATTCAGGTTCTCTGATAAAACTCGATGAAGTTATTCAGATTACAACGTCCTGTATCCTTTCCTTGTTATAACACGCCATTTATGTATGCTGTGTTGAGTCCTATAAACATAGAGTAGTTCTTGTCAATCCTTGACAACCTGAACTGCAGGGTTTATGAGAGGCAATCAAACCCAAATGAATTGCTCGAGCTCGTAGTTTTTGTTTTATGTTTTCAGTCCTGTTTAACTTTTGTCAAAGAGTCTCTTTTGTTTATATATATGTTCTGTTTTTCGCCAAAAAAAGTGTTAAAACATATATCAAGTGTGGAAATTTGACATGGATAGCTATTAGATAATCATTAACGATTAGTGATAACTGCATCATGGTTGAAAGCATATAAACTCCACAACAACATAGTCTACACCTTGTTGCATCTGTGGTAATGTAATGTCATCAAGTTAGTATTTTGACTTTAACCAACCACTCAATATCAGCACTACCGACATATTCTACACCTCGTTGCATCTGTGATAAGGTAATGTCATAAAGTTAGTGTTTTGACCTTAACCAACCACTCAATATTAGCACTTTGCATATCTGTGATGATGCTCGGTTTGCTCGAATGACTTGAGTGGTGGCAAAAGATGATCTCACAGACGAGGTTTTGCAGTCTAAACCTTAACAGAGGACAACATCGAGGGATATATTAGGGCATGCGGTTAAGATATATAAGATATAACTAAACATCCTTAGAATTACAGAAAAACTTAATTTTCTTGGGATATCTGATCTTGTAGAGAACGGTCGCTATTCAAAGTCACGTAACATGATTAGGTATACTATGGACCAAATGAAGTGAATACAATAATTCATGTACAGTCACTAGAGTGCATCTATGAGTGTAGCTGATAATATATGTTCTTTGGTTTTTTTATAGATTAATATGTATTTTATCTGAATTTACTTGCATTGCCAAATAATTCTCTGTCTCTCTTGCTACTAGGTATAAGAATGGAGAGAGACTTACATCAGCAGATGAGGAAATAGTAGTAGAGAAGCTTCTTGCTTATCATCCTCATTCCGAAGATAAGATTGGGTGCGGCATTGATTATATTATGGTAAGTTGTGTAAGATCATTAACATTTGATAGCTATTTCATTCTCTGCCATTACATTCTCTATAACAAATAAAGTTTTACATTGACTATAATTCTTTGCATGTGTGATTCACTTAAAAGTCTTACCGGATTTTTAGGCTATTATTATCTTTTAAAAACCATATCTCAGTATTTACTGTGAAGTTTTCTAATCTTGAAGGTTGATCGGCATCCACACCATAGATCCGGAAGATGCCTATTTGTTGTGAGAACCGATGGTGGAGTGATTGACTTTTCTTACAAGAAGTGCATTCAAGCTTACAAGCGCAGTAGTAATTGATGTTAACTACTCGTTTCAGTTGCCAAACTCAAATGCAGTGGCCAATTATTAACCAATAGAAGTAGATAATAGTAGTTGAACAACAATGTGGAAGATTATTGAAGTTGAAAGATTTAATTTTGATAACTTGTTTTAATGTTTATGTGGCTTTATGTCATAAGTAAATGTTTTCCTGAAATGGTCTTTTCTTTGCATTAGTTGGAGCATCTGGAGTGTGGACTCTCGACCGGCTGTGTAAAAGAAGTAGGTCTTAGGCTAGACACAATAATATAGTCGACCCATTCGGTCGAGCTCCAAACGACCGATCGTCCCTTTTGTGTGTATTCGGTCGCGACCGATTAGGAGAAGAAAAAACAAGGGACTCGGTCTCAACCTCGACCGAGTCTATTTCCAATACATTTTGTGCTTTTTGATCCAAACCGTTACAATGTTTAACATGCTAGCCGTTTGTGTGCTAAAAACAAAAAAAAAATAATAAAAAAATAAAACCGTTTGAAACTAGCCGTTTGGCAAAAAAAAAAAAAAAAAATCCTTATAAATACATAACATAAACACACTTCAATTCACACAATCTCATTTCAAAAATTCTATATATTTTCTCACACCATGAATTCTTTCGAGCTATTTTTTGCCGATTCGGATGATGAAAATGAAGTTAGTACCGAGTTTTTGCTGTTTGCGGAAGATTGTTGGGAGGCTTATCAAGCGTCACAACTTAAAGAAACACGAAACCATGTTACTAGGGATCGTGTGGGTGCTCATGACCGTTTAGTTGCTGCTTACTTCTGCGCTAACCCAACATACGGCGATGAACAATTCCATGATCGTTTCCGAATGAGCCGAAGACTATTCACACGAATTGTACGAGAGGTAACCGATCATTCACCTTATTTTCAACAAACTCCTAATTGTGCGGGCGTACTTGGTATTTCTCCTTTGATAAAAGTTACTTCCTCAATTCGTCAATTTGCATACGGAGTCAATCCTGATATGCTTGACGAATATGTGCAAATGGGTGCGACAACAGTTCGTGCGTGTCTCTATAAATTTTGTGAGGTCATCATGGAGTTATATGGTCCAGAGTATTTGCGAAAGCCGACAGTTACTGACGTTGACAGACTCTATGAGCATCACCATCGAGTTCATGGGTTTCCGGGGCTGATAGGAAGCATTGATTGTACAGATTGGTCGTGGGAGAATTGCCCACATGCTTTAAAAACTCAATTTTGTAGGGGTGATCACGGGAAAACTCCTTTCATTTTATTGGAAGCGATCGCCTCTCAAGATTTATGGATTTGGCATGTGTTCTTTGGTGTCGCCGGGATGAATAATGACGTAAATGTTTTACGTGCATCCCCTCTTTTCAATGATCTCAAAATGGGGAGAGCACCGGATGTGAAATTCTTTGCTAACAGCGTGCCTTATAAACGGGGATATTATCTTGCTGATGGGATATATCCGGAATAGTCTGTTATTATGAAGTCCATTAAACATCCAGGGACGCATGATCACAAGCGTCAATTGTATAAGAGGATGCACGATGCAGCAAGAAAAAATGTTGAACGTGCTTTTGGTGTACTAAAGAGGAAGTGGCTAATGATTAAACATCCGGCTAAAGGGGTTGACAAAGAGCGTCTTGGACATATTATGTACACATGCATCATATTACATAATATGATAATTCAAGACGAAGGGCGGGCGATATCTCCCGAATTCTTTTCAGCGGAGCAACACCGTTCTTATGATCCCTTAAGAACGCATGAGGAATCATTGGAAATTACTATGGAGATATGCAATAGAACAACTCATCTTAGCCTCAAAGCCGATTTGGTGGAAGACATTTGGCAGCATCATAATCCAAACTAGTTTAGTCGTTTTATCATAATGTTTTTAATGTTATTTGAATTCTATTGTAATGTTTTTATTTTATTTGAATTAATATGTAACGTTTTAATTATGAATGAAATTTAGTTTGTGTTAAAAATATTTTCTTAAAAAAAAAAAATTGAACTTGGTTGCCTTTACTGGGGCACTGAATCGCTGCAGGTTACTGGAGAGAGAAAGCTGACGTGACAGAGAAAAGGAGGGGGATTGACCCTCCTTATTGTGTCTAACCTTATAAAGCTACCAATCTTGTTGGAATTTTTGAGAAATGATCGATGCATTTATTTTAGTAAAACTTTAGAGAAATCCTAATCATTTTGCTAATAAATTCGATAGAAACAAAGTACAAAGATTTTCAGGCTGACTTATAAAGTATGAAAATGTGATTTTTAAATATACTCATTCATATTTTCTTAAGCAATGAAATATATGGATTTACTAATCATATATTGCAAGACCTAATACTCCGTATATACTAGTCTATGTTTACACACTATATAATATTGCGACAATTATTACACATCTGCTGACTAGCAAAATACCTTTCACCGCCAATCATCATAACATCGTAATACTATTGATGTCCTGTTCGTATCGTCATTGCATCGTGATGCTCGGATACTTTGCCATTTTCATATGAAATCGAGTACGATAAAGTTATTCTTTCAAGTTCTCGCCATGCATAAAATTATTTTCACAAAAAGTATTCAAAAATTATTGCTTGTCAATTATTATTATTATTATTATTATTATTATTATTATTATTATTATTATTATTATTATTATTATTATTACCGTGCTAGTGAGTGAGTTGTTTTTTAACGTAAAAATACAGTGCACAGGCGCACATATCATATAATGTGCGAGATAGTCCATTTTCGTAAAGTGATAGAAATTAGTCCATTCTTGTTAATCGGGTTAGGATATGCTAGTTGTATTTAAAATAGAAGTGTGAGTCAACATTGGAGTTTATCAACATTTTTTAAAAAAAGAAATGCTAGAACCACAAAAGTTTTACAAAAACATACCCACAAAATAACATGTCATTTTTAATTTTATTATTTTTTAGAATGTCAATTTTTAACTATTTCACAACTTTTATACTAAAAATCTATCTCGCATGTCTTAAGCAGGACTTGAACTCTCAACCATTTTGCTAGGGAGCTTCTCACACAACATAAGCTACTATTGGAACACAAGCATGTCATTTAATTTGTGACATTTTGTTCTCTTATTTTTAACTTCTCTCTTTTATACATCCACAAATAAACATGACATGTCATTATGTGGATATTTTTTGTGATTCTAGCATATTCTCCTTTTAAAAAATATCAATTCTTGTATTTTATACATGTAAGTGGAATTTGTTATTTGTAGCTCTAAAGACTAGTTAAAGTATCAAGACATGCAATATTATATTTTATTTAAAAATAAACTCTTACCATTCCTTAGAGCGTCAGGTGTCTTCCAATCTTTTCAAGCTTCGCTTTCTAAAAACTTGCTAATCACAACTAGTTTTTCTGGCGAAATATCTTTGCATTCCGCGTATATTTTTCTTAGATCATCTTTAGCATTATGTGCTTTGGTAAACTCACTAGCTAATTCGATAATCGCTTTCTGACGAATTGTATCCTTCTCAATTAGTTTCTGAACACAATCTTTGATTTCTTCGACGGTGTGTGAAAGTGAACAAGCCATAATAAGATTTTTGAAATGTTTTGTTGGAAGTATATGTTAAAATTTATTTTTTATTAGAGAATATATGTTTTTTGGTAGAAAGATTTGTGTGAAATTTGGTTAAATAGGGTATAATATATATAGAGTGAGATTAAAAAATAAAAAATAAGTTTGTTTGTAAAGCCAACGGCTAGTTTTTTCAAACAAAAACAACAAACAACGTCTATTGATAGGTCAACACCGAAGCTAACGCTTAACGCCTATACCACCGATGTGGTAACGCGCATAACGCCGGTGCCACATAAGCATAATGCCGGATTGCGCGTTACCGTATCTAACGCCTCTTGCAAATAACTATCCCCAACCACGTTAATGTACCACTTTTGCTTAGACTATGGTGGTGGCGACCACCTGGTGGTCATGACCACTTCGCGTGAACCCCATAGTGCCACCTCCAAATCGCGCATCATCCCACCACTTTTTGCATCGTTCGGTAGTGCAGATCATCAAACTGTTTTTAATGTTTTTTATTTTGTTTGTGAGTGTGTAGAGTATATTCCGAGATACGTTTGTATAAAATAAAATATTTTTATATTTTTGGTTTGATAATAAACGAGGTGGTTGTCCCCGCCGCGTTGCGGCGGGTTTACTTCGTTTTTTTCCGTTTATGATGGGCAACATGTTTTGCAAATTGTGGGTGCTGGCCTGGTTTGTTTCTTTCTCCATGTGAAGTTATTCCTTGTTTTGGGTGGACAAAACTTATTTGTGGCCACTTATTTTTCCTGGGGCTAATTTTGAGAAGTACAAAGTGTACGGTTTTTATTTGATCGGTAGGTATTTGGCACGTAACTAAAACTTTTATCAAAGTGTATGGTTTTTACCCTGTGGTTTAAATTAATTTTAAAATAATTTTAAAGTTATTTGATAAGTTAAGGGTGTGTTATAAAAGTTGTTTTATTTTATATATATCAAACTTTACATTTTTTTATATAATCGTGCGAAGCTCAAAAGTATATTAATATTGGGCTCGTCATCGAAAGATATCAATAGTATATCAATATTTTTTTATAAAATCGAAAGATCTTTTCAACGGATTTTTTTTATTCACGAAATCGCGAGATATCTTTTAGGTATTTGATAAATAAAGTTTGTTATATGAAAAAGTTGTAAATAATTAAAAGTCTAAGGTGATTTTTGCAACTTACTGCATAGTTCATGGTGAATTTTGTATATTTTTTTTCTAACTTCCCAAAATGTTTACTACTTTAATCGTTCTTATTATTTTATACAAAGAAATATAGTTTTTTTTTTTTAATGAAAGAAATATTTGTTTAAGATCTTCGCTCGAGGTAGTGAGATTCATTTTATTTATGGACCTTTTGGTATGAAAGTGATGGGCTGTCTAGTGGACCAAAGTGAGGCCTTTAGCAGGCTAAGATTTTCAGGATACTATATTATGCACCGACGTCGTGCTTTAGTGTGTATATATATATATATATATATATATATATATATATATATATATATATATATATATATATATATATATATATATATAACGAGGTTTTGAACCCGCGCGTTGCCGCGGGATGTTTGTATACATAGTTATTGTGGCACTTGTTGCCGAGGGTGCATTGTGTCATGTTAATGCCAGCGACATCTATTCTTTTGACTATATAATATAGATATTTATATACCATACAGCAAAGTCTGTGTAGCATATTTTCATGCTTCTCCAAGTACTAAAACTGAATTATGTGTCTACATATATTTGAAATGTGTGTTCTGGTTCATACATTTGGAGGAGAAACCATGAGAACGTACATGCTTCAGTTAGTCCAATATATTAAAAAAAAGTTTGGAAACAAATATTTCTATTAGAGTAAATTGAACAAAGTTATCCCCTTGCCTAACTTCCAATGATTCACGTAGATTATGCTCATCTTTCTCCAAGTCTTCTTTAGAAACCTCCTTATCTTTGGCCTCTCCCAAAATCATGGACTCTAGTATATCTTCAACTTGTTCTACCTGCTCCATTAACAACTGTTTAATATTGACTTTTAATTGTATAGCATTTCATTTTCAACATTAATAACAACAATGTTCATCTGCTTACCTGCTTACAGGTAAATAACCAATTCTAAACAAACTCCAGATAGGTGGTGTAACTTAATGGTGAATAGTATGTAGTAAAAGTTGCTACCAGGTTGAGAGCGGCATTCTCTTACGGCATTGGTGACATCCTATATAACACCTTTTCTTTATGACTTAAAAAAGTTATACTACATACATAATAATAATAGTTAAGCGAAAGAGATAATTAAAAACCTATTTCTTTCCAAACGATCTGACATGTTACATTTTTTTCTGTAACGGGTAGAAAACGGCCAAGAGTGGTAAAAAATTTGTTGAGCCATAGAAATTTTTAGCCTAATCAATGCATAAAGTTTGTTAGTTTAAGGGCGCAAACTTAATTGTAGTTTTATCTCAACTAATGGAATTAGTAAACATATAATAATAGGAAAACTGAACATGGTTAGATTATAATTTCATCCACAAAGGCAAAAAACGCAATAAGAAGAAGGTAACAACTCTTGAGTATATTAAAAATGCTTTGGTGGTGCAAGTTGATTTCAATGCTATAAACATACCAGGTATGCTAGAAATCTCAGTTATATATAAGCACATATTCAACACAGACAAATATCCATATGGTTATCGAATGAACTCAAGTTTAAATATTTCAGTGAACAAACTAATCATATCCACAAACGGTTAGAATTACACATAACCTTGAAGGGAATATTGCGTATTTCATCCTCACTACTTGTTGTTAGATGGACTCTCATATGACCCCCTAAAGCTTCTTCCGATCTCAATTTCCTGAATCAAATTAATCAATAATAATTCTGCTAGTTTGCCATCCCATTGGAATGGACCTTCTTATGACTTCCTACAGCTTTTCCTGATCCAAATTCCCTAAAGAAAATCGAGCATTTATAATCTGCACTAATTTTTTTCACAAAACAATCAGCTCTCTTGTGGTGCTCTAAATCTTCGCCTGACTCAAATTCCTTAAAGCAAACCAAAGACTAACCATAATGGGCTCTAATACGTCCCCTAAAGCATTTCCTGGCCCGAAGTCCTTAAATCAAACCGCGTAGTTAAAAGTCTTTCATTTACTTATATCCCTTGACTTGTTGTTCCCTAAATCCATACTACTTTGACCCGACTCTAATAGCAGAAGTTCATCTAATTCAAGGGCTATTACATAATATAGGATAGCATATTATTATCATCAACCAATCACAGCTACCCACTTCTTTGTTCCTTATTATTTGCAACGATAGTTATCGAATTTATATGTAGAAAAATCAAACATTTTACCCACTTGTCGTAACATATCACAACACCCTCGAACAGACGCCCCAATTTGTCACGGCTGGTTTCACCTCTTTCACTGCCTATAACCGATTTTAGTTTCGTTGCGTATATGCATTTCTGTAAAAAACAGCAATAAAAACCGATAAAGCAAATTGAGATGCATATTAACAACGGTAGAAGAGTAACTTCCGTGTAACATCGAATTCTAAAATTGGTGATTAAAAAAAAGATGTTAACAACCTGAATTGCTTTCAAAGTTGTGTCTGTTTCAACTGGCTTTAAACCTTGCCGAGGGAACATGCGTCCGGTCATTACGTCGACCAACTCTAAGAGAAGTCTCCATTTCTGCTTGGATTGGGTGAGGCCATCATTTATGGTAATGCATACTTGTGTATACATGACAAAGGAAAAACAATTGGTTACAATACTCCATAAGAAGATCTTATATGTCTATATCACAGATGTGAAATTGTTTTGAGTCATACCGGTTGTTGTGGATCTCTGAACTTCTGTAACATTCATTGCATTTTCCATAAACGTTCTTTTCACTTCGCATGATTTATTCCCTGTACAGGAGGCAGATTTGGTTCCAACACTTGCAGTCGCAACACGCACGGACGATATTATACCCTTTGAGTCTCTTGACAATTGACATACCTGCAATGAATGAAAATAAACAGTGTTTACTGTTCAGTCGGCATATATTCAAACCTATTTGCTTATATAAGTTTATATAAGCCACAAATTTCATAAATAGCTTGGAAAAATGGTTTTATGAAACAGAAGTTGAAACTACATAAGCTTGTAAGCCTTTAAAAAAAGGTTAAACCAACACCTCTTTAATATAACACCGACCAAAAAAACATACATGAAGAATCTCAGCAACCCAATAATAGGTTTGCCTAATTTTGGTTTTGTTTGAAAGGTTTTGCTTTCTGAGCAATACCCAATTTCTCTAGTTTCATTGTAGATTTCTCAATATCAGTTGGAATGACAGATATGATCAAAGTATCCCCTGCTACCTCATTTTACTGTGTATGCCAGAACCGATCACCAAAGTAAGCATAAGTTGAATGAATTTGCAATAAATAAATTTTAACAAAATCCAAAGAAACAAAAATACCCAATATAAAATGTGAAACTTTTATTGCATTAAAGAAGTAACTGAAGGCGATATTATACAAAACAAATACAAACCAAAACACGTATCAATCCAATAGAAGTGTATGAGATAAGATTGCTATTGCTCCCTAAATTAAAGCTCATAAACCCACTAAATAAGGTAACACAAACACCCCTTAAGTAGTTTATATCAGTTGTTAACTATAAGCAGAAGTATAAGCAACCCTTACATACTCATAAACTTGATTAACACAGAGATCAAAATGTGATATCTATTTTTACATATTATTAAGGAAATCAAATTGAGAAACAAACTTACTGCTCATTCATCTTGGTATCAAAGTTGACAGGCATGAAACAAAGATCATTCATATGTGGACATAACTGCAACAACAACATCAACAATATTAACCAACAGGAAAAAAATATTGTAATGACGTTTAAAACGCCTTCTGATCATAACCTTATCAACCCTAATTAAGACCACACAGGAACCACATACAACAAATATAACAAAAACCCCAAATTTAAAAAGATTAAAATTTTAAAAAGAACCCCTAATTCGATTCAACCGGAAGAAAAATTAAATAGAATAACGAATTTACACGAAACAAATCAAGAAGATACCGTTGATGCTGATGCCGAATCCTGTATGTGTGGATCTGATTTGTTATCTTTGTGTCGATCTGATTTATTATCCCAGCGTGTGTGGTTTTCATGTTTTGGATAATCGGTGTGTGTGTGTGGATATGATTTCTTATCTTTCTGTGTGGGTAACAATAAGTGAACAGAGAGTTGAGAAAGTAGGCTGCCAATAATGGGCTACCAAAGAGTGTTCGTAAAAAGCAGCCCATAAAGGTACTGTAGAAAGAACAGTGCAATGGAACACTGTTCACGGAAGCCACGGGAAATGTATAATAGTTATAATTATAATTATAATTTGGTAGTGACCATAACATATAAAAAATGATAGATTTTGATTTTGTGCCTTAGCCTTATTTTAATTTCTTAAATTATTAGCCTATGATGACAATAATCAATATCAACAACTAGTGATACCACACCCAAGTCAGGATTCCCAAACTCAAACTGAAACTCATGAAGAAAGGATGTCCTCATAACTAAACTAAAACCCCACCACCACTGTACTTCCATTCCATGGCATCAGCACCATTTCCATTTCTAGACAAATCCTCCATTATCCCACACCTCCACCTTAACTATCACTTCAACACCACAACACTTCCAGCCGCCATATGCTACCTCGTACGTAGACCATGTTACACTGCCACAGCCTCAGAATCCCCCCGACCAATTAGAAAACCACCCCCCAACACTACTACTACTCCAACAACAACGTATGACAATGACAAAGCTGCCTCTATATTATCCACACCCAAGATAAAAAGGTATGTACAAAAGGATCCTAAGTGGGAAAATGACCCGGATTATAGGAAGTGGAAGGATAAAGAAGCGGATATACTTTTGGATATTGACCCTCTTACTAACCTTATTAAAGATATCCTTCATTCCGACAGGTTTGGTTTTGTTTTATTTTCATTGTATTGTTTTTCTCTTTGGTCCAATTCGTGGTGGTGTTTGGATTAGCTTATTTAGCCGGCTTATGGGCTTATATGATTTTAAAAAACATATAAGAACCTTTACCTAAGTGTTACCTTATTAATGACTAACTAGAAGAGTACCTGCCCAATGCCGCGGCGGTACCTGTCACTATATTTTGCGTTATTCGGTTACACATTTAGTTGTTTTTATGCTTTATAAGTAGAGATGGTTAAGCCAAATAATTTTAGTTTGAACAACAAACCGCTTCCTAACAAATTAATTTTGAAATCTTTCCGTAATAAGCAAGAAAAAAGTCTGAATTTTAAGCCTTTCTAATTATAGAATAGTCCCAAATGCATTATAATCTAGTATAGATATATACGAACCTTTACCTAAGTGTTACCTTATTAATGACTAATGCGTATTGAGTAGGGTGTCTAGGCACACCTCAAGCTACAATTATACCATTACCTCACATGACGTTCAAAAAGGATAAAACATCCTAATAGAGGAAATGCATTCGATCAGTTTTGCCTGCATTACCCTATAATTAGTTTGTTTTTGTGGAGTGAGCCACAAGTCCACAACTGTGCGAAGACTACCTCTACTTCACTATGTTTGAAGAGCTATCTAACTTTTCATAGTAGGTCACGTTCACTTCATACAACCATGGTCAACCGAGTATGGGATAGCCATAAATCACGAGTATGGCGTCATGGTACACATCATCTTTGGATAACACACTATAAGTATGTTGGCATTTCACATTAAGCGTAGAGTTTGCACATTTACCGTATTAAGGTAGGCTGTTGGTGGAGAATTGAGAAGATGAAGATGCATCTTTTTCTTAATGTGCATTTGAAAATTACTGCTGTTCACCTAGGCTTTGGTGCATATGCCTCCTCGAATAGTTGTAGATTTGAGCTTTAAAGATCTCTTTGGACCATCTCCATCTTCAGCAATATGGATCTTCTACCTACTTCCTTCTATTCTAGTAGACCATCAGTGTCTTGTGGGAGATTTGAAGGCCTTATGTCTTGAACACTGTTTAAAGTATAGTTTGTTCGTGTTGTCTACTACAAAATTCATGTTGGTTTACCTTTGGAATCAATGTTAACCCTATGTTGGTTTACCTTTGGAATCAATGTTACCCCTATGTGAGATACCTTTGGAATCAATGTTACCCCTAGTCGACTTGCTACAAAGTTTTCTTAACCAAGCTACTTAATCCCAAATTCTGAATATATTACCAACTACTTAATGGGCAATAAGGCATGAAATAGAGATGACAGTAAACCTAATCCTACTTAACATAATAGTAACACTTCTCAGCTTAGAGCATAGACTTGGCTTCCTTGCCACAATAAAAGGTTGATTATGCCTCCATAAAGGCTTTGTGAGAATATCTGCTAACTGATGTTAACTTTGAAAAGGAATGGTATAAATCGGACTAGTTGATAAGCCGATAACTTGATTTCGATTGTGTTTGTCTTGTCCTCTTATGGAAAATGTAGTCTCATCAGTATATTTGTGGGAATCACCAATTTTTGAAGCAATTATATTGTGTGTCATGTCATAGGTGACGTCTGCCATGAACCTATACTCATTTAAACTGGGAAACCCAAACAAAATTCTTCGGGCAACAATCTCGTGTATTTCGTGTTTTTGCCTATAACACCTAGAATATGTGTTCAAGTCTCTAAGAACATACAGAGAATGATGGAGCCAACATAATTTGGAAGCATCCTTTTGTATTACAGAATTAGGTGGCATATGTTTTTGAACACTGATATGTATAGACTTACTCCTCTAGAATGCCATTTAGAAAGATGTTCTTGTATGAAGCCAGTTGAGAGGCCCATTGTGAATGGCTACACAAGCCTCTTACATGTAGACAGGGCCGGTGCATTATGGCCAATTTTTAAAATGGAGATGGATACAACATACAAGATAACTAAAGTTGCACCACCCTTCTGAACATATGAGGACCTCTCATAAAATAGAAGTTAAAAACTGATGAAGTACATTGTGATAAATTAGCTGTGTGCATTCAATAAAGCAAATGTGTATTTTATTTTGTGCAACACCAGTGTATTGAGGTGCATATGCCCATAAAGATTCATGGGACAGGGCATTCTTATTCATAAACTTATTCAGGGGAAGTTTATGTAAACGTAAGATCTTATGCATTTTGAAAACACACCTTCTAAGGTACAATTGGAAATATGCTTTTCACCTCCTGAAACCTTGTAAATAAGCTGATAAGCTCTTCCAATCTAAACACTCAAAACCGCTTATTACATTTTGGTAACACCCTCCCCCTTCCCCCCCCCCCCCCCCTCCCAAGTTTGTTTCTAAAAGACTTCCGTATTTGCAAGTTGCAGTTATGTAAACTTCTAGGGAGTAGGGGGTATTTTGGGAATGCGATTGCAATCTGATTCTGATTTTCGGATTAATACAGGGTCAAATAAATCAGTTTTGGATAATTAGTTTGAGATTGGCTTATCTAAAACTAATAATCCGATTGTTCCAAAACGCATAATCTGTTTCATGAACATGTAAAGTTTACACCATTAATGATTCCATGAAGGTAATGGAGCAAGCTTTTCTTACCTAACCAACACGAGTTACATACTAACTTGGATATGGAAGACAATGACGCATTGATCGTCCAAAGATATGTGATTATGCACCTATGATGTATCTAATTAAAAGAGCCTAGGACTTCTGTGTTGGGTCTAAACATCTGATATGCTTCTAGTTTTTGAAAAGTGTAGTAAATGGGAAAATATCACAAGAGAGTTTAGATTATGAGTAGTTAGGCTAAATTAAGTCATGAAACATTCATTATAGGATGTGGCCTATTGTGGCAAAGTAGTGCTCTATAATCGCGGAGTTCTGATGTGGTGCAACATTCTTATATTGTGGGCCTTGCTGCCTGATTAGCGTGTCAACGGGCCAGCGCCCCAAGAATGAAAATTCAGTTAGGGCATCAGTATGGGTTTGCTTAGGGCATTATCACTGATGTCATCAGTATGGGTTTGCTTAGGGCACAGCATAACCTTATATGCAACAAGTTCGTCATGTTTGATGTATATGCTCCTAATGTTCTAGTTGAGGAGTATTAAAGTAGGGTTATATATGTTTGCTAAAATAATCTAGAATTTCGGAAATCTTATTATCAGTACATGGCAGACTATTGTACACTGCATATATGCTCTCTCTCTTTTTTTTTTTTTTTTTTTTTTTTTTTTTTTTTTTTTTTTTTTTGGTAATCATGGGTTTCCGACTCGACATTGCGAGCCGACTACCCTTTTTGCATATATGCTCTCTTTGTCGTTAAATAAGACATATTTACGACAGATGCCTCTTTTCAGTAAACTATCTTACAACAATTAATATGAACTCAAGTGTTGAAGAGTATTGCAAGGATGCCTTAACAGTCACCAGTATCTATGTAGATGGTGCATATGCTCTATTGATAGCATATTGTTGAATGTATCTAGACTACTTTCACATGCTTTGGTTAATAGTACTCATATTCTTATAACCGTTTTTCCTGCTACTAGGTATTTGGATGGAGAGCGACTTACGCAAACAGACGAGAAAACAGTGGTAGAGAAGCTTCTTGCTTATCATCCTCATTCCGAAGATAAGATTGGGTGTGGTCTTGATTCTATTATGGTAAGTTATACAAAATCTGCTTAATTGTTTTATTTACGGATTTGGTACAACTGCTTAAAGTTTTCCTTAAATACTCTTATAGCTAATTGCCAACAAATCAACAATTTATATTAATCTTTTAGGTTTCCACTTATAATTAGAGATTCACACAATTCTACTAAAGCTTTAACAGTCGAGTCCATTTTGGTTTACTCTGGTTCATATACTCTAGTGTATAGGCTTCAACCACCTTCTTTCACTTAATTTGCGTCTGAATCTGTGATACTCTTTTATCTACTAGATGCTCATATGTCTGTTTGAATCCTGCATTGACATATGGGCTTATGCGCTTTATGTTGATTTTATTCAGCATATGATATATCATAGATCATCACACTTCATTTATTTCATATTTTCTACAAAGTAAATTCATTGATTGTATCTTTTTCTTCCATTGGGGTGTAAATTAAATAGCTACAGCCAGCCAATTACTACACCTGTCCCACAATTTAATCTACTTTTGACTTTTTGATGGCTAATACGTTACCTTTACTTCATAAGCTGATATATAGCACATCAGCTATATAAAAAAAAAGTTTAATCAGAAAAAAGCTAAGCATGTTGAACTATTAAGGGATATATTTTTTTTGGGTCAATTCTATATTTACCAACTTTAAGGGTGCGTTTGGTATGCTGCGAGGAATGACAATGGGTCCCTCAACTATGAAAGATCCATTCCCCCCTCAAGAGTTGTATATGGAGTATGGAATATATTAGACTTTCATAGTCATAGTTGTGGGCCCAAGTATTTTAAACAAACACAAATTATCACTTTCATAGTGATAGTTTGATTCCCTTAGGAGGAAACCAAACGCACCCTTAAACACCATAATGTCATATTTATCGAAAACATGCATTAATTGCATTGTACATCATGAATTCAAAACTTGTATTTTGGGTATATATGGTATTTTGGCATTAATTACATTGTACATCATGAATTCAAAAGTTGAAATATTGGTCAAACGGGCACGGGACCAAGCGGGCGGCCTTAAAAATTGTGTATCATTTAGAAAAGAAGGATCTCATGTTCATTTATTAACCATAACTAATAAACTAAACTTTATTACTAAATTTACGTCACAAAAATAAGTTAAAAAAATTAAAACGAGCAAAAAAGTTCTATGTCTATATATTACGCTTTACAAAGTTTAAAAACATTGATTAAACAAAAGGGAAAACTAAAACAAAATAAAAACATTAAACAGAGAAGAAAGAAAAAAAAAAAAAAAAAAGACAAAACCATTATGGTGATTTTACCGCACAAGTGAACTAGCTGGAGTCTACCGCCTATTACGGCTGTTATTAATAAAGCCTACTATTATTTTTGCCCAGTTAGACCCATTAAGAATGTCCATGTTGTCGAAAGACGCCCCCAACTTTTGAAAAATTGCCCATAGCAGCCCAACTTTTTGCATATGGGAAGATTTTGCCACCTCTAATATGTCTCAAATGAGCTTGAACCCACAACCTCTTGGTTGATGGGTTACTCACATTCGTTACCGTTAGCGTAAAGACTCTTTGGTACTATCTAAAACATATTACTCCAACCACAAAATACATGCAACAGTTCCTTATTGGCGAAATATATGCAACCCCAAAAAAAGTTTTTTTTTTTTCCAACTGAAGTTTTAACCACAATTACCTTGTCTAATTGGCAATCATCACTGTATATTGATACCAAGGATCTTGATCTGTAAGATTCCCCTTTTTTGTTATTTCTTTATCACTGAGGTGAAGAAACTAATACATCGTTGTCAATTTATATCTCATAACTGCAAGGTTGAATGTTCAAAATCAGAAGTGGACTCAAACTATGTGCAGATAGACTATAATTAATACTTACTGAAAACTTAGATGAACAATGGCTCAAACAGTTATTGCTCTCACATGGACATGCAAAGCTAAGTTTAATTCTCAAGAACTTATAATTGCTTTCCATAGTATTATACATGAATACATTTATTAAAAAAACATACAACAAGTTAGTCATACTGTTGTTTCCTCGTATTTGACCTTAAATCAAGTGAAGCTCGAGGTAATCAAAATTTCATCGTGTTAATGACTACACAGATCAATGTTGAATTTTCTTTAGTCTTTTTGTGGAATGCATTTAATCTGTTTAATATGAATGTCACATTTTGAAATTTGAATGTTATATACTGATGTTAATATTATAACTACTCCGTATTGACATTAACAACTCTGCCTTAAGTGTATCATATCAAAAATATAATAATCATAAGCAATGAAGTAGGTCCATTAAATAAACAAACATTTATACTCTTTTAAGTCCACATGTAGTGAAGAACTGGTCTTCCCAATGTTAATCACCATACCTTGACATTTGATGGTTATTGCATTGTTTACATATCTGCCATGTTTTTTTATTCGTGATCATACTAACCTAACTTTCCGACTAATAATACCAAATAAAGTTGTTGATTTCATGAATCTTTGCCTGCTTAATTCACTTAAAGTCCTTGTCTTCTGAAATCTTGAGCCGTGATTGGCCCACAGTAGTTGTCTGGATCCTGGATCGAATATCTTTAATCGACTTTTATGCTACAAAATTATTTAAATAAAAATATTATTACTTGCATTTTAGTATAATTTTTTTTATTTTTTATTTTATAGGTTGATCGGCATCCACAGTTCAGAAACTCAAGGTGCCTATTCGTTGTACGAAAAGATGGTGTATGGATCGACTTTTCTTACCAGAAATGCATTCGATCTTACATTAGACAAAAATACCCCGTTTATGCAGAAAGATTTATCAAAGAACATTACAAGCGCAGTAGTACTTGACTCCAATGACAACTCTTTTTATCACAAAAAATTCATTGTCGGTTAGTAACCGATAGACCATTTGGTTCGGATTGAAAAGAAAACATTGAAGCAATGGTCAACTACGGAGTCGAGCGGTTGTAGATTTCACACACATTTTGTCAATGGAAGTAGATAATAGTAGTTGAAATGGGAACAATTTAGTGAGGAAAATTATTGAAGTGGAAAGATTTATTTTTGTTGACTTGTATTGATTGATGTTTATTTATTTGGCTTTATATTCCCCATAAGTAAAAATGTTTTCCTGATTTTGGGTTTTTCTATGCTGTTTATACTTTTATGTGTTATAGAAAGGAGCATCTGGACTAGTCTGTTTGGATGGATGCCGACCCTAAAAGACAGATATTTAGTACTTTATTTGCAGTCATAAACGTAACCTGTGAGTGTTTGTTGTGCTGATACAAATGCCATTATGTTACACTGCCTTGTTACATGAATAATTTTATGACATTTTCTGCATGATTGGTATTCAAACTGATGCTCTGAAGCAATGGCACTGTATTATCTTACTGTTCTATATGATATAATTCCACAAAAGGTGTAGATTGGCGGGAAACCCCTGACTCTAGGTGCCTTTTGGCACCAGCCATTGTCCACCCCACAAGGAATAGCTCTAGCAACTCTCCTGACCTAGTGGGGCACCAACTGAAGTGAGCACAAGCAAAGACTCGAACCTCTGAGCTTTTATTCCACAAACTGATGCTCTGAAGCAATGGCACTGTATTATCTTACTGTTCTATATGATATAATTGATATGTTATGAGACTACAAAAAATTTGGTTATACAATGTATATGAAAACTCAATTGAACAAAATGCAAAAAATGACTATATACGTACACTTAGAGTATTCATTATTGCGGTTTATGAATAAGTATAAAACATTTTGTAAAGGTTCTTAAATTTGTAAATTATAATAAAGAAATCGTTTCATTCCTAAGTGATAGGGATGAAAAGGTCTAAATTTTTTAATTTCTTTGTTGTTTTTCTTTTTGAATATTTTGATTGTGTTTTATGATATCAAAAGATTTGTAAATAGGTTTATTCATAATAGAAATATGTATAAAATATGAAAATTTGTATTACTTAATAACTATTTAAAAAAAGATTCATCACAGGGGATGCAATTAGTATATATACTTTATAGGGCGTCACTATCAAATTGTTGGTTGGATTGGGTAGTATGACTCTTCATTGATTTAAAATACTTTTGATATCAATGTAGCTAGTATTCGTATCAAATTTCTTTAGTATTTTATATATGGCACATTTATCATTTACAAACCAAGTAGGCCACATAAATATGGTTACATAATGTTGCCAATTTTTCAAATTTTTGTTATGATAAATGATTCAAAGAATTAAAAATGTGTTTAGAAAAATATGTCTGTAACACATGTGTGTGTCACTAAATTATTGGTGTTAAAATGGGCACACATTGACACAAAAGAATAGCTTAATGATATGCGTTAGTAAATTCTCTCTCTCTCTCTCTCTCTCTCTCTCTCTCTCTCTCTCTCTCTATATATATATATATATATATATATATATATATATATATATATATATATATATATATATATATATATATATATATATATATATATATATATATATCATCGTGTTCGACATTTTTAGTTGAGTAATTCATGGGGTTTAAACTCATCACCACGCATTCAAATAAGTTAAAGCACTTCTTTTTGAGTAATTCATAGGGTTTAAACTCATCGCCACGCACTCAAATAAGTTAAAGCACTCCTTTTTTAGGAGGTTACTATGATACATAACGCTATTTTTGTTTTCTTTTGATAATAATCGTTTTCGACATTTTTAGCTAACTAATCCATGGGGTTTAACTCACCGCCATAAACTCAAATTAGTTAAAGTCCTTTCTTTGAGGAGGTAAATATGATACATAATGCTTTTGTTATTCTAAAACTATATACTCGTATAAGTTATCAAACCTTTGATACAAGAGGACCATAGGTAAATAAGTCAAAGTTGACATGTCAGTCTTAAAGCTCTGTTAAATGTCGACTAAGCTGTAAGTCTAGTTCTAGAACACCATCAAATTCATGGATGACTTTTGTGGTTGATTGTAACAACTCTATAGTCTATACCAATTTTAGTTGTGCACCTTTTCTCCCTATAAAAACGATAATGCTTAAATGTAGAGAAACATGCAATGATTCATTTGCATGTTCGAATGTCATTTTGAGGGAAAGACCATTCGTGAGTTGCATGCCTATGGATTGCTTGTTCATGGTCCAACTTTTGGTCCAAAAAGTAGTACGTTGAAAACATGTTGATATTGATTTGTTTCGATATTTGTACAATGATGGTACTCCCAAAAGAACCGAAAATGGAGGGAAATAAGTGGGTAAATGGTTGTGGTGCATGTGTTGGTATTTCCATTAATGCTAGTTTTCAACTACATCAATCATCAACAATAATTACAACATGGTAATTTTTTAATTCTAAATTTCCCAAATGTTTGTACCTTAAGCTGAAAAACTTGTAAGAGAACACTTCTATTCGTGAAAATGGGTTGGCAAAACAAACAACAAAGATTTTAGTATGATTTGTTATGTGACAAAAGCCATGGACATTGATCTTGCTTTATATTTTTTATTTGAGTGGGTCCTTTTGACTTGGTTACCATGGATAATTTAGTCGATCTTATGATCAATATATGGTAATGGACTAATAGTAACACACTAACACACCACATGGCCATTTAGATTTATGTAGCCAACGTCCCAACTCCCAAACATAGAAAATCTTATGAAATAGGGGGGAAAACCACCAAATTGTAGCATAAAGAACCTAACAAAGAGAACAAATGACAAGCTAAACGAGCCTAAAATGCTGAATCAAAATCTAGCAAACGTACGTTGGAAACATCTCGGACAAACTAAGGAAGCTGTACACAGGATATGGCACACCCTATACATGCTAAAAACACCAATTGGGACATATTCCTATGTTGAGAGTTTGAGACAATACATTTATGTTGAACACACCAAACAGAGAGCAACCCTAGCTAGTCCCAACGTTGAGGATAGAACTCGTACTCGATCCTATGTTTCAAAGTTGACGAGCCCAGCATATAAACAACATTTATGAGATTGCCTAGCCACATTTGGGATAGCAATAGAAGTAAGACAACGTCCATGCACTCAAAAAGGAGATCTTTGCATCATTGTATAAACCTATGAATTCATGAACATCCATCTTGTTGCTAGCACGTTACACACGTACACACATAAAACCATAAATTATGAACTAAAAATATCAACTCAGTTGTGTCTTTACGGACTTACTATGCTTCAATCTAAACATCTTAAAGGAAATTTTACAGTGTAAAGTGTAAACATCATTTGTTGAGGTTAAATTGTCCTGGAAGGACTTAAGCAAGAGAGGATTACTTTTTCAAGACAGTATTTAGTGCATCTACTATGATGGTTTACAAAAAAGTTTATAAAATGATCAAAAAGTTAAAAAACTTGTAAATTATAGTTAACATCCATTTCGAGCTTGTGTGTCATAAAGAAGTCTAGGATATTGAACTTTTTCACAAATATAATGCATTTGAATTATGTGAGATATTTATCCTTTATAAAATTTGAAGAGGTTTATACATAATACAAAAAAAGTTTATAAATTAACAACACAACTATAAACCTTTAGAGAGGTTTATCATAGTGCCATGGCTTCATTGATGAATTATAATCGAGAGCTAACTTCGATCATACAAGAGCATGTACTGGTCACACATGTCCATTTCATCTCAGTGTTGTTTAAATGTTCAATGGATATTACATTAACCAACAGATTGTAGGTGGAGTACTCTAGGACTACGTTACCTCTACATGACCATACCACTAGTTGATGTAGACAAAAAAAGAGCTTTAAATAGTGTGATTTAACAAGCTAGCTTCTAATGTTCTTGAAGAGTCATGTTAAATCCAAACTTAACTACGAATCCATACTGTCGGACAAAACAACTACTGTATATCCCTTTGCACATATCACGTAATTCTTTTCCCAAAAAAAATATAACAATTCTAAAATATTAGGGGTCTTGGAACAAAATTAACTAACAAATACTCATAAATTAGTTGGGACGGAAGTTGAACGTTGTTGGTAGAAGGGCCAACTTAAAAAACATTTGTTTTAGAGGGGCCGATATACTTAACGCTGAAATGTTTATATTAAAAATGATTAAAACAATATCCAAGAGGGTATAAGATGTACATATGGTTAAAAAATTTGGAGGGCCACAACCCCTTAGTCCCTTCTAAGGGGGTTGGCAGTGGTTGTGGCACAAGATCACCATCACTCACTCTCAATCAATTCTTTTATGCCACATCATTCACATCACTCACCATTATTTTTGTTGGCATCCAATTACTCACTCATCACTCACTTTTTTTTTTTTTTTTTTTTTTTTTTTAAATTCCATTAAAATTAAATAAAAAACTAAAATTTCATTAAAATTAAAAAAAAAAACATTGCATAATATTACTAAAAAACATTTAAAAAAATAAAAATAAAACACATTACATAATACTAAAATACTAAATTTCAAAATACTAAAAAACTAATTTTCATCGTCTTCATCATCCACCTCGAAGTATGGTAATTGTTGAGCGTGAATATGCTCCATAAGATCAAATCGGAGACGAAAATGTGTTTCCTCATGCCGTATCTTGGCTAAGGCTGCTTCGTCAAACACCGGTTAGATCGGAACCGGGGAGATTGCGGTACCGGCGTCATGTATAATCATGTTGCGCAATATCACACACATATAAACTAGTTTACTTATTCTTACTATTGTGTGTGGCCGTAAGGGTCGATTCAGTATACCCATTTACCCTTGAGAACACCAAATGGCCGTTCAACATCCTTTCGAGCCGACTCTTGTACTTTCTTGAACTTTTTTTCTTTCGGGTCGGTTGGATATTTGAACGCTTTAACAAAAGTAGACCACGCAAGATATATGTCATCGGTTAGATAATAGCCACGCTTGTACGTACGGCCGTTCACAACAAATGGGCACTTAGGTGCCGTACCATTCGCTCGGTGAGGAATAGCGGAGATTGCATCACAACATTCACATCATTGTTTGAACCCGGCGGTCCAAAGAACGCGTGTCATATCCACAAATCTTGAGACGCCATTGCCTCCATCATAATCGTGGGTATTGATGATCACCCCTTTTATACTGACCCCTCAATTCCATTGGACAATTCCTCCAAACGAAATGTGTGCAATCTAGGCTACTGATTATACCCGGAATGTGATGTCTCTCTTCGTGTGCTTCATACAAACGTGCAACATCATGGCTTGTTAGCCTACGTAGGAAATCTCGAGCGTATAACTGAATAATAGCGTCACAAAAAATTGAAGGCATTCACGTGACGTTCTTTGTGCCATTTCTAAATATTCGTCAAACTCATCCGGTGGATTACCGGTTGCGAGTTGTTTAATAGCAGACGAACATTTTTGTATGGCTGTGAAACTTTTGTGCGCTCTAGCATCATAACCTTCTTGAAAATACTCGAATCTAGCCTCAATAGCATTTGTGATTTTTAAAAATAAACTTTTAGGCATACGATACATAACTTCAAAAAAATCATCGTTGAATTTCGGAACTTCACAAAAATAATCACGATGCAATCTTTCTGCAACTTCGAACCAATCGCGTTTTACTGATCTTCGTGTCGACCCTGTCGTATCATATTCCTCATCTTCGTCAATCGCGTTAGCAAAAACCTCGAGACTACTATCGTTAGACTACTCAAACGGTTCGTCTAACAATAAAGTCGAACCAATTCTTTTATGCTCCATATTTTTTTTTTTTTTTTTTTTTTTTTTTTTTTTTTTTTTTTTTTATGGGCAAGTGCGTTTTTTTCTCGTACACTTGTTTTGTGCTCCTCTTGTCCAATATATACTCATAAAAGCAAAAAGTAGCCGTTATTTCCTTTTGCAACGGTCAAAAATTACTTTGCAACGTTCAAAAAAAAAATTCTTCCCGTGCGTGATCCAGGGACAGGCGGCGGTGTTCCCACGCCACAAGGGTCCCTTGCCGTGTCTTCCCGTGACCACTGTCAACCCCCTAAGTTTCGTCCATGTGCACCCACATACCCACTAACAAACAAGTGTTGTGTAAATTTTTTATTTTTTACATTTTTATAAATCATTGATATTTTAACACTACGCATGCCCCTTTTTTTAGAACTTCTGGTTTAATACAGATATAGTTAGTAGTTAGTGAGAGCCAACTCTCATCTCTTATAGGAGGAAACCAACATGTGAAAACTCGAACTCGAGACCTCTCACATAAAGAAGAGCCCCTTAACTAATATGCATGTCTTTTTAAAAAGTTTTGACAATGCACATACCTTAATGAATGTAATGACTAAAAACAAGACTAATTTTATACCTAAAACTATCCGAAAATAGTTTATTTGTATGTGAAAAATTAAGTCCCTTTATGCATAAAACTAGGCATGTTTTTAGTCATCTCAATCATTCCTCTACCATACATCTGTGTCTAACACTGGTCTTGTGAAACGAAATAATAAACTAATAATGCTCATATAGTTTCTTTTAAGAAGACTAGTAAATTATTGTAGTGGGATACTTTTGAAGCAAAAGAAGGTTATATTGGAGGGAAAACAGAACATTAAAGGAAAAAATAAAAGAAAGTAGAGGTAAAGAAAAAGAAAGCAAGTGATCACATCAATTAAACAGTCCCATTTCCAACATTACATTTACATCTACACCCATACGTTGCTAGTACCACTAAACATATATAGCCTAACGTACAACTTTTTTGTTTTCTTCTTACACTACCACCAGTTACACAAGATCTTCAAGATTTTCTCACTCAACTTTATACCAACATGTAAAAACAAAATAATAGATGAAGAATTTTTACCATTTGCTCACAAAATTACTTGCTTCTAATCTTCTTTTAGCATCTATTGGTGAGATATACATGATTTTTAGCATTAAAACTATCTTTCATTATACTTTGACTACAACAGTTTGTTGATGAGATATTGAGATGTTAAAGATACCTATGATACTGTTTAGCTGAGTAATAAGTATATATGTTGTACGAGTCCTAGGTAGTTAATAGCACTAATAATGTGCTGAAACTTCATTATTTTAGAAATTTCTTCTACCTATCCAATGGTAGAGTGCTAAGACTTTAATTTGTACTGATTACCGTTATCACTGCTCATCATTGCTTATATCTCGGTGGCTCTTATTAGAACAAGGTTTCTACAATACACAAGTAAAAATTGTACTATACTTTAACTTCAGTCCGTGTAAGTAGCTATACTTATACGTCCGTGTAAATAGTTATACTTACACGGATAACCATCCAATATACGCTTTTATCAAAAATTAACACTATCGAATTAACCATTCAATACAAAAAACCATTATCGATAAGTTAAATTTAACTGGCAATTTAGATGTGACTATGTGAGTGGTAAATATGTCACAGGGAAGTGAGTGGCTTCCAAAAGATTTTTACAGTGAGTATTTCTACAGTGGAAGAAGAGGACAGTGAGCTGAAACCCTTTCAGTGTGAGCAGATTGATAGCAATTAAAAAGGGTGAAAAACAGTCAGACCTTTTCACAGTTTATATCAAAATAAATGGACCACATAAACCACACCAAAATTCATATACTCTCTTTTGTCTATTATTCACTTTATATAATATTATTTAATTGACCATATAAAAGTTGAAAAGGAAAAGACTTGCATGTCACCACCATTTTATTACCAGTATCTTATACTGTTAGAATAAGTTTGTTATACTTCTATCTATCATTCGAGGTACATTACTATACAGAATTATACGGAGTAAAATATATAGTGAAAATACTTCATTAATTGATTGTTTTAGTTAAAAACTCAAAACACATTTGATATATACTGTAGTATCTGCATGTTTTCCAATTTCCAGTACAAACTTTTAATAAAACCTTTTCTCTTTATGCAGTTTTTTTAAGGGTTTTCCTGGTAAATTTATTACTCAAGAAAACAATTAAGTATAACGAATGTCGGTGAATCCCTACTTTATGTGCAAAATTTAAGTATTTTATCAAATTTTTAGAGTATATATCTCTGTAACCCAATTTAGATGTCCATTAACTAGCTAATATAACAATTGTTGAGTTTTCACTCTAGAGCATTGTGTATGAATTCCCATGTTGCTTTTCACTTTATAAAATATATACAGTATGAAATTATTTGAAGAATTTGTTACTTTAATGTTCTGAACATTTCTGTATACAAACTTTGAACACTTTTTATCCTCATACACTCATTGTGTATAGCTATGTTTTTTTAACATTATATTGTAACCTTATACTACTAGTTGTGGATCTGCTAGAGTGGCGGAGTTGAGTCTAGACTCTAGACTAGATGATGACTTATCGAACACTAGTTATAGAACAAATTTGCTTAAGAAATCTACGGTTCACAACTTGATTTTCATAAAGAATAGATGTACCGATGATGGATTAGAAATTTATATACTTAATACAAAAATAAATATTTTTGTAAAACAGTTTTGAAAAGATAAATCGCATTCAATACTGTGGTATTTGCTCAGTTAAAAAAATGGGTTTTGGACATAGGAAGTAGACTTATTCAAAGCTCAAAAGCAAGTATGAAATTAAGCTACAGCATGCGTAAGGAGGTCAACTTTTTTCATGCTTTTTTCTGAATTTCCTTTTCCTTTATCAAAATTTTATCTTTTTTTTTTTAGAATTTTAAATAAATAAAGAAACCTTATACACCTTTGGTAAAAGAAGGCAGAAAAAGAAAAATATACGGAGCATATATACTGAATTTGTATAAAGTTTCATTGGAATTACCCATAAAGCTAAATAGAAATATTCCGTTATTCCATCTTAAAAAGAATTTAAACGATTTTTATAGCTAAAGTGTCTTGTGGGATTTAGGAATTTGTAAATTCCACACCTTGTTTTGCATGCTTTGTCATAATTTATCGAATGTCTTAAAAGTCACAAGAAAAACAAATGGATAAGAGGTATAAACAAGGTAGAGACATTATAACAATTGTTAATGGATAATTCTATAAACACACTCTATTCTTCTATATACACACATTTTTATTCATAACGGTATTGTACTGTGTGCATAGCGATGTTATACTGTGTGCATGCATTACTTGTATAATTTTTAACTTTTTATACTATAAGGATGTTGCTATACCAACTCCCATTGTTAACTCATGAGATAATATGTACCTAATATGAGACATTATAATATAATGAGTAAACTACATTGCTCTTCCTTGTGGCTTGTGTTGATCAACGAGTTTCGTCCTTTGACTAGAAAAAATGCAGCACCCGTCCCTAAATGCAAAACATTATCTATCGTTGGTCCTTCACTTTAACGAGTCACACTAACTCTCGTTATACTCTCACACGTGATACCCACATGAGGGTATTCCAGTCTTTTTACTACTTTCTTCTTCTTCTTCTTCTTCTTCTTCTTCTTCTTAGTAAATTGCATAAATGGTCCCTGTGGATGTAGCAAAATTGCATGTTTCGTCCTAGAAGGCAAAAAATTACACCAATGGTCCTTGTGATTGTCAAAACTGAGTTGACCGCTCCTTTGACCTTTTAATCAGCCAATTGGACGTAAACTTAGAGTAACGGCATGGGCAATTTCATCCATTCATGTTTCGTCTACACCTAACTTAAGTCTTTGACTTATAGTTTCCCGTTTTTATTACACTCATCGTCCCTCCTCCTTCACTTACTCTCACACATGTAATCCTTGTGGTTGATTTTCCTCGATTGATCATGGAGAAGCTTGATTTGAATGTGCCTAAAGAAAGTTCAGGTGTGTAAAGAACATTGTGCATTTTCGAGTTTACTTCAGTTTTGTTCTTTTTTTTAAAGAACGTAAATTTGTTGTTAATGTTATCGAGTTATAATTGCAGGTGGTAACCCTAAGTCAGTCTCACTTGAAATCCATCATGGCGGGTGCTTTACACCAACACCTAGGAGGTCTTACGTTGGTGGACAGGTGATGCGATGATTATTGCCTCACAAAAGGTTTTACTTCTCAAGGGATCTTGAGAAGCTTTTCGATCCTCCAGACAGTGTACCTGGTCGTTGTAGTGTAGTATAGGTATGTCTGGGGGATTGATCGTTCTCTAGGGGAATAGTGTCATTAGGTTGAATTGTATCTTAATTTAAGCCTAAAGGTGAGGGATGATTCTTTTTGTATTTTTGTATTTTATGAAAGCAATTAAAATCTCGGTTTTGAAGGAGTGGGCGGAATTAGTTGCTAATCAACTAACCCAAAACTATTAATTAAACTAATGATAAAAATAAAATAACAAGAAAAGGAAAAGTGATGGACTTCTTATAGTGAGACAAACGTGTTTACTTAGATATAATTACTCCCTAGTTATCTCTTGTTGATTTGTTGAATGTCACAATGCAGTTGTTTTAGTTGAATCGTTGTATTTCTTAATACCAGTCGTGGGGGTGTACACAGCCTTCCCCAACTCTATGAGTATCAATTTATCCTAGAGCTATGCGTTAAGCATCCAAGCCATAGAATCATTATTATCTATTTATGCATTAAATACAACGAGTAAAACTATAGTGCACGTCCGATTACGTTTTTTAAGACGTTCAAGCTAGTTACACAATGGAGGTCAGCCAATTTTCTTAACCTAACGCGAATCAATCAACTAAACAATAGACAACTTATCAACAATCAATAACTAGGTTTCATTAAATCTAAGCAAACACTAATAAACTTAAGCTAGCATGTAAAAAAGGAAGAAAAGATAAACAGATAACCAAACAACACATAGACATATTGAATGATTAAAGAAAAACTTAACTTCAATTGAACATGGAAGAAAAGAGGGTATGAAAACCCGTAAAATATTCTGAAATTCGTCCTATGGTTTTGTCTCCAAAGTTGCACATTAATGAATGAAAAATTGAAAAGTATATATATAGAATTACAAGGCTGACGGCGTCAGGTTATAAATCCTGACGCCGTCAAAACGCCGATTTTAAGGTTTCATCTTGTGCAATCCAAATTTCTGACGTCGTCACGTTATATGTCTTCTGGGTCGTCTCTCTTTAACCTATAACCAGATGGCCAACTTCCGAATACACCTGACGTCGTTAGGTGTAAATCCATCAAGGGTTCACTGGAGCGTCATGTGTGATATTTTCCAACTCCATTATCTTCAAGTGACTACGTTAGCTATTAAGGCTTGACACCGTCAGGTGCAATTCCTGACAGGTTTTCTTGACTTTGTTGAATTATTCATTTTTGAGCCCAAAAACGTCCAAAATGCTTCAAATTCTGGATATCACGTCCCAATTACCTAAAATGAGAAAAGAAACGATTTGAGGTAATATTTGGTCATAAAAACACGATTTAAGGCTTAAATGACCCCTTAAAAATGCACCAAATAAATCCTTATCAATAGGTAACATCTGTTGATGTTCTTGATATTGATGAGTTTTGTTTACATGGCCTTAAAGAAATGGTAGTTAAGTTGGGTTATGGCATAGCAGAGTTAATGTACTACCATTTTTGTGTGACCAAGTTTAGGCTTAGAGTATGGTCTGCACCATAATCAACAAAACCACAGACAGGAAGCCGCCAGGGCTTATGCTGCTACCCTAACTGAAGGCAGAAGATATGTTAGAAATCTACCCTTTTGTGACCGATGCAAACTGCATCATAATGGACACTAAAATATTAAGTGTGGGAAATGTCATAGGATGGCCACCAGGCAAAGAATTGCAAAATCCTCGTCACTGGAAGTAACCTACAACCGGTGATTGTAACATGCCACGGTTGTGGAGAAAGGGGCATTATAAGAACCAGTGCCCAAAGTCGGATGCCAACCGAAACAACAATGCCCGTGGGAGAGTTTACGTGGTCATGGGTACGTTCTTACTCAACAACCATTATGCTAAGGTTTTATTTGATTCTGGAGCCGATAAGAGCTTTGTGTCTACTTCATTTGCTTCCCTACTTAACATCCCACCAACTAATCTAGACAACACATACGACATTGAACTGGCTAACGGGAAACTAGTAGGCACTAACACCATAATTTGAGGTTGCACCTTACTCTTTCTAAACCAACCATTTGACATAGACCTCATGCATATTAAACTTGATAGTTTCAACGCTATCATCGGTATGGATTGGCTATCCAAGTACCATGCGAGAACTATTTGCGACGAGAAGGTTGTTCACATTCCTTTCAATGGTGAAACCTTAATTATCTGTGGTGTTCGAAGTAAGACCCGACTAAGCATCATATCCTACATCAAAATTGCGAAGTATCTAGACAGAGGACGTCACGCCTTCTTAGCTTAGGTAACGGAAAAGAATTCAGGTGAGAAACGGCTTGAAGATGTACCAGTAGTTAGGGATTTTCCTGATGTATTTCCCAAGACTTGCCTGGTCTTCCACCCATCCGCCAAGTAGAATTTCAAATTGACTTGGTGCCAGGGGCGGCACCTGTGGTGCAAGCACCTTAAAGGTTAGCGCCATCTGAAATGCAAGAGTTATCTCATCAATTGCTAGAGCTATTAGAAAGAGGATCCTGTAACAACCCGCAATTTTCATCAATATAATTTCCATTACGATATCTATATAAGGTGTTTTCTCGGGGAAAATTTTAGCTTCATTTCATTCCCACTAGGTTAAGTAACTTACATAGCCCACTAGACGTCTCACGCAACTACCAATGCCAAATATCACTATGTTTACATCTTTTAAACCTCCTAATATGTCAAGTATATGTTTCAAAGATCATTTTAACAAGTATTCTATCAATCTAACTTACTATTTTCAACACTATACCAAAACAAGCCCTGTACGTTTATGGTTATTTCAAAAACCCTAATTTTAAGTCTAAACTAGTTTGAAATTGTTCAAGATTTATGTACAAGTTATATTAGCTATATTTCCTTTCATAAACTCTAGTACAACTACCTAGAGCACAATGTACAAGTCCTTTAAGCACAGAAACCAAATAAGGTCATTTAGGTGCCTAAACCATGTTTAAACCTTAACCATTTCTTTAGTACAAGTTGCAAATAGTTAAAGCATGACTCCTAAACCTTAAACCTAATCACTAATCACTTTCTAAACCCTAATCCTAGTACTAAACCCTAAATAAACCCTAATCTTATACTAAGCCTAAATCTTAAAAACTACCTAAACTAGCTCCCTAGCACCACCATGACACCACCATGAACTATCCTAGCAATCTAGCACCTCCATCAGCAGCTTTTCATCACCAAGAAACCTACCACACACCACCATAAGCTACTTGTCACCTACTTGTCTTCAAAATATCACCACAACACCATTTCAACCACAAACACCCTACCACCGCCCTAACTACCCACCATAGCCTCTCCTCATCACCTACTAGATGTCATGAGTCACCCCTCCTACCTTGTCCACCCATCCAAGTTTTCTTTGCCTAGAGGGTTAACGAGCCCTATATATAGGCGTATACCCTCTTCATTTCAAAACCATCCCACGACACTCTCACTTGATCCTAGTAGAAGTATAAGAGTCCCTAGATCAGAATAGAATCCAAGAGAAAGCCCTGAAGCACTCTTTAAATCGAATTCTTGTCGAGAAAACCCTAAGTCCCCCTTTCGACCCATTTTCAGTGTGTAAGCCTTCTATACAAGTTCTATAAGCTCTATTTTGGTTTCATAATGTTTATAAGCTGTAATAGATCATGCATGAACCCTTTTTTAATCCTTGATCATTAAAACTTAGGTGTGTTCATTTATTTTGATATTTTGCTCATAAGCTCTTTCCATAAGCTATAATCTCGTAAAAGCTACTTATATAAGCCTATATTAATAAGCCATCAGCTTTAAAACTCTTTTGTATCATAAAAATGTACTTTGCATGGTTTTTGGACTAGTTTTATAATGTTTTTCATGCAAAGGGGTATATATTGTAACTTTTGTAAACTAATAAGTTTAAGGGTTGTTTTTGCCATTTCTCTAAAGTTATAAGTATAAGGACCTATTTTGGAACGTGTTGATATAAATAATGCCTAAAAACGTTATTAATTTTTTTTCAATATCTCTACGTTTTGATAATCACAAAATATAAAATCATTAAACGTAAAATAGTTACACAAACAAGTATTTAATCGTAAATATTCATTTAAACATAATAATCACTTAAGGTATGAATAAACAAATTTCTAATGCATTTTATAATCAAAGAAACTTTTATTTAATCACTAGATTTTTTATAAAATGTTACAAACATTTTACATCTTTTACAAAATCATTTTTGGTAAATAAAGTGTTGAGGCAACATAATCAAGATCTCTTTATGTTTTAATGATGACAAACAAACCATCGAAACACATAAAATAACAAACGTTAGCTCAAAATCGTCGGAGCCAATGTCTGCTCCTGGCGCGCTGCCCGCGCGTCAACGCGCGGGTGTCGCGTCAGGAGTCTGTATGGTTCCGAGTGAACTTTGAAAGTCGGCTTTCCCCTTACCCGACAAATGTGGATCTTTTGATACAGGTATGAATATGTTATGTGCTTAATTGAGAACACTCGAAACGAGTTTTGAGACTTGAGAGATCCCACTTTTTGAACACCCATTTACGGAAAAACGCCAACTCATGTTTTCTAACTATCGCCTCTAGCGAAGGATTTTCTAAACTTAGGGAGCTTATATATTTCACGTGACATCGTGTTGAAGCATCCATATGCTCATATCACGTGCTTACGTCTTCTCTAATTACGTAACGGGTTTACTCCCTTATTGGTCAAACTAAGTCAAAGGTCACTTTGCGTAAACGCATCCTTTCCCACTTGGGTTATGCTTTACATCAAGGCAAAGCACTTAACTTGTTTGAACCAAGGTATTAGTTGAGAACGTTAAGTCGTGGAAAGTCACGAGATATGAAACTATGGATTCTCGACGTTGTGTTACTTGAAATTATAAGTAACCTATGATTTTCTCAACCTATAATCTTAATTGTCTAAACCTTTCCTTCTTAATGACAATTAGATTATCCCTTAATCCTCTCTTAATCCCATTTATACTAAAGACAAAACCAATCATATCCAAATCAAATATTCTCTTACACAATCTCTTACATTCTTACATATTCCCTTACACACTACATCTAAACCATTCATTCTCTTACAAAACATCTCATCCCTCCATTTTTAACACATGGGGAATTGTTTGAAACCCTAATAAGGCTCCTCCCATCCTAGCCATTGATTTCAAATCACAACACATCACAACCATCCATCCAATCCTTCATCTCTATATCATCACATGGGCTTGATCTCAACCATTGAATTCAAACTAAAATAATCTCAACCATCCATCCAATATCTCCTATCTATGCCACCACATGTGCTTGATCTCAACCATTGAATTCAAACCAAAACCATCTCAACCATTGATTTCTCCTTTCCCCCCAAGCAAAACATATTCCTTGGAATATCCTTTCTTAACCCTAACCTAGGCATGTTTGATCCTTTCCATCCATTTCAAATGAGATCATCTCAACCATCCACATTCACCACATGCCAAATTGTTTGAAAACCAAGGAAGGCTCCCTTTGATCCTAGCCATCCAATTCAAACCATTTCATCTCAACCCTCCATCTCATTCTCCCCCCCCCCCCAAGCATTGGAATATTCCTTGGCATATTCTTTCTCTCTTTTTTATGCCATGTTAGGAGATACACTTCTACCCCTTCCAAATTACCCTACCTACACTTTAAACCCTTGGTAATTTGGTTTCCCTTTAAATACTTCACAAATGATTTCCAAATTGGCTATTTGAGTTTGTAAACCTTAGAATGATTAATTTTAAGGTTTAGTGTGAATTACAATTGGGGGTTTAGCAAGGATAGGTATTTAAACGGTCCAACACCCAAGTTTTGGGAAAAACTTGAGACAGAGTCCTGGCGCGCTGGCCGAGCGTTGACGCGCGGGTGACGCGCCGGCCTCGGTAAATTTTTCCCAAGATTGGGTCTTGGCCTATAAATACCACCCTTGCCTCTTGTATTCCTCACCCCTTGCCATTATTCTTTCCCACTAGATTATTTCTCTCTAATCACTCTCAAATCTCTATCTCTATCTCTATCTCTATCTCTATCTCTATCTCTATCTCTAATATTGTGTTCTTGATTTTCATACTAACATCTTTGAAAGAACACATATCTTTGCAAGGGAAGAATCACAAGAACCTAATCCACTCTTGTGATTGTGTCGAGGGTCTTCTTTCTTATACCCTTTCTATTACAATCGAGTCTCTAGGTTAGGTTAGGGCTTGGTTGATAAAACAAACTTTTATTCATTCAATTGTTTGTAAGGGAAGTCTTGTGTCTTGGTGACCAAGCCTAGATCATTGGGGATCTAGTTGGGGTTTGATACTTCCGGGTGGAAGTCTTGGTAGAGATCTTTGTGACCCTTAGGTGAAGTCGAATCGTGAGATTCTTTTGGGTGGTTTCCGAGGGCGGAATACCGTTGGGGAGTAACTCCTTCTTTGTGAGCATCAATATTGGTGAATATTGGTGCAGTGAATTGTAACGGTTTGTAGTCCACCGAAAGGATTATACTAGTGAATAGTATCAGAGTCGCGGATTCGCAACTGGATGTACGGATGGTATAAACCCCCCCATCCCGAACCAGTATATATCGTGGTGTCTTTCTTTACCTGCTTTATATACTTTGGTTGTGTTTGTTGTTGTTTGGATTGATTGTACAACCACTTGGTTTTCTTTTGGCTTAAAGTTTTTAAACATCTAAAAAGCTGAAGAAACCGTATTCACCCCCCCCCCCCTTCTACGGTTCTACATAAAGGAAAATGTTTAATTCATAATAAGTATTTGAATTCAAATTTTCAACCAAAAATGGCAAAAATATTCCAGAAAAACTTTCCTCGGTAAAAGACAAAACTGAGAGCCGTTGCAGTAGGGCGACCCCCGTTAAAGTTTAAGGGGGTCGGCCACTCTTTAAGAGGACCGGCCCTGCTCCTCAGCTTCTCAGCTTTGCCTATAAATATTGGACTATTCCTAGCATTTTTCCTCATCTTTTGTACTCCAAACTTTATGTTTTAATCCTTCCTACATATCCTTTTAAATCCTTTGATCATATAATTATAAGCTTTTGTTTCTAAGTGATCTAAGCTTAAACCATTCAAGTGCAAGAGAAGAATACTCATTTATCAACAAGAAAAGAAGTATAGTAGTTTCGTAAATATTGTCTTGAAGTTATGTAAATTATTTGTAGAAGTGTGGTGTGTATACTTGTGTAATAAGTAGATCAATGTGTGGTTTAAATAGTAAGGTTAGTAGTGTGTTAGTAGTAGTGTGAAGTTGTGAAGAAGAAGAAGTTGTGGTGAGAAGAAGTAGTGAGATGGTGTGAAGTAGCTGTGGTGTATAGTAGTCGTGAAGAGTCGTGATATTGGTTCTAGCTACAATTAGAACTTGACATTTTGCTTAGTGTCGGAAATTGGTGTAATCAAAGGTGTGTAAGATTTTCTCCGCCACAAGGGAGTTTGTTGACATAGTGAAGTGAACTCTCGAGTAAGAGACTCGAGGAGTGGAGTAGGGCGAAGAGGTGCTTCGTTGCCGAACCACTATAAATCCGCGTGTTGTGGTTTGATCTTTCCATCTCTTATCTTTCATTTAATTACTTTACTTGCATCGTCATTATTTTCTTGCTTAGATATATTTGTTCATATTGTCCAAGTGTTGAGTTCACATAAGATCGAATCAAAGTTTTAAAAACAAAGTTTTTATAATAAATTAAAAAGACTTAAAACTATTCAACCCCCCCTTCTAGTTTTCCACAGAACGTTTTAAAGTCTAAGGTTTAATGTATATATGTTTATTTTATAAAGGACTAGTTTTGTAAAAGTTTATAACTCAAGGGTATATATTGCCAATTTACAAACATAAGGGTATAAATGAGATATTTTCATATAAATCAAAATCCCATCTTTTTGACCTAACAACGTATCATAATACTAGGGAGCTTCATATGAGGGGTTTCATTTGGGTATACGTTTTGACGAGTTTGTTGGGTTTACGAGTTAAAGTGCCCTGGCTCCTCAAACGTTTACTACATGACCTCTGAATTATGATGGCCCGAACGGTGTAACGTTATATCTAAACCTAGTGAATCAAAAGAAACAGTTACCTCGAAAACAGAGTTTTGAAACATAAACAAACCAACTAAGACTTGACATACACACTACCTCATGTTGCGTGAGTAAGCCGTCTAATATCTGAGTCACTTTTGATATCACTCAGATTTCCCTAAACTAAGGTGAAAACCGCGAGGGGGATACATGCTATAAACCATGAATATTATTATTACCCCACTTTTATATGTTTTCCAAACTCCGTGAGTTCGTAGCCTCGCTTTTAAATGTTTTGATTATTTTATGAAAACCAGCGAGGGGGATACATGCTATAAACCATGAATATTATTATTACCCCACTTTTATATATTTTCAAACTCCGTGAGTTCATAGCCTCACTTTTAAATGCTTTTGATGAGGCGAAAAGTGTACCGCTTTTAAGGGGTTATTTAAGCCCGAATTCATGATTATTTGATCAATTATTGCCCTAAATTGTTCTTTTTGTCATTTTAGGTACTTTTGAGGAGAAAAAATCTGGGAAAGGAAGCGTTTTGGACGTTTTTGGAGCATAAAAGTGAAGAAAACGGCAAAGTCTCAAATTCGTTGCTGGGAAAAATACCTGACAATGTCAAGGCCTGACACATGACGGCGTCAAGAGTGACAAAAGAGGTGGAAGTGGATATTATAACGTGACGACCCAGAGTATTTTCAGTGTTAATGACCTGACGGTGTCACCAAGGCCGTCAGGGTCAAAATGCATGTGATGGCCCAGAGTAGATTTGCACATAATCATTCAATAATCATTCAATATGTCTATGTATTGTTTGATTCTATCTTATGCTTGTCTTTCTTTTAACATGTTAGGCTAGGTTTTTATTGTGTTTGCTTAGATGTAGTGAAACCTAGATGTTGATTATTGGTTGATTGTTTGTTTATACTTGTTACGGATGATTCTATTCGATGTTAGGCTTAAGAAAACTGTTAGACTTCCATTGGTAACTTACTTGAACGTCTTAAGAAACATTATCGGAGGTGTACTACGATTTTTGGTTGTATTTAATGCATAAGTGAATTCTAATGATCCCATGTTAGGAGCTTTTAGTCGGCTCGACATAGGAGTGAAGTAGGATCTTATAGAGTTAGGGAATATTGTACACGGCCCTACGACTAGTATTAAGGAATATAACCCGTCATCCATGCAATTGCAACAAGCTAATCAACCGGTAAAAGATATCTAGGGAGTAATGAAATCTAAGTAAACACAACTTTTCTCATTATTGTTTCCACCACATTAGCACATTAGTTTAATTTAATTTCTTTTATTTTATTTTGATTGCATTTGTAGTTAATTAGGTTAGTTGACTAACAACTAATTCCACCCACTCCTTCAAAACCCGAGATTTTTCTTGCTTTCATAAAAATATAAAAATACAAAAAGAATCATCCATCACTTCTAGACCTAGTTTAGTAGGCTTTCTAATCCTAGCGAAACTATTCCTGAGTTGAACTATCAATCCCCCGGTACTTGTCACTATACTATACTACAACGATCAGGTACACTGCCTGGCGGGGATTGCAAGCTTCTCAAGATCCCTTGAGAGGTAAAACCTGTTGCGAGGGCGCAATCCCGCGTATCAGCTTTATAAACTCGTGAGGGGGATACATACTTTAAATATGAATACAAGTATTTTTCAACACTCTTGATTCATTATTGCACGAGTACCTTTACCTACCACTACTTCCTATATTTCATGAACCATAATCACTTGTGTGTGAACGTGAATATTTTGTGGATAGATCTATCTGGGGTGTGACTATTCCCGTTGGTTTGCCCATACCGGGTACCAATAGCACTTTATTTGATAACAATAGGTAACCTTGGCAAGTTACCTCTCTAAGAGGACTTTAGTTCCTCAAATATCACTAAGGTGATCCCCATGTTAATGTGCTGGTTTCATGAGCTTAGTTGCAATAATAACCATCTTCCTTGATAATTGCATTCGTTGCAATTATTACCAATGATGGGTATATAACAATGTAACCCATTGCCTATTAAACTTGTATTCAACCGTTACAAAACTAAAACCTATGGATTTCACTCAACCTTTGTGTTGATCCTTTTAAGCATGTATCTCAGGTAACTGAGCATATTATGGACTTATGGCATGGAGTTGCACTAGAGTTGAGGATTTACAAACTTGTTATCATTTAAACTCTATGTTTCACATAGACTTTGGGACCTCCTTTTGTAAAACTCTGATATTATAATGAATGAAAACTTATCTTTTCAAAATGTCTCGTTTTGAGTCGTTTTCTATTACTGTGACTATGTATCAAGAAGTAATACCCCAGATTTTGCTTCCGCTGCAATCTGGGAAAATAGAGGTGTTACAGATTCATCCGACCAAGTTCTTCCCCTTGGGGAGCTCCAGTCTTATTTGTAAAAAAGAATGACATATCTTTTAGAATGTGTATGTATTGATTATCGAGAGTTGAACAAACTCATGGTGAAAAATCGATATCCATTACCCTGGATCGATGATTTATTCGACCAATTACAAGGATCGAGTGTCTACTCAAAAATTGATTTGAGGTCAGGTTATCATCAATAGAGAGTCAATGTATTCACGTCGACGCTGCAAAGATCGAAGTTGTTAAGAATTGGGCAACTCCTACAACCCCACAGAGATACGCCAATTCTTAGGTCTTGCGGGTTATTACCGAAGATTTATTGAAGGCTCCAAAATCGCTAAACCTTTGACGGAATTGACACAGAAAAACAATAAGTTTAACTGGGGAGAAGATCAATAGTCTTTTTTTCAACTCTTGAAACAAAAACTTTGTGAAGCTCCAATCTTAACCTTACCAGAATGAAGTGAAGACTTTGTGGTATATTGCGATGCATCACACCAGGGTTTAGCGCTGTGTTGATGCAAAGGAGCAAAGTTATTGTATATGCATCCCGAACAGGTGAACACTCAAGACTCATGAAAAAACTACACCACCCATGATCTGGAATTAGGACCAGTGGTTTTCGCTCTTAAGATGTGGAGACACTACCTGTATTGCAACGCCCCAAAAACGACAAGACTTTTTTTTAAGACATTACTCAAACCGACCAAAAACTACAATGACCCATCATAAGCACTGAGGACCCCTAAAGTGCACTATAACCCCTCTTGTGCACTAAGGACCCCTAAAGTGCACTATAACCCCTCTTGTGCACTGAGGACCCCTAAAGTGCACTATTGACCCATTTCCGGAAAAACGACTTTTACATCATGACATAACCTCAAAATTTATAGAAATCTTTAACATGAATTTTACTTCATTATCATATTTATACTTGGTCTAAATGACCTGCGTAAACATGCTTTACATGATGACGGGTGTTATGCCAAACACCCGTTTTGCATACAACTGATAAACAAGACACATGACATATGATTAACCAACTAGAAACCATTTCATTCATTACCATGACTATTCAACAAGATATGCACAAGGGTTATGACCCATAACATTCAAAATGGGTAAGAATGGCTAGTTACCAAACACCCTATATTGACCCATTATACTAAAATACATACACAACATCCATAGACTACTCAATACCAAACACAACCTGGACATACTACTTATAACCATAACCATGTTCTAATTTGACGTTATAACATTTACATACACCTACGACATATCATAAACTTGAACAAAGAACATGAAAAACAACCAAGACCATAAATACGAAATTATACCAAGACATGAGAAGACTCTCGGGGCTTCCAACTTCACTTTATTTGGTCCAAAAGATGTCTTCTACTTACCTTCTACAACTACATTACTCCTTCCTTTCAAGACTACAAGCTAGGCTAAGTCCTTACCCTTACTTCCTTCACTTGTACCTACAAAACCATCATTAACTACAACCGTAAGCGAAACACTTAGTAAGTATACATGGCGTAACCATCATTATATGCATAAGATTAGTGATTAACACCAATCTTAACTTTACCATGGAGCATAATATAACATTATCACTTACCTTGGTCAAGTAAGCAAATACATAACATTTTCATAACTAGCATTAGATCCAAGCTAAATATCATTAACAAGCTCCATAATAAGATACCTTAACACATCAAAACATTAACATAATAAACATTACACAAGTTATACCTATATACTTACCTTAATCCTTACTAGCTCCCTACTTGGACTTGATATAGGCTCTACATATGCTTCTTATCACAAGATTAACTTTAGTTAGTGACTAATTAGCTAGGAAGATCACTAATTCTCAATCTTTATCCACTATACTCAAGTCTCATAACATGAACCCTAATTTCACAAATTGGGAAAAGCACTTACTTGATGAGGGGATTGAAATTAAAGAGTCTCTAAAGCCCCTTGATCACTTCTTGATAACCAAATGAGCTAGGATGATGATTCTAGTCTTCCCTCCCTTTTCTCTCTATATATGTCGACACACAATATGGAACACACTCACATTTTCCAGATTTTTCTAAGAGTTGAGTATTTATCCATGTGTAGGAATAAGTTTAGTCACTTGGCAAAGATAGTCCCTCTATTACTATAGCCACTTAGTTGTAGTACTTAGGTTAAGGTTTTTGGCAACTTAGGTCCCTCACATCCTAGCAAAGTATATCTAGCACATAAACGTAATACTTCTAACCATGTAATAAATAACCTATATAATTTAATAATACCTTTTTGGGTTACGGGTGTAATAATTCACCCCTCCTTAAAATAAGATTTCGTCCTCGAAATCTATTCTTTAAATAAATGAGGTAACTCATTCCTCATCTTCTCTTCTAGCTCCAATCTAATACTTGTACCCTTCCGATGTTTCCATTGCACTTTTACTAGCGGAATTTCCTTGTTACGAAGTTGTCTCACTTTCCTTCCTAATATCACTTCCGGTTCATCCTTTTGTGAAACCAATTCTGGATCAATCTCGATATCATCCAAAGTGACTATACTAGTCTCGTCCGCTAAACATTTTCTCAAGTAAGACACATGAAAGATATTATGAATACCTCTCATTTCATCAGGAAATTCCAATATGTATGCTACCTCGCCAACACGTTTCAAGATTTCAAACGGTCCTATAAACCGCGGACTTAGTTTTCCTTTGTTTTTGAACCTAAAAACGCCTTTCCACAGGGAAACTTTTAACATAACTAAATCACCTTCTTCAAATTCGATTGGTCTTCTTCGATTATTAGCGTAACTTTTCCATCTATCTTGCGCCGCTTTAAGTCTTGCCTGAATCATCTCAATCTTTTCGGTTGTTGCCAACACTACATCTGTGCTTGCTAATTCCCTCCTTCTGACTTCTTCCCAACATACGGGCGTCCTACACTTTCTACCATAAAGCATCTCATAGGGTGGCATGTCTATACTCGCATGATAACTATTGTTGTAAGCAAATTCAACTAGAGGCAAATGATCATCCCAATTACCTACAAAGTCAATCATACAAGCTCGTAACTTATCTTCTAATATATGAATAGTTCTCTCACTTTGCTTGTCAGTTTGAGGATGAAAATCCGTGCTCATATGTGTTTCGTACCTAGTTCTTCTTGGAAACATTGCCAAAAGTTTGAAGTGAAACACCCGTCTCTATCAGAGACTATAGAAATGGGTACTCCATGACGCGCGACTATCTCATTGACATAAATCTTAGCTAACTTGTGAACGGGCATATTCTCTCTGATCGGAATGAAGTGTGCACTCTTTGTTAAGCGATCTACTATGACCCAAATTGCATCATTCTTCTTTTTCGTCCTTGGCAATTTCGTAATGAAGTCCATGGTAATCTTCTCCCACTTCCAAACCGGAATCTCTAAGGGTTGGACTTTCTCGTACGGCTTTTGGTGTTCGGATTTCACCTTCAAGCAAGTTAAACATCTTTCCATATACTTCACACAACCTCTTTTCATACCCGGCCACCAATAGTTTCTTTTCAAATCAAGGTACATTTTCGTAGCTCCCGGATGAATAGAATACTTCGATCTATGCACTTATTCCAAGAGTAATTCCTTGATGTTGCTTCGAAAAGGAATATAAACTCTTCCATACCTTGTCTTAATACCTCGGCTATCTTCCTCAAGATGAGGAATGTGAGAGGTGATACGTTCTCTTTCCTCGATTCTCTTATTTCAATGTTTTCTCTTGAGCTAACTTGATTTTTTCAAAATGATCGGATGTAACAATCATCCGTAACGAGTGAATCCTAGTAACTTCATTTCGATCCTTGCGACTTAAAGCATCCGCCACAACATTCGCTTTACCGAGGTGGTAGCGAATTTCACAATCATAGTCTTTTAATAAGTCTAACCATCTTCGTTGCCTCATGTTCGAATCTTTCTTCTCAAGAAAATATTGAAGGCTTCTATGATCGGTGTAAATTACAAACTTGACGCCATATAAATAATGCCTCCAAAGTTTTAGAGCAAGAACCACGGCCGCGAACTCAAGATCATGAGTTGCATACTTCTCTTCGTGTTTCTTCAGTTGCCTCGAGGCGTAAGCAATCACCTTACCCCTTTGCATAAGAACACATCCGAGACCGGAATAAGATGCGTCACAATACACCACCATGTCTTCAGTTCCTTCTGGTAACACTAGAATTGGTGCTTTGCATAACTTCTTTCGTAAAGTACGAAAGGCTTCATCTTGTTCTTCACCCCATTCAAAAGGAGTGTTCTTCTTAGTAAGTTTTGTTAGTGACGACAGATTTTGGAGAAGTCTTGTATAAACCTACGGTAGTATCCCACAAGTCCAAGGAAACTTCAAATTTCTCCAACATTCTTCGGTGCTTGCCAATTCATCACGGCTTCGACCTTTGACGGGTCAACTTTAATACCATCAGGGTTAATAACGTGACCGAGAAACTGAACTTCTTGTAACAAAAATTCACATTTTGAAAACTTGGCATAAAACCTTTCCTTTCTCAATGTGCTAAGAATTTCCCGAAGATGCACTTCATGTTCTTCCTTGCTCTTAGAATAGATAAGAATATCATCGATGAACACTATGACAGATTTATCCAACATCGGTCTACATACACGGTTCATGAGATCCATGAAAACCGCAGGCGCATTCGTGAGACCAAAAGGCATAACCGTAAACTCATAATGTCCATAACGGGTCCTAAAAGCCGTCTTAGGAATATCTTCTTCTTGAACCTTCAATTGATGATAACCAGAACGGAGATTGATTTTTGAAAACCACTTTGCGCCTTGGAGTTGATCAAAGAGATCATCAATTCTTGGTAGCGGGTATACATTTTTCACCGTGACTTTGTTCAATTCACGGTAATCAATGCACATCCGCATACTACCGTCTTTCTTTTTAACGAACAAAATCGGAGCTCCCCACGGTGAGCTACTAGGGCGGATAAAACCCTTGTCGAGTAACTCTTGAAGTTGCTCATTAACTCTTTCATTTCGGACGGAGCAAGATGATAAGGAGTTTTGGCAATGGGAGTAGCACCCGGAACAAGGTCAATACGGAACTCGACCTGCCTATCGGGTGGAATACCCGACAAATCTTCCAGGAACACGTCATGGAATTCATTAACAATCGGAATGTCATCGATACTTTTCTTCTCGAAACTGGTATCTACTACATGCGCCATAAAGGCATGACAACCACGAGATAAATATCTCCTAGCCTTCATTACGGTACATAAATTTAATTCACCCTTCCTTTTATCGCCATAAATAATCTTTTGGCAACATAGAATGGCGACATTATATTTGCCAAGCCAATCCATGCCAATGACAATATCAAACTCCCCAAGCATAATAGGAGTTAGGTCAATCTTAAAGTCACTATCGTCAATATCTATCTCTATGTCCCGGTACACATTAGATACAACAACAATTATACTATTGGCAATTTCGACTTCGAGGGGTATCGGGAGTTTAACTAATGGGGTGGTTAGTTGCTTGCTAAAGTAATAGGATACAAAGGACCCACTAGCACCCGAATCATACAAAACTCGAGCGGGAACGGAATTAACGAGAAGTATACATGTGGTAACATTGGACCCCGACCTAGCTTCTTTGGCACTCATCTGATAAACTAGAGCTTTTGGTTTTGGAACTTGATACGTGGGAATCGCACCAGGCTTTACCTCTCGAGGGATCTCGAGAAGCTTTCAACCCCCACCAGGAAGTGTACCTGATCGTTGTAGTATAGTATAGTGACAAGTACCGGGGGATTGATCGTTCAACTCAGAAATAGTGTCGTTAGGATTGAAATTAATCTAACTAGGTCTAAAAGTGAAGGTTGATTCTTTTTGTGTTTTTACATTTTATGAAAAGCAGGTAAAAATCTCGGGTATTGGGGGAGTGGGCAGAATTAGTTGCTAATCAACTAACCCAAAAGCTACTAATTAAACTAATGTGCAAGAAAAATAAACTAAGCTTCTACAAGATAAGTGAAGCATGTCTACCTATGATATGTTACTCCTTTCTAGCTATCCAATTCTACCTATTGAATTGTCACACCTTGTTTTAATTGACGGGTGGTATTCCTTAATACTAGTCGTAGGGTCGTGTACAATATTCCCTAACTCTATAGGATCCTACTTCACTCCTATGTCGAGCCGTTAGAAGCTCCTAACATGGGATCATTAGAATTCTCCTACGCAATAAATACAACCAAATATCATAGTACACCTCCGATCATGTTTCTTAAGATGTTCAAGCAAGTTACCAATTGGAAGTCTGCCAGTTTTCTTAAGCCTAACATCGATATCATTCAATTAAACAAGAGACAATAGGAAACAAGAATTATAAGCTAAATCAACTAGACCTATTGAAGTGTCACGCCTTAATTGATGAAGATAGACACAAATATCAACAATGAATCAATAAGATCTAATCAATTATATACAAGTTTCACATAAACATAAGTAAACATAAGGTGAATTAGCAAAACATCATCAAAGAAGAGCAAGCAACAATGATAATGGAAAACATAATTAAGATAGAATCAACAAACCAATATATGATGTTTATGGAGTGATTGAAATCCTCTAAGTTGCTGGAGAAACACCTACCTAAACCAGGAATCGACCTTAGGGTTTAGGGCTTACAAAAAGTGAAGTTATGATGTTATATTTATAGGCTATTTTCTGCCCGGCCCGATCATGATGGCGTCAGACCAACCTTGACGGCATCACGACCAACTTTTGTTCACCAAATTGTAGACCTCTTCGTCCTCTTCGTGTGGGCTTTTGAATCACCTAAATCCGAGTTCGTATGCAAAAGTTATGACCAAAACAATATCAGCTACTCCGCGCACAAGTTGTGACAAGTTAACACGTGATGGCCTACGTGACGCCTTCAGGAAGTCTTCTGGGCCATCACTCTTTAATTTTACACGTGACGGCATTGGGTGACGCCGTCATCTCCAATGCACAAAACTCTTTGGACCGTCACGTGTATTGTCCACATCCACCTCTTTTGTTACTGAATGACGGCGTCATTAAGGAACTTGTGACGCCATCAGGTACTGTTCCCAGCAAGGAAAATTAAGACTTTGCCGTTTTCTTCACTTTTATGCTCCAAAAACGTCCAAAATGCTTCCTTTTCCAGATTTCAATCCAAAAGTACCTAAAATGAAAAAAGGAATGATTTAGGGCAATATTTGATCAAATAAATTAGAATTCGGGCTTAAATGACCCCTTAAAAATGGTTCATTTTTCGCCTCATCAAATACCCTTACACTTGAGATTTGCTTGTCCTCAAGCAAATGCGCTTTTATTCTAATCAAAATACAAGTTAGGGGTCATTTAACACTAATATAAAAGTAATTACAACAAATAATCGTTCCACTAAACACCAAAGACAAGCACGGAGGTCATACACTAGCTCCTCTCAAATAGTGTTTAGATACTCACATCTCTCGGGTTTAATAAAGTATATATCACAATAAGGAAATGGAAAACATCTCTCACTACCTGTCATAACAAAATAGATTACCATAGGCTTGGGAAAGGATCAAACCTCCACTACTTGGCGTAAGCACCTAGGATAAACTATCAAAGAGGTCTTTCAAAGGGTTATAACATTAGGTGTAGGGATATGGAATACACAGTTTTGTTGGATAAAGGCAATATTTACTGGTGGCGAGTTAATCATCTTGGTTAATTACGTGTTCAATATAGTGTTGCTAAGCCAAGACTAGACTCGACTTAAGCTAATAAATCAAAAATAACAAAAGCATAAAACAAACATAGAATGAAACGGGATGGTAGTCTGTATGTTTTTTTTTTCTCCTTTCTTTTTCTATTTTTTTTTTCTTTTTCTTAATTTTTTCGATTTATTATTTATTTATTTATTGTTATTATTATTTTTTGCATACACTCTTACCCTACCATCCAAAATAATACATCATAGGGAATGTACATTCCCCTTACACTTGAATTTTTACATACTTTACAATAAACTACTCTAATGACTCGAATCAAGATAATCAAAACACTTGGAGTACTTTTAAGATTTACGCACATATGGGGGTAATATATGATGTTCTTTCCCATTACTCCATAACATTAGTACTTTTACCCATGAGTCCCATGAGTCCCAATCGTCCCAAAATAATATGTACAAGATATGACTCGACTTAGCAACCATGTAATCAATTAGATAATTAACTAAGGGTTTAAACATGTAACAATAATGCACTAAAGATGAGTGCATACACGGAAGGCTAAGGCGATTTGGGTATACATTTAAGTGGGTTGTAACAAATTCTTCCTTTAAGTAATATGCTTAAAGTTAGAAACGAAAAGATAGGCTCGGAGGGGTGTACTAGGGGTTTCGTGTACTAAAAATGAGTACAACGCTAAGGTGTGGGAAAAATTAGTTGACTTAACTAGCCAAGTAATATGACTTAAATGGTCAAGTAATTATGATACGGGTTTAACACAAGGGTGATCCTAATGCCTCTTATCATGTAGTAAATCCTACTACACGAATGTAGTCTCACTAGCGGTCTCGGGATGCATCACTAACGCAAGTTCTAGAATCTAAATGCTACCGGTACACTCATAAGCACTAAAAGTAAATGCTTTTCCTATCAAATCTAAAGGCGAACCTCACATATTTGGGTGGAAAATTTTTCTGAATGGTACAGTTTTATGCTAGTCATACGACTCCTATCCATGAGACGCTTGCTAAGGCTCAAGTTTCACTCCTAAATGTTGTAAAAAAAATTAAATTTGGCGGTAAAATTACACTAACAAGTATTTCTCTTAGTTTTATTACACACCTACCATCAAACAAACAAACTCAAGTGCAGGTGTATCCTATAAGGTCTCATCATTTACCCTCCCCTTACACTTAGGATGAACATTGTCCCCAATGTTCAATTAAAGAATGTAAAAGTGAAATAGGTAAAAGGATGAAATCAAATACTCCCCTGATTCATTCGGTGTGGATAGCGTGGTAACAAGGTTAGATCTTCCTCCAAGAAAATGAACATTCAAAGTTTCCCTTCCAGAAAAATAAATGATCTTCTTGTCATATGTAAGCTGTTAAACCTAAGAAAACAAATAAGGCAACCTCGCGTAAAATCGGCGGCAATCTATATATACTAACAAATCCTAGAAAACAAATTAAGATATAATGCTTGTGAAATGAATGTTTGCAGATTTCCTGGAGTTTATAAAACTAAAGAATTAACAAAAACTTCAAGACGTCGTTAGAAAAACAAAACTCGCAAAATTTCCAGAATTTTACACATGACGCCGTCACAGAAGTGACCTGCATAATTCTTTATGTTAAGTTTCCGGAAAATTTCTGGAAAAACTTATGTCCTACTTCCTGGAAAATCCTACAAAACATCATTATGACTCGATACAGGCATTTGACTCTAACAAATACTAATACACATGTCTATTTAACATTGTGGAGAATCATGATCAATTTCGGTTCTTAAAAACATATTTGGGGTTTCCCCTTACACTTAGCTTTTTGCAAAATACCTTTATATGAAGTTAATATGAAGTTAAACAACAAAATAAAGCATTTTCACATCTACCAACAATAAAAATAAAGCATGCATACGGAAGCAAATAACAATCAAACAAATAAAAATCACACAAAACATGGGTTGCCTCCCAAGAAGCGCTTGTTTTTCTTTGAGTCACGAGCCTGACTCTACCCTTATTTAACGGAAATAGGGGAGGTTTTCCCTACACTTTGGATTAAGTGTGGGTGGAAGTAGTGATACACACCCTTAGGGCGGAAATATGCCACGTGAGGTGAAGGGGGTGAGTGAATGGCTTCCTTCATCCTAAAATTACCCGGATAATATTGGTTGATGGGTGGGTCGGTTCCTCTTTTGTCTCCTAGAAATATATCTAAGGATGGAAAGGTGTGTAAAGATTGAGGTTCCGGTTCATCAACACTAGGAAATTCATAGAACTAGGAGTAAGGTTATCACTACAAGTATTCAAACCTGTATCCTCAAGTGGTGCTTGGTCCAAGGCTTCTACCTCCATCGGGATTCCTAAAGTTTCTTCTACTTCTTCCGGGTGAGTCACGGGCGGTGTGTGTGCCTCAAATGATGGTAGGAATTGTGGGGTACTTAGTGGGCTTGGGTTTTCTACTATCTCTTCCATCACATCAATATCACCTATGTGTTCATCTTCTATTATGGTAGTGCCTAACCAGGACATGCAACTAGGTGGCTCAACTATAACCTCATGTGTGTCGTATGTTTTGGTGAAATCTATCCCGCTTATGCAACTAGGTAGTTCAACACTAACCATCTCATAATCTTGGTTTGATTCTAAGTTCAGGTTCTTAGAAACTAGGTCGTCTTGCTCATGGTACCTATAGTTTCATAAATCCTTCTCATTTGTTTTCTCAAAGTCTGACGGATACAAACCCATCAATTCATTCAACTTATGGTTCACGGTTAGGAAACTTTCCTCGAAATTCTTCCAAAGGGTCTTACTAAAAGGAATTGATCCTGATAATGATCGTCTAATTGAAATCACACATGCATAAAATTCATCAAACCCATCTAACTTTACACCCAACTCCTCTTAGATGTCACTAAGATCACATAAAAAATCATTGGAATGATAGGAAGCAAATCTATTAGTGAAGTATAATTGTTCCTCTATTGTTAGTGATCTAAATGGAATTTCATCCGCCATAGTGACAGGTGAAAATGGTTTTACAAACAAAGGGTACAAAGAAAAAGATAGACTACAAGTAAGCTAATAAAAAGAAAATAAAAATCTCACTAAAAAGGAATCTAATGAGTAGACCTAATCAAAATAAATTCCAACCTAAGCAATAACTATTCCTCGGCAACGGCGCCAAAATCTTGATACGTGGGAATCGCACAAGGCTTTACCTCTCGAGGGATCTCGAGAAGCTTACAACCCCCACCAGGCAGTGTACCTGATCGTTGCAGTATAGTATAAGTACCGGGGGATTGATCGTTCAACTCAGGAATAGTGTCGTTAGGATTGAAATTAATCTAACTAGGTCTAAAGGTGAAAGATGATTCTTTTTGTGTTTTTATATTTTATGAAAAGCAGGTAAAAATCTCGGGTATTGGGAGAGTGGGCGGAATTAGTTGCTAATCAACTAACCCAAAAGCTACTAATTAAACTAATGTGCAAGAAAAATAAACTAAGGTTCTACAAGATAAGTGAAGCATGTCTACCTATGGTATGTTACTCCTTGCTAGCTATCCAATTCTACCTATTGAATTGTCACACCTTGTTTTAATTGACGTGTTGTATTCCTTAATACTAGTCGTAGGGCCGTGTACAATATTTCCTAACTCTATAGGATCCTACTTCACTCCTATGTCGAGCCGTTAGAAGCTCCTAACATGGGATCATTAGAATTCTCCTACGCAATAAATACAACCAAATATCGTAGTACACCTCCGATCATGTTTCTTAAGATGTCCAAGCAAGTTACCAATTGGAAGTCTGCCAGTTTTCTTAAGCCTAACATCGATATCATTCAATTAAACAAGAGACAATAGGAAACAAGAATTATAAGCTAAATCAATTAGACCTATTGAAGTGTCACGCCTTAATTGATGAAGATAGACACAAACATCAACAAGGAATCAATAAGATCTAATCAATTATATATAAGTTTCACATAAACATAAGTAGACATAAGGTGAATTAGCAAAACATCATCAAAGAAGAGCAAGCAACAATGATATTGGAAAACATAATTAAGATAGAATCAACAAACCAATATATGATGTTTATGGAGTGATTGAAACCCTCTAAGTTGCTAGAAAAACACCTACCTAAACCCAGGAATCGACCTTAGGGTTTAGGGCTTACAAAAAGTGAAGTTATGATGTTATATTTATAGGCTATTTTCTGCCCGGCCCGATCGTGACGGCGTCAGACCAACCTTCAGGAAGTCTTCTGGGCCATCACTCTTTAATTTTACACGTGACGGTCTTGGGTGACGCCGTCATCTCCAATGCACAAAATTCTCTGGACCGTCACGTGTATTGTCCATATCCTCCTCTTTTGTTACTGTATGACGGCATCATTAAGGAACTTGTGACGCCGTCAGGTACTGTTCCCAGCAAGGAAAATTAAGACTTTGCCGTTTTCTTCACTTTTATGCTCCAAAAACGTTCAAAATGCTTCCTTTTCCAGATTTCACTCCAAAAGTACCTAAAATAAGAAAAGGAACGATTTAGGGCAATTTGATCAAATAAATTTGAATTCGGGCTCAAATGTCCCGTTAAAAATGGTTCATTTTTCGCCTCATCAGAACTTCAACTTTTTCTTCTTTGACGGTTCTCAACGGCTTTGCTTCAATCGCCTTTGGGTTTGGGCACTCTTTCAACCTATGCCCTATTTCATTACACCCGTAGCATACTACCATCGGCTTAGTGCAATCCTTGCTTTGATGATCTAAAGCTCGACACTTGTAGCAACCCGGCATATTACGCCTACACTCTCCTAGATGAAACTTATGGCACTTTGGACATGCCACCTTAGCCTTAGTTCCCCCACCTTTCTTACCATGCTCGTATTTAGCCTTCTTTCCATCTCGATCCCCATACTCTTGTTTCCTCTTGTACTCCTTTGTCTCTTTCTCCTTCCTCCTTAGTAATTCCGCCTCTCTAACCCGAGCTCTACTCAAAAGGTCTTCCAAGGTGGTACATTTGAACGTCGAAATCACATCATGGATATCATCTTTAAGCATTCTTTGAAACCTTTCAACTTTGAGCTTTTCATTGCCATGGTATTCGGGACAATACGGAACCATATCATTGAACTTATTCCATAACTCATTCACCGTCTCATTGGTTTGCATAAGAGATTGGAATTTTTCCCGAATTTTTTCAATTTCTTCAACCGGAGCGTATTCCGCACTAAACAACTCCTTGAACTCCTTCCATGTACATGCCTCAGCCCAATCTTCACCCTTCTCACAAACCTTTCCGTCCCACCAAGTCTTAGCACTATCGCGAAGAAAATTAGTAGCGTAGATGACTTTCTTTCTTTCTTCACAACCACTTGTATGGAAAGCACCTTCAACCGCGGTAAGCCACCTATTGCTAACAATCGGATCAAGAACCCCGTAAACTTTGGTGCATCACAAGCCGTGAAGTCACGGTAAGTAGCTTTATCACCCTTGGGTTCTTTTGTGAATTTTCATTCTTTCTTGAATTCTTTAAACTCCTCTTACATTAACCCACGATGTTTTTGTGTTGTTTTCTTGATATAATAAGGCATCGACTGTTTAATAGCTTTTCCTACCCTTTTCGCCAGCATAGCATCCAAGGTCTTTGTTTCCTCCTCCGAGAAACCTCTAAAGTTTATATCCTCAGAGCTAGAGGAAAAAGAACTCTCATAACCTTTACCATCGTTACCCCCATCACTTGCCGAGGACTCGACATGTTTGGAAGCCGTGGCTTTTGTGGCTTCTTTCAAGTGAGGGGTATCCATCTTTTCTTCTTACTGAAAATTAACAATTCACATTATCAGGCAAAATTATATATATTGTCAATGCATGAATGACATTTATTATATATTCTTACTCTTATCATCCTAAAGCTTGTCACCCATGTATAGTTCTAATGATTTCAATTCCACATATGTACTATATTTTTATCACTACGGTGGCCAGGCGTAGTCATAAAAATACTTAACATATGTGTCCTCAAAATCACCAAAACAATACACAAATAACAAACACTAGTGCTAAACCCGTCTCTACAAGGCCTAAGTCTAGGAAGTCCTAAAGTGAAATCCTAAATCTCTTAGACCAAAGCTCTGATACCAAGTTGTAACGCCCCAAAAACGACAAGACTTTTTTTTAAAGACATTACTGAAACCGACCGAAAACTACAATGACCCATCATAAGCACTGAGGACCCCTAAAGTGCACTATAACCCCTCTTGTGCACTGAGGACCCGAAAGTGCACTATTGACCCATTTCCGGAAAAGTGACTTTTACATCATGACATAACCTCAAAATTTCCAGAAATCTTTAACATGACTTTTACTTCATTATCATATTTATACTTGGTCTAAATGACCCGCGTAAACATGCTTTACATGATGACGGGTGTTATGCCAAACACCCGTTTTGCATACAACTGATAAACAAGACACATGACATATGATTAACCAACTAGAAACCATTCCATTCATTACCATGACTATTCAACAAGATATACACAAGGGTTATGACCCATAACATTCAAAATGGGTAAGAATGGCTAGTTGCCAAATACCCTATATTGACCCATTATACTAAAATACATACACAACATACATAGACTACACAATACCAAACAAAACCTGGACATACTACTTATAGCCATAACCATGTTCTAATTTGATGTTATAACATTTACACACACCTACGACATGTCATAAACTTGAACAAAGACCATGAAAGACAACCAAGACCATAAAGACGAAATTATACCAAAACAAGAGAAGACTCTCGAGGTTTCCAACTTCACTTTCTTTGGTCCAAAAGATGTCTTCTACTTACCTTCTACAACTACATTACTCCTTCCTTTCAAGACTACAAGCTAGGCTAAGTCCTTACCCTTGCTTCTTTCACTTGTACCTACAAAACCATCATTAACTACAACCGTAAGCGAAATGCTTAGTAAGTATATAAGGCATAACCATCATTATATGCATAAGACTAGTGATTACCACCAATATTAACTTTACCATGGAGCATAATATAACATTATCACTTACCTTGGTCAAGTAAGCAAATACATAACATTTTCATAATTAGCATTGGATCCAAGCTAAATATCATTAACAAGCTCCATAATAAGATACCTTAACACATCAAAACATTAACATAATAAACATTACACAAGTTATACCTATATACTTACCTTAATCCTTACTAGCTCCCTACTTGGACTTGATATAGGCTCTACATATGCTTCCTATCACAAGATTAACTTTAATTAGTGACTAATTAGCTATGAAGATCACTAATTCTCAGTCTTTATCCACTATACTCAAGTCTCATAACATGAACCCTAATTTCACAAATTGGGGAAAAGCACTTACTTGATGAGGGGATTGAAATTAAAGAGTCTCTAAAGCCCCTTGATCACTTCTTGATAACCAAATGAGCTAGGATGATGATTCTAGTCTTCCCTCCCTTTTCTCTCTATATATGTCGACACACAATATGGAACACACTCACATTTTCCAGATTTTTCTAAGAGTTGAGTATTTATCCATGTTTAGGAATAAGTTTAGTCACTTGGAAAAGATAATCCCTCCATTACTATAGCCACTTAGTTGTAGTACTTAGTTTAAGGTTTTTGGCAACTTAGGTCCCTCACATCCTAGCAAAGTATATCTAGCACATAAACACAATACTTCTAACCATGTAATAAATAACCTATATAATTTAAAAATACCTTTTCAGGTTACGGGTGTAATATGTATGGCACCAATTGCACGGTATTCACATATCATAAAAGTCTTCAACCTACTCTCGATCAGAAGGAGTTAAACATGAGACAAAGTCGATTGTTAGAGTTGCTCGGTGACAGTGATTGTGAGATTTGTTATCACCCTGGAAAAACAAATGTTGTGGCAGATGGCTTGAGCAGAAAGGAATGACCTAAACCCCTCAGAGTCAGATCTTTAGGAAAGAAAACTATATCACCTCCCCCATCGAGAATCCTTGAGGCTCACGCTGAAGCCCTCAAGGAAGAGAATAGACCATGCAAGAAAATCTACGGTATGCCAGAGAATGAGAATGGTTTTGTGAAGAGATCATATGGAATGTTGTGTTTCAAGGACGAAAGTTGGGTCCCACTCTACGGAGGAATACATGACCTCATTATACACAAATCTCACAAGTACAAGTATTCATTGATCTAGTTTCTGACAAAATGTACCAGGATCTCAAGAAACTCTACTGGTGGCCAAACATGAAGGATGACATCATTGAGTAGTTTAGAAAGTGTTTGACATGCTCAAGGGTTAAAGTTGAATGCCAAAAGCCATCCGGCTTCCTGATACAACCAGAAATTCCAGAGTGGAAATGGGAAAGGATAACAATGGACTTCATTACGAAGCTACCCAAGACGTCAGTGGATTTGACACTATTTGGGTAATTGCTGACCATCTAACCAAATCCACACATTTCTTGCCAATCAAGGAAACCGACGAGATGTATACTCTTACACGGTTATATCTGAAGGAATTAGTCTCACGGCATGGAGTGCCAATTTCCAATATCTCAGACCACGATAGCCATTTCACGTCTAGATTTTGGCAATCACTTCAAAAGGCTTTGGGTACCCAGTTAGACATGAGCATTGCATATCACCCGTAGATCAATGGTCAAAGCGAGAGAACTATTAAAACCTTAGAAGACATGCTATGAGCACGTGTGATCGATTTTGGGAAAGGTTGGGATAGGCACTTATCGTTAGCGGAATTCTCCTACAACATCAATTACCACGCCAGTATCAAGGCAACACCATTTGAAGCCCTTTATGGTCGGAAGTGCCGATCCCCTGTTGTTGGGCTGAACTTGGAGATTTCCAATTCACAGGACCCAAAATTATTCAGGAAAGAAATGAGAAAATAGTGCAAATCAGACAATGTCTACAAGCTGCAAGAGATCGACAAAAGAGTTATGCCGATGTAAGATGAAAGCCCATGGAATTCCAGGTTGGAGATAGGGTCATGTTGAAAGTATCTCCTTAGAAAGGAATGGTCCAGTTTTGAAAATGAGGAAAGCTAAATCCCAGATACATTGGGCCATTCAAAATCCTAGAAATAGTTGGCCTAGTGGCATACAGACTTGAACTTCCTGAGGAGCTCAGTAAAGTACACAATACCTTCCATGTATAAAATCTGAAGAAGTGCTTATCAGATGAATCTCTTGTCATTCTACTGAAATAGATTCGACTTGATGACAAGCTAAACTTTATAGAAGAGCCGATAGAGGTCATGAACAGATATATTAAACAACTAACTTGTATTCCCATCATCAAGGTTAGATGGAACTCTAATAGAGGACCATAGTATACATGGGAGCGTGAAGATCAAATTCGTGCCAAATTGTTGACAAAAATAATGCATAAAAACGTTATTTATATTTTTCGATATCTCTATGTTTTGACGATCACAAAATGTAAAATCATCAAATGTAAGATTACTACGTAAACAAGTATTAAGCTAGTTTTTATCAATTTATCCAATTTAATCACTAAGGTATGAATAAACAAGTGCTTAATACATCTCATGATCAAAGGAGTATTTAATTAATTATTACAAAGTTTATTTAATTATATAAACATATTATATATTTTTGAAAAACACTTTTGGTAATAAAGAAAAATGTTTTAATCATACTAAATATATGAATTCAAATTTTTAACCAAAATTAGTTAGTTTTTCACTAAATAAACTTTCCCCACTAAATGACAGAATTTCTGGCCGTTACAGCTGGGCGGCCCCCTTAATTATAAGGGGCGGTCCCCTTAAAATTAAGGGGACTGGCTATGAATTAAGGGGACCAGCCAGGCTCCTGTGTCAGAATCTGTCAGAATTTTTCTCCTAGAAATACCACCTTAAATCTGGAATTTTTCCCACCTTTTGCACGAAAATTTCAGATGTAAAACTCTCTAAACATCTTCCAAAACCCTTTGATCATTAGATTACTAATCCTTGTTTCAAGTGATTCAATCCCTTCTCATCCATCCTCATCCAAACTTGAAAAGAATAATACTCCTTCTACAACTAAGTTCAAGAAGTATTGAAGAGTAGTTGTGTATATTGTGTATATCGTGTATATTATTTGTGAAGTTGTGATTGTGCTTGTAATAAGTAGTTTAGGAGATATAGAAGTTGTGTAGGGAGAAGAAGTTGCTTAGTAGTGAAGTAGTGTAGTTGTGAAGAAGATTGGTGTGAAGTAGATAGGTGTGAAGTAGTAAGTGGCGAAGTAGAAAGGTGCGAAGAAGAATTGGTGTGAAGTAGATTGGTGTGAAGAAGTTGTGACGAAGTTGTGGTGTGTATATTGGTGTGTAAGGTTTTCTCTGCCATAAGGGAGTTTGTTGACATAGTGAAGAAAACTCTCGAGTAGGTGAATCGGGGAGTGGAGTAGGAACAAGGAAGGTGACCTTGTAGCCGAACCACTATAAATCCTTGTGTTGTGGTTTGATCTTTCCAACTCTTTTCATTACTTACTTATTTACTTATACTATATTTGCTTAGTTAGTTAGTTACTATATAATTGTTCATATTGTGCAAGTATTGAGATCATATAAACTAGAATCGAAGTTTTTAAAACAAACTTGTTTTTATAAATTTTAAAACGGACGTAAAACTATTCAACCCCCTTCTAGTTTTCCACAATTGGTATCAGGAGCCATGTCTTGCAAGATCTTTAAAATATATTGTATTTTAAAACTTGTAACGATCTATGAAATCTGAAAAATATTTCGAAGGGCAATCTATGCAAAGACCACCACTATTTGAAAGTGATGGATTTTTATATTGGGAAAATCGATTCGAAACTTATGTGAAATCAAAAGATCTAGATCTTTGACATGTTATTACCAATGGTGATTTTTTACCTATTCAAAATAACCCCGAAATAAAGAAAGATGAAATCGTACCTTTTGAAAAACAAAATGATGATTTAAAAAGAAAACTTGCTAAAAATAATGAAGTAAAAATGGTTATTTATAATGCGCTACCATGTAAAGAGTACGAAAGGATCTTTATGTGTGAAACCGCAAAAGAAATTTGGAATTATTTATTAATAACTCACCAAGGTAATAATCAAGTCAAAGATAATAAAATAGATCTACTTGTTCAACAATATGAGCAATTCACGATTCCGGAAGAGGAATCAATTGATAATGCTTTCGCTAGATTTAACACTATCATCACAAGTTTAAAAGCACTTGATGAGAATTTTTCTAGTAAGAATTTTGTTAGGAAGTTTCTTAGAGCTCTTCACCCAAAATGGCGAGCTAAAGTGACGGCTATTGAAGAATCAAAGAATTTATCAACGTTGCAACTTGATGAATTAATTGGAAATTTGAAAGTCTACGAAGCAATTATAAAGAAGGACTCCGAAATGGTCAAAGGAAAACGAGAGCAAAGCAAGTCAATCGCCTTGAAAGCTAGAAAGGAATCCAACAACGAAGATAGCTCATCTTCCGAATGTGATGACGAAGAATATGCCATGGCCGTAGGAGATTTCAAGAAATTCTTCAAAAGGCGAGGAAAATTCGTTAGACAACCACACGATGAAAGTAGAGCATCTCAAAAGAATAAAGATGACAAGTATAGCAAGAATGAGAGAAAGTGTTTCAAATGTGGTGATCCGAATCACCTCACTGGAAAATGTCCAATGATGACAAGAGATCAAAATCAAAGAGCATTTGTTGTAGGAGCTTGGAGTGATAGCGATGAAGATGAGAAAGAAACGACAATGGAAGAAAAGTGTCTCATGGCTAAGACATCAAGTGAGGTACGTTCCAAAACCGAATACTTTAGTGATGAAAATTTATCATTAGCTGAAAAAGATTTAGATAGTGAATATAATAGATTATGCAAACTAGGACAACAAGTAATGGCTAAAAACAAATCACTAAAATACATAAACAACCAATTGGAAAATGAAGTACTAGAACTAAAAATTAAAATACATCAACTTGAAAAAGGTAAGGAGATTTTTGAAGAATGTAAATCATGTCAAGAGCTTAAAAGTGAAAACAAAACACTCAGGGAAGAAATTCGCAAACTTGATAAATTTAAAAATAGTAGTCAATCACTTGGTAAAATAATAAGTATTCAAAGAGTATCCGGAGATAAAACCGGTTTAGGATTTAACTCAACCGAAGCTTCAACAAGCGAAATCAAAAATGTCAAATTTGAAAATGAACTTAATGAACTAAAACCTCTAAAATCTAATCCTAGGCATATACTTATTAATGATAGAAAAATAAAAATACCTCTTGCAAACAATGAAGAAGTAAAAGATTTTTATAAACCGTCTTTAAAAACCAAAGTAGGATCCTCTAAACCTAAGACAAGATCTAAAACTCCACCACCTAAAAAACCAAATAACTTTCATCCTAGGTCTAAAACACCTCAACCAAAATAGGCAAAACTACAATAACACTAGTAATCAAATGTGGAATTATCAACAAAGATACAATCCTTGGGGAATACTACCACCCTTCATGCATCCTAGCCAAATGTTAAACATGTTCGGATCATATAACTTTGGTCAAATGAGACAATGGGGACCAACGTAGAATATTCGCCATTCAAACTTGGAAATTTTAGTTGTCATCTCTAGTTCGTTCTATTCCTCAAAGACTTTGAAGAAAAACGCATTGAAGACGAAAGGTACACATTTCCTTTTATTTCCTTGTCAAGAAATGCATGCTTAGTTTAGTCTCTAGTATTTATGTGATTTTGTTTGGCTTATAATTTCCTCTAGATTTTATATATATATATATATATATATATATATATATATATATATATATATATATATATATATATATATATATATATATATATATATATATATATATATATATATATATATATACTTAGCTATATTTAGGATCTTATAACCTAGAAAACTCATTTGTTGACTTTCTAGAACTAAAAATTGTTCGTTTACGAACCTTTTCTTCCCCCCCCCCCCCCCACTTGCCTTCTTGAACTTCAATGTTCAACGACACTCATGTTGATGTAGAGAAATGAGTCGGATAATCTATGGATGAAACAAACTCCCGTCTTCCGTTACATACGCCTCCCTCCTATATTCTCGTCCTATAAACCCATACTATATATATATATATAGTATATATATATATATATATATATATATATATATATATACACACACACACTTATAAGCCTTCCAAAACTCTCTCATCCGAAATGATTAAGAAATTTTAATTGACGAAATGTCAAGTAATTCCTTTCGTGCGAATATTCTCCAACGTATTTTTGATTAAATATAAATCTAATATATATATAAATATTTTCTTGTTCTTTCCAGAAACCAAAACCTCGAAAAATCAAATTTTGGAGGGCGGCCCCCTTAATGTTTAAGGGTACCGGCAGCCAAATGAAGGGCGACCCCCTTAATGTTTAAGGGGGCTGGCCATCTGATTGTTCCAATACGTTTTTCCTCTTATTTCTTTTGCCAAACACTCCACTTTTTCAACACCCCTTCCTTCTGCTACTGCTGTGACGAAAAACCAAACCCCTAAACACCTAAAACCACTTCCAAATCACATAATTCGGGTTATTTCGCAAAGGGCAAATTCATCTAACACGATCACCATTACATATTGTATGTTTTTCATAACACATTTTGTCTAATTCCATCTAATTTGGTCAAACTCAAGATTATGCATGTTTTAATATTTTTTTCAAATTCATAATTTCTTTCAAATTGGGTATAAAATTTCCATAACTAAATGCTTCCCTTAGTATTAGGATGCTTTATTAACACTAGAAACTAATAATTACAAACCCTCTTGTCGAAAATTTTTGAAAAATTTCATACACTCCTTTTTCAAAATTTTTGGTAAACACATTGTTGAATAATGCTATAAAAACTTGTTAAAACTAATCATATTATGTTCTTATAACTTATAAAACATGAAACTATATTTTTCGACTAAGTAAAAATATTTGTGTAAACTATAAGAGGGTGTTTGGATTATGTCCAAATAATATCAAAATTATGTCGTTGAAATTTTTATAAAACGTTGTCAAGATTATAAACCTAAAACTAGTAATTCGGACTTGTCAAGATATATAATTCATATATATATTAACATACTATTAGTGCAAGTGTCTAGTTAAGGAAGCGTTTGGTTTAGTACGAAAAATAGCATTTTTGAGTTAAAACATAAACCATCTTTTTCGAAGACAAATCACATGCATAAGAAACTCGTAATAAATTGCTAGCTTTACAACTAATGTAAATCTAGTAAATTTCATGATATATTAAGATGGTTAAAAGGACATTTGGATTTGTCCATAACTACTTGCTAAACATCGTAAAATATATCTAGAACGAGTTAAAAATAAACATAAGGAACATGGTAAACTACTTCTTATGATTATCTTCTTAGAGTCGAAGTATGTTTACATTCCAACATAAGTCTCTCAACTTCCCAAAGTGATTACCTAAGATATTTCTTTAACCAAAAACTACATCCCCAAAGTCTCTCAACTTCCCACTACCTCTCCCTCCATTGCACGTATCTATTGTCATATAGAAGATAGAAACATTCATGAAGGTCGAGTCGTAGATCAAGCTTACTATCAATCCGATTTCATCGAGAGTTCATTCACAAATATCCATCTTGAATGTCTCTTCCAAATTAATGAACCCATCATTCCTTGCTTCATTCTTGACTTCTATAGACAAGTCACGATTCAAACCGATGACTTTGGTTCCACCTTCATTTCATTCATGATCCAACATGAATTTATTACTCTCACTCTTGCACAATTTAATCAAATCCTTCAAATTCCTTTTTCCGGTCAATCCGTATTCACAAATGAGTGGGATCTTTGCGCTCTCCAACATTCTCGTCCTACTCATGGTCTTTATGTCTCCGAAATTCCATCTCCCGAATATATTCGTCAAATGCTCGGGCTGGAATATGAAACTTCCACCCAAAGCATCATATCCAAACATGTCTCAATTCCTAAAAATCAAATTCTTCTTAAAGAATTAAGGCCCGACACGGAGTATTGGGAAGAACTAGTTCGTGAGAATGCGTTTGGTTCCGAAGGACACTCCGATCATCTCCCGGCTTGTCTCGCTCATATGTTGTATTGTATTGTTGCCGGGCAACCTTACAATTTGGCTTACTTCTTTATCAAACGTATTGAATGTGCAAGAGCAAATCCTAAAGCTATTCTTCCGTATGGTATGTTTCTCACTCGTCTCTACAAGCATGTCATTGAAAACTATCCCGATCTCGATGATAGTATTTATCAATCTATCTATCCAACCTTCCGTCCTCTCCTTCTTCCTCAAACCCGCAAAACTCGTAAGTTTAAATCTCATCGTCTTAGCATTCTTGTTTCGTTCTCTTTTCCAAAGGATGACGATGAGGAGGACTTATAGTCATTTGCCACTACTGTTGATGGGGTGCTAGGAAAGAAAAAGTAGTGATGATGACTATGAAATTGGCTTTATTATTCATCTTAAACAATTTGTAATATGTTATTTATGTGCTGTTTATTGCTATGTTTCTAGACATATTTGAACTATATTGCCATTTACTTCTTATTATTATTTGCTCTACATGTATGCATGTTTTTATACTTTCTTTTAATCTATGCTTGCATGATTTGTGTTATATATATATATATATATATATATATATATATATATATATATATATATATATATATATATATATATATATGCTTTCTAATAGACCAAAATAAATGTGAGATGTCTAAATAGAGCTTGCTGCAAAAACAAAACAGAATATAACGTTTTTCCAGAAAAATTTTGAAAAATTTTGATTTCTGGGTCGTCAGATGGGCGGCCCCCTTATGTCATAAGGGGTGGGCCCCCTTAAATTTAAGGGGACCGGCCTGCATTTAAGGGGACCGGCCACCCATACAGTAATTTTTACTGTTTTCTTTTGCAACTTGTGACCTCTTTTGCTAGTCCCAGCTACCATTTCCCTTAAAAACTAAACTGATTTTGGAATCTAACAATGCAATTTCAAATTAATACCATTTCTAATCATGTTTTCATGCTATATAACCCTTTCCACCTTCATCCACACTTCCTTATCATCATCAACCTCAACAAATCCATCATGTCATCACCAAAAACCACCACCTCCAACAATGCCAAGAAACAAAAACTTGTTATCATTCCACCAAAACAACTCTTTATTGATCTCACAAATGAAGACAATACCACTCTATCACCACCACCTCAATGCTCATCTCCTAGTGCTCCAAATGCACCATCCAAAACACCATCAACACATGGAACCTCCACCTCTTCCATACCATCATCATCATCCATCAATGACTACATCAACACTCACCTATCACCCCCACCAAGAATTCCACCACCATCACCTCTTGAAAATGCAACCTTGGACATAACACTTTCATTATCACCCATCACACCTCTTGATGCACAATTTTCACCATCACCACTCAATCCACCAACCTACAATCCCATCCCATGGAGCTTGCTTGAAGCTCATGGTGATACTTGTCTTTGTTGCATCCATAACCGCACCATCATCTTTGGATTAAGAGATGAAATTCGTTACATGTTTTCATATATTGAAAGCTTGCTTCCTCAACCTCAACCAACAACATCCACTCCTCCACCACTAACATCAACCACACCTCCACCTCCATCAAACACTCCTATATCAACTCCATCATCTCCACCTACAACATTGCTCCTCCCAAATTAAGCATGACTCATGGTTGAGAATAACTTTGTTTAAACCATTTTGATGACAAGCTCTAGGAAAAACATTTCTATTAGAGTTTTGGGTTATTAGTTGTATTAGTTGTATTGTTGTATTGTTCATGCATCTTGGATGTATAATGTTTGTGTTTTTATCTATTTAATGAAATGTTTTCTTCCATACTTATATTGCTTGCCTTATCTTTATATATAATTGTTGCATGCATATATATATATATTGTTTGTTCTAAATATTTTTGCAAGCATTCCATATCTCAAAACGAGGGAGAGTATACATCAAGGGGGAGCTCAAATAAAATCGGGATAACATTTTTGATGCTAAGAAAAAGGGGGAGAATTGATATAAACTCACAATAATACTTGTATATATACTAATTTTTCGCTTAATGAGTTTAGATTTTGTAATTATCAAAAAGGGGGAGATTGTTGACATAAATAATGCATAAAAACGTTATTTATATTTTTCGATATCTCTATGTTTTGACGATCACAAAATGTAAAATCATCAAAGTAAGATTACTACGTAAACAAGTATTAAGCTAGTTTATATCAATTTATCCAATTTAATCACTAAGGTATGAATAAACAAGTGCTTAATACATCTCATGATCAAAAGGGTATTTAATTAATTATTACAAAGTTTATTTAATTATATAAACATATTATATATTTTTGAAAAGCACTTTTGGTAATAAAAAAAAATGTTTTAATCATACTAAATATATGAATTCAAATTTTTAACCAAAATTAGTTAGTTTTTCACCAAATAAACTTTCCCCACTAAATGACAGAATTTCTGGCCGTTACAGCTGGGCGGCCCCCTTAATTATAAGGGGCGGTCCCCTTAAAATTAAGGGGACCGGCCATGAATTAAGGGGACCGGCCAGGCTCCTGTGTCAGAATCTGTCAGAATTTTTCTCCTATAAATACCACCTTAAATCTGGAATTTTTCCCACATTTTGCACGAAAATTTCATTTCAGAACTAAAACTCTCTAAACATCTTCCAAAACCCTTTGATCATTAGATTACTAATCCTTGTTTCAAGTGATTCAATCCCCTCTCATCCATCCTCATCCAAACTGCAAAAGAAGAATACTAGTTCTACAACTAAGTTCAAGAAGTATTGAAGAGTAGTTGTGTATATTGTGTATATTATTTGTGAAGTTGTGATTGTGCTTGTAATAAGTAGTTTAGGAGATATAGAAGTTGTGTAGGGAGAAGAAGTTGCTTAGTAGTGAAGTAGTGTAGTTGTGAAGAAGATTGGTGTGAAGTAGATAGGTGTGAAGTAGTAAGTGGCGAAGTAGAAAGGTGTGAAGAAGAATTGGTGTGAAGTAGATTGGTGTGAAGAAGTTGTGATTAAGTTGTGACGAAGTTGTGGTGTGTATATTGGTGTGTAAGGTTTTCTCCGCCATAAGGGAGTTTGTTGACATAGTGAAGAAAACTCTCGAGTAGGTGACTCGGGGAGTGGAGTAGGAACAAGGAAGGTGACCTTGTAACCGAACCACTATAAATCCTTGTGTTTTGGTTTGATCTTTCCAACTCTTTTCATTACTTACTTATTTACTTATACTATATTAGCTTAGTTAGTTAGTTACTATATAATTGTTCATATTGTGCAAGTATTGAGATCATATAAACTAGAATAGAAGTTTTTAAAACAAACTTGTTTTTATAAATTTTAAAACAGACGTAAAACTATTCAACCCCCCTTCTAGTTTTCCACAAAAATACCCAAACTTATTCCCCGAGGCAACCTCGACAACTACCACAGATTAAAATTCCAGGACAGAATTCTCTTTAAGGGGTAGGTACTGTAGTAACCCGTAATTTATCCAGTCATTAATAATTGTTAAACAAGAAAAAATTTGTTGTGAAAGATTAATTAACCATTTTCACGTTTATTTTTTTTATTTAAACAATACAACTACGAAATGTATTAGTCAAACAACTATGTGACGTAACTCACATTTCATGCTAACGAGCTCACACACATATCGACACTATATTAATTGACGGGCTAATCAAACCCAACTGTTTTCTTTTGGGCCTTGCGAGCCATAACCCAACAGCACACCCTTTCTTTTATCATTTGGGTTTTGACCCATATATGACCCAAACGAACACCCTTCTTTTGCATTGTGCTTCGACCCATTAATGATTCCAAACACACCAACGCATGGGTAGTGCCCTTGTGGCTTTGCTAAACAAACAAACGCACCCTTGTGACTTGCTAGCAAACGCACCCTAGTAAATTTGTAACACACACACACACACACATTTTTATTTAAAATGAAAACTTAAACCTTTTAGTACCTAGATACTAATCACATATTAGTACAACAAGTCACAACTTATCTCCCACTAATGACCATGGACCCTTGGATAATCCTTAAACCCCCCATGTAGTCCACTCTCATAGTTTTGCTCACCTTTTCCTCTTTTCCCCATGCAATCAATCGACCTAAGGAGTGCCCTAAACCATTTTGTCAACCTCTAAAACCTAGAAACTAATCTCTACTTAAGCATCTCAACCCTTAGCTCACTTGCACCACAAAAACAACGCACAAACACATCTTCTTTGTTTCTCTTGTTACTGCCAAGTAAAAAAAAGAGAGGAAGAAAGCTAGGGTATTCAACTTGTTTCATAAGTTTTAAGGGGTTATTTTGGTTAAGTTCTATACGGGGTTAAGCTTGAAAGATAAGTTATGTATCAGGTTTCTTTCGTTCTCGTTCATATTCTCCTTCGTGCCTCTTCAACACCTCTTTGGTTTCGTAAGTTTTTCGAACATATTTCAATACGTTAGATAACTTAAATTTCGTAATTTAGCTTCTTTGAGACATTTATAGTACACGACATGCTAAAAGCTTTTGAAATCCATTTTTGTTTCACAAAGTGTCACGTAAAAATTTAAATGCATAAACAACTTGTTGTATCGTGAAAACTTGTGTGGTTGAATGACTAAAAGAACTAGTTAATAAGCTAAGGCTTACTCCTGCACAACTCGACACACATATACATATTTACTTAACACACTAATAAGCACTTAAACATAAACTAGCTTGCACTCTTGAAAAAGGAACTAAACTTATTCTTTTAAAAACCTCGTATAGATTGGACTTCATTTTCTTTTATAACGAGCCATTGTTGGGCTCAAGACCCCAACCCGTTTCTCTATAAGCTAACAAGATAAACTGATAAGATAAGCCATCCAATTAAACTATTTTGCACTATTTTTAAGTTGAAAAGCTAGGTCTATGACACCTAAGCCATTCGGTTGTGCTTTTATAAAACAAACACTCTTGTTGACTTTAAAGCCATATCCTAATTCGTATAAGCCAAAACTGATAAGTTGGTAATAAACTATTGAGAATAAACTAGCAAATTACTTTGAATAAACTCAAAAATAAAACCACAACCAACCGGTTGCTTCTCAAACTATACGGTTTGCTTTTTAAACCAAACGCACCATAAACGTGCTTAGAAGCCCAATACGTTTTCAAAATAAAAAACCTAATAAGCTGAAATGTATAAGCTATTTTAATAAGCTAAACATAACTTTTTGAAACTCACAAAATAAGCCCTAAGCTTGTAAGCTCTCGATATCATTTTTAAAACCAAATGGACTTCTAATGGGCTTTAAGGCACATTAGCCCTTCAAATAAGCAATCATAGAATAAGAAGTTTTCATAAGCTCAAATTAAGCACTTGAAACATCTCATGTGAAAGAAAATTATATTTTGCAACTTATAGGTTTTTGGACTAAAAATGCAAATTTTACGAAACTTGGGTGGAAAGTGTAACTTTAGGTAAAGTTTTGGGTAAAAAGTGAAAACTGTGACTTTTGGGACTAAAACTGGAATGATTATGAACCTGGGTAGAAACTTTTATTTTTTCAGAAAGTAAGGGTAAAATGTAGAAATTTATAACTTTGGACTAAAAATGTAAAGTTTATAGTTTTGGGTAAAAAGGGTAACTTTTATATAAGTTAAGGGTTAATTTTGTAACTTTGAAATATTTTTGAAAAACTTATATTTACAAACTAGTTACGCCGTTTTAATACAAATAATGTCGAAAACGTTATTTGCATTATTCGGTCTCTACATGTGTTGATAATCACAAAATATAAAAACACGATACGTAAACTTACGGTTAATAATTTTCTGATCGAGAAAACTCGTTTACTCAACGTATCGTCTACAACGTTAGTTTAGGTATGAACAAATACGATACCGACACTAGTAAAGTGATCAAAGTTTTTATTTTCTCAAAACGTCACATTTTTATGTGACAAAACATTTTTACAAAAGTATTTTTGTAATTAAAAAGAAATGTTTTATTAAAGAAAATATATTTGAATTTCAAATATTCAAACAACTATATTTCCCGCTCAAACTAGGTAAGTTTTTCACCAAGTCAGGACAAAAGAAATGGTAGTTCTTGTAAAGAGTGCCTTTCTAGATATCTTTTAGACTCCATAGATCGATTCAAGTTTTAAAATATAGTATATTTTAAAGCTCTTGAGTGACCCGCTTTGATACCAATTGTAGAAACTAGAAGGAGGAGTATAATAATTTCACCGTTTTTAATTACGTTTTAAGAATTTTGAAACCTTTTTATTCTTTTTGAAAATAGTTTGATTCGAAGTTATGTGATATCAATTTACGATATATATGAATACAATAGATATGCACGGATTAAAGAGTAAAGGAATGTAAGAAAGGAACAACCAAACAGTGACATGGAGATTTATAGTGGTTCGGCTACGAAGCTCACTCTTCGCCCTACTTCATTCCTCGAGAATCACACTTGAGATTTCACAATCACTATGTTAACAAACTCCCTTCAGGCGGAGAAAACCATACATCAATGCTTATACCAATTTACGACACTAAGTGAAATGTCGAGTCCTAATCCTAACTAGAACCAATCTACACAACAACACACACCACTAAACGGATGTACACCTCATCCACTTGGACTTTCACACAATCCAAGTCTTCACACTACACTTCACGAACTTTTACCTCATCCAAATCTTAACACACCAATACACGGACTCACACTAAGTCCTATTCTTCACACACCGATACATGGACTCACACGAAGTCCTAATCTTCACACACCAATAAACAAACTCACACTAAGTTCTAATCTTTACACACCACTACACGGACTCTCACTAGGTCCTAATCTACATACAACACTTCACGGACATACAGTTTTTCCAAATCTACACTAACACACCTAATATCGACTCACATACAAGTCAGACACACTAATATACAATAGAGAGAAATAAGAGAGTTTATACGAATACGAGAATCGCAACATAAGTTACGTGTGTGTGATGCCTAATTTATAACACTTCGTTTCTTGACGAATACGAGCGTTTTTCTCTTGCACTTGGAGGTAGAGGGTGACGGTATCACTTATAAACACATATCAACGAGTTATTGTGATCAAAGAAGAAGATTGGGAAAACAGAATATATTTTTTTTTGCAAAAGGTCTCATTTTTCTGAAGAAATAGTGCAGTATTTATAGGCACCAAGAGGATCGTAGGACGGTCCCTTAAACATTGGACAGTCCGATATATATAAGGGACTGTCCACCTTTACGGGACCATCCCAAGGGACACTCCTATTTTTATCCCGATGTGGTGAAAGTTTATCTGATGAAAATTTTATTTGATTTGGGTGATAAAAATAGTTGTTGGAGAATTTCAAATTCAAATTTATTTTTCTTATTAAAATATTTCTTTATAAATATAAAAATACTCTGTAAAAATGTTTTGTCATATAAAAAAATGAGGTATGAGGAAAAATATATTTTTTGATCACTTAACTAAGTTGGTATAGTGTTTGTTCATACCTTAATTGATGTTGTAGTCGAAACGAGTTTTTCTCGATTACAAACGTATTAAGTGTAGTTTTACGTTACGTGTTTTTATATTTTATGATTATCAAAACGTATAGAGATCGAATAATGCAAATGACCTTTTTTGACATTATTTGTATTAACAAACATGTAATTGGAATCTTGGCTAGCACGTTCTACCTAATATTGATTTAGTGCCTTTTTACTTCTTTCGTTTGTTTTGTGTTATTTAGTTTATTTAATTGTTTTATTAGGTTAATTAGGAATCAAAACTCGTGCTAGTCTCTTAGGGTAAAAACCCCCGATTCGCCTTATTTTAAGTTTATTAGATAATTAGAATACGTTTAGGATTAATTAATTAGTAAATCTCTCCTGACGAACGAATCGTACTTACCCAATTAGCTACATTGATCGAGTAGACTGCTCGCTAGTGTTAATCTATAAGTTATTTCGGTAAAATATAAATATTAAAACTTATTAGAAACTATATAGACCTATAAAAGCACATGAGAATAATGAAAGATAACTATAACCACACATTAAAGATGCATCAACTTGAATTAAATGCATCATTAATCTTTTGGATACACATAATATATTTCTAGTAAACAATTAGATGCATATACATATATTAGATGCATTTTATCAAGTTAGGTGAAACCTATGTGTTTTTCGTCTCATTCAAGTCAAATTTGTTATTAGTACTATTTTGAAGTGTTTTCACTTGAAAATGTGAATAGATGTGCATCTAATTTAAGTTGATGCATTTCAAATATATACTTATTCCTATTATTTATTTTAAGTTTTTCTTTTCATTAGATCACTATCGTTAAGGGGTATTGATAATCTAAGCCTTAGAGTGGACGGTGCAGCTCGTTGGAGCTCCTCGCCGCTACAATGTGGCAGCTTGCCGTCCCTCGCCACCACACCGGTGACCTTCGTTTTTTCTCGCCGTTGCATAGTCCATCGTCTGCACAACGAAGGGAACTTCTGACAATTTAGTACGTTGCAATTATATTATTGCCACTCTTTTTATTAAAAAAAATGAAATGTGAATAAAGATTGTTGTTATACCTTGTAACTCATTTTCTGGAGATAGACCCATTTTTGCAGGTCAAGATGTAGAAGAAGAAGAAACAGTTTTGTGTTTACAGTTTTGGTCCTGGTGTGTTTAGTCATTGTAGTTTTATTTATTTACAGTTTGGTCTTTTTTTTTCTTCTTTTTTTTTTACAAACTAACATTTTTTATTTTTAGTTATTAGTATTTGTTTTGAATGAAATAAAATTAATTTGATTGAAAAATGAATAAAAAATAAATAAAGTTTTAAGTGGTGAGCCTCAAATGAGTAAGTTGAAGTTAGTTGTTAGTGAAGGGGTTAGTTGTGAAGGTTTGTTAAAATGATGTGGCAACCCGTGAGCCCAAATGACGAACCTTGCTTCATCACAACACCTTATGCTCTTACTGTAGTATATTTGTAAGAAGACACTAATGAACAACAGATCGAGACATTGAATGTGTATGTTTTAGAGGGTCAAAATACTATATTATCACTACAAGAAAATAAAACTTTAGTGATGCAGGATTAAATCTAATACTCCATATTTTATTGTGTCACTACTCACTAAACACATTTAATTTTTAGTGACATTGTTGGACTTTTGGTGACAATGTTTGACTTTGGTGACACTATTTATATGAGTCACCTAAAGCCTTTTTTTTTTAGTGAATGTAAGTAGTCATGGAGTGACTCAAGTTAGTCAATAATTAGATTATTACGTAGTAATTAAAAAGAGATAAATTAGTTTTCAGTTTTTACAACTAATAGTAATTTTGCAGGAATAAATCAATAAACATATTTATATACTAAAAATTAAAAATAAATAAATAAATAAATAGAAAATGTGGTCTAATAAAAGAATGCCAGATACCTAGTTGAATAAAAGCACAAACCTCTGGGCACTGCTCACTAGTCTCTTCACTCTCTTCTTCTCCTTCCTTCTTTCCTCTAGAAAAGTTGAGTTTCATCTCCATTCATCATGAAACTCAAACCCTAAATTCTTTCTGCATCCCCAAGAAGATGATGACCCTTTTTGACTCACTTTACTGCCAAGAAGAAAACCATCAATGGTTAGATGATGAAAATGATAGTGATGTTGATAATGTTGTTCTTGAACATGATGAGCTAGAATCTAGCTACAATAGTTCTTGTGTTGAAAATGACCATATTACCCCTCATGACCTATTATGGGAAGATCAAGAACTATCAACCCTAATCACCAAAGAATCTAGCCAACACATTAACATCACCAATAACCACCGTAGTACCACCATGTACCACCGCCATGAAGCGGTGGAGTGGATCTTGGAAGTGGTGTCACATTACTCATTCAGAGCTTTAACAGCTGTGCTTGCGGTTAACTATCTAGACCGTTTTTTTGATAAATTTGAAGGTGATAAAAAACCATGGATGACACAACTTGTTTGTGTTTCTTGTCTTTCCTTAGCTGCTAAAGTTGAGGAAACATATGTCCCCCTTCTTCTAGATCTTCAAGTACGTTTGTTTATTATATTTATATATAGTATGGTATTGTTTTAGTTTTAATAAAACGTTGATAACCGGCAGTACTGATTTTATATTTTTCTTTTTGTATTGAAGTTGGATGGAAACAAATATGTTTTCGAGGCGAGAACTATTCAAAAAATGGAGATACTAATCTTATCGACACTTGAATGGAGGATGAACCCGGTCACACCATTATCATTTCTCGATTATATGACACGTAGACTTGGTTTAAAAGCTTATCTTTCATCAGAGTTTCTCAAAAGATGCGAGTGTCTCCTGTTATGCATACTTCCAGGTATTAATAATATTATGACTATATAATTATTTTGGACTATAGTTTTGTGTTATAATGATTATTAAATGATTTGTGGATTTGTTATTTTATAAAATGTAGATGAGAGGTTTAGGTGTTTTCTCCCATCAGTGATTGCAACTGCAACAATGGTGCATGTAATCAATAGTGTTGAGCCTTGTATTGGTGTTGAATACCAATCTCAAGTTTTGGGCATTCTTGGTATCAATAAGGTCAGTATTTTGACTTTCTAAACCAGACTTTTCTTTTTAGTTAAATTAGTAAATTACATAATTGGGTTTTTGTAGTTTGCTCACATTTATGAAATTGGTTATTTGTCGATCGATATGATTGAGGGTAGGGTCTTTAGGAACATTGCTTGGTTTCTATTTGGTCTTCTAGTCATGAACTATGTTGTAAAAATTTGTCACTAATTTCCTTGGTCCCTACATGGTTAATGTGAGACCAGATACGAAACAAGATAATGTTTTTAGTATCGACGAGTGACCAATTCTAAGGGGGAGCTAAGCTTATTTAGTGGGCTTATGAGCTTATTAGCTTATATAAGCTCATAAGCCCAAACCAAGTGTTTGGCTAAGCTTATTTGAGCGGGCTTATGAGCTTATTTATGAGGGTTTTGATAAGCCAAGAAAATGTGGCTTTTTTATGAGGTATACGGCTTATATAACTTACCCCCTTGTAAATTTACATTTTTGACCTCATTTTCACATTAAATTACTTGTTTCTCATGTAAACCAACGTAAGCAAACATAAGCCAAATCATGTCCTTTTTAGTCATTTACTAACATAAACCAACATAAGCCAAACCAAACACTTTTGAGCTTATAAGCTTATTAACCATGAGCTAATCCAAACACTAGCATGGGCTTATAAGCTTAATTTTATATAAGCCATAAGTCAATAAGCCTAAGCCCACTAAATAAGCTTAGCCAAACAAGGCCTAAGGTTGTGAGTTAATCACAAAGACCATTCATATAATTAGTAACTTTTTTCTTAATCAGCTTTAGTTAAAAGAATTTGTTTTTTCTTGTCTAAAACAGGACCAAGTGGAGGAGTGTTGGAAGCAAATTCAGGAAGTAACATGTAGTAGAAACTCGGGTCGGGTTTTTTACAAAAGGAAGTTCGGGGCAGTACCCGGGAGCCCGGATGCAGTAATGGATCTATCATTTAGTTCAGATGAGTCATGGTCCGTGGTTAACCCATCGGTTCCATCGTCACCTGAGCCAGGACCCAAGAAGATCCGAAAGAGTGGGTCACCATGACCCAAAGTGTTGTTGTCTTAAATGTTTTATTAGTATTTAAATTAAAGATGTTAAATTGCCAACCATCTTTGCAATAAAGAAAAAAAGATGAAAATTATTAGCCCACTAAATATGGAAATTAATTGTGTGGTGGATTTTGGAGGTAAAGATGGTTGGCATTTTATCCGGATAAATATGAGAAAATTGAAGTTAAAAATAGAGTAATGGGGGTTGGTATTAGTAATTTCTTTCATTCCCTTTGTAAAAGAAAAAAAAAATGAACATATATGTTAATGTCAATAATAACTTTCTTTATGGTCCGTGGTTGGTATTAGTAATTTCTTTCATTCCCTTTGTAAAAGAAAAAAAAAATGAACATATATGTTAATGTCAATAATAACTTTCTTTATGGTCAAAGTTTCGCATGCTCATATGATTATTGTCATTAATTAAGAGCTTTAAAACTTGAACTGTGATATTTTAGCTTTTACTATATGCAATGTGATCACTTTTCTACTAGTTTTCTTCAGAAATATTAATTAAAATAGTCCGTATTCTTTTTTCTGCTTTTTGCTAATTTGGCACACTTTTAAAAAAATAAAATAAAAATAAAAATAAAAATAAATTCAATGAACACTATTTAAACATTAAAATTATTTTATTAAATAAAAAGTTGATATTAATTAAATTAAACTTTTCATATATAAAGCTAAACATGTGCCATTAGATATATATTAGCATTTATTTATTTATTTATTTATTTTTTATTTATTTATTTTTAATTTTTTTTTTTTAATTTTTTATTTATTTATTTATTTATTTTTTTTGGTATAGGCTTTAACACTTGCTTAATACATTAAGATAAAAAATAATTTAAATTAAAATGTTATGTGTTGTATATATGTAGTGACTAAAAGTTAGATTATCTACAAAGTATCCTAATATTGAATATAAATATTTGTCAAGTATGTAAGTGGTTGTATTTAAGCCATAAAATACGAAGAGAAATTTGACAGTTTATAAAATGGTTGTAAAAAGAGAAAATTTCTAGAACGGATGTTTTAAAAACCGTTTTATCAATTGCGACTTTAGAAGTTTGTGTTACAAAATAAGAAATAGCAAGCAAAACAAGTTTGCTCGCCCTTTAATTTGCTCGCCATGTCATTTTTATGCCATTTTGCTCGTGGTTTTTGTTGAAATTGTTTCCATTGATGTCGTTGCCAAACATGGTTGATGAGACATCGTTGCAGCGATGCGTTTTTGCGTTTATCACGGAGTTCTTTTAATTTTTTTCATTGCACTTCGCATCGCTCAATCCATGCCTGCTGTAAATTTATTCGCGGACAAATAAATATTTCGCACATTTCCGATATTGCAAATCGTTGATATTTCAAAATCATGTTATGCAATATGATGCACGTGTACATGAGTCTCCGTAACTAGCCCACAGTCCATGCACGCGCCGGTTGGGCAATAATATGCCAAGGTCCTTGGAGGACACCGAAAGCTCTTTCGATATCTTTTCGAGCATTTTCTTATTTCGCTTTAAATACGGCATTATTGGGGGTATGTGCAACCGTAAATGATTTGACAAACAATGACCACTCTGGGTGAATTCCGTCAGCTAGATAATACCCATGTTTAAATGTACGCCCTTGTACTTCAAACGGAACCTCAGGGGCCATGTCATCAATCAGGTCTTCGAATAACGGAGAATTATTCAAAACGGTAAGATCGTTATTCACACCCGCTACCCCAAAAAATGCATGCCAAATCCACAAATTGTATGACACAACGGCTTCAATCATTATAGTTGGATACTTTTTAGTTTTATCAAAGTGCTCTTTCTCGTAGTTTAGTTTTATATGCTTTTCTACTATTCTCATCAGGTTTTCTTACAAACTCACCCGTATACAATTGGATTATGCACATAGTAAAATGATCCTGACAATCGCATGCATAATGTCTCTCTATTTGTAAATACTCATCTAATGCATCAGCTGCTATGTCGTACGTCAATTGGCGTAAGGCGCATGTGCATTTCATAATCAAACTAAAACCCATTACACTCATAGCATCAGGTCGGACTCTAAAGAAATCAAAATGCGTTGGAAGAGGATGATGAGTTTGAATATATGTTTCAATACATTGTACTATTTCTAAAAATAGCTTACGGCTCATACGATAGCGACGCCTAAAATTTTCATCCGTATATTTTGGGTTGTCACCAAAATAGTCAGCCATTAGACGTTCTTCAGCAAACTTGACGTTCACGGGGATGTATCTACGGCAGCGTGAAGGTCCGGCTTCTTGTTGTTGCAATGGTTGCTCGAACTCATATTGTTAGAGAATCATCTTCAGCTCCGTTATCTTTTCAAGATCACTTTCATCCGAATAAGATGAATTTCTCATGTTTCTTGCTTATAAGTAAGTGTTTTGAAATAATAGTTGTGTAGAATTTGATTAGAATGTTTAATATTTATAGTGTTTAAATATCTGTGTTTAAAAAAATAAAATAAAAATAAAAAATAGAAAACGGATAGATTTTAAAACAAATAAACGTTGTGGAACGTTTAACTCTGACAAAAAAGGAGGTCTTCTTTGGCGAGCTATGGCGAGAGATGGTGGTATGGTGGCGAGTTTCAACAAGCAAGCCACGTTGGAGTGACGAGCTCACAATGAACGCCCAACACTCTAAAAGCGTATTATATAACTTTGTTTCTCGTACTATCAAATTGGTATCCACACATTTGAGGTTGTATTTTATATTTTACGAAATCCATATAAAACACCATGTCTTACAATTGATTGTAAATTTTTTTGACAGCACCTTGAATAATTGGCCTGGCATTATCAAAATCAAAATTAGAATGAACCAAGTAAATGATCAATGTCGAACTCCTCCATGAGTATATATATATATATATATATATATATATATATATATATATATATATATATATATATATATATATATATATATATATATATATATATATATATGGCTCGATCGATTATTAGCAAGACACTCGATCGATACATGTTTTAGAAAGAGTAATAGTGTAACGACTTAGGATCAAATGAGAAACATAATTAAGATGAGAATAAACTACACCCACAAATATCAGATGCACCTATAAAAAATAGATACATCTCCTATTATTTCTCTTTCTTTATTTGAAATATGTGACTATAATTTTTTCACTCTTCTCATTTAATTAATTTTTCTCACTGTAAATCTAAATATTTAACTTTCATGTTGATATTTTTTTTTCTCGATATAGCAAGAAGAAGAAAAGCATAATGCATTGGTTCGACCATGAGGCAAGTAGCTACATCTTTAACCATGTGCGAGACTTTACTTTCCAAACGAGGCTAGTAACACCATCGGCGGAATTATTTTAGATTATTATCTTATTAATGCTCCAAATATCTATTATATTGTCTGCTTAAAGTGAATTATTTTTGAAATGATAGAATTTAAACTTCGCTCAATAACTACTTCCTCCATTTCATTTTAAGTATCTGACTTGCTATTTTAGTTTGTGCCAAAGATTTCACTTGCAACAAATAAAATTAATAGTTCACCACTTTAGCTATTTTATCATAAATATTTCCCGTATCATAAAATCTGCTTTTGATTAATACATTAACTGCTTGGCTAAAAATGATATTTAATTAATGGGTTTTGTTAACGACAACACATAGGGTTGTGATTAATCTTAATCAATTGTAAAAGAATAGCATTTAATAAACTTATTATTTTCATATTTATACCGATGGAATTATTATAATTATAAAAGATGTTGTTAAATATGAAATGTTTGATATCAATTAACTTGAATTTACTTTCATTAGACCTATTATAAAATACACAAAATTTGTTTTTAAACACTTATTTTATTATTATTATTTTTTTAAACGTAGAAAGTATTTCATTTAAAAAAAGAACTATTTACTTACAAATATTAACTTATTTGTGCATTATGTTTTCCACAAAGACAATGACTTTTGACATTTTAAAATCAAATACATAGGATACAAATATTTTATTTATTTATTTATTTATTATATAACAAATAATTTGAGGCTTTTTTAGATTTAGAATTGTAGCCTAAAAAGCTTATCCTATGCACTCTACAATATATGGATGATGAGAAAGGTTAAAGGACACACTCAAAATCACCATTGAAAGCAAAATCACATGCTATTTAATTTATAAATAAATAACTGAATTAAATATGCCGAGTAAATTCCATGAAAGTAGAAATTAAGGCTATTTATCAACAGAAATAATACTGAATTAATTCTATAGAGTAAACTGAATGATGTGGTGTGGAATAATGATTTCCAATAACAAGAGAGGAGAGGCATTGATGATGATGTTTGACTCGATTCTTGCTATAGTAGTGGTGTATGCTAATATGTATAACTTGCATTCCACTCAACGGGGTCCATTTAAGACCATCACACTAATGTTGTTGACTAAATAGAAGAAAACACACATTAGCATATATATAGAGTCGAGAGCATGCTAGAAAATTTTATTTTCGGCTATAATTGTGACAACCATTATTAACAATAAGATGTATGATGTCACCTTGCATTACAATATTTATATCAAAATCACATTACGTAATGTGTTAAATATCACCTTGCATTACAATATTTATATCAAAATCAGGAATTTTATATCAGAAATAGTGTTTCTCAATTGAACTCAAATCTAATTAGTTATGTAGTTCTCAAGTTCTTTCTGGAGTTTGGGGAAGGATTTTATCCGGGTTCGAGTCTCATAAGTAACAAAGAAAACCCGGAATTTTCTTTTAGTGCGAAGCCGTGAGTTTTAGGAGTTTCCCTTCGCGGGTCTCTCCCAGTGGTTCAGGTCCCGGGACTGCCCGTTTGGATGGTTTAAGTCGGGGGTTGGATTTCAATCGTAGTTTATGAAAAAGAAAACCCACCTCATGATTTTATGTTTGTTAGAAAGACCGGAATAAATTGTTGAAAAAAAGAAAGACCGCAATAAAACTAAGTAATTTAAAAATAGAATATAAGGTTACATAGATTTATGTATATAAAGTTAAAAAGCTGTTAGTACTTGTTTGGCTAGATTATCTTTAGGATCAAATCTACCCGAAAACCTCAATGAGCAATATATAAAACAATCAGAATATATATATAGTAAGGTGGATCCTCTACAGAAATCAAAAGTATTGGGTACTGAAAATGGCAAGACTCTCTTGTCAACTAGTTAAGCATTGAAATCTTCCCAATATAGGATGCCAACCAATTCCATAAATAAACACAAGTTTCTTCCTTGACTAACACACTATGATTTTGTTACCGGATTTTAAGTTATTAAGTGTTTGTTTTCCGAGGACTAGGGATGATGAATGTATAGAGATCTAATTAGTTTAAACATTATATATAACCCTTTAACTCTAAAGTTTCATAGATTCACACATATAGAAAATTGCCATAGACTTGGTGGCATCAAAAGAGACAAAGATAATACAAGTACCATGTGCTTTTTTTAAATCTATATTGCTACAACTTTAAAACACCACTTAAAAAATCAATCATGCCCTCTGGCTTTCTTTGGTTCATAATGTTTACAGCTTCACTCGTCACACTTTTATATATGGCTTTATGGTCATAAACAATAATACTAGCTTCTTGAATTATGGATATATAATTCAGTCCTCTTGTTTTTATACGGGTGGCGTGATTGCCGGTGATCTTTATTAGTTTTTGCCAAAATTGTAGCTAGATTTCATGGCATATTCAATCATTATTTGTGTACCTTGCCTTTTATTTTAAACAAAGAAGTGAATCTTTTATTGTGCATATTTGTTTAAGGATTTTGCTAATAAATGATCACTAGGCAAAGGTTAATGTATAGTTAGTGAACACGATTTTCTTAACTAACAAAAAATGCATTAAATATATATTAAATAAACTTGTAAATTAATATATTTTAACATGATTTTCACTTTAATGAATTAAAACATTCTTTTTATAAACAAATTAATCTGTGGGCAGAGATTAGCAAAACATTTTTTTTAATTAACTGGTCCGTAGTTGATACGCATATATATATATATGTGAGATTGGGACTCAATATTTTTAGGTTATCAGTCTTGAAATATTTCTACAATATAAACTAGTGCAAAGTTGACATCTCTATATCCTTTTCATTACTATGCTTGGTTGAGTTAAATAACCAAAAAATATGAATGAAAACAATGGTCTACCAATTATGTTTATGGGATTTTCTATCTTGACTCAGTTTATGGGTTTTTTCTAACAGAAAGTGAAAATAATCAAAACAACCCAAATACTTCGAGTAAGAGTCAATATATATACAATAGTACAATACAAATAATTTGAGAGATATCTTCAAAAAGATGGATTTGATTAATTAATTGCATGGTTTAACAAGCTTACTACTTAAATTTGCTAATGTTGATGATCATTGTGTAATACTTTTTTCCTGTGCGCGCTTTAGTAATTAGAAAGAGGATGAGCGAATATGCTAAAATCATATATTAACTTGTATGCGATATCTCATAAACAAACCTGGTTACTATAAAAGTTAAAAAGATCAAGAGGACGAGTTAAGTTTATATGTTAAATCCTCACTAATTCTATGGCTAATACACTTAAAAATGAACAAACATATATAGTAAGGAAAGAAGAAAGTAAAAAAGAAGCCAAAAGACCATAAAGATTAAAAAATAATGGGTAAAAATGATTAAAACCGGGACAAGGCCGAAGGTGCAGTAACTTTTGTTTTTCATGAGTCGTCTATACTGTCATTCTTTTTCTTCCTTTGTTTTTTGTGTTTGATTTTTACGACAGTCCTCATTGACTTCTCATTTTGGATGAAAACTTTATATATTATAAGAGACCATGTTTTTGTCAGAATATCAAGAATCGATTTGTTAGTATATTGTTTGTACAAATTGTCAACTTTTAGAAACTCTAGTGACTTTTAGTATTTGTGTGGGAATAATATTGATTAAGAAAATGTATAATTGACGACCTTTAAAACCAAATAAGCTGACTTATAAGAACTTCAAAATCTATTTTTATAGTTTATTTACTGGACAACCTATTCATAAAAACACATTTGATCGTTCTTGAATCTTGACATGTTGAAGGAGAGTAGGAGGTAAAGTGAATTTGATAGACCGATCGACTTGTATTTTCAACTATTGCTTCTACTAGATCAGTGCTGATTTTGATCAGCGAGATGTTTATTTAAATTGAATTATGCAATAGGTTTTGCTTATTCTCATCCGGCGATATAGTGCAATATCTGGTTACGACTCACTAGTAAAGTAGTAAAGCATGTCAAATGGAAAAAACAAAGAGTGAATTGCCGGGAGATAATCCCTTATCTTCCCACTAAAGAATTCGTTAAAGCTAGATTTAAAACTTGCTTAAATATCAGCAGATTGGAGCTAGATCTGAATCACATTGGTTGTTGATTTATTACAAAACAACATTTTAGTTGGTACATAGGAAATTGAAACCACATTTTCTTTTCAAAGGTGCAAAGTTTTATGGAAAGTGAACTCTGCTAAGTAAAATACAGATCTGTCATTTTTTCGTACATGTCAAATAAATAGCATGTCGTGTTTTTTAGCTAATCTCAACTGTATCTCTTGTTCTCATCTTTATTTCGTTTTGCATAACAAAACTCAAAGCCATGGCCCATTGTCCACCGTCTACCGCTAGTCCGCTATCTTCATAGTCAGCGTCACAGCTACTTCTGAGCTTGCATTTAAACACATACACTGAAATAACAACGTGAAAATGCTTGTTATTTGTCATTTCGATCATACCATATTCTAATAATATAATAGAAACAACACTCGTGTACCTTTGGTATATAATTCAACCCGTGAGACATAATTGTAATGGCCCATTTGATATACGTTAGATCCAAACAAAGATTGTTTGTTTTCATCAGAGTGCTTCATTTCATCCACATTTTATTCGATTACTGCACGTGTAAGTGTAACACATATAATATAGAGCAACAAGCTACCAATACATACGATATGCTAGTTTTAATGCCTCGTTATAAGCCATTTGTTTAAAGACTTCAAAACTAGCTACCGAGAAACTCCATTTTGTGGCTCTGTAATAATTCTTGGTCTATATGTGATACATAAGGACGGGTTCTAAAAACTAAAAGTAAGGACGACGTCGACATGGTACCATAACATACTCTTTTTGCAGGCGTTACATGTAATTACTTAGGCTGCCCACAGAGGGAGCTAGCGACCGAGTACTTTTTTTTTCCTACTCGATCTCACTCGGTCCTTCTACTGTGACAAATCGGTCGCATGGTTCTTTTGGGAGATTTAGGTCGTGTATACGACCGAGTAATATACACACATAAAAACAAAACTCACACTTTCTAATTAATATTATTAAGGTCGACTTTACTGGGGCACCCAATCGCATGCAGGTCGCTGGAGAGAGAAAGCTGACGTGGCAGGAAAAAAGAGGAGGATTGGGTCGCCTTACTGTGGGCAGCCTTATATACATTCTGTAACAGATAATATGTTGACCTTTTTGTTGGATCATCGATCTTGTCCGACCGACTTTTAAATCACCCGCTAATTAAATCGATAACTATCCTTCAAGTATAAAGTATAAACAAGGGTTAAAATTATGAAATAGTAACAAGGTTTGACTTAATTATTGACACCGAAACTTTGTTAATATTAGGTAACATTTTCGCTACAAACAAACACACATTTTCCATGGCGGATATGTGTATATCGACATATCTAGCTTGTACATAAGTATAGGTCGGACCCTATCTATACAATTATTTGAATATTTAGTGGACCGTAGTCGAGTCCAAGCCCCCGAGAGTCATTTTAAAGGGAAGCTAGAAATAGTTAGAGAGATGCAGATCGAGGCAGGAAAATAATTGATGAGCCTGGGTCCATAAGAAATACCAGTTGATTATCACTAGACATGAAGACAGATACAGTCAATCAATCAAGAAACCAAAATTGCAGAGAGTCACACCATCAAACCACATTCCATGCGTGACTGGTATAATTGTTCGAAACCAAATAACACCCTTTAATTCTTTATCCAAAACTCAGCCTTGTAAAAAGTTCATTTTGTTGCAGATATATTTATAACATTCTGGACCATTATAGGGGTATAAGTGTAAACTCGAGTCACTTCCATAATAGTGTGTATTAATTGTACGAGATATGATTTTGATGTTTGATAAGCAATGCTTTTACTATACCATAAACAATGCTTGACGTATAGTAACATTATCCTATGTTCATTTTAATCAGTACGTGTTGTTATGTTAGGGTAAGATATTTGATGAGTCGATAATATATTAGTAAGATGAACAAGCTATAGAAAATGAATAACTAGGCCGCGGCTCCAGTCACTAATGGCGAATTTAGGCAACATGAGAACCCCTTGACGTGTATAAGTAAAACTTATCTGAGACGTGCATATCCGGGTACAATTTTTTTTTTTTTTTTTTTTTTTGAACGGCACTTTTATTAGAAAAACTAGCAAGGAGCTAGACAATTACAAAGACACAAGATGAGGATTTTTTAACCAATCAACCCAACTAAATGACACTTTACATCTATAACGACTCCAATAAAAAGAGTACAAAACTACGTCATCAAAGATAGTCACCTTAGATGGGGAATCCGCACCAAAAACACTTGTGTTACGAAAAGACCAAATACGCCACCACAACCCAAAACACACCCCTTCTAACAACCTTTTATGCTTAGTGGGCATCCTGAGATGAACAATCCAAAAAAACCACTCATCAAACGAGCTCACCTCCATGAAATCCACGTTCCACCAACGACAAATCTTACGAAAATTATCTTTAGCAATATGGCAATCAAAGAACAAATGCTTCGACGATTCTACCCCTCTACCACATATGGGACAAAGAATAGATGGAATGTCTATACCTCTACGGGATATATTAAGGCGTGTAGGCAAACAATCCAATCTCACTTTCCATGCATGAACATTAACCTTGATTGGCACCGCTTTGATCCACCGAGTTTGAGGAGACACGTCCGGAAGTCTATTATGATCGACAAACTTTCTAGCCGTGGCAACCGAAAATTCACCCGAACCTTCTAAAGTCTAGGACCACCTATCATGCGAAACACCAAGGGAAACACCTTCAATAAAATTCATCAGGTCTACTAGTTGGGATTGCTCCGCTCCACATCTAGGGGCTCTACGAAAAGAACTAATCAAACTCTCTTGCATAAGTTTAGAGGCCACATCGATCTTCTTGTTTAACTCCAAAGCGTATAATTTAGGGTATCTTTGTTTCAGCGCCATATCTCTATGCCACACATCGTCCCAGAAATACGTATCTGCACCATTGCCTAATTTTTTCTGCATGTAACTTACAAATCAATCCCTTGAGTCTTAAAATCGTCCATCTCCTGAACAATAACTCGCCAAATGGACTTATGACCAGCCTTCGAACCGCTACCAATCTTCCCATCTTCACCATGAATCGCTTTAATAACCCTTGCCCATAACGAGTCTTTTTGAGTCGTAAATCGCCAAACCCATTTAAACATAAGAGCTCTATTTAAAGCATATAAACTAGACACTCCAAGTCCACCTTTCTCTTTGGAAGCCAATACGTAACTCCATTTTACCCATATCGACTTATTACTATTCATATCAACACCATTAAAAAAATGACATCGAATAGTCTCCATAAGTTGAAGGACTTTCATGGGCACCTTGAAAATAGACATATGATAAATCGGAATGGACCCTAATACAGCCTTGAGAAGAGTTAATCTACCACCTATCGATAATGTTTTCATCTTCCATTTCGAAAAACGAGCTTTCATTTTATCCACGATCTCATCCCAAGCTTGAATCCGAGACATATTTCCCCCCACTTTTGAACCTAAGTAAGCGAAAGGAGCCTTAAGAACTCCACATCCAATTCTATTTGCAGCTTGTTCCACTCTATCTTCATTTACCGCTATTCCCATTAGTTTACTTTTACTTAAATTAATATTAAGGCCAGAAGCACGTTGAAAGCACTTCAACACATATATAATCGCATCAATGTTCTTAGTATTCCATTGACCCATAAACACCGCATCATCCACATAAAACATATGAGATAATTGCATCGATGAATCTAACACAATACCATTAAACATGCCCGCATCCACAACTCTCTTAAACGAAAGGTGAAGGCTTTCCATGATCAAAATGAAAATAAACGGAGATAGAGGATCACCTTGTTTAAGACCCTTGAAGAATTGAAATTCCTCCGTAGGACTTCCATTCACTAAAACCGAACCCCAAGAAGATCGAAGACATTCTTGAATCCAACCACACCATCTCTCTCCAAAACCAAACTTTCTTAAAACATCATCGAGGTAATCCCAACGAACGGAATCATACACCTTCTCGAAATCGATCTTAAAAATAAACGAGTGTTTTTTCTTCGACTTACACCACTGAAAAACTTCATTAAGAATAAACGGCCCGTCAAGAATTTGTCTATCCACAATAAAAGCCGATTGCACCTCGCTAACAATATCACCCAACACCATCACAAGCCGATTAGCCAAAATTTTTGCAATTATTTTGTATAAACTCCCAATAAGACTAATTGGTCTATAATCTTTCACCATTTTCGCGTCAGGAATCTTCGGGATCAAGGCAATGAAAGATGAATTACATCCTTTGGGAATGCGCCCAAATTGAAAAAAATATTTCACCGCCGCCATCACATCTTTTTCAATTAAACTCCAAAATCTTTTATAGAAACCAAACGTGAATCCATCCGGCCCCGGGAATTTATCAATGCCACAATTCCAAACCGCCTTTTTAATCTCTTGATTTGACACCTCAGCTTCCAAATCCAAATTTTGCATGGAATTCAACTGATGAGGGAACATCATATTTAAAATAGGCCGCACATTTTTAGGTTTCTCGAAACGATTCTTGAAATGATTAAGGAACTCATTTTTTACCACATCTGGACTTTCCACCCAATTTCCTTCCAACAGAACACCACGTATAGAAAGTTGGTTTCTTTTCTTATTAAGGATTCCGTGATAATATTTGGAATTCTCATATCCTTCAATCGCCCATTTAATCTTTGCTTTTTGAGCCGTTTCCATTGCGTGCAATTTATCTATTTCTTGAATAGATTTGATAACCTCCATTCGTTTATTCATACTTTCAACCGAAACATCTCCTTTGTCAATACCTTTCTCCAACTCAGCAAGCTCCTGCTTCAAAACCTGTTTTTTGTATTTAGAACTTTGCCTTATACCATTCCACGCACGAATATTCTTTTTAAGATATTTCAACTTATTCATCAAGTTTATCATAGCATTGGACGAATCCACAGGAGCTTCATTCCATACTTCATTGACAAGATTCTCAAAACCCTCCACTTCTAACCAATAATGAAAAAACCGAAATGGAATGGGCCCATAGTCATGCGTTGATTCACGCAACAGAATAGGTCGATGATCCGAAAGATATCTATCCAAGGATATGGCTGAGAAGTTTGGGCACTCTGTCATTAAGCTTTCAGATATAAGAAATCGGTCAAGCTTACTCATCTTTGAAGCGGATCTATGGCTCCATGTAAAAGAGCAGCCACCAAGAGGAACCTCTTCTAAATTCGCCATTGCAATAAACGAATTAAAAGCATTTGCCCCTTGCACATTAAAACTCGATCCGAATCTTTCATCTTTAGTACGAACCTCATTAAAATCACCCATGATAATCACCTCGCCTTTCCAGTTAGCAATCACATGACCCAAATAATCCCATAACAATCTTTTATCAGACAACTCTTGCGGGGCATACACCGAAATAATAAGAAGCAATTTACCATTAGTAATCCAATTGCCTCGAATCATAACAAAGTAATATGAAATCATTGTACTTAGTTTCTTAAACGAATTGGAATCTCAAACACATAAAATCCCACCGGAATTACCAACTGAGTCGCTATGCACAAAATCAAACGCAAAATTACCCCAACATCTTTTAATATCAAACAACTGTATAGACTCCATTTTTGTTTCTTGCAGCGTAAGAAAATTCACCTTATTTGAAACACATAACTCCTTTACCCAATCTTTTTTAGCCTTAGGGTTAAGGCCTTGGATATTTAAGGATAGCATATTCATCGAAAAACATCATCCACTCCTTGCGACTCAATGATATCTTCAATATTTTTCATACACCCTTCCATATTATATCCCATCGTTTGTCCCACCTTAATCAATTCATCCATCAAAGTTAATAAGGAACCGCCTGTCCGAGGTACTTCAGCCTTTTTAAAATGTCCCGAGACCACAGATTCCATGTCATTGGATCTATTATCCCTTAAAATAAAATTCATTTCATCAGAAACATTCCTTTCGTTACCATTTTCACAATCAAAACTCTTCCTCTGATTATCCATCTGGGCATTACTTTCGACATTCTCTCTTGGTGTAAAACCAGGAGGATACTTCAAGCTTTCCATTGTGCTCGACTCGTTATTGTCATTCAATTTATCCTTCTTAAGCAAAGAATAAATATTAAACGGATCCGCAGATTGTTTTTCATTATGATCATTTGGAACATCACCATCTATAGGTTTAGAGTGCTCCTCCTTAACCACTGTATCAGGAACCACACTCGCTTCATCTTCCCCTTGCATCTCCTCATCACTCCCACCAACATCTTCCTTAAAAGCTCCTTCAAACCGCTCCTCATCAGAATCATGGTCAGTTTTTATATGTCAAAAGTAGAGAAGCTCTATACCAGATTACATGGAGAGAAGACATGCAAAAGTTGCATCGTCTTATATAATAACAAATCTGAGAAAGAACTAAAGTTTTTTAGTTCCTATTACGAAGCATATATGCCAATTGATAAAAGATTAAATTGCTGATGAACCAAGAGTCATTGAAGACGTCTCTTGAATCCTTTGTGCGTCGAGCACCATATTTAAGGGAAATCTAGAACCTAAACTACTTGTTGGGAAAACCATCTTCCTCTCTTCTAATAATCTCTCGCAACATAATAGACTTGATAAATCTCAATCATTTTTGTTTCTTTTTGGTCGTGATACCTGGTTGGGTTCCTTGAGATAAGTCTTGCATACTTTTGACGAAAAATTTCCATTCTCTCATTTCTTTAATAATTTTAGAGAGCTTAACTTATTTCTTGATCTTTGTCCGAACTTTCGTTAACTAGATCAGGTGCTATTGTACTATATCAAGCATCGATCAGGTTTTGTCAACTAGATCAACTTCAAGTTGTAATCGTTGTTGAATAGCATAATTTGACAGAATAAATCGTTCAGATTTCATTGTGTATGGCAAGTTTTGTATCATTTAAACACATTTTTGAACAATTTAACTACCCAGGTTTTAGTTTTGTCCCAATCTTGTTTATGATATCTTACATATATTTTTCTTATTTGCTTTCATATATGTGGATTTTTTTAATTATTTTTTTATTTTTTTTGGCAAATATGAGAATGGTCTCGATTGAATAGAGCCAAATAAGGTTACAAATGAAAGAGGCACGATATCCTTTTTTTATAAGGCTAATTGCATGAAAATATATCTAATTCACTTTTATCTTCTTCCAACTGAGAAGGGTCTCGTGTCCATCATAAACATTCTGAAATCGCTTTTGCTCGTTTTCATTTCTTCTATTCTCCTTAGCATAAATTTAGGTGTTGGTGATTTACCTTCATCTTAGGAAAGTGTAAGCCACGCCACGGTTGCTTCTTGTGCTCAACACTTGGATTATGTAGCAAAGGATTATTTAGGTGGCCAGACCAGGTTTCTCTCTCTCTCTCTCTCTCTCTCTCTCTCTCTCTCTCTCCGAAAGGCAATAGATATATTAAAAGATCACAAGAATTACGAACAACTCTGACCCTTAGCCTATGAGGCACATGCATAGGCCTTCAAAGCAAAACATGCATGAACAACACAAAACTCATGAAAGTTACAACCAAACATACGACCCCATTACTAACCCAACCTATTAGATCTGCCATGGAAACAAGCTACCCGGACCATCCCTACCCGAATACGAAACTCGATAAAAGAGTGACAAACATCAATGCAAACCCAAGCCTGCAATAAAATAAAATGTTAATACAAATAATATCAAAAATGTTATTTGCATTATTCGGTATGTATACGTTTTGATAATCACAAAATATAAAAACATGATACGTAAAGTTACGTTTAATAAGTTTTAATAGAGAAAACTCGTTTTGTCAACGTATCTACTATAACATCACTTCATGTATGAACAAACACGATACCGACACTAGTAAAGTGATCAAAGATTTTATTTTCTCAAAACTTCACATTTTTATGTGACAAAACATTTTTACAAAAGTATTTTTGTAATTAAAAAGAAATGTTTTATTAAAAGAAAAATAAATTTGAAATTCAAATATTGTAATAGCCATTTTCCCCGCCTAAACCCAACATGATTTTTCACAAGATAAACTTTCACCACATCAGAACAAAAATGAGAGCGTATGTCGGGACCGTCCCCTAAATGGGACGACGGTCCCTTAGTGATAAAGGACCATCCACCTTCTTTAAGGGACCGTCTCCCGCTCCTCCTGATAGCTATAAATACTGAACTGTTTCACTCAGAAAAATAAACCTCTTTGCACGAAAACTTTCTGTTCTTTTTTCTTCCCTTCGTTGATCACTATAACATGTCGGTTAGTGTTTATAAGCGATTCTCTCATCCTCTACATCAAAGTGCAAGAGAAGAACACTCGAAGTCGTCAAGAATCAATGTGTTATTGAGTCCACACACAAACGTAACAAGTATCACGATTCTCTTCTTCCTCCATCGCTCTCATTTGTATATATTGTATCCGACTTGTGTGTGAGTCGTTAATAGATGTGTCAGGATGTATCCGGACAAAGGTGTAAGTCCGAAAAGTGTTGTATCTATATTAAGACTTATAATAGTTCGTGTGTTGTTGTGTGAAGGCTAAGACTTAGTGTAGTTCTAGTGTGAAGATTGAGACTTCGTGTAGTCCATGTTTGAAGGCTTGAATCGGGTGGAGATTCAAGTGAACGGGAGTGCTCGTTCATGCGAAGAAGTGGACGGGGTGATCGTCTGTGTGAAGGCTTAGATTGTGTATCGATCTAAGTAGACAAGAGTGCTAGTTCGTGTGGCCACTTGGGCCTTCGTGTAGATTGGTCCTAGCTAGGATCAGGACTCGACATTCCGCTTAGTGTCGTCAAATTTGGTGTAAGCTTGTATACGGTTTGCTCCACCTGAAGGGAGTGTGTTGACATAGTGATTGAAAACTCTCGAGTGTGGTACTCGGGGAATGGAGTAGGACAAAGAGTGAGCTTCGTGCCGAACCACTATAAATCTCGGCGCATTGGTTTGGTTGTGTTCTTTCCTTTAACATTTACTTTCATTACTTATGTTATATAATTGGTAGATATCACATAACAATCAAATCTAACAGTTTTGCAACTTGAACATAAAATTGGCAAAAGTTTTAAAACGTAATTATAAACGGTGAAACTATTTAAACCCTCCCCCCTTCTAGTTTCTACGGTCTAGAACTCCAAGTTTTGTATCTTGACATAATAAGAGATTAGAAAAATAAAACAAACTAAAAATTGACTAAAATTTAAAAAACCTAATATAGCTCCCCGGCAGCGGCGCCAAAAACTTGATACAGGTTTTACTGACCAGCTTTTAAATTTATAATGTGTCTCGTTTACCTATGGTCTACCTTAATACACTAACGGGCAGTGTACCTGGTCGTGTGTAGTGTAGTAATTGGTAAATCCGAGGTCGTTCCAAGAGCTATGTGTATCTTGATTTTAATCAAAGTCTTTGTCACGTTTTAAAAGAGATTTGAGTTGTATGATTAATTAAACTAATAAACCGAAATTAATTTAAAGTTGTAAGCAATGGGGAGAAAGTGTACTAGCCTATTTGGTCATCCTATATTGTTATTACTATGTTTTCTATTAAACTTTTCTATCGCTTCAAGTGGGGTGACGATATTCACTAGACTCCTTTGGTCAATTCACCTAGCCTATCTCCCTATAATCCTTTCCGGAACCAAAGGCACAACCCTCTGTAATTAAGCGGAAGTACGATAGAGTAGTTTGAGTTATTAAGTGCCATTACATGCTAGATTCATCTTTGTATGGCCCGGCCTCTTGGATCTTAGACCATACATCTAACTTCTTAAGTTTATCCAACCAGGAGGGTGATCCTGTAGTCAATTAGCACACAAGGTATTGGTAGTAGCTATTGTCAATTCTTACCACCCCTCGCAACCATACTACACTAGGGTCCTATGGTCAATTCTCCTAGTGCATTCAGTACAACCAGTTCTTCAAAACTATCGAAACTAGAGGATCTAACGATAAAATAAGCATGCACACACTAGAAGCAATTATAAAAGTACAAAAACATAATTAAAACAATATAAGAATCATAACTAGCCTAGCAACAAAGGTGCTTAGCCGATCATATTATAAAGTAGCCGATTCAATGTTTTGCATGTTAGTGGAAGACATGAATTCGAAAATGTAATTAAAACATTAATTGCTAAGACTTATGGTTGTTATTGCACGATCTCTCCCTTGAAAATGCTCCGTATGGTGCTATAGATCCTCCTTCTAAAGCCTCCCATCGTTCTCTGACTTTTTGTGGTGTGGAAGATGTGTTAAATGCAGAATTTAGGGCTGTTATTTATAGGCCCGATATAGCTATGGTGTAACCCCATAAATTGGTTACGTCGTAACTAGCATAATCATCAAACAATATTATCCATTGGTAATGTCTACGGTGTAATTGTGGGAACTGGTTACGTCGTAGCCTTATTAGGGTTTCACTTACATTATAATCCTCTTGTGTGGTTACACCGTAATCTCGTCATAATTTTGGATCACGTACTGTTCCTTAACTACGCCGTAACTTCTTAACATAGTTACGGCGTAGCCTTTTTTGCAGTGAAATTCTTCCAAGTCTTCAAATTATTAAGGCGTAACCAAATGTAATGGTTACACCGTAATCCTTTATCAGAGTTGACTTAGTCTTCATGTTTGAATTCTTAGCTACAACGTAAAGGAGAGTGTTAGTTACGCCGTAGCTTTCTTCTTAGCATACTTAAATATGTATCTTTGTAAGCTCTTTTATAATTCCACATCTCTTTTGCTCCTATGCTCATTAATAACCTGGAAACGAAATATAAAGAAATCAACGCATATATCCTTATAAACAATACAAATAATGAGCATTTTATGAGGAAATTGACACTTAAATATCAGGACTATTTGATATCATCAATGTTCGTTCTTAGGAGAGGAGGACCTATCAACTATAATACTTAGTATTAGTTTATATGTTTGTTTAAGATCTCTAATTATCTCGTTTACAACATTCCGAATATAGAGTGAAGGAAATAATGTGGATGCACATGGGTACTGTAGCTTGCCATCTTGCAATAGATAGCACGTACCTAATATGACTAGGTTAAGCATACTTTTGGTTTACCAGTTCTCATAACTATTTGTATTATATGATTACAGATGACTTAAATATAATATAAAATACAATCATAATCGATGCTCTGGGTACACACAAGTTAAGCATATCAACTTAGTGAATTGGAGTCTAGGACAAACTGGCTATCATTTGTAATATAACGGGTTAATGACATGTAATAGCAACGTATTTTTTCATTTATTCCATTATCAGATACGAACCCAAAATAATACAACAATACTCATCCAACTTTCAAATTTTGTTACATTATCATACTTTTCGTTTGCACCGTTAGTCCTTTTGAATAACGACCATTTGTAATTAACTCCAAAATATGTTTTTCTTGCGTTTTCATAAGTTTCTATCCGTTTTTATATGTTTTCGCCCGTTATCTTTACGTTTTGGTTTGCACCATTAGTCCTTTTGACTAACGACCGTTTGTAATTAACTCATACGTTAGTCCTTTTATACTAACGGTTGTTTGTTAAAATGACTAACAGTGCAAATAAAAACGTAAAGAAAACGGGCAAAAACATATAAAAACGGATAGAAACGTATGAAAACGTAAGAAAAACATATTTTTGAGTTAATTACAAACGGTCGTTAGTCAAAAGGACTAACGGTGCAAACAAAAAGTATGATAATGAAACAAAATTTGAAAGTTGGATAGGTATTGTTGTATTATTTTGGGTTCGTATCTGATAATGGAACAAATAAGAAAGTATGTTGCTATTACATATCATTAACCATAATATAATATACAAACGAGATTTTGTAGCCTCAGTGTTGCGGCGGGTTTAAAACATTCATTTTATATTTACGAAACACAATTCTTATATTTAGACAATATAATGAAAAAGTGATAAACCATAAATCATAAATAATAATAATAATAATAATAATAATAATAATAATAATAATAATAATAAAGCGGATCCGAAACTTCTTTATGACTCAAGACGTGGGGACGCATGTTGCTGTTCATATTTTTAGTAGAATTAGCTTTGTTATAGCTAGAGGAGTGGGGGCTCAGATAGTTTCGCGGCTCCAAGCTAATTTCTTGTAAATCCCACGAGTTTTCTAATAAAGTGATAATAATAATAATAATAATAATAATAATAATAATAATAATAATAATAATAATAATAATAATAATAATAATAATAATAATAATAATAATAATAATAATAATAATAATAAGGGGATAGCTTGGCTACAATTTTTGTAGCCAATTGGCTATAATTTTTGTAGCCAATTGGCTACAATTCTTCACAAAAAATATACAAGTAATGAATCAGGGATCTACAAAAAAGAATAAGGGGATAGCTTTGCACGTTTTCATCCGTTTTTACACATTTTCGTTCATCTTTGCACGTTTTCGTCTGTTTTAACACGTTTTCATTCGTGTTCTCATGATTCATCTGTTTTTATACGTTTTCATTCGTTTTTGCATGTTTTTGTCTGTCTGTACACGTTTTTGTCCATTTTTATACGTTTTCATCCGTTCTTACACGTATTTGTCCGTTTTTATACGTTTTCATCCGTTTTTAAATGTTTTCGCTCGTTTTTACACACATTCGTCTGTTTTTACACATTTTTGTTTATTTTGCACGTTTTCATCCGTTTTTATACGTGTTAGTACCTTTTACATGGTTTGGTACATTTTTACGCATTTTATGCTTTTCTATCCGTTTTGTACGGATAAAAACGTGTTCGATTATAAGAAAACGTGCAAAAAGTACAAAAACTGATAAAACAGATAAAAATGTATGAAAACTTAAGAAAGGTGAATGAAAATGTAAAAAATGACCTATAAAAACAGATGAAACATACAAAACGGATGAAAACGTAAGAAAGATGGATGAAAACGTATAAAACCAATGAAAACGTAAGAAAACGCATAAAAAGTGATGAAAACGTGTAAAAACGTATAAAACATACGAAAACATGTAAAAATGAGCGAAAACATGTAAAAGCAGAAGAAAACGTGCAAAAGTGAACGAAAACGTGGAATAAGGACGAAAACGTGTGAAAACGGTCAAAAACGAAAGAAAACGTGTAAAAACGGACTAAAACTTACAAAAAACAGACGAAAACGTATAAAAATGGTCTAAAACTTGTAAAAATATATGAAAACTTATAAAATCGGACGAAAACATGTAATATCAGATAAAAGCGTGCAAAAACGGACAAAAATATGAAAAAAGACGAAAACGTATAAAAACGGACTAAAACGGGTAAAAACAAACAAAAACGTAAGAAAACCGATTTTTCAAGTTATTTACTAACGGTCGTTAGTATAAAAGGACTAACGATGCAAGTTTAGCATGTAACTGATACACAGAAAGGTCTAACGATGAAAGTTTGGCATTTAAATAAGAAAAAAAATTGAAAGCTACACAGAACTATAAAAGTGGGAAAAGTTTACTACATTTTTATGGTATTTTCTCAAAAAATTATAGCAAAATTTGCTTGAAAGGCCTGTCTCCTTTCCCACCCAATAATTAGTATTGTATGAACGAGGTTGTCAAAACCGCACTTCGTTACAGTATTATACATCTTTGATTATTATACTTCGTTGTAGTATTTACACATCTATAATTAATTATATTATATTATATATATTAATTTAGATTTACATAAAGTTAGTGTTAGAAGTCAAACGAGTAATAAGTTGCCCCGCTAGTATTTTTTGGATTGTAAAACTAATTATCTTAAGAATAATTTTTGTAGATCTTCGTGTCATAACATTACTACCTAACACGTTGAACTCTGTTGAAAAGCTCCACTTGCTCATAGCAAGAAAAATGCGAAAGGAATAAAAACATGTTTATTTTCAATGCGACGTTTCTCGTATTTTCCCACTTTGTATGAAGTGACTTTCAAAGCATCATGTCCTACTGTAGAACCTCGGCTACTCCACGAGAGGAGAAACACCGAAAAGAATACTTGATAAGATTAACTATTAAAGTTTATATATTTGTACTCATCAATATGTTTACATGAAACCCAAGTTTGCCAAAATATCTCAAGTTTATAAAACTGCGATAACTGAACATAATCGAAAATGGTTTAAACAAAAGTTTCTATTGAAGTAATGAAAATGTTACGGGTACAGAAATGAATAGTTTGCATGTTATAGACTAACGCGAATCATTTTTGATTGATTGCAAGCATGATTTGAACTTGGGTTGTTATGAAAGAACAATATGATGTTAATGATGTCAACCAAGTGACCAACTTGACTTCATCGTAATTTGATCTAATGCTAATACTAATACTGATGATAGTTTGAAGATAGGGTGATGCTTGATTTGGTCAATTTGGTGGTCCTTAGGCTGCATGCAGTAATGACTGAGACCGACTCGGTCGACTCGGTCGGCCCTATTATGGGGAGTCGGTCGCGACATGGAATTTGGCAAAAAACACATGGAGTCGGTCTCACACTCGACCGAAACAATTTCCAATATATATATTGAGTTTTGATCCAAAATTCCTACACCTAAATGCTAAAGAGACGTTTGTGACTATATATATATATATATATATATATATATATATATATATATATATATATATATATATATATATTACTGTTTGGAAAGAGCCGTTGGGCACCAAAAAAAAAAATCCCTTATAAATACACAACTAAACAGCACTTCAATTCACACAATCCCATTTCAAATATATATTTTCTCACACCATGAATTCTTTCGAGATATTTTTTGCCGATTCGGATGATGAAAATGAAGTTAGTAACGAGTTTTTGATGTTTGCGGAAGATTGTTGGGAGGCTTATCAAGCGTCACAACCTAATAAGGAATCACGAAACCGTGTTGATAGGGATCGTGTGAGTGCTAATGACCGTTTAGTGACTGCTTACTTCTGCGTTATACCAACATACGGCGATGAACAATTCCATGATCGTTTCCGAATGAGCCGCAGACTATTCACACGAATTGTACGAGAGGTAACTGATCATTCACCTTATTTCCAACAAACTCCTAATTGTGCGGGCGAACTTGGTATTTCTCCTTTGATAAAAATTACTTTCTCAATTCGTCAATCGGCATACGGAGTCAATCCTGATATGCTTGACGAATATGTGCAAATGGGTGCGACAACAGTTCGTGCGTGTCTCTATAAATTTTGTGAGGCCATCATGGAGTTATATGGTGCAGAGTATTTGCGAAAGCCGACGGTTACTGACGTTGACAGACTCTATGAGCAACACCATCGAATTCATGGTTTTCCGGGGCTAGGAAGCATTGATTGTACAGATTGGCCGTGAGAGAATTGCCCACATGCTTTAAAAGCACAATTTTGTAGGGGTGATCACGGGAAAACTCCTTTCATTTTATTGGAAGCGATCGCCTCTCAAGATTTATGGATTTGGCATGCGTTCTTTAGTGTCGCCGGTATGAATAATGACGTAAATGTTTTACGTGCATCCCCTCTTTTCAATGATCTCAAAACGGGGAGAGCATCGGATGTGGAATTCGTTGCTAACAGCGTGCCTTATAAACGGGGATATTATCTTGCTGATGGGATATATCAGGAATACTCTGTTATTGTGAAGTCTATTAAACATCCAGGGACGCATGATGAAAAGCGTCAATTGTATAAGAGGATGCACGAAGCAGCAAGAAAAGATGTGAAACGTGCTTTTGGTGTACTAAAGAGGAAGTTACTAATGATTAAACATCCGGCTAAGGGATTTAACAAAGAGCGTCTTGGACATATTATGTACACATGCATCATATTACATAATATGATAATTCAAGACGAAGGGCAGGCGATATCTCCCGAATTCTTTCCAGCGGAGCAGCACCGTTCTTATGATCCCTTAAATACGCATGAGGAATCATTGCAAATTACTATAGGGATATGCAACAAAATAACTCATCTTAGCCTCAAAGCCGATTTGGTGGAACATATTTGGCAGCATTATAATAATCCAAACTAGTTTAGTCATTTTATCGTAATGTTTTTTAATGTTATTTGAATTCTATTGTAATGTTTTTATTTTATTTGAATTAATATGTAATGTTTTAATTATTAATAAAATTTTAGTTTGTGTTAAAAAAAAAAAAAAAAAAAAAAAAAAAAAAAAAAAAAAAAACTTAACTTTTTCGCCCTTACTGTGACACTCAATCGCCTACAGGTCGCTGAAAAAAGAAAGTTGACGTGACAGAGAAAGTAAGAAGGATTGACCTTTATTATTGTCACTGGCCTTATATGAAGAGGTATCTTTGGAATGTTTAAAATCACAGCTTTATAGTGAGCCAAATTTATACATACAATTATACAAATTACTCAAACAGTTGTTCAAACCTCAAAGGTACAACTGGTAAAGCACAAAGGGCCCCTTTAGGTGTGGGCAGATGAACTGAAAATGACAATACTAAATAAAAAATTACAAAATAGTTAAAAACTCCGCACAAGGGTATAAAAGTCTAGGTAGTAGGTTTCAATCGTAGGGTGGGGTTAGGAGGGGCAAATAAGAGTAAAAGCTTAAAGCTTATAGGGTAGTATCCTATTTGGAGCAATTTAATTGGTCTAATGTGATAGATACCGATTTTATATGAAGGAAAATGTCAATTTTGATATTTGGGGTTTTGTTTGATTTATTGGCTCCATCTATTTATCCTTTTTTGTTCGATGTTCCCCAACATGAGGAGAAGACAAATAAGCCATTAAGGAGTAAGATACAACGTTGGAATTAAGTAACGTGATCAAACAAATAATAGCATGTGATAACAATCAGAAGTTTTAAAAGCAGTACTCATGTTCTTTAGTACTTGTTCTGATCTACATACCTTACAGAATTACTGAATTTTAAGACACAAAAGAGATTGTAGTAAACAAGGATAAGTACTGGATTACCTCACCCATATGGTTAGTTCCATGACTCACGAGCAACCTCAACCGTACCTCAAACACACTCAGTTTGTTGACATGATGACTAATTTTGCCGTGTTATATTAGTGGATACTCACCGTTTCAAATTGTTTAGAAAGTAATAATTTTTTGTATTAGTGAAACTTTTTCGGTTTAAGTCATGTTACATTTTAGAGGAGAGAGAGGAAAAAAAAAGACACTTATAATTCAAGTAACAAGTTCCATGATATAGGCCGTAGGGGTAATATCAATCTTTATTTTGACACTTTTAACTTCATTCATGCCATATTATATGCTACATGCAAGCTGTATAAACTACTAATAAACTACTAATGTGTAATGACTGCCCTACATAATATGATGGTGCGTTTAGTATATTGCCATGAATCACAATGGAAGATTATATACAATTAAAGATTATATACGAACATAAATAAATATATGAACATAAACGAACGCATAATCGGACGTTCACGAAAATAAATGAACGAACGCACTTTTGTTCATGTTTGTTCATTTAACTAAACAAACGTAAAATATTGTTCACGTTCATTCATTTAATAAATAAATGAACGTAAACAAAATTTTTACGACCGGTTCATAAAATGTTTAGTCTGAGGGACTCGTACGAACTTTTGTACAAACGGAACTATGAAATTGGATAGCCTTCTTGGTAACTGGTAAGTAATAAGAAAGGGGACAAAAAGTTGGGCTAAAATAGCAGAAGGCCCATAATTTGCAAGAATAAATGAGTGTGCTCTATAGAAAGCCTAAGCCCAATACTAGATGACCACTTACCAGTTACCACTGGATAGTTTTGGATCCGGTACCCAAAAGGCCGAAAGACCTCACTAAATGACTAAATAAAGGAAATCGAGACATTTGTTGTTTTACAATGATAATCACTTGATGGTGAAACCAAGAAGCAGGATTTTGGGCTATGCTTGAAATAATGTTAATGTATAATTATTGTGAAAATTACGGCAGTAGACAACACTGACGAGGATTTCAAGGATTACATGGATTTCGCGAATTGAGAAAGGAGTGATTTTTATTGTGCAACGTGCCTCCACGAGGCTCTCATAAGTTTTCACGCGGATAAAAAGTTTAAATTTGAAATCCAGCAAAAATTGGTCTATATTAGACAAAGCCTATTGATCTTTGTCGGGTGCCGTAACTTTCATATAATCATTTGGATGTCGACATTAACAATATCTGTTTCAAAAGGCTGATTAATAACCCACCTTAAGGAGTTAAGGGGGTTAAAGTACAAATGATTATGACTCTCATAACCTCTTATTTGAGGATGTTCCATATCATTTTTATTTGAACTAAAAGATAATCAAGGGCCGAAACAACATAAAGTTGGATACATTTGCAGATAGATAACTCTCTGAGTATTGAGCAACAATTTAAGAGATAACAAAAAACAGACAAATAAAACATTGCATACACTACTTTCTGTGATATGCATCACTTCCCGATCTATACAAACTAAGGGGTTTTTTACTTTCCACTTAGTGAAAATGAGTTTGGGCTCAAAACCCTTATTCCTTCTTATTTAGGAAACCATACAAGCCTATTTCTCCGTTTTAAGAAGCTAAATAAGAGCTTCTTGCTAAAAGTCACTTAACTATAACTAGAAGGGCACCCGAGCAATGTGGCGGCGGGTACCGGGTGACTATTTGTGGCGTACAAATATTTTTTATTTTAAACCTTTCTTATTTAGTATTGTCTCAAATACTTTAAAACGTAGTAGATATATGTTTTTTAGAAGCAGAACATTTAAATTATTAATAGTGTAATGTGTGTTTAGAAACTGAGATGAAAATGTGTTAGTTTGTGGGTTAGTTTGTAGGCTTTATATATATGAAATATACATTAAAATGTAGTAATTGGACTGTTATATCACATTGATTAAATGGACTATTGCAAGTTAATGAGGTTCATAAATATTAGTCGCTCCTACAATTAAAGAGATTAAAATTCATAATGTAACTTAACTCCTATTAATATATATGTGTTAGTTTGAAATCCTTCCAATTAAAGAAATATTTTTAGTCTTATTTTTTTAAGACTTCCTTTTTAGGAATGGCCTAAATGCATTATAATGTAGTTAAGATTATAAATAAATAAAAAAACAAAAAAAGGAAAATCCTTAAGTTGGTGTAAAACTTGCCACGTTTTAAACAATTTAGTTTTTCGTGTACTTGATTAAATAGTTACAATCCCCGGGCACATGCGGTTTTTTTTCTTTTTTTCTTTTTTTTAATAATATATTTTTATTTATTAAAAACCAAATAGCTTATTTTTTATTCTATTTTTTTAATTGTGATTCTTAATTTTAATTTAAATATATATAATGTACCTAATAAAAGTTCATATTTAGTACTTTCATAAATATAGGTCATCTTTATGTAAAAAATTTAACTACCGCATGTTAAAACCATTTAAATTTGTTTATAAATTGAAAATCCTAATTCACATTTAAAATACAATTATATCGTCTGATAGTTCATCTTAGTGAAACATATCATCCGATTAATGTGATGAACACCTAATTAAGTTAACTATACAGAAAGGTGGCACTTTGTCTTTTGTAAAAAATGATCTGCTAATCGATGAGCGTGATGGTATACTTTAGAAAATGGGGAGGTTAACTTTAATAACTTCTTTACTTTTGAGTTATCAATAAATTCAATCTCATATTCTCTTTGGCTGCCAACAATGTTGATAATCAATCTTTTTCACTGCCAAGAATTTTGATAATCAATGTCAACTGGTTGAGACACTTTGTACATAGGTTTTACCACTTTGTTTCGTGCGAGCCCAAAATCAACTGATGTTTACTATTTTGTTTCTCGCGAGCGCAAAATCACCTATTTTCAGGTCACAAAAGTTATTAATGAGTAAGTTTTCATATTTCAAGTCATGGTGGAGAATGTTTGTTGAGTAGAAACACTTCAGGCCTCACAACAACTAAGAGTTAATCTTGGTTATTTTTCAGACGCAAAATAATTTACAATAAAAAAGTATCCCAAAATACTTCCCAAAACATCTAATAGGGATTTCATCAAACTTTGGTACTTTGTATTTGGCCATTGCTTAAGTCAGACACATCATGTCCATAATCTTCACACACTCGTAATGACACATACCTTTAATCTTCACACACCTTGAAAGAAAATCTCAATCACTCTAATCCAGAGCCCAAAACATATTCTTTTCATTCAAAATTTAGGTTATTCAAAACAAAATAAAAAAGGTCAATAAATCTAATCAACACACATCCTTAATCTTTACAAATTTAGTTAAAAAAAAAAAAAAAAAAAAAAAAAAAAAAAAAAAAAAAAAAACTATACCATGGATCGAATGTTTGCTCTTATTAAACATAAGAGTAAATTACATGGATGGTCCTCGTGGTTTGTTAAAAGTAACAACCTTCGTCCCTTGAAGTTTGAAGTTGCACTGGTAGTCCTTAAGTCGGTAAACAAATAACACCACCGGTCCTTTAGTTTAACTTGGGTTAAGTGAGTTCCGTTATAATTTACACGTTGGCCCCTTTGGTTAAATATCGTTGCATCGTTTATCCTTAATAGTAACGGTTGTTTATAATTTAAAGTTTTCATACATTTTTATCCGTTTTTACACGCTCTCGTTCGTTTTCTTGCGTTTTTATCCGTTTTCCTCCGTTTTTATACCCCTTTTACCGTTTATATATATTTTCGTCCGTTCTTCTTACGTTTTTATACGTTTTCATCCGTTTTTATACGTTTCCATACATTTTTATATGTTTTCGCCTGTTTTCTTATACTTTTATATGTTTTTTCCGTTTTTGTCCATTTTTCTTACGTTTTTATCCGTTTTCGTCCATTTTTATATGTTCTCATCCGTTTTTATACGTGTTCAGCCATTTTTCTTAAGTTGTCACACGTTTTTATCCATTTTATACGTTTTCGTACGTTTTCTTCCGTTTTTTCTTTAGTTGTCATACGTTTTTATCCGTTTTCATCTATCTTTATACTTTTTTTTTACCGTTTTTATATGTTTTCTTCCATTTTTTTTAAATTGTTACGTTATTATACGTTTTTATCTGTTTTCGTCCATTTTTATATGTTTTTTTACCGTTCTTATACGTTTTCGTCCATTTTTCTTACGTTTTTATCCATCTTTATACGTCTTCATACTTTCCATACGTTTTTATATATTTTCGTCCATTTTCTTACATTTTTCTACGTTTTTATCCAGGATGAAAATCTCTAAAAACGGATAAAAACATAAGAAGACGTATGAAAATGGACAAAAACATACAAAACCGTATGAAAACGTATAAGAACGGATGAAGACGTATAAAAACGGATTAAAACGTAAGAAAAATGGACGAAAACGTATAAAAATGGACGAAAATATATTAAACAGACGAAAACATATAAAAACTTATGGGAACGTATAAAAATGGATGAAAACGTATAAAAACGGACGATAACGTATAAAAACGGACAAAAATGTAAGAAAACGGATATAAAAGTAAGAAAAACGGATGAGAATGTATAAAAACGGATGGAAACGTATAAAAACGGACGAAAACGTATAAAAATTGATAAAACCATATGACAACTTAAAAGAAAACATATAAAAATGGATAAAACATATGACAACTTAAGAAAAATGGATGAAACGTATGAAAACAGACGAAAATATTTAAAAACGGACAAAAAACGTATGAAAATGGATAAACGTATGAAAGTGTAAGAAAACGGGTGAAAACGTTTAAAAACGTAAGAAAAACGGACGAAAACATATAAAAACGGTCAGAAATGTATAAAAACAGGAGATAACGGACAAAAAAGTAAGAAAGCGTATAAAACGGATAAAAACGTTTGACAACGTAAGAAAAATAGATGAAAACGTATAAAACGGACGAAAATGGATAAAAATGTAAGAAAAACGAAAGAAAACGGATAAAATGTATAAAAACGTAAGAAAAATGGACGAAAGCTTAAAAAATTGGTCAAAAATGTATAAAAACGGATAAAAACGTAAGAAAACGTATAAAACGGACGAAAACGTGTATAAATGTATAAAAACATATGAAAACTTTAAATTATAGACAGCCGTTATTATTAAGGATAAACGATGCAACAATATTTAACCAAATGGGCTAACGTGTAAATTATAACGGAACTACTTAACACAAGTTAACTAAAGGACCGGTGGTGTTATTTGTTTACCAACTTAGGGACTACCAATGCAACTTCAAATTTCGAGAGACGAAAGTTGTTACTTTTGACAAAACAAATGGACCATCCATGTAATTTACACTTAACATAATTACGGATACTTCAAATGCTTTGATCAAAAGAACATTCCTTAGCTGATACTAGTTATAATACCCGCGCACGCGCTGGTTTTTAATTTTTTTTTTAATTATATATTTTTACTTTTTAAAAAATAAATAATTTAATCTTTTTTTTGTTTGATTTATGATTTTTAATTATATTTGTTTGTTATTAAAGACAATCATTTAAAAAATTTAATCATGTTGTTAGTTACATCTTATTTATATTTTGTTTGTATATATCTTCTACTTGTGTAGTATTGCACCTTATCTATATTTTTTTTGTATTTATCTTCTAGTTGTGTAGTATATCAACAAAATAAATTTTTAAAATTTTAAATTAAAAAATAATGATTAAAATATTATCTAATAAGGATTTTTTTTTTTCCGAAATACGAAAGTACCCACTAGAGATTTTGTTTTATTATATAAAAGATAACGAAGGGACAAAAAGGTCTTTTTTTTATAAAAATATTATTTTCTTATTAGGTAACATTTTATATATATCCATAACACAAGTAAAAGATAAATATAAAATATATAAATAAGATGCAATTAATAATATGAGTAAAATTTTTAAATAATTATCTTTAATGATAAAAAACTATAATTAAACATTATAAATCAAACAAAACAAATATTAAATTTATTTTTTAATAATATATTATTAAAAAAATTTTAAAAAACCTGCACGTGCGTGAATATTATAACTAGTAAAGAATCACAACAAAAACAAGGTACACAAGGGTTAGATATAAAGTAAAAATATAATCCGACCGATTGATAAGAATGGAGATCGGTCATGCTAAATTGAATTAAGGTTTTTAGATTTAATGAATTGTTATGTTTCATGTTGATTGTTTGACGTCGGTTTCTATGAAAATAAATGGATGGTGCGCCGTATTTATTTTTCTTTAGTTACGCTTTGGTCCCAAACAATTAGTTATTAAATCTTAAGCCCATACCATTTTATTTATTTATTTTTGAACTAAAACGTTTTTTAAAATTTGGGAAGCAAATTAGGAAATAATTAGGTTTAATTATTTTTCAAAATTCCAAAATAAATTAAATTAAAAAAAATTATTACTCAACAAGGAAATAATTGATTTTTTTTTTAAATACGAAAGTTTTTACTTGGTTTTATTTTATTATATACTCCTCTTCTTATATTAAATGTCATGTTTGACTTTTTAAATTCTTTCTTTTCAGCTTTGATCTTAAAATAGATGAATGATTAAGTTTTAAATGTATTTTTATTGCATATAATTTTTATCAAATTTTATATAACATAACAAAAATATTTAAAATGAAAGTTAATAAAAAAAAAAAAAAAAAAGTCAAACTTAAACACTTAACATGAAAAGAAAAAAGTAATACGGAGTAATATATAAAAGATATCATAAAACATAATGAATCCAAGTCACTCGTAGAATCCTTTGAGATAATTACTGACATACCCCTGCACGAAGGGGTATGTCATAAAATACCCCATGTATCCGCCGTTTTCAAAAGTACCCCAGCATTCCCCTTACACGTGTACGCGACACCCGGGAAGGACACGTGTCAACATTCTAGCTCGGGCAAAAAAAAATATATATATATATAATAATGCATGTCGCGTACACGTGTACGCGACACCCATAAAGTCAAACGCGACATGTTTTTGAAAATATTTGACAAAAATAGTGCATGTCATTGTCGTGTAAGGTTTTGGATTTTAAAACAAAAAAAAATTAAAAACTTACAAAAAATACCCTTTAACTTTTTGATATTTACAACTTTTTTATATAACAAACTTTATTTGTCAAATATTTAGCAAATATATATCAAATTTGTTAATGAAAAAAATATCGTTACGAAGAGCTCCGAATTACGAACAAAACGAGCCCAATATTGATATGATTTTGACATACGTACGATTTTATAAAATTTCGAAATACCGTTTATAGGTTTAGAAAATTATACCGTTTTTAATTTATGAATATGATATTCATATTTCATAGAATTGTACGTCTTTGTCCCTTGTGCTTTAAGCGTATGTTTTAAAAGATTATAAAATCGTACAATTGGACAAATATTTGACAAATCTTTATTTGTCAAATAAAGTTTGTTATATAAAAAACACCCTTTAACTTTTTCTAAAAATCCCTTTAAATATTAAATAAGCATAATGCCAAAAGTTAAATCACATTTGTTTTAAAGGGTGTTTTTTATATAACAAACTTTTTCTAAAAAAGATTTGACAAAAAAATTAAAAACTTACAAAAAACACCCTTTAACTTTTTTATATTTACAACTTTTTTATATAACAAACTTTATTTGTGCTTTAAGTGTATGTGTAAGCTATGGTTTTTTATATAACAAACTTTAAGCGTATGTCAAAACTTTATTTGTCAAATATTTGTCCAATCGTACGATTTTATAATCTTTTAAAACATACGCTTAAAGCACAAGGGACAAAGACGTACAATTCTATGAAATATGAATATCATATTCATAAATTAAAAACGGTATAATTTTCTAAACCTATAAACGGTATTTCGAAATTTTATAAAATCGTACGTATGTCAAAATCATATCAATATTGGGCTCGTTTTGTTCGTAATTCGGAGCTCTTCGTAACGATATTTTTTTCATTAACAAATTTGATATATATTTGCTAAATATTTGACAAATAAAGTTTGTTATATAAAAAAGTTGTAAATATCAAAAAGTTAAAGGGTATTTTTTGTAAGTTTTTAATTTTTTTTTGTTTTAAAATCCAAAACCTTACACGACAATGACATGCACTATTTTTGTCAAATATTTTCAAAAACATGTCGCGTATGACTTTATGGGTGTCGCGTACACGTGTACGCGACATGCATTATTATATATATATATTTTTTTTTGCCCGAGCTAGAATGTTAACACGTGTGCTCCCCGGGTGTCGCGTACACGTGTAAGGGGAATGCTGGGGTACTTTTGAAAACGGCGGATACATGGGGTATTTTATGACATACCCCTCCGTGCAGGGGTATGTCAGTAATTATCTCGAATCCTTTTCTCCTAACTTTTTTGTTCATTATTGTTATTCATGAATACGAGGTGGGTGACATATGATTTATGAATTGATTGGCTCTAGTCACATCTTGGTAGACATACACAAGTGGCACCACTTGCCCAAGATTCCTTACATGATACTCACGCAGGGCACAGTAGTGACAAGAAACGATTTTGCCACATCAGCTTTCTCTCTGCGATGACTAAGTTATCATAGTGGTGACCAAGGGCTTTTTTTTCTTATTTTTCTTTTTAACAAAAAATACACCGTTAGTCCCTAAGCTTTCCACAAAACATCACCATGCACCTTAAGTTTTGAAAATCATCGTGGTGCGTACAAACCTCAAGGTTTTGAGGCCGATTGCGTCCTTTGACTTGGAATTCTAAGGTCAACGCTCATTTTTAGTTATATATCAAGGGTATAATAAACCAAACACATTTTTAACCATATCTTAGTTAAATGTAACCTAAACACCTTTAACATCATCAAAGTAGTCTTCTAAGGTCTATTCTTATCATCAAACGGGTATGTTTTGTTAGGGAGACAAGTGCATTGTTGTGTGGTGAAATATGGGTTTGAGTAGCATGTACATGTGAGGAAAACATTGGTCTTATGTATGGAATGGTGAAATAGGCTTAGGTAGCGCATAAGTTGTTATGAAATGCTTGAACCGAACTTGGTTGTGTGGAATACGGTTATTGATTGTTATACTTGTTGTAGGGAGTATAAGGAAGGTTTGGAGTTGCGTTTTCCCGGCTGAGCATGGTTCATCATCTCGATCACATCATGTTTGCAATTGTCGTGTTTAGCTTTTTGAAGATTAATGTCGAGTTCTGCACTCAAACAACTTGTTATTTTATCATCATCCAGATGTGATGATGGACTATTTTCTGTAAACATCACAACTGATAACAAACTTGCAATGATACCTATCCATACCCATGTATATGTCTGTACACCCCATATGAAATAGAGAATAACCATCCGGCTCTTTGCATATAAGGTTCAAAGAAAATTAAGCATACATACCAACAAATTCAAACCAAGATGACTATGTCCAACTTGTTCTCAGTAATTCACAATGGCTCCAGCAAGAAACAACAAGATGCCCATAAAAAACGGAATCTGGACACAATTTGTTTGACTGCAGAACTTGACATTAATCTTCAAAAAGCTAAACACGACAATTGCAAACATGTTGTGATCGGGATGATGAACCATGCTCAGCCGGGAAAACGCAACTCCAAACCTTCCTTATACTCCCCACAACAAGCATAACAATCGATAACCGTATTCCACACAACCAAGTTCGGTTCAAGCATTTCATCAAACAACTTACGCGCTACCTGAACCTATTTCACCATTCCATACATATGACCAATGTTTTCCTCACATGTACATGCTACTCAAACCCATATTTCATCACACAACAATGCACTTGTCTCCCTAACAAAACATACCCGTTTGATGATAAGAATAGACCTTAGAAGACTACTTTGATGATGTTAAAGGTGTTTGGGTTACATTTAACTAAGATATGATTGAAAATGTGTTTGGTCTATTATACCCTTGATGATATAACTAAAAATGGGCGTTGACCTTAGAATTACAGGTCAAATGACGGAATCGGCCTCAAAACCTTGACGTTTGGACGCACCACGACGATTTTCAAAACTTAAGGTGCATGGTGATGTTTTGTGGAAAATTTAGGGACCAACGGTGTATTTTTGTCTTTTTTTTAACAAATTTAAACTTCATTAAAAATAAAAGTATTACATAAATTAAACATTAAATTGAAACACGAATTACAGAGTAACAAACTACGATACGAAAATAAAAATGAAAATACAAATTACAATGAAAAGTTTGAGTTTTTACCCCCGTCATACATTTATGCAAAATTCTCTGCAATCTTACTCTCTTCATACTCGTTGTACAAGATGTAAAACAAGTTTTCTTGCGATATTCTGCTTCTCTTGCTTCCTGCTCCATGCGAGCAGCTTTCTCTCGTAGTTGTTGTTCTTCTATTTCTCTCCTTACTTCCTCATCCTGCTCAGGTAGTCAGAGTTGATCCTCAGTAAGATTAAACGGATTGGGTTGGCGTTACATTGGTGGAGTGTTAACCGGTTCATTTTTCATTTGGAATACAGGAAAGATATCTGCCGGTGGAGTGTTAACCGGTTCATTTTTTGTTGGGTTGGTGCTTAAGTAGTCGTGTTCATTGGGAAATTTTTGTGAGAAGTTGTGTTCACTGGGAAATTGTTGTGAGAAGTCGTGATGACTAAGAAATTGTTGTGAGAAGTTCTTTGTGGCAGAAAATTGTTGGGAGAAATCTTTGTGAAATATTGTTGGGAATCTGTGTGTGAGTTGTGTGTATGAGAAACAAAAGAATGTTGGTATATATAGGGAAATTTTTGAATTTGAAATTGAATTTTAAATCATCCCGCTCGTACTGTAATCTTTAATTTGAATATGAAGCAGAGTGTGAGAATATTATGTTGTTTGTGTTTTATTTTATGTGAAAATAAAAAATAAAATAAAAATAAAATTGTGTAAAAAAGCGTTCAAAAATTTGACCGACTTGAGGATTTTGTTGTTGCTCAACCAATCAAGACCAAACACCCATAGTGGCCGTGATCGACCATGACCAAGAGCATGACTCTCCCACTGTGCCCAGCCTCGTATTCAAGCTGGTGAAACCTAAATCACATCACTTTTAAACACACACAGTCCCTTATAGCTTTCACATTCTGCTTCTATCTTTGATCTTAACTGCAATTTCCTCGTATCATAAATAAAAACTAAACTCTAAGTATCAACGATAAGTTAGAAAGGGAACAAAAGACGCAAAACAATTTTTGTTCAGTAACACTATTACATTAACTATTCTCAGTTATTAACAAAAATAGTTTTTGAAATACTAGCTAATCATTTTTATTTATTATTATTATTATTATTATTATTGTTATTATTATTAGTGTCGTTGTTGTTATTATTATTATTAGTTTACAGGTTTACAACTTTACATATTAAGTGAATACCTTCAATTCGCCATGAGTTGTTTTATCTAGCTACTTCTCTAGTTAATTTTTGTTGGTAGGCTTAGCCGATATCCAAATTCATAGGGCAGTTTGTAAGTTGTTCGGAAAATAAGTGTAATTATTTCCTATGGATCGATCCGAAAGCCAAAATGCACATGACATTTTTTATGTAACCATGGTATGGTACTTTTTGGTAGACCAATCAACGGACACAATGACACATATAGGTTTGACTGTTTGAGCTTGAAATTTTCCGAACAGTGTCATAAGATTATTGGTTTCGTTAAAAAGAAAAGCTCCATCAAGGTAGGAATTCATATTCAAAAGTAAATTTCACAATCAGCTGTCTACGTCGATTTCCATTGTCACCTACCTTGATAACTTTGTCATCATGCATCTTCCATTATTTCCTCAATTATGTTTGGAAAAAGGAAAAAGTGAAAAGACATTGCTTGTATGCAATGCATGTATGTACCATGTGTTATTTACTCATTATAAATATAAATTTGTGTCTTTCTTGGTTAACTTTTACGTCAGCCGGGCAAAATCTTGGACTTCTTAAAAATTAGGTTTCAAATTTGATTTTGATTTACCGTGATGATTTGGCATAAAAAATTTATCACAATATATATATAGCAGTGCGTGTTTAACTGTTAAGTGTTAACCTACTTAATTGTTATTTCTTTGATCTTCTCGCAGATTGTTAGTTCTATACTAATCACGATAACCACATATATGAAAAATTGAAAATATAATCTTTACAACAACAAAAATATATATTTGCGTATTGATTATAGACTTCTGTTGTACCAACAAGTATAAAATAAACCGTGCAATATTTAGGCATGATTAAAAATATATATACATGAAGATGGAGATTAAACCTGCGATCTTCACGTTTTGCTTCATTGCTCTTCACCCTTAAAATATGATAAAAAAGTATTACATTTCAGTACTAAAAACATAACTTATTGGAATATGAAACACGGCAAAGATGACGAGAAGAAAATTTTTCTTCAGACTAGCGAATGCAGCGTGATAGAATGACGCTCTTAATAACTAATTGAGCATAAGAAATTAAGAATAACACAGCTTCACATCTATATCTATACTACATATAATAGAAAAATGGTCAAAAGTGAAATGTTGAGTTTTCAAAACAATAGTCAAATGAGAGAGAAAGTGATGTAATTAATATTCTTATTAAAACACCACAATACTTAAAAGTACAATTATTTATTCATATTGTACAACTAAATTAAAGCATATCTACCAAATTAAATACAACCAATTCAAACACAAATCGGGTTGACCCGGGACGCTTCAAACCCGGAGGGTCGACCCAGTTTGATTTGACTCTTTTTCGACCCAACCTAGCAAGTTGATCCGTTTTAAATCGACCCATTTTTCGACCGGAATGGTTCAACCGGTTGAACCAACCGGGTCGAATCGGATTTCAAAACATTATCCATTACTTAAAATTACAATGAGTTATTCACATTGTACAACCAATTAAAAATATATCTACCAAATTAAATACAACCAATTAAAACACAAACCGGGTTGACTCGGGACGCTTCAAACCCGTTTTTCGACCGGAACGGTTCAACCAATTGAACCACCCAGGTCGAACCGGGTTTCAAAATATTATGTTTTATTCCAAAATCTTCAAACTTTTATTATTTTTCGTTTATAACCTATAAATTTTTTTTATTAATAAACTATCTGTCGCTATAAAATTCCGTTGTTATGCACGGGTACTCGTCTAGTTTCTATCAATATATATGAATTTACATAAGTGTTTATTTATTGTACCTAAAACGGGCAAAATATTACTCTTACAAGTCTCGAGAACGCCATAAATTTGGAAATCCGCCGACATCGTTTGCACCAATGTGCAAGATTCTCCGAATATAATAGTTATTTCAAAGATTCTTTATTAAAAGATTATATTATGGAGTAATTTGATACTTTGTCTTGTCTTATATCAGGACATGAGACCGTAAATTGTGGTTTAGATATGATATTTTATTACGGAATTTTTTTTTTTTTTTTTTTTTTAGATACGTAGGATTGTCATTTTAAAGTGTTTTAATACGAGTCCGTATATATAGTCCATAAAATGTATACCAAGCAGCAACTACACGGTCAATCGTCAGAACTTCTGCCTTCTTGGTGACTAGCATGACTGTATGAGTGACCAGGGGCGAAGCTTCATAGGGGGGGGGGGGGGGGCGCCCGACCCCTCGAAATTTTTTTTGCGATGTAGGGGTATATAGTTTTCGTGTAGAAAAATTTCGGTATATTCGATTTCGACCCTCCAAAAATTTCGGTATACCTGAAATATAGCCTTAAGAAAAAAAAATTTAGATCCCGACCCCCCACTTACAAAATCCAAGCTTCGCCACTGTGAGTGACGACCATAAAGTGAAACACTATAACATGATTGTATGAAGATTCTTTTAGCGAATCTGGAATCATTACTAGATTTGTGAATAAAGCCCCTTTTATATAGCCCGGTTTTTAGTGAAAAACGGGCTCTAAAAGGATCCCGTGTTCAGGAAAGGGTATAGACCCATGTTTTTTCTTTTAGAAAAACCGGGCTTTATGTTGGAAAATGATAGAGCTATATTTATCTTCAAAAGAACAGAGCTTTATTACTGATATAGTGCCATGTTCCCTATTATTAAACTGGGCTTATGTGCTAAATCCCGTTTTCTTCTGCAAAACTGGGCTCTATTCTTCTATTCACCTCAAACGACTACTAACCAAAACTAGCACACCAACGGCTTGCAAACAATAATCAGCACACTTATTGCCTATTTTTGCATTTTTTTCTCCAAAAAACTTTGCATACTTATTAACCTTTGTACCTCTTTTCTTCAAACCTTTATTAATGAAGAAACCTTCATTAATTATTTTCACAAGATTTGATTGATCAAATTTCGTTTCGTTTAAATAAAGGTATTTAACCCTTTAGAGGGCTAGGAATGGTAACATGTTATAACACTCATTGTCACGTCAGCACCACATCATTTTAACACCAAATAAAATAACACAAAAAACATCAGGACTCATAACACCCAATAACACTACTTTCAGGGAGCAACTTTTTTTTAAAATAACAATTTACAAATTCTATCCTCAACAATTTCATTAAAACATTCAAACACTTCATTTATAAAATTAAACATTACAATACGAAATAAAAAACATTGCATTAAACAAAACAACATAAAAGAAATTACGAAATAAAATACGAAATGAAAAATACGATAAGTAAACAACTAAAACTAGTCGTCATCTACTTCCATAAACTCCTCACGTTCACGCCAAATATGCTCCATAAGCTGTTGTTGGAGATTAAGATGAACATCTTTGCCACGTATTTCCTTATTCCTTCGACGACACTGATCACATCTGTCAATCTATCTTTCTTGCATGTGTCTAGCCGGATTTCTGAACAATGCTTTGTAGTCACTTAGTGCATACTTTTGGTCTTTTAAAATCTTGTTATGCAATATTATGCAAGATTACTTGATTCTACATATCTTGGTAACCTCGTAAGCTCGCGCTGGTTGTTGTATTATTCCCCATCGTCCTTGGAGAACACCGAAAGCATGTTCAACATCCTTTCTTGCAATTTTTTGTCGCTTTTTAAAGAAACTGTGTTTATCGTTTGAAGCTGTTGTGAACGATTTGACGAAAGTAGCCCACTGCGGGTAAATTCTATCGGATAAGTAATAACCCTTATCAAACACAACTCCATTTACCGCATACGGAGCTACAGGGGCTTCATCTTTAAGTAGGTCATCGAGCAACGAAGAATTGTATAAAACATTGATATCATTATTCGCACCCGCTATACAAAAAAAAGCATGCCAAATCCATAAATCATGCGACGCAACAGCTTCAAGCAATATAGTCGGGTATTTTTTTATGACCATTAACATATTACCCTTGCCATGACACCGGACAATTTTTGCATTGCCAACGCGTATAGTCGATGCTACCAAGCATTCCCGGAAAACCATGTTCACGCTCATGTGCCGCATATAGGTTTTGAACGTCATGCATATTTGGTTTTCTTAAAAACTCAGGACTTAACAAATCAATAACGCACATATTGAAATTCTCAAGACAATTATGTCCGGTACGTGCACTCATTTGCAAATACTCATCGAACGCATCCGCTGAGTTGTCGTATGCCAATTGGCGAATGGCCATAGTGCATTTCATTAGAACACTAATACCCATCCAATCTGTACAATCGGGTTCTTGGCTAAAGTATGCAAAATGAGCAGGAAGAGGATCGGCAGTATATTATTCAATACCGGAAACTATTTCTAGAAATAGTTTTCGGCTCATACAAAATCTACTACGAAAGTCTCTATCTCGATACTTACAATTTTCATTAAAATAGTCAGCCCTCAAACGCTCTTCTGCAAGCTCACGCTCACGGGGAATTGGGTTACGGGTTAACTGAAAAGATGATTGGGCTTCTTCTTTTTGTATTCGTTGGTACTCATAGGCGGCCATAATTGCTAAAGCATCGGCTTCATCTTCGATATTAAAAAGATTTACATGTACGACGTAAGTTGGATGTAGATCCATTGCGAAAGAATTATTTTTGGATATAAGATGGTTTTATTTTTGTGTTTGTAAAAGGGTTAGAACAACAAATCTATTTATAAGGTTTAAAAAAAAATGTTTATTTAAAAAAACTAGCCATTTAACAAAGACAGTTTATTTATTTATTTTTTTAACAAAGGCATTTATTTTTATTTATTTATTTATTTATTTTAATGTGAAACTAGCCTTTGGGAAGTAAGTTTTTATTTTATTTATTTTAATATATGAAGCAAATGTTGAACAACGCACGTTAACTCCACAACGTAAATGAAAATGCTTGTCCAACTTTCGAACCAGGGAAATGGTGAAAACGCCATAACGGCGTTAAAACTCGTCCACCTAGAAAATAACGCGAGATCTTTGTTACCATTCCCAACCCTCTTATACTTACTTATACGCTCTTTTATGTCTGTTTTTTTTATATTCGTTTAACACCTTAACGAATGAGCATGAATAATCTATTTTCTTAACTAACGAACAAGAACAAAAATTTCGTTCGTATAAGCGTTCCTGTTATTTATTTGTCAGGTTAAACTTAAATGAACAAACATAAATAAGAGTCCGTTTGTATTCGTCTGACTTATTTACAGCACTTAACCGTCACTAGTGTTTATAAGCATTGTTAAGAAAGAGATCAATTAAATAACGCAACCTTAGCTTCAATCATCGATTTGTATTAAATACACTGATTTTGATAGACTTATTAAGCAAAAGGGTGAGTTAACCGGACCCCCCCCCCCCCCATAGGGAGGGTTTGGGGAAGTTTTGTGCTGCCGCCGCATGTACTGTCTGCTTTAATACTTGTACATTTGACTAAAAATAGGTGGGACCCCCATGTAGAGCCCGTCCGGTTAATGTATCCCTTAAGCAAAACATCCTTCACGTGTGTATAAGATTATTGTGACCATAACTGTTTAAGATTGTTCATAACAACCGTATCAAAATAATTAAGATACAATAAAGTGTGCATCATATATTTACTAGCAGGGTACCCGCGCGTTGCAGCGGCGGGTACCCTGAAATAAAAATTTTCAATGAAATTAATAAAAATGTCACGGGATATCATTCCGACATATAAATTTGCTTCGTCACAGCTTTGTGTATTGAGTCGAGTTATATTGAGTCGAGTCTTGGTCACAGGTTCATGTCTAGGTTAAGATGAAGGGTTGTACATTGTGTTTAAATGATTGTAATATTGGGTGTAAGGGTGTTTTTAATGCTATCAATTTAGAATGAGGGTTGTACTTTCTGTTTAAATGATTGTAATATTGGGTGTAGGATTGTTTTTAGAATGAGGGTTGTACATTGTGTTTAAATTATTGTAATATTGGGTGTATGAGTGTTTTTAATTCTATTAATGTAGAATAAGGGTTGTACATTGTGTTTAAATAATTGTAATATTGGGTGCTGGGGTGTTTTTAATGCTATTAATATAGAATTATAAGGAAAGTGGTCTAAATTTCGATTCATGCTAGTTTTTGTTGTACACAATGCTTTGATTGTTGTAATTATGAAAATTGTTTGCTTTAAAGTGTTGTTAACCATCCATCATTTTGTGTATATCTGAATTTTTTGAAAAAAGAGTCATTTCTTCATTATAACTGGTATAGATATGTCATATAAACATTACTATGTTTAGGCATATAATTAACAATAAATACCCGCGATGCGATACACGAGAAACTGTCGACTACACCCATTTTTATTCAAAAAGTACTTGCATAGTTAATACTACGGAGTATTATTTTGTGGAACGAATATTTTTGAATCTTGGTGATCGTGGCCCACATTGCATGAGTATCCGAAGGAGCACAACTCCGAAACGAAAACTTGGTAGGCTCGCAAAACAGTCATGTGAATCTTCCCACGTGTATGGAACTACTCATTGCACAAAATAAAAAACTACTGTAAAAGATATTTTATAATAATTAAATTAAACAAAAACATTTGCATCCGTAGCCACCTTATAAATAGCACCGTTAAGAGGCATTCATTTCTCACTCTCACCTTCTTTCTTGCGACACACAAACAAAACCTACCTTTAGTTTTTGTTTGTGTGTTCAAGAATCGTAGAAAATGGTTGGGTGGGCCATAGCTGTGCATGGTGGCGCAGGTGTCGACCCTAACCTCCCGACCGAACGTCAAGAAGAAGCCAAACAACTTCTAACACGATGCCTCAATCTCGGCATTTCTGCCCTTCGATCGTCTGCTTCCGCTATTGATGTCGTCGAACTCGTCGTAAGATCACTCACTAATCATATATATATTTTTTTAATGTTTCACATGTTCTAAACGAGACCTCAACCCACAACCTAATGGTTGATATACTAGTAACATATGTATTATCCGTGCATACTTTTTATATAGATTCTATAATGTGAGTATTGTCATAGGTTCGTGAATTGGAATCGGACCCGATATTTAATTCGGGCCGTGGATCGGCACTCACGGAGAAGGGAACCGTGGAGATGGAGGCGAGTATTATGGATGGAAATGGGCGAAGATGTGGTGCCGTTTCCGGGCTTACCACCGTTAAGAACCCGGTTTCGTTGGCTAGACTGGTTATGGACAAATCACCACACTCATATCTTGCGTTTTCGGGTGCTGAAGACTTTGCCGATCAAATGGTATCTCCTTAATATGTTCATTTACTAGTTGCTACAAACTTTTTAGAGTGTGTTTGGTATTGGCTTTTAAGATGGTGTTTGGTATTGTGTAGTGTTTGGACATATTTGTTTATTACTAGTAAGTGTTAGGAACTTAAGATTGTTATGTTACTTGATGATATTTGAACAGAGAACATTATCCGGGAGACTCTTATTGCAACCTAAAGTAATTAGGAAAGTAGCACCAAATTGCTCAAGGCTATTGTTTGGAAACAGGATAATAAGATAATTGAAATAAATCACAACCCTGCAACCCATTGTTAATTAGTTAATTACCTTTGAATTCTAACATATACAATGTTTTTCAAGGGAGTGGAAAGGGAGGAAAATGACTATTTCGTCACTGAAGACAACGTCGGGATGCTCAAAGTAGCCAAGGAAGCCAACTCCATTGTGGTAATATTGCCATCCCAAGTTATCATTTTAATAGATACGCTAAGAACTCAATCCACGCATATATTCAAATAGTAACAGCTTTTGTTTGGAACAGTTTGATTATAGAATCCCAATAAGTGGATATGAATCATGCGGAGCTGGGGTAGAGAGTCCAATACGCATGAACGGTCTCCCAATCAGTGTGTACGCTCCAGAGACAGTAGGGTGCGTTGTGGTTGACAGCCAAGGTAATTGTGCAGCCGCAACATCAACAGGAGGGCTAATGAACAAAAGAACCGGCCGTATTGGTGACTCACCTTTAATTGGCGCAGGGACATACGCATGCAATGTATGTGGTGTTTCTTGCACCGGTGAAGGTGAGGCAATAATCCGTGGAACCCTTGCACGAGAAGTGGCAGCCGTGATGGAGTACAAAGGGTTGGGGTTACAAGAGGCTGTGGATTATGTGATAAATGAGAGGCTTGATGATGGGAAAGCTGGACTCATAGCGGTCTCAAATACGGGTGAAGTGGCTTATGGGTTCAATTGTGTAGGAATGTTTAGAGGGTGTGCTACTGAAGAAGGGTTCATGGAAGTTGGTATATGGGAATGATCACCTTTCAAGCACACCTGGTTGACTTAATTAGTATCGATATGTTAATTGTAATAAAACTCACAGGCTCTTTAGCCTGTTTTGTTGTAGTTTGTTTCCATTAATATTCTCCTCTTTTAAGTAGTCAATCTATGTTTTTGTGTGTTAATTTGTCAAAGTTGGCTTCTGCTTAGTAAATTGATATATATCTTTTGTCTATTTCATGTTCTATGTTTTCTTTTGCGAAGCTGTTTCAGGATCCTTTTTTTAATGATGGTTTGACGTGTTTTCCAAGTGCAGATTTGAAGTTCATTACTAATGTTTACGCGTTCATTTATTTGTTTGTAGAACTGTTGTTTGGTGCCATATACTCGATGAACATGCACTTTTTTACTCTTAACACATACTTACTCGGTCCTAAATATAATGTGAGACTAAGTGTTCCATTCGATCTTTAAGGTCCCGACTTTACCTTGACGGTTAGGCCACGATGTCCTTAAAGTCTATTACATTGTGCACTAATAAGATTTCATATTTATCACTTAGAAACAATTTGATTTGGTGTAATCAAAAGTAAACAACTATTTTGAGACAACTACAAATAGCAATATTAAGGGGTGTTTGTTTTAGCTTATATAAGGGGGTGGCAATGTAGTCGGTATGGGGCTCGGCAAGCCTAGGCGTGGATCGGCAAAACAAAACCACAAGCTCGGCATGAGCTAATCGGCATAGTAGTCGGTATACATTACCAATTCGGCAAAGAGGATTGGCATTTAATTTTTTGTACCGTTGCAAATTTTATGGAGTTACCGTTTGAATGTTTCGGAATTAGGCATCGATCGGCATAACATTGCCACTAAACATATAGAATTAGGCATCCAAAGACATGAAATGAGTTGGTTGAAGATGATTCGCTAATTACATTAATCTATCACTTAGAAACATTTATTTTCGGAAAACATAATACTATTATTAAATGCATGTTGAATACTCAAATATGGGGATTGGGAAGCCCTATAACACATTAAAGAACCCTCACACCAATTCACCTTCCACGTCAGCGTCACATTAGCTTTCTCTTTCTTTCATCACTCACTTTTCACTCGCAAAGAATGAAACGAATGAAAATTCATAAAGTATTGCAATCATGTGGAAATAAAAGACCCGCCCCGACGGACCATAGAAGTAGACATTTGTACTTGTAATTCTTTATTTAAATTATTTACGAATATTTTGACAGCGGAGATTACCTACCTCCGCTACGCTTAACTTTTTAAATTTCCTTTATTTACTGTACAAATAAAACACAAAAATGAGTAAGACGCGCACACAAAGGGCATGCCCCAAATAAGTTATTTCGCATAACAAAAGGTTGAGAAACCTCATAATTAACTCAAAGTTATGTAAGAGGAATTACAAGCCCAGTACCGGAAGGATAACCCATAATTATCCAACTAAGACTAAAAATAAATTACATATCAGTATGTTTTTTAACACTAGCAAAGCACAAATCATAAAGTGCGAACAAGCCGCAAAAAGGTTAGACGTAACCTTAGCGCAAAAGACAATAAAAACGTTCATACAAGCTAAATCATGAATGCCCATGATAAAGGCAGGAACCTAAATAGATAATGCCAACACAAGGCAGAATATCATGTACAAACAGACAATGTCAAAAGACAAGTTCAAGCAACTAAAGCATAAAAACAGCTTGCCAAAAATCCAAGGAGACTATGTTCAAATACATACATGCCGTTCAAAAATGACAACACGCGGTCACGGCACAAGGTAAGCTATTTCGAGCTACCATGATCTAGCACTATCTGATTATTTTTCTCCTCAAAACTATTCACCAAAGAGTCGACTCAAAACCAGCAGAAACGGGAATGGTTAAACTTGTTGCATTAATACTTGGCTCACCCCAGGGAAGAGCATCCGTACCAAACAAAAGCTCAGCGGAAAAAGGCTTCGCCAAGGGGGTAAGGACATTACCGAAAATAGGTTGCCCGACAGTCACAACATCTTTAATCCTTTTGGCTCTCTCACGAGAAAAATCTAAAGCCAAAGATAGGGGAGTCTCACTAACCACATCACCCCCTGCCCCGTGGACAGGAATACTAAGTTTCCCCATGTCCGGTTGTAAGTCGGCCATGCTAGGTTTCCCAGCAAGCTGATCATCAAGACGAAGAAGAGTCATGATGTTCTCAATAGAAGAATCCTTGTGCGATATCAAACTATCCAACAAAGGAAGCTCAAGGCCCCGAAACACAGCCAAGGTGGAACCATAATCTGCTTGAGCGGAAGGCTTATGAGCAACAACATCAGTAAGAACTCTACCTGCGCTGCCATGATCAATACCAGCGGCCAAACCTTCTTGCGCTCCCTTAAACATGGCACAACGCAAAACCGCCCTCAAGCCTTCAAGGTACTTGAAGGAATTTAGGCACTTAACCAGAAAAAGCTTTAAGCCACGGGACAACAACCATCTACGGCCAGCTGTGACAGTAAGCAAACGAGGATGAAATTTCCCATTAAAACTGACTGCTGCTTCCGCAAGCTGAGAATCTAATGCGGCCACCCTATCAGTAATATCTCTCACTTGAGACTCTTGAGCTTTCTCAAACTCCCCTTCCAAGACTTTCAATGCGGCCTCCAGCACCCGCACCTACAAAGCAGTAGAACGCATATAAAGAAAACGGAAATGTTGAGGACGAACAAGGTTTCCATTAACGCGATTAGAGTCAGCAACAAAAGTGTTAAGGATGGAAATCTAGATCTTTATCAATCAGAGACAACTGAAGCCCAGATAACTTCAAACCCATAGAAGCACGCTCCTCCTCAAGAATAGAGGACTGCCTACACTGGGAAGCTCGGAGTTCCGCCTCAAACCTCGAAACTTGCTCCTTCAACGATGAAACTTCAATCGCATGAGCACTTTCGGAAGATTTCAATACAAAACGAAGACGCCCTACTTCCGCTACCTCACCCTTCGACAATAGCACTTCAGACCTTAACTTCCCAATTTCCTCATCTTTCGCCTTCAGTAAGGCATCTTGTTAAGCACGAAGGGCAGATAATTTATGTTGTTCCAAAGGAAGACGCTCCGCCCGCATCCGTAACTCAGCGCTGAAAGCGGTTTGGCAAGCGATATTCACATTAAACTTAGAGAAAAAAGGTCAACTGACCTATTACGGATATCTGCAAAGGCCCTAGGAGGAGCGAAGCCATCCAGCAACTCACGACACTCAGACGACGTGCCTAGACGAGACCCAGAAGTCACATTACAATCTGGAATATAAGTCTCAGATAAGTGACGAGGATCCACATCCACAACAGTGTGAATCCGCCCAAAGGGGTTAGCCGGAACCTTCTTCTTCTTTCTTTCTTTGGAAGACGATGTGGGATCAGCGGGCAGAACAGCAACAATACATGCAGAAGGTACCGGAGACGGAGCTCTAGGAAAAGAATCAACCTCATAACCATTAGCACTAGAATGAGATGAAGAATCTGAGGAAATGACAAACCTTTCGATCGGGCCAATAAAACAAGGTTGGCCCCCAGTGCTATTCTCCGCCTTAGCATCAGCATCACACTCCGGCATGGCTGACGCGGAAAAAGAAACAAATGCCACGGAAGGTAAAGGATCAACTCCACGTTCACACTCTAAGATACTACTACGCAATAAGCTTTGAATAACAGCTAAAGACTTACCAGAAACAGAAGATCTAGGCGTAACCCCATCATCACACCTTGGCTTCTTACTAAGACAAGATGACCCAACAACATCCATGGGAACATTAGACATCCTTTTCTCCCCTCTGGAACTCAAAACATTACTTGTCGGTTTGACAATGCCAATCACCTATCCAATGGAATCCAAGCCAGCATCGGAATTGCCTGGTTCTACAATACCCCCATCAACAGCGGAAACACTCGGACCGGCCTCATCATTATCCCCGCATAATTCATCGATCTCATCAGACATCTGACCACTTGGGACAACAGGAGCAATTCGATGTAGAGGAACTAACCTTTTAATTGCAACATCTAAAATTTTGGGCTCCCCGCTACGGCGAAGCCTCTCATGAACTCCTACTTTCAAAGGATCGTCCAGCTTAAACAAAGCCAACGCGTCAATCTCTGCACATAAAAAAGAAGCAGAAGACGAAAGGATGAACGTAAATCTAAAATAAAAAAAGGAGGGGGGAAAAGAAAAGACAAGAGAAAGAGGAAGAAGAGGAAAACATATATCTACCTTTTCCCTCATGATAGTAAGCAGGGTAAGCTCCTTCATTTAAAGAATAGTAGCGGCTCAGGCCAACCCAGCAGAGGAACGGCTCCGGAAACCTTAAGAACGGAGTCCGTCTGCCGATAAGAATAGCAACGTCATTATCACTGTACTCACCAACCTCCAGAGACTTATCTTTGGGCACGTTGTGGGCGGTACAAAAAGGGAAAAGAACAGGATAGGAAAAACTGTCAACCCAGAAAAAACGGTCCTGCCAATCCTTCAACGAATCTAATGGTTTTTTATAACACGTCTCTTTGGAGCGTACGCCAAAAGACAACCAACCCTTCTTTTTTATCTTTACGAAAAATAATGGAAAAGGGCAACCGATGGTTCAACCATACAAATGCGACAAAGAATCTCGAAATGGGATACTTTCGTAGCCCCAATCGCATGAAGCTGCGAAATGTGAATCCTATAATGCTCAAGGATACTGACAAAAAACCTGGATAATGGCAGACGGTACTGAGCATAATCAAAGAGACGAGTAAAAACACATATCTTGCCCTTCGGGGGATGATGGATAAACATATCCTTATCTGGTAGAACCGGGTTAACCATGTTGTGAAAGTTTACATTTAGCATCCCAAAACTCAACCATGATGAAAAAATATCTTTCAAAAGAAAAGGAAGATAACTAAAAAAGGACGTGCAGGACTGAAAAACCCCAAACAGCAGCAAAATAAGATAAAAAGGAAGAGAAAAAATGGTAAAATGAAAAAAAAATTATTTATACTCGAGACACATCGAATCAAGGTTGGATCGAGCAAACGACGCGTGTCAAGAACACTCCAATCAACGGCTATGCTCAACAGTAAAAAGATATAGACGACAGTTAATCAAAATGCAGGCCAGGAGATGGAACACTTAAAAAACGGTCCACGTCCCCCGCGACTTTATCCGCTGACCATAAAGACATGTCACAGAGAAGCGTCAAAGGCCAAATCAGAGCAACTACAACCTTAGTCTAGAGACTTTCACCGCACGTTACAATAACAAGCGAGCAATGAACACACTAGACTGGGAGGACTTGATGACGTATAATACAGATAGCAGGCTTACTGGGTCTGGATCGTACTATACACAATTGGTCCTTAGCGCAATGAAACAAGTAACAACGTATAATACGGACCAGGTCCACTGGGCCTGGATCGTATCAAATACAACTGGCCCCGGCCCAACAAAGCAGAAATCCGGGCATCACCAAAGCCCAAGCCACGAGCAGGGCGCAATCCGGATTCCTAACGACGCACGTGGATCACAGGAGCGACAAATCCAAAGTAAGCTTACAAACCGACCCACGGTCCGGCAGATGATCCACGTCCGCAGTCATGATTAAGTTACAGACCCTTGCCTGACAAGGAACCCACTCTAGCCACTAAAGCAATATACGAAATACTAGGAAACCCTAGTATTTCGACCACCTATATAAGGTAACCTCAGTGCACATTCGTGAGGTATGTCTTTCTCACACATCTCAATACATACACATTTTTCTAACAACATGAATACTTACTCTCACGCCGAAGTTTAATCGTGGGGTCTGTCCTCACGGTAAGGCTAACGGTTTACTTTCATTCGTTCAGGGAATTGATCAATGATGTGTGCTTTTTCACACATCCTTTTTAGGCTTAAATCAGACCAAATACTAACCAAATATGCCAAGAGAATGTGTGTTTTTGTATTTGTGTATGTGCAGGTACGGATATGTGAAAAATGAACAAAAACAAAGCCAAAACCGACAAAAACGAGCACGAGAATGGAAAAAGGTCAAAAGCCGGAGCCGGGGAAGCAAAAATGATCAAGGAAAGCTCCGAATGTCATAAGAAACCCTCAGGAATTCCAAAAGTTGCATAAAAAGTCCCTAGACAAAGTTTTGAAGAATTGGCGATTTTAGTCCCTGCACTTTCAGAGAATTACAAAAATTGTCCTTTAAAGAATATTTCAAGAAAAGTCAAACATGGTCCTTCAAGAATCAGAGAAAGACAAAATATACCCTTGGAAGGAAGTTTGTAATAATTACAGAATTGGTCCCTGAAGTTGTAAGGTTTACACATTTGGTCCTTATCAAAATTATTAAAACCTTACAAAATATACCGGATCTAATAACTAAGCCTAGTCCAAATCTACAAAACCCAACCTTCCCTACACCTAAGCCCAAACTTAAAATCCAAGCCCAGTCCACCTTTTTTTTATCCCGATCCACCACACCATTTTACCCAGGTCAACCCTTGACCAAACCCGGTCAACACACCCTTTAATAAAACCCCCAAATTTTACCCGCCCCTTTCACATTCATAAAAAAAACCCAGAAAAAATACTGTTACTAGAACCCTAACTCACCCTTTACAAAAAAATTACCTCACCTTATAATAATTACCCAATCATTTATGTTTCTAGAAGGTCTGTCACGCGTCAGTCGCATGTCAGAGAATGTCAGGGGTACGTGGACCAATCAGAGAGCACACGGAGGATCACCAATTGAGGGCACATGATCCAATGGACTTAAATCAAGCGTATGATTGAAGCAGGGATATACGGACGAGATTGAAAGCAAAGAAGCACACTTCTGGAAGGCTCCCCAAACCCTAGATGCTCATGCCTCAGCTATAAATACCACCCCCTCCTTCATTAGTTTGTAGTAGGTTTTTATGTAGTGTTACTCTGTCAATTTCCTTTCTCATTTTGTACTCAGCTTTTATAATCAATGAAATTCTAGTTTTATTTTGTTTACAAATCTGTTTTTAGCTTTTACTTTTCATTTCTATTTTAGTATTCAATCAAGTTTAATTTACTATTGTTAGTTTAATAGTTTTAACATTCAGCTTTATTTAGTTTACTTTTCTAATTGTTGTTTGTTAATCACAAAAATTAAAAAAAAAAAAAAAAAAATCAAAAAACTCGTACAAAAACTCAAAAAAATATGTTTTCATTTGTTACCTAAATTCATTTTCAGCAAGTATTTAGTTGTTTGTATAAGCCTATTCAGGCTCTTACAGCTTGTAGTGAGCTTATTTGATTAAATTTTCTCAAAATCTAAAAAAGTCAACAAAAGTCAACTATGGTACTTATTGTAATAAGCTCAGCTTATTGGGGTTTCAAGGCAACCAAAAGAAGTCCATTGGTCAGTCTTAAAGGCAGGCTAGCATAGTGAAACCCCCTCTGTTTGGCTGAGGGGGTATTGGTTTTGTAAGTTTCCCATTTTAAATTCCTTATTGCATTCAGTAGAGTAGAATTAGCTTAGATCTATTATTGTTCTTGTTTCTGCTTATTATTGGTTATTGTTTAGTACTTATATCTCATTTCATCATTTCATAGCATTTTGAGTTCATTTGGTGTGTCACGGTTCCATTTATCTGTCATAATTTTGGATCTGTGTGATTGAGTTTCTGAATTTATTTGCTATTGAGATCTGTTGAATCTGAGTATATTTGGTGATATTGGATCTAGTTAGTCTCTAAGTTTGAGTTTTGAATTAGATTTGAAGTGAGTTTAGTGGTGACAGTAGTCATATAGGGGTGTTTAGATCTTAGTGGTTTGCTGGTAAAATCATTGTTTCAGTAGTTGCATTTGGTTTAGATAAGTCACTTTGCTCACAATTAGGCTTAGTATAGTTTGAGTTAGTAGGATATTTCATCATAAAGTCAAATTAGTCTTCATATAATCATAACAGTTAGTGTTTTTAGGACTAGTAGTTGCATAATCACTATATTAGTTGCATAAGTATTAGTTGTAGCTTATTTCATTCATAATATAGCATATGACATCAGTTTAAATCATTAGACAGCAATTAAAATTCAGTTTTTGGTCAAACCTTTGAGAGGATTTCTAGGATTTAATATTAACTGAAAATAAGTTTTGCAAGTTGATTTGTAAAGATTGACAGTTAGTGAAACAGATTCAAAAAGAAAATTGAGGTTTGGATTATATCTGCTGATTGGTAAATAACTTGTAAGTTGCTTGTTTAAGCTGCTATATCCCCTGCTCCATCAGTTTCTAGCATACTTCTAGGGTGATTTTAGTTAGGTTAATTGAGTTTAGAATCTGTTTTGTTAGTAGATATAGCATCTCAGTTGGTTAGTTAATTATTTGCCCCCACAAGTTCACATTCACTAGCTTATTTCAACTGCTTCAATTACTTAATAAGTTGAGTGGTTTGGACTCATTTCTGTTTTCACTAGTAGGGCTGCAGTCATCATTTGGTGGTTACTATCTGAGTATAATTGATCATCTGAGTTATTTTAAGTTTGTAGTTGCTATTTCCATTGGATTCTGACCTTTTGCTTATTCTGAGTAGCAATTGCTTATTTGATTATTGCTTTTTGAACCTGATTTGATCATTGTCTGTTTTACTGAGTATCGTTTGGTCTGAGATCTGTTCCACTAAGCTCATTTTAGTCTCAAAATCAATTGGTCAAAGGTTGGGGTCAGATTTGGTCAAAGTGCTTATAAATAAGCACTTCTCAATAAGCAGTTTTCAGCTCATCAGCACTTTTTTAGCTTATTTTATTCTCAAAATTTTTTCCCAAGCTTATTTTAATATTTTAGATTTTCTATAATTTTTTCAAAATTTTCTGAGTTCATTTATTATTTTTCTTATTTTATTTTCATTTTTAATCATTTTTAAATACATTTTAATTACCAAAAAGTTCAAAAAAAATCAGAAAAAGCCAAGAAAAATCCAAAAATATTTTTAAAATTTATTTTCATTTATTTTAGAATTTTAGAAATTTATTTTGCATTTTTCCCATTTATTTTGAATTTTTAATTAGATTTAATAGTTTTTTAATTTCCAAAAATTACACAAAAAGCCAAAAAAAAATTAGTTTTTAGTTTTAAAATTACTTTTTAGTTATTTTATAATTTTCAAAATTTATTTTTTATTTTTCTCACCTTATTTTCATTTTCTTTTAATTTTTAATTTTTAATTAGATAAATTAGTTTTTAATTAATAAAAAATAAATAAAAAGTAAAAAAAAAAATATTTTTCTTTTTCTTAAAATTTTCTTTTATCATTTTTAACTTTTGAAAATTATTTCCAAGTCCGTAGGAGTTGTGTAGCTTAAAAGTCGCGTTTTATTTCGTACGTTAACGTTTTAGCGTACGGTTTCGATTTTACGTTACGTTTCTAGTTGCGTTACTTGAATTACGTGTTTAAGTGATTATTTGTGCTTCATTTACTATTTCATTAGTATAATCTCATTCAAATAACTTTTTACCACTTTCACGACACGTTTCACAAATCGGGAATTCAAAATTCCGTTCATCCTTCACACGGACTACGACCTCGGGTTATCCGTATTTTTTTGAGGATCTCTTGAGTAATACTTATACTATATATAACTTGATTTTCAACGAATCAATTTTGGCGCCGCTGCCGGGGAAGGTTGAAGTGAATTTTTCGTTTTCGTTTTTCGTAATTGTGTTTTGAAAACCTTCCTTGTATATATTTTCTATAAAAACTATAAAAATTGAAAAATCAAAAACACTTTTCCTAAAGTGTTTTCAAAAATACCAAAAAAATAAAAATAAAGTTACAGCCTCGTCTCGACCGAAAGGAAGAGCGTTGTAAACCAAATAAGTCTCTCAATATAACAACGCGTGAAATTAGTTGCTAATCGAATTACTTTGGATTCTACGACCGAATAAGCGGAAAATATGGAAGCTTTGACATTAAATTGCAAGCTGAAGAGAGATCTATTCTTCTCTCCCGTTCCATCGCGAGTAGATTTAAAGGAAACGGTTTACAATTAACGTAACGTTAGAAAAAGAAAAAAACAAAAGTATAAGTTTTTAAATTTTGCTTTATAAAAACAAAAAAAATACAAAAAGATTTTCCTTTTCAAATTTGTTTTCCTTTTATTTTTCAAAATTTGATTTTTGTGGTGTATGAACACACGTTCAATGTCTAAACGACTTGTTTCACCGCTTTCAAATAAGGAAAGTTTGTTTCGTCACACACACCGAGTTCTTTTTCCTAATACGGAGGAAATGAACCCGAACGAACAACACTTGGGACCCCCGCCGATCGGTGGTGCTCAAAATAATGTGATCCCGCCGATGGGACCACAACCGGCTTTCGATCCACGATCGATGGAGAAACAACTCCAATCACCATTCAATGGTGTGAGGAGAGCCATCGTGATACCCAAAATCAATGCTAATTTTGAAATTAATCACGGATTGCTCAATCTTATCTCGAGTATATCTTTTCACGGGTTCGAACACGAAGACCCATATGCTCACATAAGAAATTTCGCCGACATCGCTCAGACCATTCGCATGAATCAAGTTCCTCACGATGTGGTGAAATTGAAGTTATTTCCTTTCTCCCTTAAAGGGGCAGCCCGGACTTGGCTGGAAAAGGAACCGCCGAATTCCATTCACACTTGGAACAATCTTGCGTCCAAGTTTGTGAATTACTTCTATCCTCCTTCTAAAACATCTAACCTTCGTTCCCAAATCTTTCGATTCCAACAAGCTTTTGATGAGTCGTTCAACGAAGCTTGGGATTGATTCAAAGATTTGATGGAAAAATGTCCGAACCATGGGTTCACATCCCTTCAGCAGATTGATACTTTCTACAATGGGTTATGTCATGTTGACCAAGACTCACTCAACTCTGCTTATTGGCTCGAAACACGAACGATACTTTCATGATAATCGAGAATAAGGCTCGTGTGAGAATGTCGAGAAATAAGCCTCAAGTTTCTAACACTAATAATAAAACGAATGATGAAGTGATGAGTATGTTAGTGGCTCTTAATAAAAAGTTCGATGCTATGTCTTTTGAAAAACCAAATCATCAAGTGAATGTCGTCAATCAAGATTGTATAACTTGTGGTGGTCCACATCCGTATAACGAATGTCCATTAACCGGTTCCTATGCTCATGCTGCAAATATGGGTGGCAACGGTTACCCACCTCTTCAAGGAGATCGAAGTCTTCTCAGCTACAGTTCAAACCATTTTGTTGGACCACCCGGTTTTACTCAACCAAATCAAGTCAATCCGGTTAATCAAGTCAATCAAGTTAATCAAAATATGCAAAACCGAAATCATCAATTTAATCACAATGCTAATCAACATCGGATGAACAATGGTTTTCAGAATCAAAATCATGGTTTTCAAAATCAAAATCGGGGAAATTATAATCAAGGCCCGAATCAAGGGAATTTTCATGGAAATTTTCAAAATGCTAATCATGGGAATTATAATCATGGAAATCAAAATTTTCAGAATCAAGGTTTCAATAACAACAATCGTGGTCAAAATTTTCAAAATCCAATTGTGAATCTGTCGTCTTCAGATGAACTACTTAGGCAGTTTATGAAAAGTCAAGAGGAAATGAATAAAATGTTAATTAATCAAATGTCCGAATTGAAGAAGTTTTTAAATGATCGACCCTCGGGCTCGGGTACTCTTCCAAGCAACACGATCGCTAACCCAAGGGGCGATGCTAAGGCGATCACGACTAGGAGTGGTGTTATAATCGATGGACCAACGGCTCCAACTACCCCTTCTTCTTCGTCTCCAAAGGTAGCCGTCCGTGAAACCGAGGCGACAACGGATACCGAAATTCCTAATAATAATGGAAGGACCGAGAACATCCAACCTCCGGTGGTCCCGACGTCTAAAGGAAAAGACAAAATTGTTAATGAAACTGAGAAAGAAATTCCCGTCAAAACAAATTTGCCTTATCCGTCATGCTTAAACGAACAAAAGCACCGTGAGAAAGATAAAATTCAGATGGAAAAGTTTTACCAAGTTTTTCAAGAACTACATTTTGACATAACTCTCGCGGATGCTATACTTTTGATGCCAAAATTTGCTTCAATGCTAAAAGGTCTTTTGAATAACAAAGAAAAATTGTTTGAAAAATCTTGAACCCAGATGAATGAGAATTGCTCGGCGGTTATCCTCAAAAAGCTTCCCGAAAAGCTTGAAGACCCCGATCGATTTCTCATTCCATGTAATTTTCCTGGGATGGTTCAATGCTTCACCTTGGCCGATCTCGGTGCTAGCATTAACCTAATGCCGTTATCCATTTGGAAGAAGTTGTCTTTACCCAATTTGACTCCGACTTGTATGACCCTCGAGCTTGCCGACCGATCTATGTCTCAACCTATTGGTATAGCTGAGGATGTTTTCGTCAATGTGGGAAAATTTAATTTCCCTGCCGATTTTGTCATTGTTGATTTCGATGCTGATCCACGGGTTCCTCTCATTCTCGGAAGAGGATTCCTACGGACTGGCCGTGCTTTAATTGATGTTTTCGATGAAGAAATTACCCAACGCGTTGGTACCGAAGCCGTAACTTTTAATTTGGATCAAACCGCGAGGTACTTCTCCGAGTATGACAAATATTCCGTTAACCGAATCGATATTATTGACGAAGTTACGGAGGAGTACGCTCAAGAGTTACTTGGTTTTGCCGAACATGCTTCGAGTGGCAATCCCACTCATTCTTCTGAACCGATAATTTCTGATCCTTCCCCTTCCCTTACTCCATTTGAGGGAAGTGATTTCATTTTGGAAGAGATCGAGGCCTTTCTTGCTAATGATTCGATTTCACCGGAAATTGATCATTCCGATTGTGACCCGGAGACAGATGTTCTTTTGATTGAGAAATCATTAAATGAAGATCCCAACCCATCCCTCCCTCTGATGGACCTTAAAATGGCCGACGTTAAAGAAGTTAAGCCGTCTACTGAGCATCCTCCGGAGCCCAAGCTCAAGGATTTACCTCCTCATCTCGAATACGCATTTTTAGAAGGAACCGACAAATTTCCCGTCATTATTTCTAAAGAACTTAAAGATGAGGAGAAGAACCGTCTCTTAGATGTGCTCAAGAAGCATAAACGTGCCATCGCTTGGCAAATTTCTGATATTAAGGGTATCGACCCTCATTTTTGCACGCATAAGATCTTACTTGAAGACAGTTACAAGCCGTCTGTTCAGCAACAACGACGGGTTAACCCGAAAATTCATGAGGTTATCAAAAAGGAAGTTATCAAACTTCTCGATGCCGGAATGATTTATCCTATCTCGGATAGCTCTTAGGTTAGCCCGGTCCACTGCGTACCGAAGAAAGGTGGAATGACCGTCGTAACTAATGAAGATAATGAATTGATTACGACACGTCTTGTTACCGGATGGAGAGTTTGTATTGATTATCGAAAATTGAATGATGCGACTCGTAAGGACCATTTCCCACTTCCATTTATGGATCAAATGCTAGAACGGCTAGCGGGAAATGAGTTCTATTGTTTTCTTGATGGATTCTCCAGTTATTTTCAAATACCAATTGACCCTCCGGACCAGGAAAAGACTACCTTTACTTGCCCTTATGGAACGTTTGCTTATCGACGTATGCCTTTCGGCTTATGCAATGCTCCAGGCACGATCCAAAGGTGTATGATGTCTATATTCTCGGACATGATCGAGAAAACCATGGAAGATTTCATGGATGATTTCTCGGTTTATGGAGATTCTTTCACTTCGTGCCTCTCCCATTTAGAAAGTATGCTGAAACGGTGTGAAGACACCAACTTGGTTCTAAATTGGGAGAAGTGCCATTTCATGGTCAAAGAGGGCATTGTCCTCGGCCATAAGATATCGAAATCCGGGATTGAGGTCAATAGAGCTAAAGTCGACGTGATTGCAAAATTACCTCATCCCACCACCGTTAAAGGAATTAGAAGTTTTCTCGGTCATGCCGGCTTTTACCGACGTTTCATTCAAGACTTTTCTAAGATAGCCCGGCCCCTGACCCACTTGCTTGAAAAAGATGCTCCGTCTATCTTCTCAAATGAATGCATCGAAGCATTTAATATTCTTAAAAAGAAGTTAACGGAGTCTCCTATCTTAATTGCCCCCGATTGGGACTTGCCTTTTGAGCTAATGTGCGATGCTAGCGATTATGCCATTGGTGCAGTCCTGGGGCAACGCAAGTCTAAATATTTTCAGTCGATACACTATGCTAGTAAAACAATGACCGACGCTCAATACCATTATACGACTACTGAGAAAGAAATGTTAGCCGTCATTTACGCTTTTGAAATTTTTTGATCTTTTGAAGAAATGCATAGTGTATACGGATCATTCGGCTCTTAAGTACCTTATGGCAAAGCAAGATGCTAAGTCGCGCTTGATGCGGTGGGTTCTCCTCCTTCAAGAATTCAAAGTTGAAATTCGAGACAAAAAGGGATCTGAGAACCTTGCTGCTGATCACTTATCACGTTTAGAGAATCCCCATCAAAGTGTTTTCGAGAAAAAGGAAATTAACGAAGCATTTCCTCTCGAGACACTGGGAAGTTTATCACATTGTGATTCTAGTACCCCATGGTTCGCCGACTTTGCGAATTACCATGCGGGGAATTTTATCCGAAAAGGGATGTCGTTCCAGCAAAAGAAGAAATTCTTCAAAGATGTTAAACATTATTTCTGGGACGACCCCTACTTGTTTAAGATATGTGTGGATCAAGTGATCCGGCGGTGCGTTCACGGCAAAGAAGCCGCTGAAATTCTTATGGCATGCCACAATGGACCCACGGGGGGACATCATGGTGCCAACTTCACCTCTAAGAAAGTATTTGATTCCGGCTTCTATTGGCCGACGATTTACCGGGATGCTCATAAGTTGGTTAAATCATGTGATTCTTGCCAGCGTCAAGGAAAAATTTCTCAGAAGGACAAGATGCCTCAAAATGGCATCCAAGTCTGTGAAATTTTTGACGTCTGGGGTATCGATTTCATGGGTCCATTCCCGTCTTCTCGTGGTAACAAATATATACTCGTGGCCGTCGATTATTTGTCTAAATGGGTTGAAGCGAAGGCGATACCCACCAATGACGCCCGAGTTGTAGTAAAATTTCTCAAAAGTCTCTTCGCCCGATTTGGTGCACCTCGTGCTATTATAAGTGATCGTGGGACCCATTTCTGTAACGACCAATTCGCTAAAGTTATGCTCAACTATGGTGTCACACATCGTCTTTCTACAGCATATCATCCACAGATAAGTGGTCAAGTTTAGGTCTCCAATCGTGGTTTGAAACGAATTTTAGAAAGGACCGTAGGTGAACATCGTGCTTCATGGGCCGATAAATTAGATGATGCACTTTGGGCCTTCCGTACAGCTTACAAAACACCCATTGGGTGCACTCCTTACAAGCTGGTTTATGGGAAGGTCTGCCATTTGCCCTTTGTACTTGAGCACAAGGCCTACTGGGCCTTGAAACATGCTAATTTTGACCTACAAACCGCGGGTGATCACCGTAAAGTTCAATTGAATGAATTAGTCGAGCTTCGTGATCAAGCCTATGAGAATTCTTTGATCTACAAAGAGAAGACAAAGAGGATTCACGATGCTAAAATTAAAGATCGCGTCTTCAATGTTGGTGACCGAGTCCTTCTTTTCAATTCTCGATTGAAGATTTTCTCGGGCAAGTTAAAAACCCGTTGGTCTGGACCATTCACCATTACCCAAGTATTTCCTTATGGAACCGTTGAGCTTGCTCAACCTAATGGTCCCAATTTTAAGGTGAATGGTCATCGTCTTAAACATTACTTCGGAGGGGACATACCACCCATGGTTGTCCCGGATCTCCAAACCTTCCCTAAGGATAACTGAATTCGGGGATCGAGTCAAGCTCATGTGACTCGGTAATAAAAAACAAGCGCTTCGTGGGAGGCACCCCATGCTTATCCATTTTCACTTTCTTTATTTTCTATTTTATTAAGTAACGTGACGTGAGGGGGGCGACCCTTTCCAAACTCATGTTTTCGTGGTTGTTTATGAATGTTCAGGAATTTCCCCGAAGTTTGAGGACTCTCGTGCTCGTGGTTTTTCGTTCTCTCAACTCGAGTCTCATTCTTCGCTGTTTTTTCGGAAATTCACCATATCCAAAATCTTATCGATTAACGTTTATCTCTTGGCATACTTAATAAACGGCCTTAGATTTTACGTAGGATTACCTTTACCCTTAAAACATTGAAGACAATGTTTCACTTTAGTCTGGGGGGGGGGGGGGTTTGAATCTTTGATTCGATTTGACATGTACCATCGTCTGAGCTGTTAATTTACGCAACTCCGTTTTCCACCAAAATTTTAAATTTTTGTCACCGCTTTATAATAAAAAAAAAAATGAAAAAAAATATATGATATGAATAATAAGTTTTGACACCTTGTTTTGACTTTCCTACCAGCGAGAGTTGAAATAAATGTTTTGACTTGACCGGGCGTGTTGAGCCCTAGCTCGTCTCCCTTAACCAAAATAATCAAAAAATTGTGGCTAAGCATCCGCGGATCTCATTTCTTGGGATTTTAAATTTGCGGAGATCGAGGAATGATAGAGTTTATTTAGAAGTTTCGTGCTAAATGTGGAGTAGTTGGATCTCTTTAGAGCCCACGAAAGGTACTTGTGGCATCCTTGTTCCCACAAGCTTGCACACCAATAATAATAGATCTTTAGGATTAATTAAGGGTATACGATTTGGGCAATACTTAGTTTTTTCTCGTTCCCAACAAAATCTCTGCATATGGGGGTTTGGTACACATAGGGGTACTGCCAGTGTTACGGTGAAATAGACTATTGCATCTTGCCGGTTCGCAGCCGATGTTGTGATCTTAGTAAAGGCCGTAGGACTCGGGGTTTGGCATATGATTATGAATATCAATAATAATAGTCCAAAGCCAAATAAAAAGGCAGAGGAATCCAAAGCTATAAAAAGCAGCGGATATAAATCCAAGGTCATAATAAAGCTCTTACATCTTGGCGGCTCAAAAACCGTTATTGTAAAAGAAATAAAGGACTAAGGACCAAGTATTATTAAAGTGCTTATAATTATGCAAAAATACCAAGCTTCGACTCCGGGGGTTTCCCTAATAAAAAGCTTCCATTTTGGGTATCAAACATGGTATGTCTCGGTCGTAAATAAAAAGGGGGACCTCCACAAATCGTGTTAAACCAGAGACCTTCATGTGGACCCGATTTCTGTATGCAGGGGTTTTCGAGGGAAAGTTTGGAAACTACTTAGCATTCAAATTTTGTGCTCTTATCGGGCTAACAAATATCAAAACGAGAAAATATGAATCAATTCATTTCTCACAAATTAAAATCTTGAGATACCAAACTTAGGACCTGGGGACAAGAGGTAATACACAAGTAACTTTTGTGGGTAGTGTTAGCACCTAACTTGTGGATAAACAATGATCTCGATTTTACGCTTAGTTTGGGAGCTTGTGAAAAATCAAAGATGACAATTTTTATCCGTATGGTCTCTTCTCTGTGAGAAGTGTTTCTACTCGTTGACCCTGAAAGTTATCAACAGATAAGAATTGATAATGAAAGTTAAAGCAAACCGTTACATATATAAATGAAAAAAAGTACAAAAAGAGTAGTTGTAGTGTTATTCATGAAAATCGGAAAACGAAGCGTTTTTGAGAATAAATGATTTTGATATCTCTTTTGAACATCATTGCTACTTTACAACATCAGTAAAGAGAGGTTTTGAAATTATTTATCTCTTAAGCGTGAGGTGATGACATTGCGTGAGGACACAGCAATACCTTAGTCTGGGGGATTTTGATGTGTGCTTTTTCACACATCCCTTTTAGGCTTAAATCAGACCAAATACACCAAATACTAACCAAATTTGCCAAGAGAATGTGTGTTTTTGTATTTGTGTATGTGCAGGTATGGATATGTGAAAAATGAACAAAAACAAAGCCAAAACCGACAAAAACGAGCACGAGAATGGAAAAAGGTCAAAAGCCGGAGCCAGGGAAGCAAAAATGATCAAGGAAAGCTCAGAATGTCATAAGAAACCCTCAGGAATTCCAAAAGTTGCATAAAAAGTCCCTAGACAAAGTTTTGAAGAATTGGCAATTTTAGTCCCTACACTTTCAGAGAATTACAAAAATTGTCCTGCAAAGAATATTTCAAGAAAAGTCAAACATGGTCCTTCAAGAATCAGAGAAAGACAAAATATACCCTTGGAAGGAAGTTTGTAATAATTACAGAATTGGACCTTGAAGTTGTAAGCTTTACACATTTGGTCCTTATCAAAATTATTAAAACCTTACAAAATATACCGGATCTAATAACTAAGCCTAGTCCAAATCTACAAAACCCAACCTTCCCTACACCTAAGCCCAAACTTAAAATCCAAGCCCAGCCCACCTTTTATTTATCCCGATCCACCACACCATTTTACCCAGGTCAACCCTTGACCAAACCCGGTCAACACACCCTTTAATAAAACCCCCAAATTTTACCCGCCCCTTTCACATTCATAAAAAAAACCCAGAAAAAATACTGTTACTAGAACCCTAACTCACCCTTTACAAAAAATTATCTCACCTTATAATAATTACCCAATCAGAGAGCACACGGAGGATCACCAATTGAGGGCACATGATCCAATGGACTTAAATCAAGCGTATGATTGAAGCAGGGATATACAGACGAGATTGAAAGCAAAGAAGCACACTCCTGGAAGGCTCCTCAAACCCGAGATACTCATGCCTCAGCTATAAATACCACCCCCACCTTCATTAGTTTGTAGTAGGTTTTTATGTAGTGTTACTCTGTCAATTTCCTTTCTCATTTTGTACTCAGCTTTTATAATCAATGAAATTCTAGTTTTATTTTGTTTACAAATCTATTTTTAGCTTTTACTTTTCATTTCTGTTTTAGTATTCAATCAAGTTTAATTTACTATTGTTAGTTTAATAGTTTTAACATTCAGCTTTATTTAGTTTACTTTTCTTATTGTTGGTTGTTAATCACAAAAATTAAAAAAAAAAATCAAAAAACTCGTACAAAAACTCAAAAAAAATATGTTTTCATTTGTTACCTAAATTCATTTTCAGCAAGTATTTAGTTGTTTGTATAAGCCTATTCAGGCTCTTACAGCTTGTAGTGAGCTTATTTGCTAAAATTTTCTCAAAATCTAAAAAAGTCAACAAAAGTCAACTGTGGCACTTATTGTAATAAGCTCAGCTTATTGGGGTTTCAAGGCAACCAAAAGAAGTCCATTGGTCTGTCTTAAAGGCAGGCTAGCATAGTGAAACCCCCTCTGTTTGGCTGAGGGGGTATTGGTTTTGTAAGTTTCCCATTTTTAAATTCCTTATTGCATTCAGTAGTGTAGAAGTAGCTTAGATCTATTATTGTTCTTGTTTCTGCTTATTATTGGTTATTGTTTAGTACTTATATCTCATTTCATCATTTCATAGCATTTTGAGTTCATTTGGTGTGTCACTGTTCCATTTATCTGTCATAATTTTGGATCTGTGTGATTGAGTTTCTGAATTTATTTGCTATTGAGATCTGTTGAATCTGAGTATATTTGGTGATATTGGATCTAGTTAGTCTCTAAGTTTGAGTTTTGAATTAGATTTGAAGTGAGTTTAGTGGTGACAGTAGTCATATAAGGGTGTTTGGATCTTAGTGGTTTGCTGGTAAAATCATTGTTTTAGTAGTTGCATTTGGTTTAGATAAGTCACTTTGGTCACAATTAGGCTTAGTATAGTTTGAGTTAGTAGGATATTTCATCATAAAGTCAAATTAGTCTTCATATAATCATAACAGTTAGTGTTTTTAGGACTAGTAGTTGCATAATCACTATATTAGTTGCATAAGTATTAGTTGTAGCTTATTTCATTCATAATATAGCATATAACATCAATTTAAATCATTAGACAACAATTAAAATTCAGTTTAGTCAAAGCTTCTTTTAAAACAGAAAGTCGAATTGTTGTGACTCAGTTTTTGGTCAAACCTTTGAGAGGATTTCTAGGATTTAATATTAACTGAAAATAAGTTTTGCAAGTTGATTTGTAAAGATTGACAGTTAGTGAAACAGATTCAAAAAGAAAATTGAGGTTTGGATTATATCTGCTGATTGATAAATAGCTTGTAAGTTGCTTGTTTAAGCTGCTATATCCCTTGCTCCATCAGTTTCTAGCATACTTCTAGGGTGATTTTAGTTAGGTTAATTGAGTTTAGAATCTGTTTTGTTAGTAGATATAGCATCTCAGTTGGTTAGTTAATTATTTGCCCCCACAAGTTCACATTCGCTAGCTTATTTCAACTGCTTAAATTACTTAATAAGTTGAGTGGTTTGGACTCATTTCTGTTTTCACTAGTAGGGCTGCAATCATCATTTGGTGGTTACTATCTGAGTATAATTGATCATCTGAGTTATTTTAAGTTTGTAGTTGCTATTTCCATTGGATTCTGACCTTTTGCTTATTCTGAGTTGCAATTGCTTATTTGATTATTGTTTTTTGAACCTGATTTGATCATTGTCTGTGTTACTGAGTATCATTTGGTCTGAGATCTGTTCCACTAAGCTCATTTTAGTCTCAAAATCAATTGGTCAAAGGTTGGGGTCAGATTTGGTCAAAGTGCTTATAAATAAGCACTTCACAATAAGCAGTTTTCAGCTCATCAGCACTTTTCTAGCTTATTTTATTTTCAAAATTTTTTCCCAAGCTTATTTTCATATTTTAGATTTTCTGTAATTTTTTCAAATTTTTCTGAGTTCATTTACTATTTTTCTTATTTTATTTTCATTTTTAAATACATTTTAATTACCAAAAAGTTCAAAAAAAATCAGAAAAAGCCAAGAAAAATCTAAAAATATTTTTAAAATTTATTTTCATTTATTTTAGAATTTTAGAAATTTATTTTGCATTTTTCCCATTTATTTTGAATTTATTTTGAATTTTTAATTAAATTTAATAGTTTTTTAATTTCCAAAAATTACACAAAAATCCAAAAAAATTAGTTTTTAGTTTTAAAATTACTTTTTAGTTATTTTATAATTTTCAAAATTTATTTTTCATTTTTCTCACCTTATTTTCATTTTCTTTTAATTTTTAATTAAATAAATTAGTTTTTAATTAATAAAAATAAATAAAAAGTAAAAAAAAATATTTTTATTTTTCTTAAAATTTTCTTTTTTCATTTTTAACTTTTGAAAATTATTTCCAAGTCCGTAAGAGTCGTGTAGCTTAAAAGTCGCGTTTTATTTCGTACGTTAACGTTTTAGCATACGGATTTGATTTTACGTTACGTTTCTAGTTGCGTTACTTGAATTACGTGTTTAAGTTATTATTTGTGCTTCATTTACTATTTTATTAGTATAATCTCATTCAAATCACTTTTTACCACTTTCAAGACACGTTTCACAAATCGGGAATTCGAAATTCTATTCATCCTTCACACGGACTACGACCTCGGGTTATCCGTATTTCTTTGCGGATATCTTGAGTAATACTTATACTATATATATATAACTTGTTTTCAACGAATCAATCTATCACTTGGATTAGTGCATAATTCATCATAACGGACAGTCCATCAGTGGCGGCCCAAAGCATAACCAAGCCCAATCCTAAGCTACCACACTTTTTGCACTAACAATTATTATTATTATTATTATTATTATTATTATTATTATTATTATTATTATTATTTAGTAACCATCACTTTATTAGAACTATAAAAATTTACATAAAGTTGGATGGGAGTCTAGACACAATTTGTGCTCCCATTACTTTCTGAATACAAAAGCTAAGTCTATGAAAGATAAAAACACCACTTTTAGCATTATTTGAGTAGCAAATGGCAATGGACTTAATACGTGAAAGTGTGTCCAAAGCCTCCGTATCGAGTTTCCCAAACGTAGAAAAGGCAAATGGTATAAACTTCTATCCGTTGTCCTCACATTTGGATGCATACTTTCTCTTTTTCTTCACCACAACATTGTGTAAGGCTACCCCAGGACCCATGAATTCGTCCCAATACCAGCAAATGGAGAGATACCCGTCACATCCAAGCATACATCTTTACCTTGAAGCCAATTAAATAAAAACAAGCCTACAGGTCGTAGCTCCTTCCCATCCTCTGAAAGGAACCCCATAGGAGCCTCCTTAAGCACCATGATCCCAACCTTAGAACATATATCAACAAGGATATCACGCACCAGATTATTCCTGAACTTCACACCCACTTCACTAGAGCAGTGGACTGCAAGATCTCCCCATTTGTCCATACGATGCACATTACAGCTCGGGCAAAGGCTACCTTCGGAGAACATAGGTACAGAAAGCCTATAACATAACATAGATCGGAATTGGTGATGGTTCATCCTCTGTCCCAATCCGTCAATAGGGATAGTGAAAAGAAAATCCTGTGCATGTTGGGCTCGTATACAACTGAGAATAGTCACCTGTCTTGAACTCAACGAGTACTTAGAAACAAGGTCTTTCTCAATGACACCAAAGTAACACTTTGCCAATGTTTTCATCATTTGGGAGGCAGAAGCGCCATTGGTGACAGAGAGAGCATCCATGTTGCAAGTAATGTTGTTATTATTATTATTATTATTATTATTATTATCATTATGATTATTATCATTATTTGAAACTCATAGGATTTACAAGAAGTTAGTTAAAAGCCGAGATACTAATTGGGCTCCTACTTCTCAAAAAGTTATTATTATTATTATTATTATTATTATTATTATTTTGCAAATTAGGTATTTTTGTTAAATATTTAATAATCATCTTTTAAGTTTTACATTTCAAGTTCGCCACTGCCATCAATCACCATCGCCACCACCACCGCCGCAAACCACCAACCCCTTTAACACCACTACCAACCCCTCCCCCACCGCCCACCAACCACCAACGACGGTGGTGGTTGGTATAGTTTTGATGGCGACAATGGGTTAGGTTGGTAATGACGACAGTGTTGGTTGGGAGGTGACAAAGGTGGTGACAATAATGATGGGTGGCGTTTAGGTAAAAGAATGATGCTTGGGTTCGTGGTGGTGGCGGTGGATGGTGGTATTGGTGGGTGGGTGGTGGAAGCGGTGCTTGTTAGTGGTGGTGGTGGATAGGATTGGTCGGGGTGATGGTGATTAGAGATGGTGTTTTCGGTGGTGGACTTGAGTAAAAACTTAACGGATAATCATTATATATTTAACGAAAATTCCCACATTGGCAACAAAAAAATGGCTACTTTTTTATGCCCATTAAAAAGTGGGATAACTTGATCGAAAAGGACCCATGACTTGACTACCTTTTTGTGCCATTTGCTTTAAGAAAATTGTTATCCTTTGATCATCGGTTATTCGTCGATGGTTTGGAGTAATACATGTTTATTTTCTTTCACTTTGTATATTCCATTTAACTAATTTTTCTTTTCTTGTTATTTGATTTACAACCCCTAGAATAATAAAACCCTGGTTGGCATAATATACGCAAAGTATGTTGATGTAGCGATCAATCAATTAAATTGGTCTTTGTACCAAAAATTTGTTTTTATAGTCAGAGATCATTGTTATAGTTGGCAATAGTTGATTAACAAATTGTCGCTCTTACATAAAAGGAAAACAAGTGATGACGTAAAAACTTCGTAAAAAACGAATCAAAGTTGTCAAGCAGTTAACTACTATGTCTCTGTTAAAAAACAAGCAACAAAAAAAGGATGACTCGAAGAAGAAGCGGCCATCAACATTTGTTCAAGCTTGTCCGTTCAGAAGCTTCTCATCAAACTACGAATGAGTACTTAATGACTAGGTTGATGGCCTGAATCTAATAGTAGGCTTGAGGTCCATTAAGTTTTGGGTTACAATTGTTTGTTTAACACTTTAACTAGATATGTTTTTGTTATACATAAACATGTAATTTCACTTATACGATCTAAATTGACGTGTTGGAATTTTGTTATTATCAAAGCTCCATGAAGCAATATCAACTTTAGTCGGACAAATTCATTCCATCTTGTTTGGTGAAAAGGTAGAGTTAAAAAAATTTCAATAGCCTCGTTGAGCAATTAAAAGTTTCAATTGGTACTGTGGTCTTTTTTCTCATAGAAGATGACTGGATATAAGCCTAACATCATCCGAGATTCCGAGTTCACCGCTCTTCAAGTTGCCTTATATTGTTTTGCTGAAATTCATTGTAAACAATTTATTATGATACTTATTCAAACTCAGATATTTCCGGACAATGAAATACATACATAATTTTTATGACACTTAAGTCACAAATAACACATACATAAAATTTCATATAACAATAGTTATGTATCATCATGGTTAAGTGGCAAATAAAGGACTTTTAAAAGATTAGTGTTAAATTTGCTCTTTTATTACATTTTGAGTTGAGTGACGGTATTGCTATTTTAACCAAGGTTATAAATAGCGTGAAACATGACGTTGCGGCATAGCCAAGTCTCACATCTTAAAAGATATGATGAAGCCAAACCGTTTTCTAGGGCGTGATAAAGCGAAAATATAAAAATATTTATAAATTTATATATTATATCATATTTCATATATATTGAGTTTATAAAAAAGTGTTATACACAAGAAATTAAGTTAAAAAAACTATCGTTGAATGTAACCTTTTTCATTTCTTTAAAAAAATAAAAATAAATAAATAAATCTATTTTATCGGAGTTAAATTTTTAAAAAATCATCATGCCTTGCGCCTTTTCACGCCTCATCACACGCTAATTCTTGAACTAACACCTTAATGCATTGCGTAGCATGAAGGTTGCGGCTCGCGTCGTTGTAGCACTTCAACGCCGCCATGACGCGCCTTGAACCTTGCTCCCATACTATTAGTACCGTTCTCTTATTAAACATTTATTGACTTGATATTCAACTAAATTATGCCTTTAACAATATGGGCTCAAATTGTTATTTAACAATTTCAAATAATTGTTCATGTAATATTTAAAAGCCACCAAAGCGGGAGCCATAATCAGATCATGACCTGGCATTTCAACATATACTACAAAGTAACATAAACTAATCTAGAAAGCATTAATTTTCAAACCACCTTGCTTTGAATATGGGCTAAGAAAGACGGTAGTTTTTCTATACCCCACACCCCAATATTCAACAACCACACTATGCTTTTCTTCTACGCATGTCTTGTGATCTACTCCACCATTGACCACGTTAATGCCGATGTAAATGTCGGCAAGACCATATTCTTATTGGCCGGCCAGAGCAACATGGCTGGCCGAGGCGGGGTTGTGAATGACAAATGGGACGGGTACATCCCACCTCAATCTTTTCCCAACCCCGCCATTCTTCGCCTTAGTGCTGATCTCAATTGGCAACCAGCGACTGAGCCACTTCACCGTGACATTGACTATTATAGAGCATGTGGTATTGGTCCTGGCATGGCATTTGCTAATTCATTGCTACGAAAAGATTCAAGCATCGGGGTGGTGGGGTTGGTTCCTTGTGCAGTCGGTGGAACCAATATATCTGAGTGGGCCCGTGGCAGTCAGCTGTATAACCAGCTGATTCAGCGGGCCCATGCTGCGGTAGAAGGCGGGGGGACTATCAAAGGCTTGTTGTGGTATCAAGGTGAAAGTGACACGATAACTAGAGAAGACGCCGAGTTGTACAAGCGGAGATCAGAGAGATTCTTTGACCATGTTCGTTCTGACCTTAGTTTGCCTATGCTACCGATAATTCAGGTATCGGCAATTATTACAAGTAGTAGTAGGATGAGTAGTAAAATGAACAGAAAGATATAACATTTCTCATAATTCATTGAAATGCTTTTACTTAGAAACGAGTTTAAGATGTATTTTTTGATAGTGAATCTAATTAGTTTAGAGAATATTATGACATATAGGTGGCATTGGCATCTGGGGCAGGGCCTTTCATAGGCAGAGTAAGAGAGGCACAGTTAGGAATGTGGCAAATGAATTTATGGACTGTGGATGCCAAGGGGCTGGGGCTTGAACCAGATAGGTTGCACCTAACCACACCATCTCAAGTAAAACTTGGGGAGATGTTAGCCCAAGCCTTCCCTCACGCTCAACATTTACCTGTCACGAGTAAAGCTTCAAGAACCACTAAAGATTTTGTTACACAATTTTCGATTATATATTCTTTGATTATAGTTTTCTCGATTCTTTCTTACACTTGTTGACGGATTCATGGAAATGGTATAAATTATTTTTCATCTTGTTATGGTGGCATTCTTTCCTAAATGTATTTGAGTGGATTGAATATATATGATATATCTATGCACAAAAATAGTTATTGTGAATTGGATCTATTGTGAGAAAAATAAGGTTTCTGTTTCATGTAATTAATTACTCTATACATCTCGTCATCCTATGTTATGAATTGAACACTATTCAAGCATTGATATTATGCTAATGACAACTGATTTTTTGTCATAAACCTAATCACACACCAAATTGACTTGGGATATATAGTTGTACTTAACTTTGTTCCACAGGTTTTCATATATATTTTATTTTTCAGTCTAAATAATATGAAACTCTATGAGCAATTTAAAGGTTTTATTTTTAAGACTTTGTATGGGCTTTTCTTGAAAGTATGTACAATATGGTAGTCCATTAACAAAAGTATATATACGTATGTATCAACGTACGAGTATTAAATATTTCAATTGTTAATTCAGTTTTCAAAGATTCGAACATTTTGGAAAACGTGCAAGCAGTCAGCAAACTACCCCACATCATTCAGATAACAACAAGGGTACTGTTAACGGGACGGGGTGGCCCACCTGCCCCCTTTGACTTTTCCCATTTTTCCCCCTTTATTTTCAGTACAGCACAGTTTTTTGTCAGTTTTTGTTTCGTATTTTTAACAGTTTTAAGCGTTTAACATATTAAACTTTATATTTTCTTTTCCGCACTTTCAGGTTTATAGCTTTTTGATATAAACAAAATTATAAAAAAAAAACAAAAAAAACACCCCCGTTTTATAACAAAAGTACCCCCGTCTTTATAACCGCCCCCAATTACCTTAAACTAGATCGCATCCATTTATCAAAATAAATCACAATGTTAGCATTCGTATGCCTGATTTTGCATCTAGTCAATGCAGCCTATGCTGGAAAAAACATCATCATTCTCGCCGGACAAAGCAACATGTCCGGAAGAGGTGGTGTCCTAAACAACACCTGGGACGGTGTTGTTCCTCTTCAATCCCAACCGAACCACTTAATCCTCAGACTAACAGCCAATCTCACTTGGGTCGAGGCTCGTGACCCTCTCCATAAAGACATTGATGTCCACGCAACATGTGGGCTAGGTCCTGGGATGTCCTTCGCTAACAGCGTGTTGCAAAGAGCACCCCGCATGGGACCGTTAGGTTTGGTCCCATGCGCAGTTGGAGGGCCAATGGGGACCAAGATTAGCGAGTGGGGGAAGGGAGGATTCTTGTATAAGCAGCTTTTGAGGCGAGCTAGAGTGGCTCGGAGAGGTGGTGGTGTGATTCGCGGGATTTTGTGGTTTCAAGGCGAGAGTGATACGGTGAGTATAGTGGATGCGACTATGTACAAGAGAAGGCTAGCTAATTTGTTCAATAATTTGCGTGCTGATCTCAGATCTCCGTTGCTGCCTATAATTCAGGTAACCTGACTTTTGAATTGGTTTATATATTTTGTATTTAGTAAACAATTTTTAATGTTATTTATATATTTTAAGACTGATGTAGTTATTGTAAAGTCATATATGATGGGCCGTTTGGTTTGAAGATGGGTTTGGATTAAAATTTGAATTTGGTTTAAGATTTGGATTTGCTGTATGTTTTGAAAAAATTATGAGTGAGAAAATATAATATAAAATTTTTAATATAAATTGATTTTAAATTTATTTCTATGTTATTATTGAATAAAGAAATAAAAAAAACAAAAAGGATGAGAGAGAGAGTGAGAACATGTGGTGGATAATAAAAAGTTAGAGAAATCCACTGACAAATGCTGAAAACTCATCTAAGGGGGTCGGATTTAATTATTGGGGATCATGCCCGTGCGTCAACCTAAACATGAAATACCAAACAACTTATTTTGCACATCTATCATCCTAAACCCTCTTAAACCCACTAACCAAACTGCCCCTAAAGTAGTTACTTAATACTTATAATACAAATTAGTCGAGTTAATTGAAGTGGAGGTCAGATAAAAAGATCAGAAGCAGAGTTTGAAGGTCCATTATATTTTGTCCTAGAGAAAAACATGTAACTGTTTTGGCGTGGGTTGTTGATGGTCCAGGTGGCTCTAGCTTCAGGACAAGGACCATACGTGGAAACTGTGAGGAAAGCACAATTGGGAACAAAGCTTCGGAAAGTAAAATGTGTGGATGCCAAGGGATTGCCGTTGCTAGAAGATAAGCTACACCTTAGCACCCCGGCTCAAGTGCAGCTTGGTCACATGTTAGCCGATGCTTTTCTTAAGCTCGAACCTATAGCCTCGCTCGGAAACCATGTCTCGAGCCCCTAGCTAGGCGTTAATTTAATGAAATATTGTAATATTTTACATAAAACAAAAAATAAATAAAGTTTATTAATATTGGTTTTTAACTATCTTTTTAGGCTTTCTATCCATAAAAATATCTAATTTTTGGTATATAAGTGCATGTGATACAAATCAAGCTATATCACCCGACCAATCTATCACAAGTAAATAATAAGTCTCCTAATCTAGATGAAAAATTAATAATAATAATAATAATAATAATAATAATAATAATAATAATAATAATAATAATAATAATACAAATAATCTTTTGCTCGTAATTGATTTTATTTCTGAGCCCAACCCACTCGGAATCCAGACAATTTAAACTCAATCAAATAGTACAATGTAAATTTTGATAGAGCTTTTGTTCAAATAATAAGCTAAGTCTTGTATTTTTGGTCTAAGGATGGTTGGTGAAACTGGTTGTGACTTGCAGGTATTATTATAAAGGTATATATTCATTAGAGGGATCTCAGATAAGCGTGCAATATGTGTCGTCGCACAAGGTCTCCACTTAAAAAGGGCAACATTTTTATTAGTTTTGCATTTAAGTACATATAATATTAAACATATATGATTCCTATAGTTTAAGTTTATATTTAATTTTTCTTTAGTATACAAGTGTAATGGGGTCTCTTTATCATTATTGCTTAGTGCCACTACAAGACGGCCTGATATTGATATTGCTTGTGTTTCTATAATTCTTGCAAGGACTTAAAGTGCCAAGTGGTGGAAGATAAGGTGCAAAGTGTTGAAGAATGAAACTAACCGAAGCCCTAGGAATCAAGGCTATATAATGCGTTATTCTCTCATTTGTCTCTTATCTCTTTATCTTCTGTCAGTTGATTTAGAAGATTTATGTTTCTATTTTCTTTCTTGTAACTTGTACTGTACTCAAAATATAAAATCACATTTGAAGTGATTGCTAGATGTTGTGAATAAAAACTGCGGGAGGATGGTTGTATGAAATCTTTGTGTTTTGTTGATTAAATCTGATCTTTGTATGAGTTTTCACAGCTTTGTTTATTATTTTATTTTTTAATTTTTTTTTCACTTAGATTAAGTGGCCATCGTGCCAAACACTATTTCAATTTCACTTGTAATTTTCTAATCATAGCTGGTTACCAGATGTGTCAATCACTCAATATAAATGTTAGAAGAAAAAAACAAGATTTGAGTTCTCAACATAACTCAAGTGACTAAACTTATCCGTAGATGCAAAGGGCCAAATTAATGTGCACTTATGCTCTTTCTATTTTACTAATTGGATGTCCGTGCACAACGGCGACGATAAATATAATTATATTATATATGTAGTGAATAAATTATCCTTTTAGTGAGGATGGCGATAAATATAGTTATATTATATATGTAGTGAATAAATTATCCTTTTAGATAGGATGCAGGAAGCTACGTGGTTCACTACTCGTACGAAAAAACCATTATCAAACTAACTCTCCTCGCAATACCCTACTCGCTTAGGGAATTCTTTTTACAACACTATGAATATGTGTTCGTTGTATGCTTGTTTAGTTTCCCGTAGCTTCCCCGCAATGTCATATTGACATCATAATTATCACATGTACAAAGACTCTGACACTCTCTTACCCGTCAAACAGTCTCTCCATAATTGTGACGAATCAAGTTTGTATTAATTCAATTTAAGGTTAAAGTTGTAAAAAGTTTGAATCAAAATAAAATAAACCCCATAAAAAAATAATTAAAAATAAATCATAAAAATATATCAAAATTGATATTGAATAAAGGACAAATCACATAAAAATGTATTAAACTTAGGTCCAATGTTAATTTAAGGTATCCAGCTTATTTTTTTTTTTCAATTTAAGATATCCAACTTATTTTGTTATGCAAATCAAGGTATTTTCTACCTATTATTCAAGGAGGATTGCTACATCCACATATATTTTACAAAAACAAATCACACAAGGAGGTGCCAACATGTGATTGGTGTATTTTGATACACTTTCTCCCTCTCCTGTTTCATCACACCAATCACATGTTGCCACCTCCTTTGTGTGGATTTGATTTTGTAAAATGTATGTGGATGTAGCAATCCTCTTATTCAAGTAACTGGTCATTTTTGATGAGGTAGCAAAATTGGATGATATGGAATCCTCATTGTCAATCTTATGATGATGTGAATTTTGGTTTGTATCCAAACACCCCTTATCATACATAAACAATATAACTCACCCATATATATCCAAACATCCTTTTTCTTCTAATGTTTTGAAAATCGGGTTTGAAATCGACCTGGTCGAGTCACCGGGTTAACCGGTTCAACCGCCGGGTCAATCCGGTTTTCAAGATATTTTTTTTTTCGATCGGGTCAACCCAGGTTTTTATTAAAAATTTTGAAAAAATGAAACCCGGCCGGGTTTCGAGAACCGGGTTGACCTGGGTCACTCAAAACCCGGCGGGTCTAACCGGTTAACCCGATTAAAAAAACCCGGGTTTTTTTACCCGTTTTTTTTGCCGGAACCGGTCAAACCGGTTAACCCGGCCGGATCGACCAGCGTTTTAAAACACTGAAACTACCCATCCACCATCATCAAACACCACCTGCACCACCAATCAAATATTTTAATCTGCACATTATATGCATTTATTAGGAAGCTGCTTAAGATTGCATTTTTCTTACAAAAATTTATTCGTCCATTAAATTAATCATATAATGTGAATGAAACACTATATCCTTATTGATATATCCTAATTCATTACATAACTATGAGAACAGTATTTTAAACGAGATCTCAAATGCCCTTGCAATTTTATTGTTATTAAAGTTTGTTCAAATGTCAATTCTTTTTTCTTGCTGTGAAATTCTTTTAGTTAGGATGATGAACTGATTTCTGTGGTATTGTGGTAAGGGTGCAGAATGTGGTATTCGAAAGTAGGTGATGGTTGAAAGTGATTGAAGCTGTGAGGAAAGGGTGGGTTGTGATTAAGGTTGAAGGTTGAAGAAGATAGGTTTTTGAATTTAATTGTAATTAAGTGATAAGAGGGTGTTTGAAATGTAACTTGCTGACTAGACTTTATTACCATAGAAACCACTAATTGTCTAACATTGTGAGAGAAAAAAAGAATTATACCGAAAAAAAAGTCGGAAACCTTAAATTGAAATTGAACATAAGTTTTATATCTTTTTGTAAGATTTGCCCTCGAATTAAAGAAGAATTTTTTTTTTAAAGAAAATATAGTGAAATTAAATAATAAAAAAATAAACTGTTTAAAAGATATTTAAAATTTAAAATAAATGTGATTTTTTAAATGAGAGATAACACATCACTCTAGGATGTAACATGTGGTAGTATATATATAAGGGCCCATTTGGTTTATGGGTTTTGTGAGGGGGGATTGGGATTGATGGATAAAAATGTTGTTTGATTAACGGGTTAGATTCAAAAATGGGCATCAATCTCACAAAATTAAAACCCACCACTTTTGCTAAGATTTCACTACTTTTATTGTGGGACCTATTTTAATATCTCTATCTCTCTCTCTTTCTTTCTAATATTTTATACTATAATTTTAAATTTTAAATTATAATGTATATTTCTCTCTTATTTTATTTCTAAAATCTAAATACGTGTTTAGTATATGGGTGTCCCACTGTTAGACTTGAATGAAAGTGAAATGTGTATGTTTGGTTTCCCTAAAATATGAAATTATCAATCAAAATGTAAAAAATCTCAATCTTGGGCAAAATGCACGGTATCAAAAAAAGTATCATTTTTTATTTTGTCTTTTTTAAATTTAATGGGTCCTACCTTTACGAACAACTCACATTCTTTTTGTTATATATATATATATATATATATATATATATATATATATATATATATATATATATATATATATATATATATATTTTAAATAATAATTTATGCATATTATATTATACTTTCTCTCTCCTACTTTTTTCTCAAATCTTTCAAATCATTCCCAAATCCAAATCCAATTCTAAACCCACCTACAAACCAAACGAGCCCTAAATCAAATTCAAATCCTAAACAAAATCCAAATCAAAATCCTAAACCTATCTATATACCAAATGGGCCCTAAGTTTAGAAGTATAGATATGGATATTGGAATCAGATCAAAACTTTCTCTTTTCAATTTTGTTTCCTGATTCATGAGATTTTGCAAGGTCAAATTTATATATGAGAAGATGATCATTTGATATACCACAAATTTATTCGGATTGGTTTGTTACATTTCACTTAAACTACACTTTCATATGTTCATGATTTAAAACTACTCTTTTTTTTTTTTTTTTTTTTTTTTTTTTTTTTTTGCATAAAAATATGTCATTAACTTAAACATGAACATTGAAAACAAGTACAATACTTGAGATAAGATTTTGCTTCAAGTGACAAACCAAGTGAAGAAAGATCTCACCCAATCAATCTACACTATAGTTTTAGTGAAACATAATCAATGTCTAGGAATTATAGTTCGGACCAAAGAGAGGTAGTGGTTGACTCATCCATATATGAAAATCATTGGAAGAACACATCTTGGAATCCAAGGCCCATTGGAAGAACTACCGCTTATTTGGTGAACTTATATGTTCTATTGTAATGTAATTGTTATATAATAAGATTCCGAGACCTTTGAATTTTAAGGCTGCCCACAAAAGACACTCTCAATCGACATGCACGTTTGATTCACCATCGATCGCCTTTCTGTGCTAAATCGATCATCAGGCAATTTTTTGGGATGTTGGTCGTCCACACGATCGATTCAAATTTCCACTTTGTAGTTCAATAAATGTTGCAACCACTAAAAAACGGTTGCAAAAAAAAATAATAATAAAAAAAATACCATACTTATAAATACCACATATTAACACAACATATATCACACTTCAATTCATTAAATCTCACAATTCTCTCTATTCAAAATGTCTAAGAAAACACCACAACCAAAAGGCCAAAAAATCACGATTACCACAAAATATCTCGCAATTAACACTGGATTCGAATTTCCGATTAACCTGTGTCTCACCAACCGTCAATTTCCGACCTGCTACTCTTGATTATCAATCTCAACAACCTCCACAACAACAAACTAAAAACCCATTTTTTCTAAACCGTCCTATCAATCATCCATTTATTCCACCGTATCAAAATAGCCAACAACCACAACAAAGCCACTCCCGTCGAAGCCAACAATCTATGTATGGCTCACCCGAATCAGTGTATCGTCCAGCAATAGACTCATCAACGTCTTTGTATTCAAGTTATCAATATTATTCTCTGGTTAACCGCATGAATCTTGATGCTTGTGATTTTATGGATCAATTATGCAGCAATCCAGATTTTTATGTTGGAACCGGTTCGGGTTATCCAGCTGAAGCTTATCCGAATCAAGGGTATTCTATGGGTCAAGATTTGGCTCATGGATCGTATCACGATTCGGTTCCAAATGATGATCCTGGTGATGATGACGACGACAACACAATTTCGGAAGAGATGTCACCGGTCAAACCTAAGAAACGAGCTACAAGGGGTAAGAAGAAGACTGTTGAGAAAGAAGTTGAGAAAGAAACCATGAATGATTCGGCGCTTTGGACATGCAAAGAAGAGATTACGTTGTGCATGGCTTGGTGTGATTCGTCGGAGAATAGCATAGTTAGAAACAACCAAAATTCTATGGGATTTTTGAAGAAAGTGAAAACTTACTTTGAAAAAGAGGTTGGCGGAAACAGATCGTATAAATCAATTATCACCAAGCGGAAAAATAGGATTCGTCCTAGAGTTGGTGCATTTTGTGCCATTTACGACAATGCTTATAAGAATTTTATAAGTGGTGAGAATGATCTCACTGTTTACAAACGAGCATGTGATGAATATGAAATAATGATGAAGCATGTGTTTGTATTGGATCATTGTTGGGAAATGTTGAGGGACCATGAGACTTGGAAAGATAATGAGATGCCGACTTTTTTTTACCAAAATGCAGGTCGAAAAAAACCAAGGACTTCTGAAACCGGCTCGGATGTACCCGATAAAGAAGAGCCTCGAAATGCGCGACCAATTGGTCGTGATACCGCTAACAAAAATAAGAAGATATCGTCGGAGAGTTCCAAGTCATCGTATTTGGGTGGGGTAGCCGACAATTGGAAAACCACTAAGTCCATGGCATTGGGAAAGAAGAAGGAGCTGGCAAACGGATACTACGAGTTGAAGAAAAAATAGCTAGAGCAAATGTAAAAGGAGTTGGAGCAAAGGCAAAAGGAGTTGGCAATAGCAGAACAAAGATAGGGGTGTAAACGAGTCGAGTCGAGCCGAGTATTGCCAAGCTCGAGCTCGACTCGAATACTAAAACTCGAGCTCAAAACTCGACTCGAGCTCGATCGAGCTTTATATTTCGAGCTAGAGCTCGCTATATAAAACTCAAGCTCGAAGATCAACTCGAGCTCGATTATTTTCATATTTAAGGCTCGAACTCGATGAATACTCGACTTATCAGGCTCGGCTCGACTCGATTTGTATGAAAATTAAGTAAATTTACGTATAATAAAGGGTAAAAGTGTAATTTAATTGAAGCTCGTTAAAGGTCGCGAGCTTCATGAGCAGAGTATCTTCGAGCTCGAGCTCGGCTCGAAAATATACTCGAGTAGCTTGAACTCGAGCTCGACTCGTTTACATCGAGTCGATTTCGAGTAGTTTACGAGTCGATCCCGAGTAGCTCGCGAGTTGTCTCGTCTCGTTTACACCCCTAAACAAAGACTTGAACTTGATCGACAAAAGAAATATCAAAAAGACCTCATATTTTATCTCACACCAATCGACACATCTTTACCCGCATTACAACGACAAAAAATGCAAGAAATCAAAGATTCGATCAAGGAACGCGACAACATAGATTATTAGTTTTTAATAAGTGTTGTAATGTTTTTATTTTATTTGAATTATTGTGTAATATTTTAATTATTAATGAAATTTGAGTTTGTGTTAAAATATTTAAAAAAAAATGAATTTGGTCGCCCTTACTGGAGCACCCAATTACCTGCAGGTCGATGAAAAAAGAAAGCTAACGTGTCAGAGAAAATAAGGGAGATTTAGTTGCTTTAGTGGGCATGGAGTAAACTTTTATACTCCAACGTGAACCACGAGGAGTTGGCGTGTTTTATACAGTAAGACTTGAAAGCCAAATAAAAGACATATTCACGTGGAGGAACATCATGATCAACTAGTGACACCAACAACAAATGTGTACTCTTTTCACATTGAAGCAATGCTTAACTACTCGATCAAAATAAAACAATTAAATGTTATAGATCAAACTCAAATACCAAATTTAGGCAATGCTTACTAAAAGCACAAGTAAAATAATAAAGGAAAGTAGCTAACCGAAAGATATTTATATTTGGAGCAGTGCAAAATACTTGGCTATTTTTGGTGCATAACTTTTTGGACCATTAGTAATAACTTCTTGATTTTTAGTAGTTGTTTGATAAAAGAGCGGTTAGCTTTGTTATTTTTTAAAAAAGCTCATTTTTCTAATGTTTCTTTAAAAGCTGTGAGCGGTGAGTTGTGAGTTGTGGCTATTGCTCGCAACTATTACTCACAGCTCACTGCTACTGTTTACCGCAATTTACCAAACACACCCGTTGTATAGAATGTGTATCAGTGTATCCTTAAAAGATACAACAGCCACAATCGAGTTTTATTACTCATTCAATGTCATCATAAGTGGATTAGAGCTGAGCAAACGGACCGGATGGACCGGACCGACCGACAAAACCGACCGGACCGAGACCGACCGGACCGGACCGACCACATTCGGTCCGGTCCTCGGTCTAAGCTTTTTGCCAAATTCGGTCCTCGGTCCGGTCGGTCCGGTCCGGTCCGGACCGACCAAAAACCCGAAAAAACTTGCCTAATTGGACCGGACCGACCGAAGACCGGACCGAGACCGGACCGACCATATTCGGTCCGGTCTCGGTCTATGGTTTTTCCGGTTCTCGGTCCTCGGTCCGGTCCGGTCTTGGTCGGTCCGGTCCGGTTTTCGCCCGATGCTCAGCCCTAAAGTGGATTTAATATTGGTAACTTATGCCATCGTGACACAAGTTTAGAGCAGTATTCTAAAAGGTGCGCCTTGGCGCCGCAAAGGCCTCGCAAAGGTGCGTGGCGTCACCTCCACGCCACGCAATAGACCAAAGCGTCGTCTTAAGGCTTGGCATGAGATGAGGTGCGATAAGGCGCGATAAGGTGTACTGGTATTTGAGACATTTAGGGGATTTACTAGTAATTGAAATTTGGGCATCGTATTTGAGGTTTACCGGTATTTGATGTTTAGTGGTTTACTATTATTTGAAGAAGATTACAAATGTAAAGAGAGTTTCTTGACTTTATTGCTTATGTATAACATTTTTTGTAAACTCGATATATTTAAAATATGATATAATAATAAAATATAATATAAATCTATAAATATTTTTTGCCGCCTTAATTCACGCCTTAAAAACGCCATGCCGTCACGCTAAGACTTGAGGCTTGATGATGAGTGTGTAAATACTCATCATTTTTACCTAATCTAAGCTGCCAAAACATCAAAAAAAAACACTCAAATATGCATCAAAATACTAAAAATATCTCAGGAATGTGTTTTATATGTTTCAGATGCAAAATGATAAAAAAACAAATGAAAAATGAACAAAGTTTGCATAATTGGCAGTTTTAGTCCCTCAACTTTCAAAACTTGTCAAATCTAGTCCCTGGTTATTCTAAAAACATGAAAAATTCACCAAAGGTCCTTTGTGAATCACAAATTACATATATAGTCCTTTGGTGTAAAGTTTCACAAAATTACAAGTTTAGTCCCTCAACTTTGCAAAATTGACAAAAATGGTCCCTGGGATGTAAAAACTTTAAGAAAATCAATTTTTGTCCTTGTACTACTCATCTTCGGCAGGAATAGCCCTTGGGTGGAAAGATTGGTGAAAATTACATGTTTGGTCCCTGAAGTTTCAAAGTTTGGCAGAAATAGTCCCTGGAGGGTAAAAGTGAAAATCTACATATGGGTCCTCATACTATTTAAGATTGGCAAGATACACCCTTGTGATAAATTTGAGAAATTGCTAAACCAAATCCCTCAACTTTCGGCAAATTACAAAAGTGGTCCTTGTGATACTTTCTAAAACAAACGGACCCTTATTATTATTAGTACCAAATCCAATCTAACATAAAAACACCACCAAGCCCAAACCCCTTCCCCAGCCATCCCTAAGCCCATTTCCCACTTAAAACCGTTCTAAATAATACCCCCGGCCAAACAGTTTGACCACCACACCTTTCCCCATCACCTTACCACCACTTGCTTCCACCGCCCAATCCACCACCTCTAAAACATTACAAGCCACCCACAATTAATGCTACCCCAATCCCACACGTAAAACAACCCCAATTAGTTTATCCAATTTTCCCGCCAAAATCAAGCATACGGTTTAGATTGCATCTCACTCATCCAATGGTCCATTTTATTGATGGGAAATGATCAGAAAAGGGTCCCAAACACTAATCCTCAGATATAAAAGGGAGAGAGGCATCAAGGAAGAGGAGTAGTTCATTTTTAGCTTAATTAGTGTCGTTTAGTTTGTAACTTGTATTCTCAGTCAATTCTTAAGCTTTTAAGCATTGTACTAGTCAATCTAAGTGTAATCTCAACTGTTTTAAGTAATAAATTTCAAGTTTCAGTATCTGATTTAGTTTATGCAATTTTCACTTTTTCAAAAATTATTATTAAGCTTTATTATTGTTTCTGTTTAATGATATGGACTCTTAAGCTCACTTAGGCTCCCAGAAAGCTTAATAAAGCTTTTAGAAACCTTAAAACACAATCTAGCTATAAAAAAAATCAAAAATACAAAAAAGTCAATAAAAGTCAAAGTTGCAGGTTTCATGGTGTTCATGGCTGGAGCAGGGTGTATAATGGATGGCCTTGGTTTAGTACTCCATGGGGAGTGTTAGGGATAGCTCAATGGTCCTTGGTGCATAAAAGTTTGGCAGGAAAGCTTTTGTAAGAAAATCTTTCATTTATCATAAGTTACTATTCAACTACTTATTTCTGCTTATTTCTGTGTCATTTATGCTTATTTGGTATTACTTATGTATCACTTAAAATCAAACCTTGGTTCATTGAAACACTTTGTGCTTAAAATCTAAAAGTGGACTGTCTAATTAGCATACTTTGGATTCTTGGTTATTTGAACTTGTGTACCTTGTTTCAGTGTTCTATTAAGCTCATAAGACAGTAATAAGTTATTTAGAAGCAATCTCAAGGTCTCAGGTTTCTGTTTAGTCTATCAATCAAAAATCCTATTGCTTAACAAGTTGTTTGGATTAGCTGGTTCCTCTGTGTTAAGGCTTGTTTGTGTTATTGTTTTTGGTTGGTACATGTCACTTTAGGTTCTAATGACTTAGATCAATCATAAAAACCAACCTTAAATCAGTAGAAAGTCAAAATACCTTGTGATTTTATCTCACTTGTTAACTGTTGTAGGTTTTAAGTCTAAATCTCATTAAATCATCTCACAAGTAGTTGTCTTAGCTTAATTTCATCTTATTTTAACTTATCTCAACATAATCAGTGCTTAAATCTAGGTAGAATTTCATAAAAGTCAACTTGGATCATAATTTCAAAAAGTCAAAATCATACTTGTATTAGAAATCCAAAAATTGGGAGATTTGTTTTGATTTTTGTATTTTGATTTAGAACCTAAGCTTTTCACAAATATAAGTCCTTCAGCTTATCTCCAAAAATCTGTTCTTAGCTTATTTTTGTGAATTTTTCTGTGGACCCCACACTTGCTCAAAGTGAGCTGCAGGGCAAGTGCATGCCCTGTGTGCACATGAATTGGCCAATTTTCCTTGGCCTTTTGTGACTTAACCAGTGGACACCACATCCTGAATTTTAGCTTATTGTGTAGCTTATTAGTCCACCTTTTTAGACTTAGGTTTAGTTTGGGGTTTAGCTTATTATAGGATAGCTTATTTGACCTTCCTTGAGACCTGTCTCAGAAACCAACACTGATGATTCAGTGTTTGAGCACACATTCCAAGCCCCACCCAGTGCTTATTACTAAAAAATAAGCTCAGCTTATTGGCTTATTTTGTTGTTGACCTGGTCAACTTCAAGGGTCAAAGCTTACTTTGGACCCCACAGAGGTCCAAAGTCCCTGTGTTTGGCCTGTTTTGGCCTTGTAGTTGCTTAAGCGCTTATTTGTTCATATTAGCTTATTCAGTGTGCTTATTTGTTTCTAATTCCTCATTCTAAGTTGTTATCCATCTGTTTTGGCTTATTTGTCCATTTGATAGCTTTTTCAAAAGTCCACGAGTCCTAATAAGCTTTATAAGTCAACTATTAAGCACAAGGGGGTGCACATAGCTTATTAATAAGCTATAACAAAAGTGGTTTCATAAAAGTTGTTCATTTTTAGCTTATAATCATCTGTCAAAAAGAAAAACCATCAAAAACCAACTTTAAAAATAGTGATAGCTTCTATTTAATAGGATTTATCTTTTTAATTTTTCTTTTCAGCTTATTAATAAGCACTTCATCATTTTTATATTTTTCTTAATTTTCTTTTACCTTAAAGTATTTTCAGTAATTTTGCTAGATTTTTCTCTCTTAATTTGGTAATTATTAGAATTAAAATTAGTTTAATTAATAATTAAGTTATATTAGTAAATTAAATAGTTTTATAAATTATTATTTAACCACAGTACCTTTTTACATTTTTCCTAGGTTTTATAAATCATTAGATATTTTTAGAAAATAGTTTCTTAATTACTACTGTTTATTTTCTAATTTTCTTAATTAATTTAGTTAAATTAGATATTAATTAATTAATAAGTAAATAATTAGTAAAATAGTCTAAAAATAATTTTTATAATTTTTTTTATAATTTTTAGGATTCTTGAGATGGTTAATTAGATTTATAAATTTTTCTATAATTTTCTAAGTCATTTGCAGTATTATTAGTTATTTAAAATAGTTTAAATAGTTTAATTTATATAATTAGTATTTAATCAATAAAAAAATCCACAAAAAGACAAAAATTTATATTTTTAGTTTTTAAATTAATTTTAAGTCATTTTAGAATTTTAGAAATTAATTTTGCAATTTCCTAGTTAAAATTTGTATTGAAAAGTTTTTAAGTTAATTAGTTTTAATTAAATAGTTAAATAGTTTTTATTTAAATAATTAATATTAAATAATAAAATAATCAAAAAAATAATTTTCTTTTTAATTTAATTTTCTTTTATAATTAAGTTTGTAAAATTTTCATTTGCACCCCCTGTAGTTGTAAATTGTTTAAATCTCACCTTTTTCTTTGTCTGTAAACAATTATGATTTCTGATTTTTGTTTTTGTAATCATATATGTGTTTATGTTATTGTTAATAGTGTTTCAATAGTTCAAATACCAAGTAATCAGTAGCATAATCAATTCCAAATCATCTTTTGTTACTGACCTCAGTGCCACTCATTCCCATAAACGTTTTCAAGCACCATTGCAATCTCGTCGGGACATAACGACCCGGGGAAACACTATACTGTATTCCGCGGAGATTGAGCCTAAGGAGTTTGACTATATTGACCACATCCGTGGTTGACTTTAGTTGACTGCTTTTGCCTCAATCACTTGACATGCCGCCACTCCACGCCTCATGCTATTTATAACCTTGGTTTAGAGTATTAAATGAACACATTTGTTTGCTTAAATAATTTTGTTTATATATAAAATAATGATAAGTTTGGCAAACCTAATAAATTGAGGAAACTATTAATATCAACTAACATGTAAACACAATAATTTTGTTTTGTTGAATGATTAAAAGTTTGTGCCACAATGGCACAAGTTAGAAAATACTTTTAATATTTGTATGTTTCTGAATACACAAGTAACATATTCAGACACATGAATATTTAATGTATTTTTCTTTTTCATTTATCAATATACTATAAGTGGAATATTTAGACAATCACTTGTTATTTTTTACTTTTATATTAATGTAATTTTAGAAAAGGCCAAAGTCCATAAATTAGCAGCGTACTTTCCTTACTTTACAGTGTTAGGCAACAAACTTTTTTTATTATCAATTTAGTCATTGAAACCGTCTCAATTTTTTATGATATAGTAAATATGACTGACTGATTTTTCAAGTAGATAAATAATTTTTATTAAATCTTAAATTTTTTTCCACCACATCTTTTTTCCAATCCATTTATTTCGTTCAAGAATCCAACAAATAGTTGATACTCATCATTATTGTTTCATGAGCCCAAATGGTAAAAGCTAATTCCTGGAAACAATTAAAGGGCGCAAGTTCCAGAAAATGAATAAACAACAACACTACAAAAATTTCTTGATGCTCAATCGACACTCTAAAAATTTAATTAACAATCTTTGGAATTGTTTTAGACGGATTCGATCATGGTTGAGTGTTCAGAAGAGATTTCCAAACCAAATCCCTAACACAATTGTTAAAAATAAACCTTTATTCTCAAATCCCCAAAATTTCTTTATAAACCCTAATTTTTGAATTGCCCTAATTTATAACAAGATTGTACACATAATATATTTACATCATTAATCGATAATACTGATAGAGTTGCAAAGATGTTCATGGAGTTATTTTAGTCGAGTAGCAACTGTGGCGTCAAATCCATAGGTTTGCTATTGTTGTAGAAATTAGGGATTTTGAAGATCTGGATGATTTTGAAAGGAGATCGTGATTGGATTTATGAATAAGTGGAAAGTTCAAAAAAAGTGGAAAAATTGTTTTGTTTTTGTTTTTGTTTTTGTTTTTTTTGTTTTTTTGTTTTTTTTTTTCGATTTGGGTTTGTCATCATGACTGGATTTATGGTTACATTGTGTGTGTGGTTGTCGAAGATGAAATATAAATGGGAAAGTTTAACACAATGCATCTCTCTAACTGGCTTAAATGACCATCACGGTGGAATGGATTGTTGGTATTTATTTCTATGTGTTGATAAATCTGATCAAAACACCAAATCATCTTTTTAGTTTTATTGGAAAATTTGCCGGAAAAGATGGTGGTTGCCGTCGGAGAAGATGGTTGTTGTCGGAAAATTTGCTGGATTTGAAGATCTGCTTATGTGTTATCATTTGAAGATATAATAAAATGAAGATCTGCTTTGTTTCTTGTTTATGAGGATTTAAAAAATAAATGAAAATGCATGTCATTAGTTAAAATAAGCCAACTGTGAGGTTGTATATCCAACTAAGTAAAAAAGAAAAGAAAAAGAATGACGTGTTGGTCATTTTTCAGATTCAATCGGTTGCCTGTGACAATAATTACTATATCGTAAAAACTTAACGAGTTTTAATGTCTAGATTGATAATAAAAAAAGCAGGTTACCTAACTCTGTAAAGTAGGGAAAGTATGTTGCTAATTTATGGACTGTACCTTTTAGAAAAGAGAGGTGATTTGCACACTTCCAAAAATGATTGACACACTCAAAATGTGAGTGTGTTGACATTTATACCTTTACAGGATAATAATAAGTCCAAACAATGTGAGGGTATAAATGTCAACACATTCAAAATTTGAGTGTGCCAATCATTTTTGAGAGTGTGCAAAACACTTCCTTTTAGAAAATGACTAAATTTATAGTTACAAGGAAGTTGATGAGTGTGTAAATACTCATCATTTTTACCTTTTCTGCGCTGCCAAAACATCTAAAAACACACAGTATTGAATCAAAAACAGATGAAAAACGTACAAAGTTTGCAAAATTGGCAGTTTCAGTCCCTCAACTTTCAAAAGATGTCAAATCTAGTCCCTGGTTGTTCTAAAAACTTGAAAAAGTCACCAAAGGTCCTTTTAAATCAAAAAGTTACACATTTAGTCCTTTGGTGCAAAGTTTCACAAAATGTCAAGTTTAGTCCCTGAAGTTTGGAAAATTGTCAAAAATGGTCCCTGGGATATTAAAACTTTGAGAAAAACAAATTTTGTCCTTATACTAATCTTTTATGGTAGGTTTGGTCCTTGGTTAGAAAGTTTGGTGAATTTTCACATTTGGTCCCTGAAGTTTTAAGGATTGGCAGATTTGGTCCCTGAGGTGTAATAAAATGGAAAAGTCAACTACAGTCCTTGTACTATTCAAATATATCATGAAAGACCCCTGTGAGTACTTTGGGAAATTACAAATCCAGCCCTTAACTTTCGGCCAAATTACAACTTTGGTCCTTGTGATTTATTACCTAAAACCAAATGGACCTAGTATATTATAAATCCAAATCCAAACCAAATAAAACACTCCCAGCCCATTCCCCTTCTCTGGCCCATCACCCACAACAGCCCACACCCGTTTTTTATTACCAGGGTCAAACCTAAGTCAAAACCACCCTCACCCCTTCACCCCTTCCCTCCAAAACAACTCCCACCACTGCAATACCACCTCCACCATCTCAACTTGCCCTGATTCACCCCACCTCCCTTATCCCTTCTGATACCACTTCCCAATAACATTAAATGCCACCCCCTCCTAGTCTATGCTACCACAGACCCCAATTGCCAAAACATCTTTCCCGCCAAAACTGAATGGATGGCTAGGATGAGAGTTTTTAATCCAATGGTTCACTTTTATGATGGGAAATGCTCCAGTGGGAACCACAAACCCTAGAAGTCCAACATAAAGAAGAATGGAGCCTGGGAAGAGAAGTATTAGATTAGTGTAGTAGTAGTTTAATCGACCTTTGTAATTTTCCATTTCCTAGTGTAATTCAAAGCTTTCTAGCACTTTGTTAAGTATTATCAATGTAATCCAAACTTATTTCAATCTTCAATTTCAATTACAAGCTCATTCTCAGTTTTTATGAAAGTTGCATTTGAAATTTCATTGTTCTTTAAATCATGTTATAGTCTTAGCTCCACTGTTTCATAAGCTCATATAAGCTAAATGATAGCTTGTTGTGAGTCTCACCATTTAGATTTTGCTTAAAATTGTTCAAATGAAGTGGTCAACAAAAGTCAACGAATGCTCATGTTCTTAGATTCATGGGTTTCTGGTGTTGATTTGATGGTTCCTGGTGATGTTTAGCCTATCTAAGAGATAGGTTGTGTTTGAAGTGATTCCCCTATTTTAGTTAGGGCATGGATTTGTATGTTCTTATTTACCTTTTCTAGTTCTAAATCTGAAATTGATTGAGTTGTTGCTTAGTTTCTGGTTATTTTGCTTATTTGATGTTTATTATAGTTAATCTCAGCTTGTTAGATGCTTAGTGAATGCTTGTTATTGTTTCTGCTCCTTATTTGTTCAATTCTGTCTTATTCTGCCTTATATTAGCTTGCATCTGTCATCTTTGTTTCTGCTTCTTGCTTGTAGGATTGTAGGTTCTATATAGCTTTAATATCACTGGTTTAATTAGTGTGCATCATTAGTTAGCTAATAAGTAGCATAGTTAAGCATTTGTAGTGTTAAGTGTCCCTTAAAGGACTGTTTGGCATTAAGATGTTTTTGAGGTTAGAATTGATATATAGGTTTGAACTCTGCAAATTCAGCTTCATTTAGGGTCATTTAGTACAGGTCAATTGAGTTTTTGAGGTTTAGTTAATCAAAAGTCAAAATTCAATCCATGACCTTGAATCTGTCATCTGTTAAGAAAATCAGTAGGCTACATCTTAAACATAGGTCCATATTAGATTAAGTTTGCTTAATTTAGGTCTATTTCAGCTTAATATTTCATTATATGCTCATTAGGATCATTAGAAATAAGATTTAGTCAACATTAGCTTTAAATCTCAAAAAGTCAAAATACTCCTTTCTCAGATTTTTACCAAAATGGTAGGATTTGTTTGGAATTTTGTATACGGTTTTAAACTTTGAAACTTATTCCTATGTAAAGTCCCCCACCTCATCTTCAAGTTCCCATATTGCTTTCATTTTTAGGAATTTTTCTGTGGGCCCCACCTTGGATCAAAGTTACTTGCAGCCTTGCAGGGGTGCAAATTGCCCTGCTCAGATCAGACCTCAGTCACCACACCACCTTTGGTGGTGGTTTCTGGCCACCACAGTAGGCCCCACATCCACCTCTTTGTTCCTTTCAACCCCCTCCTACCCCTCTTGAAGAGTTGACCTTTGGTTTGACCTTAGGACCCCTGGGACCCACTTGAAATCACTCTTCAAGTCTGTCCCATTTTCAAGACAGCAATTAGAAACCAAGTGCTTATTTGTGGCTTATTTGCTTATTCAGTAGACCCCACTTGCTTATTCTGGCTTTTAGATGTTCACTTAACTCATTTGTATCAGAATCAACCATAGTGGGTCCCACTTAAGCTCATTTGAGCTCATTTCTTGTCTTGGTCAACTATAGTCAACTGTCAAAGCTTTTAAGCTCTTAATTGCTTATTTTCAATTTACAAAAAAGTTGTTTTTACAAAAGTTGTTAGTTTTTAGTTGTAAAATAGTTTTCTAAAAGAAAAATCAAGAAAAACCAATTTAATTTTAAGTGATAGTTTCTATTTAATGTAATTTAAATTTAAATTTTCATTTTTAAATTTTTGTTAAGCACTTAGCTCTTTTATATTTTTCTTAAATTCCTTTTATATTAAAGTAATTTCAGTAATTTTTCTAGATTTTTATTTTGTCATCTAGTATTTATTAGATTTAATATTAGTTTTATTAATTATTAATTAATATTAAGTTTTAAATAGCATATTTAGTTTTTATAAAGCAACACCTAGTTTTATATTTTTCCTAGCTTTTAAATGTTATAAAATAGTTTTATAAATTTTTCCATAATTTTCTAAGTTAATTTAGTATTATTAGTAATTTAAAATAGTTTAATTAGTTTAATTAATATAAATAGTTATTAATTGATAAAAAAACTCATAAAAAGACAAAAATATTTATTTTTATTTTTTATACTTTCTTGAAGTTGATTTTTAAGTTTAGAAATTATTTTTGCAAATTTTTAATTTAATTTGTAATCTTTGTCATTTTTAGTTAATTAAAATTAGGTTTAAATTACATTTTAAATAGTTTTATTAATTAAATAATATTAAAATATTAAAATAATCATTTTTATAATTTCATTTTCATTTTAACTTTTCTTTTAATATTAAGTTTTCAAAAGTTCACTTGCACCCCCTGTAGTTTGTAATCTAATAAAACCCACTTTTCTGTCTGTTAGGTAATTGGTTGACCAACAGTTGCCACTGCCAGAAATAAAAACAGAGTTTACCCTAAACCCCCTGTTACTACTTTTGTTAAATCCACTCAAACAGGGAAAAAGACCAATTTTGAAAAGAAAGTTAACAATACTCAGAAGTGGGTACCTAAAATTTTTAAGCTAGCAGTTTCCACTGCTAAGGCAGCAGTTACCACTGCAAGGCCAAAGGTTACCACTGGTAGGTCTGTTAACAAGAAAAGGGTAAATGTGGGAAATGCTATTAAGGCCTCAGCACGTTGGGAATGGAAACCAAAAGGAACCATCACCTCAAACAATCTCAATGGTGTATCAATGACCTTTGAAAGATATAATTATATTGATACACGAGGCAGATCCAAGTCATTTGTGGCTTGGGTCCCCAAAAGGAACTAATTCCTTTATTTTGTGCGCAGGGACATTCAAAGACTACTAATGATCAAGGATACTCAGACAGTGGATGTTCCAGGCACATGACTGGCAATAAGTCCTATCTTTCAGACTTTCAACCTTATGATGGACAATTTGTCAGCTTTGGAGGAGGAATTGGTGGCAAAGTTTCTGGCAAAGAAACAATCAAGGCTGGAAACATTGATTTTGAAGATGTGCAGTATGTGAAAGAACTCAAGTACAACCTCTTTAGTGTGTCACAGATGCGTGACAAAAAGCATAGAGTTCTATTCATAGAAGATGAATGCTATATATTATCTAAGGATTACAAGCTTCCTGATGAAAGTGACATTTTGCTTAAAATCCCTAGAAAAGGAAATTTGTATAGCATTGACATGCAGAACATTGTGGCTAATAATGATGTTACTTGCTTGCTTGCCAAAGCCACTCTGGATGAATCAATGCTTTGGCATAGAAGACTTGGTCATGTAAACTTCAAGACCATCAACAAGATTGTGAAAGATGGACTTGTCAGAGGACTACCAGAGAAAAGATTTGAAAATGACCAAACTTGTGTTGCCTGTCTCAAAGGAAAGCAACACAGAGCTTCATGCAAGACCAAGGCATTCAATTCAATAAATCATCCACTCTTTATGCTGCATATGGACTTATTTGGTCCTACCTCTATGAGCAGCATCAATTTGAAGAAGTATTGTCTAGTTGTAACTAATGATTTCAGTAGATTCACATGGGTTTTCTTTTTAAGTACCAAAGATGAAACAACATCATTCTTAAGACATTCATCACTCAAGTTGAAAATCAATTTGAAAAGAAAATCAAGATCATCAGGTGTGACAATGGGACAGAGTTCAAGAATAAAGTTATGGATGATTTCTGCAGAGACAAAGGTATTAAAGGAGAATTTAGTGTTGCAAGAACTCCTCAACAAAATGGAGTTGCAGAAAGAAGAAATAGAACACTAATTGAGGCTGCTAGAACCATGTTAGCTGATTCCAAGCTTCCAATGACTTTTTGGGCTGAAGCAGTTAACACTGCTTGTTACATTCAGAATAGAGTTTTAGTGGTCAAAACTGTAACAATTCGCATTTTCAGGTTAACTTTTCTTCCCGAAAATTTTACTATTCACTTTTTACTATTTACTTTTACTATTCACATCAAAAATTTTTATTTCATATTCTCGTAAGTTAAACTATTTTAATGATAATCCGAGAATTTCACACTCGTCGGATCATTTCTGCAAAAATCACAAAGCCGTGTCCGAGATTTACTTTTAGGTTTAAACGTCATTCCAGCATCCTGATATGTCCATAAAACATTATAAACAATAGAAATATGATTTTCTCTCATTTTAGGACAATTCCAAAAGTTTTGGAATTTTACGTTTTTCAGTTCAGCGTTTTACGCGAATTACGCGTTTTAGACCCGTGTTTCCAGTTTTTAGCAGGGTTTTATCACCCGACAGAACCTACCACTCATTTTATATTTTATTATGGAGTATATTGATAAGTTCTAACATATTTATAAGTTTCATATTTTTAGGATACCCGATTTTAAGTTTCATGACTTAATGACTTACCGTTAGCGATTACCGGAACCAAAACTCACTCCGTAAGCTAGATAATACCAAGTTTAAGTACCTAGTCACTCCTCCCATCATATGAATGTGTATATGATGATTCACCAAGCCGTGGTGGCTTGGTGATAAGCCTTGGACTTTAGGATACTTGTATATTAAGCAAACTTGGTCACCAAGGGTTCATTAGATCATTACAAGTGTACATCTTGGCCTCCAAGTTTAGGCAACTTCCTAACACCTTCCTAACCTCCTCAAACTCACTATAAAAACCCTCTCATCCCCTCCTTTAAACGCCACACCCTTTAATCCTAGCACCATGATCCTTTGATCTTCATTATACAAGTTACACTACAAAGTTCAAGGTCTTAGTATTCTCTACCTAGTTCTTAAGTTTGTTTGGTGATTCCATGGTTGAATTAGGAGCTACACAAGGTGATTAGGGGCTGAAGTTAATGAGTTTTCACAAGGGTTATATCAAGGCTAGCAAGGGTTACAAGAGTTATGGTGAAGGGTTTACAAGCTTAGGTTTAGTGTCCTAGTTCTATACTTGACTTCCTTTCTTTAGAAAGCCAAAAGTTGTAAGCAAACCCTATTACACTTTCTTGCTCAATATCATTTTCATGCTTATTATGTTTCTGTCATGCTATATATGGTCTTTGTATTGTGTTCATGATGTATAAAAACTAGTAAAACAAGTTATGTATATATATGTTAACTTATGACAAGTAAACAAGCAAACTAGTGATTTTTATGGAGAACCACGACCAAAATAGTATAACTATGATATTTGACACTTACTTACTGTTATAAAGGACTTCAAAAGGAAAACATAGCAATTTGAATCACCCAAAACGAGTACACGAGTCAAAAGATACGGCCATAAGAAGTTAGCAACACCAAAACGCCGAAACTGCCTATACCCTACTGTTTTGCATTCTGTCAATTTGAAAGTCACTCTTCTGGTCCGATTCATCAAAAAGTTAAAACACGAAAGTTGTCCGGAACGACGTTTTCGTTCAGGAACAAAGAAGCTCGAGCCCTGAAAACGCTTTCCGAGTGATAATTTCTTCAAATTCTTAACAGCCCATTTTTAGACCAAAGTCACTATATAATAGTTATGTTTTACTAAGACCAAGAGATCTAATGACCTAAAGCCAAGACCACAACCATGGCTAAAGCCAAGGTTGAGTCTTAAAACCATGGTAACAATGACCAAGGTCACGGCAAAGCCACGGCTAAAGACCATGTAACTTTTAGAATCAAAAACTTATATATATGTAATCAAATACTACAATAGTAGGGAGCCTCATGTGAGGAGTTCATTAAGTAAGCCGTCGAGATGAGTTGTGGATTTACGAATTAAAGTGTCCTGGCTCCTCGAACGTTTACTCCATGACTTCTGAATTATGTCGGCCCGAACGGTAGTAAGAGATATACAACCTATACATGTTTCATAGACCACTTATATTCAACGACTTACACTATATACTAAGTACTACATCATGAACATTATGCAAGACATATATAGGCAATTCTTCGTATTCTTAGACGTTACTCCAAACCTAAGTCGCAACGTTCTATTATAGGCTGCTCTTAGAGACTTTCGTGATTCGACTACCACTTTCATTTCTCATTACATAAGCTTAAGGTGAGTCATAGCCCCTACTCTTTTTATACTTGTTTTAACTCTTTGGGGGAGATACATGCTCAACTACTTGCTTACTTGTACAAATACTCTTAAACATTTATACTTGATTGTGTTATACTTGATTTTGATTGCGTTATACATACTTGATACACTATACTTGCTTAATTTAAATACAAGATTCGTATTTACGTGCATACATAATACTCTATTCTGTCGGAGAGGTATTGGTAGTACTCATGGGAAGATTCCCCTACCCTTGTGTCTATGCTTGACCTTGGATGTCATAGTACTATTTGGGAGATGCCCCCACCATTGCCATATATTCCTGGCCTTGGGTGAATATAATCCGGTGTATTATGTAAACTATCTTTTAGCAGTGGGTTGTTAACACACAGGTTGCAAGTCTCTTATGGCGGGAATTGCAACTGAGTGGATTCACGATGCCTTTGCTGTGCGAATATTCTTTAAAGACTTTTCAAATGTTTTAAGACAAACTCTATGAACTCACCAACCATTGTGTTGACACTTTAGCATGTTTATCTCAGGTTAGTAAGGCGATAGCTAGTGCGTGGAACTTAGAGTCAAGCTGCATATTCTGAAGACTTACGCTTTTATCATTTACCATTCAAAACATTTTGTATACATTTATGTATCATACTTTGGAATCTCATGTTTGTAACTTTGAATTCATTAATCGAATGGTAACTTTTCAAAACGTCTCATTTAGAGTTCATTTTCTATAACTTGTACTTTGTATTATGAAGTAGCACCCCTATGACACAGTCTTCCGCTGCGGTATTTTGGGGGTGTTACAAAAACAAAGAACAAGACACCTTATGAGTTGTTCAGAGGAAGACCTCCTACTTTGGAGTTTATGAGGCCATTTGGGTGTCATGTTACTATTCTCAATACCATTGATCATCTGGGCAAATTTGAAGAAAAGTCAGATGAAGGCTCCTTTGTTGGATACTCTATGGTTAGCAAGGCTTTTAGAGTCTATAACTTAAGAACAAAGAAGATTGAAGAGAACTTGCATGTTCAGTTTCTTGACAATAAAGCAAAAATGGCAGGTTCAGGACCAGACTGGCTATTTGATCTTGAAACATTATCAAATACAATGAATTATGTTCCTCTCACTTCAAGTACTGGAGACAAAGATCTTGAAGATTCAGAAGAATTCATTGATGAAGATGAAGCTTGCAAAGATGATGAAGATCAAATTGTTATGCCACTTTGGGACTTTGGTGATAATTCTGAAAAACCAAGTGATGCAGATGGTGTGAATAAAGAAATTCCTACTAGCAGTGGTAACTCCATTCCCACTGCTACACCAGAAGTTTCCACTGTAAGCCCAAATGTGGAACATACTTCTCAGGAATCACCAAGTGATGATGTAGAGATCTCAAACATGCCTACAACATATGATATTCCTAGCACATCACAGTCTACCATTCACAAAGTGCATCCACTTGATAATGTTATTGGTGAACTTCAATCAGGTGTGAAGACTAGAAGACAGACAAAGAAAGATGATATTCATGGATTCATAAGTGAAGTGTACGAGTCCAAGAAACACAGTAAGAAGAATGAGTGTTTGTTTTTCTGCTTTCTCTCACAGGTGGAGCCTAAGAATGTGTATATTGCTCTAGGAGAATCTAGCTGGGTTGAAGCTATGCAAGATGAGTTGCTGCAGTTTAAGCTTCAAAAGGTTTGGGTTCTTTGTGACTTGCCTGATGGTATGAAGGTCATTGGTACTAAATGGGTTTTCAGAAACAAGAAAGATGAAAGAGGCATTGTAATCAGGAACAAAGCTAGATTGGTTGCTCAAGGATACACTCAAGAGGAGGGTATTGATTATGAAGAAGTGTTTGCTCCTGTTGCAAGGATTGAGGCTATTAGATTGTTCTTAGCCTATGCATCATTTATGGGCTTTGCAGTCTATCAAATGGATGTTAAGAGTGCCTTTCTGTATGGAACTATTGATGAGGAGGTATATGTCTCTCAACCTCCAGGCTTTGAAGATCCTCAACACCCAAATAAAGTTTACAAAGTGGTTAAGGCTCTTTATGGCTTACATCAAGCTCCAAGGAAGTGGTATGAAACCTTAGCTAATTATTTGTTGAATAATGGGTTTCATAGAGGTAAAATTGATCAAACTTTGTTCATCAAGAAAGACAAGGGTGATATCCTACTTGTGCAAGTATATGTTGATGATATTATCTTTGGGTCTACTAAACAAGAGATGTGCAAAGAGTTTGAGAAGCTGATGAAAGATGAATTTCAAATGAGTTCTATGGGAGAACTTACATTCTTTTTGGGGCTGCAAGTACAACAGAGTAAGGAAGGCATATTTATCAGCCAAGACAAGTATGTGGCTGAGATTATTAAGAAGTTCAAGTTTACTGATGCAAAATCTTCAAATACCCCTGCTGACAAGACCACTCACTTATAGTTGAAGAATGCTAGTGGTGCTAATGTTGATGTTCACACTTACAGATCTATGATTGGTTCTTTGATGTATCTTACTTCATCCAGGCCAGACATTATGTTTGTTGTATGTGCTTGTGCAAGATTTCAAGTGACTCCAAAGACATCACATATGACAGCAGTGGAAAAGATTTTTAGGTACTTGAAGACTTATCCTAATCTTGGATTATGGTATCCAAGAGACTCTCCAATGGAATTGATCACATACTCAGATAGTGACTATGCTGGTGCAAGTTTGGATAGAAGATCAACTACTGGAGGATGTCAATTTCTTGGATGTAGATTGATGTCACGGCAGTGCAAGAAGCAAACTATGGTGGCTACTTCAACCACTGAAGCAGAATATGTTGCAGCTGCTAGTTGTTGTGCTCAGATCCTTTGGCTTCAGAATCAATTATTGGACTATGGGTACAATTTCATGAACACCATTATCTATATAGACAATAGTAGTACCATATGCATTATTAAAAATTCTGTGCAACACACTAAAACTAAACATATTGAAATTAGACATCACTTTATTAGAGATTGTTTTGAGAAAAAGCTTATTAATGTTGTCAAGATTCATACTGATGACAATTATGCTGATTTATTAACAAAAGGGCTTGATGTGGGTAGGTTTCAATACTTGGTAACAGGTATTGGAATGCTCAATCCATAAATTTTTGATGTCTAAATACTTTTCAGTGTTGCAGGATACTTTTTAGGTACTCATATTGTTTGTATTGTATGTATGGTTTTCTACTAACTTGTATGCAGAGTTATCAAGAGCACAGTGGTAATTAACATACAACAGTGGAAAGATTGGTGATATTAGAAAGCAAAAAAGAGTACTTTTATTGATTATAAAGAAGAGTACATCACAACCATCAACAAAACATTGTCACCAAAACAGAAAACCATTACATCTGACATGAACCTACAACCTAACACCTACTCCATAGGTTTCTTTCCTTTTACCTCATACTGATGCTTGACCTTGGAAATTTTATTTCTCTTGTCATCAAAAGAGAGTTGTTTCCTTGGACAAGCAAGTCCCAGAACTTGCTTGGGAGGCCTTGGTGCTTGAGTAGGCTTGTCTACAGCTGGCCACTTCATGTTGTTTATTGCAGTTGTCAATGCTGTGGTGAGGGCCTTTGGGAGTTCTTTGGAAAGATCAAAGGTTGGATCATTATCATCATCTGATGAAGAGCTAGAATAAAACTCAAGAGATGGAGCAGGATAAGCAGATATCTTCTTATTGGGTTTCATGCTTGAAGATGTAGCAGTTGCAGCACTTGGTGGAAAATATCCACTCCATCCAGTAGAAAGTTCTTCAGAGTCTGAGTAGTAACTGATTTCCTCATCAGAAGAGTCATCAGAGGAGATGTAAATTAATGGAAACCAGCTCATGTTGATGTTTTGGGTTTGTGTTTATCGAAGAAGATTGTTGATGTAAGATAAAAGATGTTTTGAGCCCCCTTTTATATGCAAAGTCAAGGTCGAATTCTATTTAATGAAGGATATTTACTCCTACTTGTTTTGGTAGGTTGGAGGAGTAAATTTGGTTATTATCGGGTTGACTTTTGGAAGATATTTTTGTGAATAGTAACTTGGTTAAAAAGTTACTTTGAGTTAAGTTTTATGGGTTAAGTTGATAGTTACTTTGGTTTGCAGTTAACAACCCATATTATTGGAGTCATTGGAGTAATAAGGTGTGTATCATGGACACACAACAAATGGTTATTGATTCACCATGTCTAATCCACATAAGAATCAACTAGTCCAGAGCAAACGGCTACTGGTAAAGACTTATCAAATCCGTTTATGGTTGATAGTTTACCAAATACTAGGTTATCAACTCACCATACATCCATGTGATCAAGAGTTGGCTAGTCCATAGCAAACGGCTAATGGTAAAGACATATCAAATCCGTTGATAGCTGGTAGTTTGCTAAAAACTATGATAAGAGCAGCAAATTTTCATGTTTTATTAACCACTGCTCTTTGATATGTTGTGAAATTTTTTCCACTGCTAGTTCATTAGTTACCACTGCAAGAGTAATTTTTCCACTGATGAACTAGCCGTTACAACTGTTGTGTCAGTAATCCATTTTTTACTAGCCGTTGTAAAAATAACCGTCATTCCTTATTAATAGGGTAAAATCTTTTGTGAATTATCTACTTACTTATTATAAATTATTCTTTTTCCAAAGATAATTCTTTCTAAAGATAATTCACATTGCGCATCTCCTCAAACCCTATTAGTATAAATTCATCATCATACGGCTTGCTTTTTATCTTGATTACTAACACTTTTATTCTCTTTTTCACAAATATCATGGCGATTCTAAAATTTGTCGAGGAGCACAACCAAGTGGCCTACTTACAAAAGTCGAACGAGAAGAGTGTCCCTGTTTTTCATCAGATTGTGGATTTTCTAAACACAACTCATATAAGGTATGCCTTAACTATTAATCCCACAATCTATGTCTCTCATATCAAACAGTTCTGGAACACTGTGGAGTCCATAACTCTTGAACAGGGAGACACACAAGAATCTGTGGTTGCTCTAAGAGCCACAGTTGATGGGGTAACTATTGATGTTACTGAGTCATCTTTGAGGAGAATTCTACAATTGGATGATCTCAATGGTATCATCACATTACCTAATTCATAAATTTTCACTAATATTGCTTTAATGGGGTATGATACATCAGAACAAAAAGTCACTTTTAGAAAATGATGTTTTTGTCCCCATTGGAGATTTTTCATTCATACTCTTTTACATTGCCTAAGTCCTAAGAAAACATCTTATGAACAATTTGCATCAACCATGGCTTATCCTTTGGTTTGTTTGGCAACAGATAGGACTTTCAATTTTTCAAAGTTTATTTTCAATAATATGAAAGGCAATGTAAAGAGTCCATATAAATTTTTGATGTATCCAAGGTTTGTGCAAGCAGTGTTAAATGAGTTTCAACTGCACCCTCACAAAAGAATTTATGAACCTTCCACTCTTAAGCCAAAAGTTTTTCAAAATATGTCTAAGGCTTCAGAACTTTGGAATGGGGAGGTTCATCTACTTTTCCCTCAAATGCTTGCTAAAATTTCTCAAGTACAGGGTGAGGATGCACCAATCCCAGCTGCATCTCAAAACACACCCACTATTGTTGTTCCACCAATTCAATATACCCCTGCAATCACTCACACTTATGAGAGAAGGTCTAAACAGCCAACTTCTCTTATCTCAACATTGCATGTTGCTGAGCCTTTTGGTTTAGGAACAAGCAGTGGTGGTTCAAGGCTTCATCCTAGTCCAACTAGGGAAGAGCCTGAATCAATGCCTCATGATTCACCTCTCCCAGCAGGTTACACAGTTGGAAGTGATGAAGGCGGTGTGCAACAAAATGAATTGATGGATATTTGTACCAAATTAGTCAAGCAGGTTCAAGCTCTGGAGAAAGACCTGGCACAGACCAAAGAACAACATTCCACAGAGCTGAATACTTTGAAGGCTGAGATTCAAAGATTGCAGATTGAAGTTGAGAATCTCAAGAAGCAAAGACCTCAGGTTGTATCATCATCATCTTCACCTTCAGATGAGTTTTCTGCAAGTTCTACTAAAGTCTTGGGAGATTCTTCCAAACAGGGGAGGAAAATAGATGCAGAGCTTAAGGGGAGGAGTAAAAATTTTGATAAAGATTTTACTGAGCTCAATGATTCTGATAATGCTCAAGCAAAAGATGATGTAGCTGAGACTGAGGGGAGGAAATTGGATTTTGAAGATATGGATGCTGATGCAGGTTTTAAATTTGATGATTTAGTTGGAATTGCTCAACCAATTTCCACTGAAGTAGAACAAGTTCCCACTGATCAACCAATTACCACTGCAAGTGAAAATGTTCCCACTGCTAGTCAAGAAATTACCACTGCAGAGGAAGAAGCTGCCAGAATAAGATCAGTTAAAGGAAAGGCTATTGCAATTGCTTCAGATCAAGAGTCAAGAAAGATTTCTAAGTATGAACAAGCTCAGATTGATTTTGATGCAAGATTAGCAGAGCAACAACAAGCTGAAGAGTATGAAAGAAAGAAAAAGCTTAAAGAAGATGAAGTTGCTAGCTTTATGGAAGCAACTAGGTTAGATAACCTTGAAGCAGTAATGGCACAACCACTTTCAGTTGTTTCACCTATGATCATGCATGAGAAACCTCCATTGTTTACTTATGTGCCTACAGAAGAAGAGATTGATTACTTGATTAACAATGATCAAATAATTAGGAAGAAGGCTATTGAACTGATTGCCAATACAACCTTGAATGAAGAACAAAGGTCTGCTCAACTTAAAGATTTCATTCAGATGAAGAATCAGCAGGCACTTGATGAAATCATTGGGGATGTCAGAAAAGGTCAAAAGAAGCCAAGAAAACCTACAAAGGCACAGATTATTGCTGAGATGAAGAATTTTTGTTGTCATGTTGGTAATATGAAGATGGCTCAATTCAAAGGAATGTCACATGATCAGATTGTAGGAATTTATTACAAGATCAAAAGACAAGATAGTAAATTCATTCCAATGGATCGAGAACCAATAACATTTAAGGCAAAAAGGACTGGAGTGAGTCTTGAATCAAAAGAAGCAAAGAAGTTGAAGACTCAGAAATCATCTCAAGCAGAAGAAGATCCTAGCAAGTTGACTGAAGAGCAAGTTACAAATATGTTATTTATAGAGACTGATGTACTTAACATTGAACCTCTACAAGCAAAATATCCAGTAGTTGGTTGGGAGATCTTTTCTGATAGTTTTGGTGTTGCTTGGAAGATCATCAGAAATGGAAGTGTCACAAACATTTACAGAGACTTTGAAGATATTGTTAGATGTTGTGATAGAGAAGATTTGGATACTTTGTGGAGAATTGTTCAAGATCAGTTTAAGAAGGATGAACTTGTTGATGTCAAAGCTAAGGAGTTATGGGTTCACTTCAGAAGATTATATGAACCTGATCCAAGTGATAGATATTGGAGATTTGAAGCTCATGGTACAAGAACTTTGTGGAAATTCTATGATTTAAGTTATGTGCATCATGTTTCTACTCAAGATGGAGTTGATGTCTTTATGCTGGCTGAGAAAGAATATCCATTGAGAGCTGGAGTATTAACAGTGATGTTGTCAGAGAAGCTTAGGTGTTGGGAAAGAACTGAAGTCATAGATGATTTGCTACAAAGGATTTATGATCAAAGTGTGAGAGCTGATAGAGAGTTATGAAGAAAAAGATAAGTATTTGGAAGAATTTCCATATCCTCATGTTTACTGAATACTTGAAGAAACTTATTGATTTATGTATTAATCATAAGTTAGGGGAGGATTGTTGGGAATTATACTAACAGTTACCACGGCTAAGAGAAGAAGTTACAACTGCAGAAGATTGTACTTGCAGTGGAAACTCATTACCACTGCAAGAACAATATATTACCACTGCTTATTAGATAACTGTTAGGAAACACGTCTAGATAAATATAGAATAGATCTTGTGTATATTTTATTCTATTAGCTTTATACTTATCTTGTAGAAGAGGACTCCTTGTGCTATAAAAGGAGATCCTAGGTTAAAGGTTTTACATACGTTTTTCTAGAGCTTCAAGGTGTAACCCTAGTGATATCAAGATCACTCGTATTATTATCATTAATAATATTAGAGCTAATAGTTTGTTTACATACATTGTTTATATACAACTGTCTTACTCACAATCAAACTTCTAAGTGTTACTAAGTAGATTCCGCATACTTAGTGATATAATTCAAAGTATCAATCTAACACAAGTTCAAGGTGTTTTAGATCCATCAATATATCTGTTATTTGTGAATATTATATCATTGTGCAAATACCAAAATATCAGTAGCAAAATCAATTCCAAATCATCTTGGCTACTGTCCTCAGTGCCACTCATTCCTAAATGATTTCCAAAGCACCATTTCAATCTCGTTGGGACTTAACGACCCGGGGACACACTATACTATCACCGGAGAATTGGAACGAGGCTGTCTTTGACTTGTTGACCTTGGTCAATAATATCTGACCGTTTCGGGACCAATCAAAATTTTGGCGCCGCTGCCGGGGAGGTTGTTGCGTGTTTTAAAAAAAATTGTTTTAAGTTTAGTGGTTTTCAAAACCCTCCCTGTACAAATTTCATACAAATTGTAAAAAGTTTTTATAAAAATATCAATCATATCAAAAAGTTCATTAACACTTTTCCTAAAGTGTTAACAACACAAAAAAAAAAAAATCAAAAACAACAAAACAAACTGTGAAGTTAAATTACTTCGTTTTCTTTAAGATTACAACCTGAAACAGTTGGTATAAGGTAAGTTCTGACATTAAATTGCGAACTGAAGAGGAAACCTATTTACTTCCTCCCGCCAGCCTGCGAGTAATCTTAAAAGAACGATTTCGGTTAACGAATCAGTTCCAAAAATATATTCCCAAAGTTTTCTGCACACACACCCATAAGCCTAAAGACAATTTTTTTAATTAATAAATACATAAAATCTTACCACCGCAAACCAAGGCAGAACACCTACCAACTGGGGGTGTGGACATAATAAGTTCCCAAACTTAAGATTAAAACTTGCCTTTGTATCCCTGTGAGTGGTGTACTTTTTTTAAAGAAGCCATTCACTTGTGATTATTGGTTTAAGTTCTCTGTGGTTTTGCCTCGATTTTTTTTGAAAAATTGTTTTTGGTGCATGTGCACTAAGCATGTTTCTCAAAAATACCAAAAATATTCACCTTTACCCTCTCACCTTTTTTATTCTTCATCCCTTTACCCTCTATCCTTTTGATTCTAACTTCTTTCACTTGTCCTGTAATTAATGGCATCTTTCGATGACGATTTCTTTGAACAAAAGGCCTTTGAGATCAACATTGAAAAACTTCAGGCCTTGTCAAAAATGTTGAGATGTCATGTTGATTATGATGGACCATCGATTCCTATTCCCTCTCCGATGAGGGAAATGAAACGAGAAACCGGGGTGACAAAGGACCCTGTACTTTCCTCTGACTATGGAAGTGCTAAATACATCCAACCTTCGGTTGTCCAAAAATCTAAGATCACAATTGCTCCTAACCTTTCACGATATACGGTTATAAGCAAAAACCAAGAGCTTATAGCTGTGACTGAAAATAACGACTTGCCTAATCTTCACATTCAAAAACCCGAGACCATAACGGAAGTGGTGGAAATTCCTAGCACTCAGAGCACACTACTTGTCCCACCTCCGGATTTTGTTCCTTGTGTCGGTTGTGGTGAGCCGCTTTTCGGTTTTCCATGTCGTTGGTGTACATGTGAACAATGTGGTAATGATATTCGAGATGGGAGTTGTTTGTTTTGTGGGTCGAGGAATTCATTTGCTTATGATCCTACTCAGAACTCATTCAACAACTACTCAAATTTTTCCAACTACCCATCACATTCATACGAGCAAGAATCATATTATCCAAATCTTAACAATGCTTCGTATCAAAATACACCAAGTCAGACTCAACAGTTTTTCTGTTGTGAGTATTGTGGTGGCCCACACTACAGCTCTGATTGTCAAATTAGGAATCAGTTTGTCTATGAACAGGTTCCTTGTAACAATCATGAATTTGGTTTTAACCAGCCCTCACAATACACAAACCCTCACCCACCGCCTCAGGACGAGTTAGCTAGAGCTGAATTGATTACTAAAATGATTATGAATCAAAATCAAGTCAACAAGACCGTTCAAGATAGTATAAACTATCTTAAGGATTTGATTCTTAGAAAACAAAAGCCTCCTGTTAACTCATTTTATCTTGAGGATGAAAGTGATGAAGATGAACCATTTGAAGAGGAAAACCCTAAGGAAACTTCAGATATCTTGCCAATGGGGGACAAGAAAGTCAAAATCAATCCTCTTGAGGAAATTGATGACCTTGTTCCAATCCCAAAGGTATCTGAGAAACCTTTTGATTCAACTTTAGTTGAAACTGCTTCAGTAGAAATACAGGGAGAAAAGAATATGATTGAATCACTAGTAGTAGAAATCATGGAACTTGTAGAAACCATGACTGCTAGTCCTTCTCAACTCCCTTAGTCTGTTGTTATCACACCCGAAGTTCACACTCACTCTCTGATCATGGGGGATGAGCATCTTAGCACTGCTCTTAAAAAGGAATCGGATGAATTCATAAAGTCTAGTGCTGAGAACCTTGTCCCAATCCCAGGTGAGTCACAGGGAACTTTTGATCATATGTGTGATATCCCTCCTCCTCTTATCTTCCCGAATGATGATGTTGAGATGTTCTCTGATTATAATGATGACGATTCGTTATCATATAGAGACATCAGTTATGTGGAAGAATTACCTTCTCAGCTAGTTAGCTTAGAAGAAGAGAATGATGAGATTGACACTGAAATCAAAGATGAAGCACTTCGTGCAACATTATTGAATGTCAATCTCCTCATTTCTAAAATCGAGGCTTTCAAAAAGAAACCTATTTCATCTCCTATCCCCATTAAGGATAGTGACATTTTCTCCGATGAACCTATTCCGGAGTTTGAAGCCTTTACTATTGATCCTATGGGAGAGAAGATTAGTGGCAGTACCACTTCTCATTCTCATAATTCTCTCCCCGATTATGAATCATTTACCTTCGATGAGTTCTCCTATGAACTCACGCACATCAATTCAGAATATGATTCATTCACATTTGATGAGTTCTCCTGTGAACTCACTCATATCATGACTCCTCCGGAGTATGATAGCCCGGGGGGAAATGCACTCAATCATGAAAATTTACAAAATCCCACCCACCCTCCCGGGATGTTTTCAAACCAAATGAGCTTAACCTTTGAAATCCAAAATCAGGCTAATGAGCCTGCTTTCGAGGAAGAAGATCTTATCATGATTTTCATCATGGTTTTCTTCCTTTTCTTCACCTACAGGGTGACTTCTCCTGTTCTACACTCCTTCGAAAATGAAGATACCATCTTTGATCCCGGCATTTTCATTTACCATTATCTTGAGCCGGGTACTTATCTCATCGGTGTGGAACTTTCACGTGCTTCAAATGTTTGTCCCAAACATCTTGAATGAAAGTCCGATGGAGATTATTTCTTCCACATCATGCTTCCCCAAGGACAAATGAATTCGGGGTCGAGTCAAGCTAGCGACTCGGTAAACAAAAACAGTAGCATGCTTATAGGGATTTCACCCTAAGTGTGGGGGAGTCACCCATGCTATGATTACAAAAGTGAAAAACAAAATGGTGTTTTCCACGCTTAGCTTGTAATGTTGCCCTTTTACGTTCAAAGAGTCGGCATAATAGCCGGGACTTTGAATGTTGAGGACAATATTCATTCTAAGTGTGGGGGGTTATTTCGCTATTCTAGCGAATTTTATCACATTTTACTATCTAGTACCCCCGTTTTTTGACCAAAATTTTTAAAAGTTTTTCGCTAAAGTTCAAAATTTTTTGTGGTTATCAGTCCGCCAAAGTCTAAATGACAAATGGATTGGCTAGTACAGGAGCAAACGGCTCTTGGTAATGACATCTCAAACCCGCTGATGGCTTGCAATTTGCCAAAAATTGTATGGTAAATCAACTCGCCATATCCCATAAAGCGAATGAGTTGGCTAGCCCACAAGATTATGGCTTGTGGTAAAGGCCGTGGAAAATCCATAATTGGTAATCAGCTCGCCAAGATGTTGACTTAGTCCATCAAGAGTTTGCTAGTCCAGAAGCAAACGGCTTTTGGTAAAGACTAATCAAATCCGTTGACAGCTGGTGGTTTGCTCAAAATCACACGGTTATCAGGTGTACCACAGTTCTCACACCTGGCTACTCCAGAAGTGATGGCTATTGGTAAAGAGATTTTCAAATCCATCAAGTTTTTCTCAAAAGATTGCTAGGGACTAGCAATGTTTTAGTGTGGGGGATTGATGAGTGTGTAAATACTCATCATTTTTACCTTTTCTGAGCTGCCAAAACATCTAAAAACACTCAATATTGAATCAAAATAGTGAAAATATCCCAGGAATGTGTTTTATATGTTTCAAATGCAAAATAATCAAAAACAGATGAAAAACGTACAAAGTTTGCAAAATTGGCAGTTTCAGTCCCTCAACTTTCAAAAGATGTCAAATCTAGTCCCTGGTTGTTCTAAAAACTTGAAAAAGTCACCAAAGGTCCTTTTAAATCAAAAAGTTACACATTTAGTCCTTTGGTGCAAAGTTTCACAAAATGTCAAGTTTAGTCCTTGAAGTTTGGAAAATTGTCAAAAATGGTCCCTGGGATATTAAAACTTTGAGAAAAACAAATTTTGTCCTTATACTAATCTTTTATGGCAGGTTTGGTCCTTGGTTAGAAAGTTTGGTGAATTTTCACATTTGGTCCCTGAAGTTTTAAGGATTGGCAGATTTGGTCCCTGAGGTGTAATAAAATAGAAAAGTCAACTACAGTCCTTGTACTATTCAAATATATCATGAAAGACCCCTGTGAGTACTTTGGGAAATTACAAATCCAACCCTTAACTTTCGGCCAAATTACAACTTTGGTCCTTGTGATTTATTACCTAAAACCAAATGGACCTAGTGTATTATAAATCCAAATCCAAACCAAATAAAACACTCCCAGCCCATTCCCCTTCTCTGGACCATCACCCACAACAGCCCACACCCGTTTTTTATTACCAGGGTCAAACCCAAGTCAAAACCACCCTCACCCCTTCCCTCCAAAACCACTCCCACCACTACAATACCACCTCCACCATCCCAACTTGCCCTGATTCACCCCCACCTCCCTTATCCCTTCTGATACCACTTCCCAATAATATTAAATGCCACCCCCTCCTAGTCTATGCTCCCACAGACCCCAATTGCCAAAACATCTTTCCTGCCAAAACTGAATGGATGGCTAGGACGAGAGTTTTTAATCCAATGGTTCACTTTTATGATGGGAAATGCTCCAGTGGGTCCCACAAACCCTAGAAGTCCAACATAAAGAAGAATGGAGTCTGGAAAGAGAAGTATTAGACTAGTGTAGTAGTAGTTTAATCGACCTTTGTAATTTTCCATTTCCTAGTGTAATTCAAAGCTTTCTAGCACTTTGTTAAGTATTATCAATATAATCCAAACTTATTTCAATCTTCAATTTCAATTACAAGCTCATTCTCAGTTTTTATGAAAGTTGCATTTGAAATTTCATTGTTCTTTAAATCATGTTATAGTCTTAGCTCCACTGTTTCATAAGCTCATATAAGCTAAATGATAGCTTGTTGTGAGTCTCACCATTTAGATTTTGCTTAAAATTGTTCAAATGAAGTGGTCAACAAAAGTCAACGAATGCTCATGTTCTTAGATTCATGGGTTTCTGGTGTTGATTTGATGGTTCCTGGTGATGTTTAGCCTATCTAAGAGATAGGTTGTGTTTGAAGTGATTCCCCTATTTTAGTTAGGGCATGGATTTGTATGTTCTTATTTACCTTTTCTAGTTCTAAATCTGAAATTGATTGAGTTGTTGCTTAGTTTCTGGTTATTTTGCTTATTTGATGTTTATTATAGTTAATCTCAGCTTGTTAGATGCTTAGTGAATGCTTGTTATTGTTTCTGCTCCTTATTTGTTCAATTCTGTCTTATTCTGCCTTATATTAGCTTGCATCTGTCATCTTTGTTTCTGCTTCTTGCTTGTAGGATTGTAGGTTCTATATAGCTTTAATATCACTGGTTTAATTAGTGTGCATCATTAGTTAGCTAATAAGTAGCATAGTTAAGCATTTGTAGTGTTAAGTGTCCCTTAAAGGACTGTTTGGCATTAAGATGTTTTTGAGGTTAGAATTGATATATAGGTTTGAACTCTGCAAATTCAGCTTCATTTAGGGTCATTTAGTACAGGTCAATTGAGTTTTTGAGGTTTAGTTAATCAAAAGTCAAAATTCAATCCATGACCTTGAATCTGTCATCTGTTAAGAAAATCAGTAGGCTACATCTTAAACATAGGTCCATATTAGATTAAGTTTGCTTAATTTAGGTCTATTTCAGCTTAATATTTCATTATATGCTCATTAGGATCATTAGAAATAAGATTTAGTCAACATTAGCTTTAAATCTCAAAAAGTCAAAATACTCCTTTCTCAGATTTTTACCAAAATGGTAGGATTTGTTTGGAATTTTGTATATGGTTTTAAACTTTGAAAATTGTTCCTATGTAAAGTCCCCCACCTCATCTCTAAGTTCCCATATTGCTTTCATTTTTAGGAATTTTTCTGTGGGCCCCACCTTGGATCAAAGTTATTTGCAGGGCTGCAAATTGCCTTGCTCAGATCAGACCTCAGTCACCACACCACCTTTGGTGGTGGTTTATGGCCACCACAGTAGGCCCCACATCCACCTCTTTGTTCCTTTCAACCCCTCTCCTACCCCTCTTGAAGAGTTGACCTTTGGTTTGACCTTAGGACCCCTGGGACCCACTTGAAATCACTCCTCAAGTCTGTCCCATTTTCAAGACAGCAATTAGAAACCAAGTGCTTATTTGTGGCTTATTTGCTTATTCAGTAGACCCCACTTGCTTATTCTGGCTTTTACATGTTCACTTAACTCATTTGTATCAGAATCAACCATAGTGGGTCCCACTTAAGCTCATTTGAGCTCATTTCTTGTCTTGGTCAACTATAGTCAACTGTCAAAGCTTTTAAGCTCTTAAGTGCTTATTTTCAATTTACAAAAAAATTGTTTTTACAAAAGTTGTTAGTTTTTAGTTGTAAAATAGTTTTCTAAAAGAAAAATCAAGAAAAACCAAATTAATTTTAAGTGATAGTTTCTATTTAATGTAATTTAAATTTCAATTTTCATTTTTAAATTTTTGTTAAGCACTTAGCTTTTTTATATTTTTCTTAAATTCCTTTTATATTAAAGTAATTTCAGTAATTTTTCTAGATTTTTATTTTGTCATCTAGTATTTATTAGATTTAATATTAGTTTTATTAATTATTAATTAATATTAAGTTTTAAATAGTATATTTAGTTTTTATAAAGCAACACCTAGTTTTTATATTTTTCCTAGCTTTTAAATGTTATAAAATAGTTTTATAAATTTTTCCATAATTTTCTAAGTTAATTTAGTATTATTAGTAATTTAAAATAGTTTAATTAGTTTAATTAATATAAATTGTTTTTAATTGATAAAAAACTGATAAAAAGACAAAAAATATTTATTTTTATTTTTTATACTTTCTTCAAGTTCATTTATAAGTTTAGAAATTATTTTTGCAAATTTTCAGTTTAATTTGTAATCTTTGTCATTTTTAGTTAATTAAAATTAGGTTTAAATTACATTTTAAATAGTTTTATTAATTAAATAATATTTAAATATTAAAATAATCATTTTTATAATTTCATTTTCATTTTAACTTTTCTTTTAATATTAAGTTTTCAAAAGTTTACTTGCACCCCCTGTAGTTTGTAATCTGATAAAACCCACTTTTTTGTCTGTTACGTGATTCCAAATTGTAAATTTGTGCATATATCTGTATATCTGTTATTTGTGAATATTATATCATTGTGCAAATACCAAAATATCAGTAGCAAAATCAATTCCAAATCATCTTGGCTACTGTCCTCAGTGCCACTCATTCTTAAACGATTTCCAAAGCACCATTTCAATCTCGTTGAGACTTAAAGACCCGGGGACACACTATACTATCACCGGAGAATTGGAACGAGGCTGTCTTTGACTTATTGACCTTGGTCAATAATATCTGACCGTTTCGGGACCAATCAGAAGTGCATTAAACTGTGTAATTTATGGACTTTATAGTTACAAGTAGGAAAATTACATTGCTAATTTATGGACTTACTTTACTTTTTTAAGGAAGTGCATTAAAAAATAATAAGATGCTGATAGATGCTTTAATAATGGCATATCTATATCTATACTAATATATAAAGCATTTGAGATATTCTATTTATAGAAAGCTTATAATTTTCAGGTTAAACACATTCTAATTATAGAATTAAGTAAAATTATAAAAATATAGAATTAGTCTCTGCTGGGAATAGAACCCAAGTCTTGTGGGTGAGAGCCAAATATGCTAACCGCTAGACATCAATGATTCTTTGGTTGCTTTTTGCAAAAAATATATATAAACAATAGGGTAAGGATCCAGTGAGAAGAAAACTTATAATGAGAAGGATGAGAAATAACTATAACTATATATTTGAGATGCGTCGACTTGAATTAAATGCATTTCTATTCATTTAGATGCATCCCAATTACATTCAAAAGTAATTTTGAAGTGAAAACGATGTAAACCAGTACTTGCTACAAATTTTACCCTCAGAGGACGAAAAATACATAAGATTTTCCTAACTTGCTAAAATGCATCTAATATATGTATATGCATCTAATTTTTAGCTAGAAAATATATTATTGCGCATCTAAAAGATTAGGGATACATCCAATTCAAGTCAATGCATCTCTAATATATTTTTATAGTTATTTCTCATCCTTCTCATTTTAAGAGTTATTCTCATTTGATCCTAAGTCGTAAGGAATATTTGTAAGTGAACTTTCTTTTATTTACATCAAGCACATATGAACCAATAATATAACTCTATTAGTCCTATGATTGTATTATACAAATGATCTATGGTGTCATATTAATTATTATATAAATACTTTACAAACTAAAAAACAACTCAAAAGTTTATACTTCACCGGATAAATACGATTGAAAAAAATCTTACATGTCAAAGAGGATTTTCAGAGAATTTATACAGTATGATAACGTGTAAACATATAAAGTACGAAGAAATGTGATCGAAAAAAATCATTATCATGAAAAATGTGATCAAAAAATATTGTTCACCAAATTTTTTGATAACAGGGTATCCGTCGCCGCAACGCGCAGATACCCTGCTAGTAATTTTCTTATTAAGTTTCTATTCTAACATCACAATGGAGATTCTAATAATCGCATATAATTTTCTTATAAATATCTATTATAACATCAGTTTTTACTTAAAAGTAAAAACAAAGGAATTTTGTGTTATCAAAGTTGTATTTGGTGCGGAGTATTTAGAGCATTTAGGAGCGGTAAGTGGTTAGCGTTAAGTGTTGTGATTTTTAATACTCGTTTGGCAAGCACAAAGTAGATTTATTTATTTTTTTCGGAATACTTATTTTCAATGTTTCATGAATTAGCATTTGGGAGCGTTGAACATTTAATAATTGTTTTATACATTATGATTACACTTACAGTTGTGTTACTAAACGTTTTTAGAGAAAAATAACTACTATTGCTCACAGTCACTATTTGCTGCTACTGCCATTTTTGCTAAATACATCCCAAGAGAGTACTCCTGATTCTAGCATATATTAACTTGTAACTAAAAGACGTACTTTCTCTTTCTATATATATTAGTAATTTATTACGTGTGGTTTATAATTTAGTCACATTATGTGGTGCATCTAACACTAACACTCTATTTTCAAGATTTATTTTGAGAGAAAGGAAGTGAAATTGAGTGAAATAAAAATTTGTTGTGACTTGAGTTTTTTAAAAAGTAAAAAAGTGGGATGAAAAGGAAAGAGAAAAGGAGTAAATTGCTTGTGTTTTCCTACCACTCTCTTTATTTATTTTATTATATTTTACTTTACTTTCTTATCTTTTACTTAATTTGAAAACACAGTGTAAATATGCTACTCCTTATTTTATTTACTCATTTGGCAAGAGGGACCGACTTTATTTCGTGTTGGCTTATAATTCCGGTAAAATGTCCACTAAAGGATCGTTTGATTTGTAGATAGGTTTCAAATCAGAATTAGAATCAGCATTGGTTTGAAAGATGGTGAGGATCAAAGTAGAATATAATCATATAAATATATTATTTTTTATTCGCTTGAATTTGAGTTAAATCATTATTTTTAATAGAAAAGAAGAAAGAAATTAAATAGCTGAGGATGGCGGCCCATGTGAATGAATGAAATTTTTTAAAAAGATGCTACTCGTATTTAATGTGGTACTGTATCATTTTAAAGGTGTGAAATTCTAAACCATAAACAATTTTTATGTGTTTCACTCCATTCCCCAATTCGACATGCTCCCGACCAAACGGGCCTTAGATAATCAAACCTTAGCTTCAACCACAAGACTAAAGAAACTTGCTTTAATAAACATTAAACAATTTAAAATGTTTCACTCCATTCATCCTTCACCAAATTTCTTTTCTTTATATCTAGATATTTTCATCAAACTTTAGAATATTTGATGGCCAAATATGGCCTTAAGCTAACTATATTCTTTTTCACCATCATAACATACGAGTATTGGTCTAGTCATGTTAAGCCAAGTAACCTTACCAACACTTTTGGTGGTTCAAGCCATCTTAGCCATGTTGCCAAAGACGTGTTCATACTCGCGGGACAAAGCAACATGGCTGGAAGAGGCGGGGTGATCAACGGTACGTGGGACGGAATAATCCCACGTGAAATGAAGGCGAGTCCAGGAAAGATTCTACGATTACGTGGTGATCAAAACTGGGAAGACGCAAAAGCACCACTTCATGCTGATATTGATGTGAACAAGACTTGTGGTGTTGGGCCTGGGATGGCGTTTGCGAATGCGATGCTGAGAAATGATCCAAGGCGTTCTCGGGCAATTGGGTTGGTGCCATGTGCTATTGGTGGGAGTGGTATTGACGAGTGGTCTAGTGGTGGAAGACTTTATAAACGATTAGTAAAGAGGGCCAAAGTGGCTGTGAAAAGTGGGGGAGAAATCAGAGCAGTATTGTGGTTTCAAGGGGAGCGAGACACAATTAACATAACAGATGCGGAATCGTACAAGGGAAAATTACAGAAATTATTTATCGACTTGAGAGACGATTTAAAGTCTCCTTTACTACCCGTGATTCAGGTATTTCTTCGAATCCATTTATCCAAGTTAGTTCAATACAAAATATCAATTCCAATTAGTATGAAAAGGAATTGAAGATTGCAAGTTAAACCATGTTTGATTGGTTTTTTGTCGTTGTTTAGTCGGTCAACTTGTTGGGTCATGGTTCTTGTATTGGTGTAAGCGAAAGTCAACTAGGTTCAAATTGTACAATGGTTTAAACTAGTCTTAATAAGAGCATCTACAATGGTTGTTTTTAGAATAGCTTTTTACTATTTCAACAAGCTTTTCAAAAAGGTTTTTCCATTAAACTAAAGACTTGGTAAAAAGCTTTTGATGAATTTCATTTATTGTAAAAAGTTATTGGGTACCAAAGACTTGGTAGATTCAAAGCTTTTGCAAAAACCTTTTGGTCATTAATGAGTTAGCATTAAATGCAATCACTTTAAAAAGCTTTTGATGACTTGCAACCATTGTAGATGCTCTAATGGTGCTAGGAAATAGTCTAAGGAATATTCAAGTTTGTAACATTAACTGCTAAATAATTAAAAGTGGGTTTAGTTTATGTATGATAGCTGTGTTCCACTTGTTTTTTGTACATAGCACGAGGCGCACACACCGGGTGTAGGTACAACGAGTTTATTAAGCAGGTTTTGTGTTTTTATTGTTGCTTAGCGGCCCATTTACGTTTTAGTCAACTTTAATATAAAAGGGAAATTATGAACCAGGAAAAAAAAAGTATAGATAGACAAAAATACTTGACAAATTACATGGACTATGTAAGTTATTAACTATTTGTTGGGTGTGCAAACACAATTTACACATTTGGGAGAAGAGAAAATAAATAAATAAATAAATCTCAAATTTAACATATATATATATAAGCTTGTATAGTTGTATGTTAGAATTAGTGATATTTTGGGCTGTAGCTATTGTGGATTGTTAATAACGAACCCAACTTAATCATGACTTCTTGGGTGACAACCAAACTATCCAATTAAGTACCACATAGGCCTAATAAGGTTTTGAAGTGTAACACAGGTGTATAATAGACGTGTAACCAACATGGGCGGCTCAAGCCTTAACGAGGCCTAAAACAAAGTTCAAAAACGGGGCCTTTTCGGTTATTTGCTATGTTTTAGTAAAAGTGGCAGGATTGATATAACGTCTAACTAGAAAACCAAGAACGCTTAGTAAATTAAGAACCGATGATGATTAAAAAACAAAATTACAAATATAAAAACCAAATGTTGTTGTTTCGATGGTCTGGAAGTATGACTAAGACGACGCATTGAACCAACGCGAGTGGCTTGTACGTGTTCGTTCGTGAAAATTTAATCGAACAAACCTTACATGAATACTTAAACAGTTAAGCGAAAGCGAAAGCAAAAGAAATATTGCTCGTGTTAATTATATAAAAAAAGTTTCTTTATATTTATTTATTAAAAAAAATACATGATCAAAAGAGCATAAAACATGTAAAAGTGTATCATCTTTTGAACAATTCACACACAGATCGTCAAACTTTAGTTCATTTACCATCTGTTTGTGTGTGAACAGGTTCTTGGTCCATTTACGACTACTGTACTACCTAATAAAATCGGGGGCTTTAAGAATTTGGGGGCCTAAAGCGATTACTTTAGTAGCTTTAACCTTGAGCCACCCCTTGTAACCAAATTGCTTAATCAACATTAACTAAAGTGAATTTTTGTCCAAATTACTATTATGTAGTGCGTTGGAAGTCAACTAGTGAGCTTGATTCAAAAGTATTGTTATTCGTATTAAATAAGCTCAGATCGAATATTATTACATAATACTGTATTTACCTTCAAGCTGTACTTCAAAAAAGTATTTATCTTCAAGCTCGAGCATTCAAATGCTTGTCGTTTGATTGAATTTTGCTGACACATAGTAGTGAGTAAGTAACCATTCCAATCACTTGATTATGTTTAGTGCGAGCTCTCTGGGATGCACATCTATAATATTGGGACATACTTATACATGCATTTTTATGTAGTCAAAGGGAGCATTTAATCATTCTCTTTACCGACATTATTTATTTACAACTGCAGGTTGCTCTAGCTTCTGGCGAAGGACCATATATAGAAACGGTAAGAGAAGCTCAACTTGGAATCAAGCTTCCCAATGTAATGACCGTGGATGCTATGGGACTCCAACTGCAACCAGATGGGCTTCACCTCAGCACCCCTGCTCAAGTTCAGGTTGGGGAGATGTTGGCTAATGCTATTCTACAATCCAACTGCTCTCGATAGTTTTGAGGGGATCGAATTCAGGTCCTTGTGAATATCATTATTCCATACACATATTGATATGTGCATATTTTTTTATAATATTTTAAAATGTAACAGAAAGTCATTGATGGTTTAGGGGATTTATACAGCGAAATCACTCTTAGTCTTGTGCAAACTGTAATATTTAGTTGTTCACTGTTTGAGAGAAACGTAATCTGACAATCAACCAATGGTTTAGTGACCCTTTTGATGCTCAATCTTGATTACACTAACTTGCTTATTTTTGGTGCATTTGTGGGATGACACCATCTTATTCTACAAATGTGCTACTCCTCCAAGTAGCAAGGTATCTAAGGTTAGACCACTCTTAATAAATAGTTGATCCATCCCAGGCTAGTTATCCAATCTCCCTTAAGGTCATCAGTCTCGACCATGAAAGTTGGAAAAGATTGTATAACTAAAATAATACTATACAAGATATCAGTCTTACTTTATTATACAAAAAAGTAAAAGTAAAAAGTTACTTTATTATACAACTACATAAAAAGTTACAAACAAAGAGCTGGAGGTGTGAATAATCCATATAAGAAAATTTGCATTTTATTATTATTATTATTATTATTATTATTATTTTTTTCACATTATACACATACAGAATTATAAACAGTAAAACACTCACTTATAATAACTGACAAACTCTAGTTGATTCATGCATTATTAAAAAATTACACCTTAATCATCATGCATCTTCTACATGCAGCAGCATATCTACCACCTGCTTCATGGTTGGTCTTGCATCCTTATCTTCCTCACAACAACGTAAAGCCACCTTAATCAGAGTTACCATTCTACTCATGTTATAATTCCCATCAACTTTCAAGTATAGAACTTCTTCAACCCAGTCATTTGTTCCACCAGCGGCCAAAATCTTTTCTGCCACCCAGCTGTGCAAACTAATTACTTCTGACCCCTCATTTTGATTCGCACCTGTTGGGCTCCGACCAGTTATCATCTCTAACATTACCACTCCATAGCTAAACACATCAACTTTTGACGTTATAGGAATATTAACAAATAGCCATTCTGAAGCCATGTATCCTCTTGTCCCTCTTGCTTTTGTAAACTCTAAATTACGAGTTTCGTCTCTATTGAATAAACTAGACAGCCCGAAATCTGCTACCTTTGGCTTGTAATCACAATCCAGCAATATATTTTGAGGCTTAATGTCACAATGCAAAATCCATTCCAAGCATTCTTCATGCAGATAAGCAAGCCCTTTTGCGGTGCCCAATGCAATATCATATCTCTTATCCCAGTCTAGTTCACTGCAATGTAAATTCTGAGCCAGTGATCCATTAACCATATACTCATAAACCAAAAACCTGTGTTTACTCTCAGCACAATACCCCCACATTTCTATTAAGTTCATGTGGTTAAGTGTCCCAAGGGTACTTATCTCTGCTTGAAGTTCCGCTTCCCCTTGGTTCTTACTAGATTCATTAAGACGTTTGATTGCTACAACACGGTTGTCTGACAATACTCCTTTGTATACTATGCCACCACCTCCTCTTCAATTCCTATCTCTTCGCTGAAATTGTTTGAGGCCTTTTTCAATTCAGAATAGCTGAATCTTTTAAATCCGGTGGCAGCTTGGAGGTAACCTTGTGTAGTACTTCTACGTGAACGGGTTCCATAGAAGAAGTAAATTACACAAATTATCTCAAGTGCACCTAATATATAAGCAATCAGCATCAGAAACTTGATGGACTCTTTTGGTCGCTTTAAGTCATAAGGTCTATCAAGTTGTATTGTAGGTTTGTTGGAGCAGTTCAAGCTAAAGTCGTTAATAGCCTTATTGTTATTTGAAGACAAGGGAATATTTTTTGGTACCTTTAGATACATGGAACCATTAAAATTGGGCGATCCATATCCGTTCACCAACTGAAATTTGGGGTAACAAATAGAAAAGCCTTTGGTCCAGTCATACTTATACTGGAACCCTTTGCAAGTGCAACTATTACTGCACTCTTGCTTACATGCACTTAGAGTTGTATTTGGCATGTATACTAAATCGTAACCCCAGAAATCAGAATGAGCAAGGTGTAAGTAGTGATCCTCACCGTTACTACATAAGGACGCCTTGAACTCGGGTTCACACCCATATGACCAATCTGTGTAATTGATCCTCTTGTGATTCGGCAAGCAAGAACACTTCCTGCCATAACTAGGATCATTTAAACACATACTATTTTCTCCGCAACTTCCGTAAATTTTACATGTTTCGGAAATAGCTAGCCAGGTAACTTTCCAAATTCTTCTGGACTCATCTAGACTATACACTCGGACATTGCCATCATAGTCCATAGTCAACCTTCTCAACGGCTGATCTCCAGCATCTGATGTATTGAAAAATAGATTATCAGTTGAGTTGAAATGACCAGAATAATCCAAGGTCGCAATTCTTCTGCTTCCGTAGGTACTCCTACAATTTTCCCATGCTCGCAACTCAGGATTAGGCCAATAGATGCCTGTCAACTTAGAGTCACTATACACAAGTCGAAGAACGTTGTCGTTGTCAAAAAAGAGCTTGTAGAAACCAGATGAGTAATTTGTTTGACTTCTTGAAGAGACAAGTGTTGCAAATTTTGTGAGTGGTTGATTCGGAAGAAGGGTATCCGATGGGGAATCAAAGCTTTGCCATACGATTTCCCCATCTTTATTTTGAAGAAAAAGGTTTCCTGAATTATTCATTTTCAACACAGCAGTTTGCGTCGAATCTCTACTAGTTGTGGTCCAAATAGGCAACCGCTGATACGCATCCCTCAAGACCAGATTTCCAGTTTTTAACAAGGAAAGCTTTGAGGACTTCCCATTAACTGGTAAATCTCGGTTAGCCATCCACATTATCTTCGACGCCCGTCTGACATAGGTTTAATCAACCATACAGAAAAGCAATAAGCATTGTCTCCAACGTTGTAAAATCCGGCAGTAAAAATGCCATTTGGTGAGATTAGAAAGTCGTCTCTTTTCTCTACTGAGAGAGATGAGCCTAGTTTCAGTCCATAGGGTGGTGAAGAAAAAGGAGACGAAGAGGATATGAATTGTGTTTGCATAACGAATATTATTAATCCAATCGCATTGTATAGAAGGAGGAGAGCCATTGGTAACTGAAAACGTTACTATAAGCTCTCTATAAGTGCTTATTTATCTATTTTCTACAATTATTGGTTCGTTTCCTTTTCTGAAAAAATGAAATAAAATACGGAGTAGTTGTTGGAAGCAGATATATGATTGATGGGAAGGGAGCCCCACTTATATGTATAATTGAAGCACAGAAAGCCGCCTTAAACTTTTACCAGTGTGAGCACGTCGTACTTCGTTAATCATAGTTAATATTCAAAGTTTTACTCGTAAGATTTTAGTATAAATTTTGTATGGTATACTACTTCTCACACCCTAAAGCCCCTAGAAGTACTATAATAAATCACTCTGAGAAACTTAGGCGTAATTTTCTTTTGGAGAGGTAATGCGGATGTAAACAAACTATATCTTGGATTCCAAGTATAGAAGTTTGTTCTCCTATCTGGTAATAAGAGGTACGCACACAGTAACACAACAAAAAACACGATACTGTTAAAGAAACGAGGATTGTTGCCAAGAACAAACAAACTTTTATTGAAGAAATCTTAACTCAAAAACTTTTGTCGATACCAAGTAATTCCCTACCCTTCACGGTATATATAGACTAACCTATTCTTGTTAAACTATAACTAGGATTACTCTTTACTTAAACTTATACTCCGTAATTATCTAAGTTCAAGGAAGATAACTAATACATATTAAGTAAATATAGTAGAGTTGGACATGCACTCCAACTTGTATTCCTTATATCCGGTAACACACCTAATGCCACAACCATACTCAAGAATTCGCCAACAATCACCCCCTGAATTTATGAGTTTAAGCGGGTAACTCTTGCACACCAAGTAACGACCTCATCTCCTTGAACCTTATACACGCTGTTATATTATAGTATCCATATTAGCAAGTGTTTCTAAGTGTAGGGGGTCTTAGTGTTAATTAGCTAATGTATTTAGTCAAATAGGATGGGTATTCGGTCATAATGCATAACCGACTATATATGTTATATATAGGGTGATTTACAATGCATTCGTGAGTCTCTCTTATCCTCCTTGTTACAGCCAATTTAAACTTTCTTTAGGGTTTGGTTTTCTCCCCCCTCATCTCTATAATAAAGAGGTGAGGGGGGAGGGTCATTGTACCGTTTTCTTTGATCTTTTGTTCTTAATACATAATCGTTTGGAACAAGATTACGTGTCGTGTGCTTTACTTCCTATCGAGTTAAGGTTCTTGTAGTGTGTCATATTCTTCTTTCAAGATCAGTTTTCCGCAAGCTAACTTCCAGGTTTGTTGGTCGATTACCAACAAGTGGTATCAAGAGCCACGTTTGGGTCTCGGGTGGAAGCTAGGTCGATCTTGTTGAAGGTTTATTGTTGTTTGGTATTAAGACAACAAGGTTTTCTTGGTGATCGGATTTGGGCAGCTCGTTTGGTGTTCAAGATCTCGACAACAAGGGTATATTTTCAAGCAAGGTTTTCTGTTTGGAGGGTTGTTTCCAAATCAGTTTCAACGCAAGGTTTCTTTGGGTCTCGGGTTAAAGAGATTCAAAAAGCGTTGAGGATTTGCTTGCACTACAAAGGTCTCGACAGGAAGGGTTTTTCTTTGAAGGTTGTTTTTGTCCAGGTTCGTGCCACAAGACACAATTCAAAGGTTCTTGGATTTTCGAGTTGTCGAGGTCGTTATCGACACGGGTTAAGAAAGTTCAAGGTTTTGTTGGTTAAAGAAGATCGACAAAAGTTCTGGTGTTGTTTCGGATTTTCGTCACGTTATTAGTGAGGAAGAATTAACGCACCAGGTTCTTGTTTTTTTTGTTTTTTGAAAAACAAGGTTATACTTCAAAGCAAGGTTGTAGTGTTTCGATTGTTTTTAAATCTCCAAGGCTACTCGATTATGTGACGGGTTTGTTCGCGGTAAAATCGTTTTATTGGAGGTTGATCGAAAATCTGTTTTGAAGGGTTCTTGTCGATCAGATTTGTGGTCGACAAGGTCTTGGTGTTCGGTTTTCTTGGACGTCAAGGTACTGAAGTTTTCAGAGCATCAAGGTTGTCGAGATTTTGCAAGACTTTTGGAAAAGTCGGTTTGCAAAGGTTATTTCCAATCGACGAGTTTTTAGAGTTTCAAGCAAGAAGGGGATATTCGTTTTTGGCGAGTTGTTTACAAAAAGACGAATACCAACAAAACAAGGGTAAATTCTTGTTACATGCATGTGAAGGTTATTTGTAGTTACATGCATGTGAAGATTTCTTTGCTTTTTTACTTGTACGTGACACCATTTTATTAAAGAAGGTTTTTAAAATTGAAACTTTAATTTGTTGTTATTCGACAAAGGGTTTTAGGTTTCAATATTTTCGTGTCGTGTTGCTTGGTAGCTTTGATCATAAGTTATGGGTTAGCATATAAAGTCGACAAGGGTGTTTTCAAAGGCACATGAGTACTTTGTTTTGTTCGGTGTTGTGAGGTTTATATCACAAGGTTATCAGAATAAAAAAAGGGATTGGACAAAGATGACGGGACCAAGTTTGACATCAAGAAATTCGATGGGACGAATGACTTCGTGTTATGGCAGGTAAAGATGAAAGCTTTGTTGTAACAGTTGGGATTAGCTGAAGCGTTGGAAGAATTACCTGCAGCTACGATAGCGACATATGATAACGTCATTCAGAAAAAGGCTTACAGTGCATTGATCTTGTGTTTAGGTGATCGGGTCCTACGGGGGATCACCAAGGAGACGACTGCAGCAGGTATTTGGAAAAAGTTAGAGACTTTACTCATGACAAAGTCTTTAGCTAATCGTTTGTACTTGAAGAAGAAGTTATATACTTTTCATATGCATTCGGGTAAGAGTCAGTCTGAACATACTGATGAGTTTCATAAGCTGGTAGGTGACTTAGCGGCTATAGATACTGCTATATCGGATGAGGATCAGGCATTATTATTACTCACATCTTTATCATCGTCTTACGGTAATTTCGTGGATACTTTGTTATATGGTCGGAATACTTTGAAGCTAGAAGACGTGGTCGCGACACTTCATTCTAGGGAACTTCAGAAGATGACGGAAGCAAAGGTTGATGGTGGTGAAGGGTTGTTTGTGAGGGGCAAGTCTGATCAAACTGATATCCAACAGGGTAAAGGTAGCGCGTGGTCAAAGTCACAAGGAAGAAGCAGCATACTCAAGTGTTATATATGTCAGTCCAAAAAGCATTTGAAAAGGGATTGTCCTAGGTATAATCACAAGAAATCTCAAGGTTTTGTCAAGAATAAAGATCACGATCCGGTTCTGGAGCTGATGGGTATGACAATGCTGATGTTATGATGGCTATGAGTGTTGAAAAGTTATTAGACTGGATCATGGATTCAGGGTGCTCATACCATATGACACACAGGAGAGATTACTTGTTTGATTATAAGGAGTATAACGGTGGCAATGTACTGCTGGGTGATGGCAGGGAATGTCGTGTACATGGGACGGGTAAGGTTCAAGTACAAATGAGGGATGGGTCAAGTTTCGTTTTGGATAACGTCAGGTATGTTCCGGAATTAAGGCGAAACTTGATATCGCTGGGTACTCTTGAAAAAGAGGGTTTTACCGTGAAAATGCAGTCGGGCAGGATCAAGGTTATAAAGGGTTCACTGGTGGTTTTATCAAAAACAAGGAAGGCTAATTGCGTATATACCCTGGATGGTCAGGCAGTGACCGGGAAGACACTAAAGGGTAGGAAGCAGTTAGGAGAATCTCAGACTGGGAGAAAGATCAAGACAAGCAATGTTCTTGATTCTTGTAATCAGAGGTACACACAACAATGTATGAAGAGTGGGGTCGCCAAACATTTGGGTGTTGTAGGGATACAGCAGCAGAATGGGTTGGTTAAGAAGACGAATGTGACACTCTTAGCTAAGGTACGTTGTTTTCTGATCCAGTCTGGTCTGTCCAAGGTTTTTTGGGCAGAGGATACAACCGGGTCTACATATCTAGTGAATAGGTCACCATCATCAGCGATTGGATTCAAGACTCCTATAGATATGTTAGGGTTTTTCGGTTGGCTTGCTAGTAATAAGCAAGGGATGCTTGAACCGGTTAAGGTCAAGTGCATATTCCTGGGATATCGTGAAGGTATGGTGGGTTATGAGCTTTGGAGGTTAGATGACGTTACTTCAAAGGGAGTGCTTTACAGGAATATGGGTTTCAATGAGAGTGGGGAATACAAGAAAACTTTCATTGGTTCTGGTGTAGGTACGGGTTCAGTGCAGGTGTTGCAGGGAGTTGAGTTTGAGGTGGAACCACTTGGGGATCATACATTTGAGGTGGAACCTCAGGGGAATGTCGGTCAGGTAGCTGGTTCACAGGAAGTACAAACCCAGGATTTAATAGACTATCATTCAGCACGTGATAGGGAGCAACACTCAGCACGGGAACTATACAGGTATAGAGAAAACAGTAATGAGGCTGCTTTTGCAGTTGCTGCAGTGGAGAAGATATACGCATATGAGTCATTGACTTTCAGTAATACAGTTGCTTGTGAGGTGATTTCCAAGTGGAAGACTGGATTGAAAGAAGAAATGGATACTCGGTCAGATGTGTGTGTGTGCTCAGCAACGGTTGCAGGAAAAGCAATGACGACAGCCACAACTATTACTGGAAGTATACACCAGGTATGTTCATACATCTATTTCTCTATATAGATGGTTTGGTTGAGATCTGGGTTACCAAGGGATTGCTGGATAAAGCAAAAGGAAATATACTTGGTATGGAGATCATCAGGAATCAGAGTGGTAATACTCTGAGGGGGTCACAGTCCAGGGTTTACAACGGAAAGTTGGTACAAACTTTGTTGGAGGGACACTCCATATTGTCGTTGGAGGGTAGTCTATCAGGGGACTGTGATGTGGAAAAGAATGGTAAGTTGTCATATACATATGCGGATGGAAGCCGGGAGTATCAGATGGTCTGCACGAGACCTGACATAGCATCTGTAGATGTGGGTATGTTGGATAGGTTCGATCGTGGATTACAGACAGACGTACAGGTTTTTGTGGATTTTGACTACACTATGGGTAGATCGATCACTGTCATGGGTAGATCAATCACAAGGTACGGGTTTATGATACAAGGATGTGCAGGAAGCTCGAAAGCTATGATGCTGCACATGGAGGCTTTTTCAATAACTGAAGCGGTGCATATGACACTTACAGAGGCTGTAAAGGAGGCTATTTGGCTAAAGGGACTCTCGATAGAGTCACGAGCTAAGATAATGTTAGTAGCGGTTATTGCTACTAGTGCGTGGATGAAGGCACACCCCTATCCAAGTTTCCAGTGCTGGTTGAAGCTGCTGCGTATCAGAGATGGCTAATATGATACTAAGGTGGAAATTGTTATATTATAGTATCCATATTAGCAAGTGTTTCTAAGTGTAGGGGGTCTTAGTGTTAATTAGCTAATGTATTTAGTCAAATAGGATGGGTAGTCGGTCATAATGCATAACCGACTATATATGTTATATATAGGGTGATTTACAATGCATTCGTGAGTCTCTCTTATCCTCCTTGTTATAGCCGATTTAAACTTTCTTTAGGGTTTGGTTTTCTCCCCCCTCATCTCTATAATAAAGAGGTGAGGGGGGAGGGTCATTGTACCGTTTTCTTTGATCTTTTGTTCTTAATACATAATCGTTTGGAACAAGATTACGTGTCGTGTGCTTTACTTCCTATCGAGTTAAGGTTCTTGTAGTGTGTCATATTCTTCTTTCAAGATCAGTTTTCCGCAAGCTAACTTCCAGGTTACGCTAAGGCCTTCGTCAAAGGATTTGCTCTTTGGTTTTCTCCGGATACATGCTCAACCATTACCTGCTCATTCTCCACACGCTCACGAATGAAGTGATATCAAGTGTCAATGTGTTTGCTTCTACCATGAAAGACCGGGTTTCTTGTTAATGAAATTGTTGATTTGTTATCAACTCTAATTAACACCTTTTGTCTTTCCGACCTCATCATTTCCGCCAATAACTTTAGCCAAATTGCTTGACACGCAGCTGCAGTGGCTGCCATGAACTCAGCTTCACGCGAAGATAATGCCACAGTAGTTTGCTTTTGTGAGCACCATGTAATGGGTGATTTACCAAGATAGAAAATGTGTCCACTAGTACCCCGTCCATGATTGATATCAACATTATAACTGCTATCGCAATATCCCACCAATTTCATGTGATTACCCCGCTTGTATTCAGTTCCAAATGAAGTTGTACCTTTTAGATAATGTAGAATCTGTTTGATAGCACGAGCATGTGATTCTCTTGGACTTTGCATGTATCGACTAACCTCACCAACCGAGTATGTCAAATCCGGACGAGTATGCAAGAGATAACGTAAGCAACCCATCACTTTTTGATATTGAGTAGCTTTAACTTCAGTTTCATCTTCTGCTTTTGACAACTTGAGTTCTAGTTCCATTGGACATAAAGTTGCATTGCAATCTTCGATACCAGTTTCTTATATCGTCCTTGCATATCTTTCCTGCTTGATCTTGACATAATCCTTTTTTTGTGAAACTTCGATACCCAAGTAGTAAGTTAATTCACCAAGATTAGACATTTCAAATTGAGAAGCCATCCTTTTCTTGAACTCATGTATGAGTTATAAGCTTGTCCTAGTCACGAATACCTTACATACAGCGACGGTGATACATTCTCCATTGGGAACTTTCTATAGATCGCCTTTTCTTGCACGCATTGTAGAAAACCCATCTCTTTTAAAGTACTATCAAGCTCCTTTAGATAACCGTGTAGAAAAGCTATTTTAAAATCCAAGTGATGAATCTTCCATCCTTTCTCAGCTGAGAGAGCAATCAAAAGTCATCTGGTCTCGAGTCGAGCTAACAGGATAGGCATGTTATCGCTTCTAGAATCTGATTGGGTTGTACGTATGAACAAGGCTGATTGAGTTATTGAACGCGTGTAATTTGCTGCTCTCGTAACTTGTTGTAGGTTGGTCTCGTGCAGCAACTTTTGGGCTCTCTACATACACCCACGTTTGATCAAATTCTGCTTCTTGTATTTCGTCCCACAACACAGTAACCATTCCAGGTTCTTTACTTACTTGGTTTGAATTTGCTTTAACAACTTTTAGTTGAGTTTTATATAGACGATTTGCACTGCGTGGGACCTTTATAAGAAAACCTCCACAACTATCTCGCATGGTTAAGAAATCACCTCGGATACTAATATCATAACCGGATATTGTAGCTTGTCTGAGACTAATCACGTTACTTCGAATAGCAGAAATATAATAGACATCTTTCAACAACTTTTGTTCTCTGTTTTTCCCTTGAAACAAAACTAAGCCATTTCCTTTTATGTTTACACATGAAGCATCTACGAACCTAACACGACCTGTTATATTTTCATTCAGTTTAGAAAAGTAAGAGTAATTACCTGTTATGTGATTACTTGCACCGTTGTCAAAGTACCATACATCATCTTCCTCGGTATTGGACTTAATCTTTGGTGATGTATACTTTTCTTCATTCATGAAAATTGTTTCTTGGACGAGGTTCATCATAAAGAATATTCCTTCCTCATGATACACATCTTCCTTTTGCATCTCATTAAGGTTAACTTCATGGTTTCAGTTTCGATATGGACATCTTGAAACAAAGTATCCTACTAGTTACAACGGTAACACTTTATATATGAAAGATCACGTTGCTCCTATTGTTATAGCTTTTCGAGGAGTCACGTTACCGTGGTTTTTTGTGTTTCCATGCCCATTACCTTGACCATGACCACAACTACGGCCTCAAGAGTATGAACCACGTCCTCTTCCTCTGCTTGAGTCATTATTCCTGTTAGAATGTTCAGTCTTAGCATAAAGCAACTTTTCTTGAGCGTCGTTTGCTTTATCTTCTTCTTTCACTCTTTCTTCATATGCTTTCAATCTACCAACCACATCCTCAAACCCCGTTTCTTTAAGGTTTAAAAAATGTTCTAGGCTGCCACGATATTGACAGGATGTCTAGGAGGACTTGTGGGGAACTTCTTTACCAGCTTGTGTTACGATATTGACAGGATGTCTAGGAGGACTTTGCGGCATATTCGTGTATGGTTTCGGTATTTGACATCTTCAGTTTCTCGAACTCTATAAATAGGGTTTGAAGCGTTGCTTCTTTTAAACGATCAACCCCTAGATTACGTGTCTTTATTGCTTCTCACATCTCCTTCCCGGTTTTCAGATTACCAATTTGAAGAATTAGGTCTTCTGGAATTGATTGAAACAATAAACCTTTCACTATATTGTTTTTCTTGGCATCTGCTAAGCCGGGATTTATCACATCCTAGACTCCATGGATTCCAAGAAGTACTTCCATTCACATACTCCATATGGTGCAATTGATTGACGTTAATAACAAACACTGAAACGTCAATGCAATTCCTTTGTCGGATGTGGTGGGTGGTTGGAACCTGATGGATCTCCTATCATCCTAGTTCTTCTTCTTGATCGAGAATAAGTTTGTAATGGCAAGCTATCAAGCCCTTATTGCACAGCTGGATTTGTTTATTCTTGGTTTGTGTGGAATGCGCATAGGCCAATGAACGGTTACCTTGATTCTTCCTACTACTGCTCAACTATCAGCGAGACAATCAACAGTCCTCGAGTACTTTTTCAACTTACTGATGCACTGCGATCAGTTTACAAATGAAAAGTGGGTTGCAATCACTCACAGCCAACAGGTTCACAGGTTTTAAGCCACTCGTTTTAAGGTTTCTGTAACCTTAAATCATTGATACTCAGGTCATCCACTCTTAACGAAAGTTTGATGCACGACTCAACCTCAAGACACAGGTTAGAGTCTAATGATGACAAGGTTTATGTATCCCTCAAGATGCAGGATCAACACACGACTAACCCTACAAGCACATGTTAGTTTTCAGGATCACTTTTGGTTTGTGCAACACTTAATCGAGGTTACAAGTCACCAACTAAACCCGAAAGCTCTGATACCAATTCTGGTAATCACAGGTATGCACACAGTAACACAAAAAGAACACAGTATTGTTATAGAAACAAGAACTGTTGCCAGGAACATGTAAACTTTTATTTAAGAAATCTTAACTCAAAAACTTCAATAGATACCAAGTAATTACCTACCCTGCACGGTATGTATAGACTAAGCTATTCTTGTTAGACTATAACTAGGATTACTCTTTACTTAAACTTATAATTATCTAAATTCTAAGAAGATAACTAATACATATTAAGTAAACATAGTAGAATTGGACTTGCACTCCAATTTGTATTCCTTGAATCTGGTAACACGCACTACAAGAAAAAGTGCCTTTAGTGACCAATTATTTTGTGACCACTCTTGATTTGGTCTCTATTATCATAATTTAGTCACCAATATATTTGTCGTCACTGCATTTTTGTCATTGACACAGAATTAGTGACCGTTACAAAATGTGGTCACTAAGTTGTCACAAATGACAAGTATTAGTGACAACAAATAATGGTCACATAGTCTCTCATCCGTGAATATAATATTTTCAGTGAAGTATTAAGTTGCATAGTTAGACAAGAGACCAAATGTTTAGCCCTAACCCCTAAACTAAAACACCAACCCTTAAACTTTAGCCCTAACCTTTAAATTTTAAAGACCAAATATTAGTGGTCATTAATTTTTTAAATTAGAGACCAAGGTTGGTGGTCACTGATTTATAAAATATTGAGACAATAAATAGTGCTCACATAAACCATAACCCCTAAACAAAAACCATAACCCTTAAATTTTAAAGACCAAATATTGGTGGTCACTATTTTTCAAATTAGAGACCAAGGTTGGTGGTCACTAGTTTTTCAAATTAGAGACCAAGATTGGTGGTCACTGATTTACAAATATTGAGACAAAAAGAGTGGTCACATAAACCCTAACCACTAAACATTAACCTTAACTGTTGGGATATAAAATATCAAAGTACTTCTGGATGTCAAAGTACTGCTGCATGAAGAATAAAGTCAAAGTACTGCTGAAGGAAAAAGTCAAAGTACTGCTGATATTAAAGAATGTTTAAAGTACTTCGAAGGAAACAAGGACTGGTGTGCGATATTAGATAAGGATTAATGTGTAACATTGAATGAATATTCTAGAATTAGTTAGGGATAATGACTTGTCGTTCAAGGATTACATGTTGTAAACCGACTTAAGGTTATCTATATAAAGAGCCTTAAGAGGTATTAGTCGATACAAGTAATATAAGTTTTACAAGTCTTAGATAAGTTTAGAAGTCGATCAAAGTTAATAGTTAGGGATTGTTAGTGAATCTGTGTAACAAAGCAGGTTCAAAGTTTGATTAATATAAAAGTTCTTCTTAAGCTTTGTGTTAGTAGATTCCGCATACTTTACAAGGTAAAACAGTGTTTCAATATTAATAGTGTTGAGTTTACTCAATATTGTTAAACCCTTACAAGCTACAAAGTAGTTTGGTCAGAGTATATCGATCCAACAAGTGGTATCAGAGCTTGTGTTGGAAACTCTGATTAAGAAGACAAACCTTTAAAACCTTTAAACCGATTTCACTACAAACCCTTCAAGATGTCGACAGATGCTGCACCTGCTCCCTCAATCACTTCTGTTAGAATCCCTATTGTTAAGAAGGGAGAGTACAACCTATGGGCCACGAAGATGAGGCAGTACATTGCCATCACAGACCATGCACTATGGGATGTGATTGTCAATGGTAACATGCAAATTGATGAACCAGTAGAGGTACCTGGACAACCAACACCACCAAAACCTACTGTACCTGCTGCTACCAAAAGAAATCAAGACAAAGCTCTCAACATACTGGTTTCTGCTATTCCTGATGGTCACCTATTAAAGTTTCATGATGCCAAAGATGCCAAACAACTATGGGCTGCAATAAAGAAGAAGTTTGGAGGTAATGATGCTTCCAAGAAGATGCATAGGAATTTGCTGAAGCAACAATTTGAAACTTTCACTGTTGGTGAAAGAGAAGGTCTTGATTCTGCTTATGAAAGATTTCAACATCTTTTGAGTATGTTAGAACTATATGATGCTGAGGCATCAGTTGAAGATGCTAATTTGAAGTTATTGAGAAGTTTGCCATCAGCATGGCATGTAGTTGCTACTATGATCAGAGGACAATCAGGGCTGGATACTATGGACTTTGATGATCTTTACAACAATCTGAAGGTGTATGAGCATGAGATGAATGGTACTACAGGTTCAAGCACACAACAGAACATTGCTTTTGTCTCTTCTGAAAAGAGAAGCAGTACTTCTAACAAAGGTACTGCTTATCCTGTTCAAAGTACTGTGACTGAAACACAGGTTCCATGCACAACAATGGTCACCACCAATTCATCACAATCATTAACCCCCACTTCAGATGATGTTCTATGTTCATTCTTTGCTCAACAAGCATCTCTACCAGTCACCTATCAAGAAGATGTATTACAAATAGATGATGATGCTTTCGAAGAAATTGATATCAGATGGCAAGTTGCCATGCTCACTGCAAGGATCAAGAAGTATGTGAACAAGTCAGGAAAAGGCATCAACTTCAGAGCTAAACAAGGAATAACATTTGACAAGTCCAAGATTGAGTGTTTCAACTGTCAAAGAACTGGTCACTTTGCAAGGGAGTGCAAATTTGCAAAGTATCAAGCAAACAAGATGACTGAACCACCCAAGCCTGAAAGAAAAGAGATTCCAATTACTGAAATAAAACCAAAAGCTTTGGTTGCTCAAGAGAATCTATTAGAGACTGATTGGTCCAATGAGTTTGATGATGAACCTGTAACCTATTCAATGGTTGCATTGGAAGACTGGAGTACAACATTTGATGAAGAGCCTGGATATGCTGCTTTGGAGTCAAGAGATGAGTTAGGAAGCTTTGATTGGAGCATGGAATTTGAAGAAGCACCTGTTCAGCTTGCTATGGTAGCTGCTTCACCAAGTTCATCCACTAACTCTGAGGTATGCTCTAAGTGTAATGATATGTATCAAAAGTTACTTAGTGAGTATGTAGCTGAAAGAGATAAATTTCAAAAAGCTAGGGCTGAGATAACTGGTTATCAATTAACTTTAGAGTCAATGGAAGCCAAAATCCTTACACATGAAAAAAATGAAGTAGCATGGCTTGAAACATATAAACAACAGGATTACCTAGTTAAGTTAAATGAATGGAAACTAGGTTGCAAGGTGTCAGAACTAGAAAAAGTGACTGCTGAAAGAGATAAGTTATTAGAAAAACTTGCTGTATGAAATGAGGCAGGTGTGTCACATGTTCAATTTGTTGAAAAGAAGAGAACATCAAATATTAAGACAGGCCTAGGTTATGATAATAATAGCAATGAAGGTATTCCATTTAAGGGCAAGGAACTAAATCTTACAGTAGATACCTCCACTAGTGATGAAGAGTTCATAAGTCTAGATGAAAACACTTCTAGTGATGAGGAATCCCCTAGTTCAACACCTCCTGAATTTAAGAAAGAAAAGGGTTATAATGCAGTTCCTCACCCCCCAGGTAGCTTTCAACCACCTAAAAAAGATGTTGATTGTTATGTGTAGATAATCTAGAGTTTAGGAAAAAGCTTAAAAGTAAATTTAATCCTGAAACTTTAGAAAAATCTGTTGAAGCACCTAAGGTAGAAGAGACCAAGTTTTCAAACAAGCTGTACCTTCAAACTCTTTTCGAAATATTGCTGATCACTCAGCAGTACCTCAAAGAAAATTCTTTCAAAATACTGCTAATTTTAGAAACACTTATGGAAGGGGATTTGGGGATATTGGTCCAAAGGTCTGTTATGTTTGTTATAGTCCTCATCATTTGATTAAAGACTGTGATTATCATTCAGAATACCTAAGTAAATATCCAAAGACCAGAACTGCACTACCAAGTTATAGGGAGAATAATCCAAGTGATAACAAACCAGTTTGGAACTATACAAATAGGGTCAACCATAGTAATTTCTCAAAAGACTATAGGTATCCTCATCAGAAAAGGTCATACTCCAAACTCTCAGTACCTTCACAAAGTACTGATAGAAAGTTCTCTAATGTTTCTAGCAAACACTCAAGTGTAAGATCTAGGAGGCACAATCATTACAACCCTAGAAAGCCTTACAACACAAGAAAAGATGCTAGGACACAGAACCCAACTCCTAAAGTTACAACTAAATGGGTTAAGAAAGAAAGTACTGCTGGGGAAAAACCAGTACTTTCAGAAGTTAAGGGTGAAAAGGGGACAAGTGATCTTGAAAAATCAACAGTTTTGGAAACAAAAACCTTAATTCTTGATCATGCTTTCAAAGACAGTGGTGATTACATACTCAAAAATTTTGAGTATGTCACTCCATAAGGGGAACACAAGTCAGTAATGGCTTGGGTTCCTAAAAATAACTAACCTTTTTCATGTGAATGCAGGGCAACCCAGAGGAGGAGCTTAAAGATCATCTTATTGTAGATAGTGGTTGCTCTGGCAGTATGACAGGAGAAAAGGAGCTCTTGTCAGATTTTAAAGCTTATTTTGGAGGAAAAGTTGCATTTGGGAATGATCCTGATGGAGGAAGAATAACTGGCAAAGGAATTATCAAGGCAGGAAACATTGATTTTGAAGATGTTAGATATGTGAAGGAGCTCAAATTCAATCTTTTGTCAGTCTCTCAGATTTGTGATAAGAAGTACCCTGTGTTATTCTTTGACACAGAATGTCTTATACATTCTCCTGATTTCAAGTTAGAAGATAGAAACTTGGTGTTGCTGAGAGCAGCAAGAACTAATGAGTGTACAACATAGACTTAAAGAATGTAAATTCTGCTGAAAGAGCAACATGTTTGATTGCAAGAGCATCTATGGAGGAAGCACATCAATGGCACAGAAGACTGGGACATGTAAATTTCAAAAACATCAATAAGCTGGTCAGAGGTAATTTAGTTAGAGGTTTACCTTCTAAGACATTCAAGAATGATCACACATGTCTTGCTTGTAAGAAGGGTAAACAGCACAAGGCTTCTTGTAAGAAGATTGATGAGAAGACCATTAGAGAGCCTTTGGAATTGCTGCACATGGATCTGTTTGGACCTGTTTCAGTTGTTAGTCTGAACAAGAAGAAGTACTACTTGGTTGTAATAGATGACTGTAGCAGATTTAGTTGGGTCTTTTTCTTATGCTTTAAAGATGAAACTTTTGATGTTATTCATGATCTAATAATAACACTTGAAAATCAGTTAAGACTCAAGGTTAGAGGCATTAGATGTGATAATGGGACTGAGTTCAAGAATCAGCTTATGGATGAATTTTGTGCCAAGAAAGGAATTAAAAGAGAGTTCAGTATTGCTAGAACTCCTCAACAAAATGGAGTTGCAGAAAGAAAGAATAGAACTCTTATAGAAGCAGCAAGGACAATGCTTGCAGACTCTCAACTACCTGTTCCATTCTGGGCTGAAGCTGTAAGTGCTGCTTGCTATGTATTGAATAGAGTATCAGTGACTAAACCTCAAATGAAGACACCTTATGAGTTGCTCATGGGAAAGAAGCCAAGCATCAAGTTTATGAAACCTTTTGGATGTCCCCTAACGATCTTAAATACTGCTGATAATTTGGGCAAATTTGATGGGAAGTCAGATAAAGGTTATTTATTGGGATATTGTACAAATAGCAAAGGATTCAGAGTGTACAATAGGGCTACCAAGAAGGTTCAAGAATGTCTTCATGTTGATTTTTTGGAAGAACAAGAGAATTCTAAAGGTAAAGGTCCTGATTGGATGTTTGATCTTGATTTAATGTCTTCATCAATGAATTATGTACCTGTAAGGGAAGAAAATCAAGTTGCTCCCACTGAAGAAGAAGCACAGTACATTGTTCATGATATTAATTTAAGATCTGAAGATGAGCCAAAAGATAATGCCTATGATGAGAAGAAAAGTACTTCTGAGCCTCAAGGTACTTCTAAATCTAACAGTACTGTTGATCCTCAAAGTACTGTTCCATCACAAATACCAGTATCTGCAGAAGATCAAGCCATTCAAGATGAACTTTCTAGGATGCTTTTTCAAGAAACAATGGCTAAGTCATATGATGATGAACAAATGAGAGCTTATGAAGCAGAAAAGAAGAAGGCAAAAGAAACAGCCAGTTCTTTACCCCAAAGTACTGCTAATCCATTTGATAGTACTTTTCAACCTTTGGATACTTCAAATTTGATAAATACTGATGCTGTTAATGATTCTAATATGCCTGACTTGGAAGATACTATTGATCAAAACACAATTACCTTAGAAGACACTGATGATGAATTAGATCAAGAAGGCATTTTCTCAGATTCTAATGAAGATCCTGATATAACTAATTTGGAAGATAATCTTGAAGTCTCACCAACTCCTACTCTCAGAATTCATAAAACTCATCCTGTTACCAACATAATTGGACCCTCATCATCAGGGGTGCTCACAAGGACTAGGGCTAAGAATATGTCTCAACAACATACTTCTTTACTTAGTTTTATCTACAAGCAAAACAGGGTGAATCACAAGGATCAGAAGTTGTGTTTATTTGCTTGTTTTCTATCTCAGGAAGAGCCCAAGAATATCAAACAAGCATTAGCCAAGGAAAGTTAGGTGCAAGCTATGCAAGAAGAACTCCTACAGTTTAAACTTCAAGAAGTTTGGGTATTATGTGATTTACCTGATGGAAAGAAACTTATTGGAACTAAATGGGTCTTCAGAGTGAAAATAGATGAAAGAGGGAATGTTATTAAGAACAAGGCAAGGTTAGTGGCTCAAGGATATAGACAGGAAGAAGGAGTAGACTATGATGAAGTTTTTGCTCCTGTGGCAAGGCTTGAAGCCATCAGGCTATTTTTGGCTTTTGTATCTTATATGGGATTCCCTGTATATCAGATGGATGTTAAAAGTGCTTTTTTTATATGGCAAAATCACAGAAGAAGTTTATGTCAAACAGCCTCCTGGTTTTGAAGACCCTGCACACCCAAACAAAGTCTACAAGGTGATCAAGGCTCTTTATGGCCTTCATCAAGCTCCCAGAGCATGGTATGAAAGGCTTTCCAATTTTCTACTGCAACATGGTTATAAAAGAGGAGCTATTGACAAGACTTTGTTTATCAAGAGAGACAAGAAGGATATTATGCTAGTTCAAGTGTATGTAGATGATATTATTTTTGGTGCTACTAAGCAATCTATGGTGAAGGAATTTGAAGATCTTATGCAGAAAGAGTTTCAGATGAGTTCCATGGGAGAATTAACATTTTTCTTAGGACTTCAAATGCAACAGTCAAGCAGTGGAATTTATATTTGTCAAGATAAGTATGTTGCAGATATTCTTAAGAGATTCACTTTCACTACTGTTAGGCCTACATCTACACCAGTGGATACTAACAAACCGTTGGGAAAAGATGAAGATGGAGAAGATGTTGATGTCACACTATACAGGTCTATGATTGGATGTCTTATGTATTTAACTGCATCAAGACCTGATATTACTTTTGCTGTGAGCTTATGTGCAAGACATCAAGTTAATCCAAAAGTATCTCACTTGAATGCTGTCAAGAGGATTTTCAGGTATCTTAGGCAACAACCTAAGCTAGGATTATGGTATCCTAGGGATTCACCTTTCCATCTCCATGCTTTTTCAGACAGTGATTATGCTGAAGATAACTATGACAGAAGATCCACAACTGAAGGATGCCAGTACCTTGGAAGCAGATTAGTGTCATGGCAATGTAAGAAGCAAACAATTGCAGCAACTTCTTCTACAGAAGCAGAGTATGTTGCTGCTGCAAGTTGTTGTGCACAAGTACTTTGGTTACAGAATCAGCTTCTGGATTATGGATTCAATTTCAAGAATACTCCTATCAACATTGATAATGAGAGTACTATCTGTATTGTCAAGAATCCAGTCTATCATTCCAAGACCAAGCACATTCAGATTAGACATCACTTTATAAGAGATTGCTATGAACAAAGGCTTATCAATGTGGTTAAAGTTCATACTGATGATAGTGTAGCAGATCTACTCACAAAGGGCTTTGATGTTTCAAGATTTACTTTTTTGGTTGTGAGTATTGGCATGATTAATATGTATGCTATTTTTTAGGGGAGGCATAAGTAGTTATTAGTTAGTCATTATTTGAGGGGAGGCTACATGTATCATTCAAAAGTAAGGATTTTATTCATTACACCACTATTCAGAGTATATCACCATTCTTGCTTTCACGTAACAGACACAGACACAACAAAGACAACACAAACACAAGACTACATCAACCTACTACCAAGCTCCACACACCTACTCCATAGGCCTTTTTCTCTTGCCCTCATAGCTTTGTTTTCCCTTTTGAGCAGTCCTTCTCTTGTCATAAAAAGAAGTCTGTTTTCTTGGGCAAGCCAGGCCAAGAACCTGTTTGGGAGGTCTTTCTTTTCTTGGAGCAGGCCACTTCATGTTCTGAATAGCTGTTTCCAGGGCTTGAGTCAAAGCATGTGGAAGCTCTTTAGCCAAAGATGAACCAGTAACAACTTTCTTTTTGGGCTTTTTGCTGGTAGTACTACCTGCATCAGTTATGGTAGAGTTGGCAGCACTTATTGTTGACGAAGATTCTTGGTGTCCCATCCATTGCACATGAGGAGGAAAATAGTCTGACCATCCTGGATCTTCAAACTCAGAATCAGAGTAGTAACTTATCTCTGAATCTGTGGTACCCTCTGAGTCTGAAGAGATGTTCACAATTGGAATATGACTCATTGTGCTTACTTGTTTTTGTTATAAGAAGATATGGTGTTTGCAAGTTGTTGATGAAGTTGTTTTATAAGCAATGTAAAGGTAATTGGGAATTTAATGAAGTGTATTGAAGTTCACTTACATTGGTAGCTTTGGGATTTAATTTGGGGAGATAGTCATTAATAAGGGTTGACTTTCAAAGATATTTTGGTCAAATGGTCAACTTTCAAGATTTTTAGTGGGAAAGTACTTTGGTCACTATACTGTGTGAGCTTATAACGGAAAGTACTGCTCCATATTCGATGGAAAGTACTGCTTGGTGCTATTAAAAGGGTTCGCTGATGTGTCAGATACTGTTCCAACGGTCAGATTTGCGGCTAAAAACCTTTCGAAAGATATGGGATATTTACTTCCAAAAATAACGGTAAATTCATTAATTAACCGTGATTTTTTGTAATCTTATCCTTATATAAACCTCATATCTTTTCCTTTTATTCACCTTATTCACCTTTATTAACGCATACCTACTTTGCATCGATCATCACTTTTCTCACTCTAACCCTAATCATCATGGCTAATCGACGTACCAACACCAAACACAACATGATCGCAAACCTTGAGAAAACCCAAGAAAACCTTGATTTTCATGGCATTATTGATTTTCTCACTGGTACCAACATCTGTTACTCCATCCTTGTCAACCCCGAGATTATTGGACCCTGGATTCAAGCTTTTTGGGATACAGCCACGTCACAGGTTGAAGATGGAGAGGATATCATTACTGCTACAGTTGCTGGGAGAGCTATACGTGTTACAGAAGCTTCAATCAGGGCGGCTTTGTTATTTGCAGATGAAGGAGGCTCTGTTTTATTTGGGAAACGAGAAGTTTGGAATACACTCAGATATATTGGGTATGAAGGTTCTTTGACTAAGCTTACTGACTCCTCCCAAACCAACCAGTCGACCGTGTGCAGTTGATAGGCTCACCTGGGAGAAAAAGTCAAGTGTTAAAATCCGTGGAAGTACAGGGAAATCCCCGGGTTGTTAAGTCCCAACGAGATTGAAATTGTATTTGTAAACGTTTCGGGAATAAATGGTACTGAGGACAGTAACCAAAAATGAAGTGGGTTTGATTTACACTACTGATATTATTTGGAAAATATAAAACAAGCACAATAACAGCTATGTATACACGTAAACTGATAATGTAAACAAATACGTGTGCGTACTGAGAAAAAGGTGAGTTTTAAGGAAAAAAATAAACTACAGGGGTTAAAAATGAAAATTCTATAAATTTAAACTTAAAAGAAAATTAAATTGAAAAGAAAATTACTTTTTAGATTATTTTATTATTTAATATTAATTATTTTATTACAAACTATTTAACTATTTAATTTAAAACTATTTTTAATTTAAACTACAAATAATAAAAACTACAAATTAAACTAAAACTTGCAAAAATATTTTATAAAACTTAAATGAACTTGAAGAAAGTATAAAAAATTTAAAATAAATATTTTTGTCTTTTTATGTGTTTTTTATTAATTAATTACTAATTATTTTAATTAAACTAAATAAACTATTTTAAATTACTAAAAATACCAAAATGACTTATAAAATTATGAAAAATTTTATAAAACTAATTAACCATCACAGGAATCCTACAAAATTATAAAATTATTCTAAAAATTATATTTAGGCTAATTTACTAATTAATTACTTATTTATTATTTAAAATCTAATAAACTAAATTTAATTATGGAAAATAGGAAATGAACAGTAACAATTAGGAAATTATTTTTTACAAATACCTAATGGTCTATAAGACTTTTAAAAAATATAAAAAGATGTTGTTATTAATTAAAATTATTAAAACTATTTAATTACCTAATATTACCTAATTACTAATTAAACTATTATTAATTAAAATAAATATTATGTGAACAGTAAAAATTATGAAAAAAATACAGAAGGTATATTTGGTGATGAAAAGCCTAGGAAAATTTAGTTTGGGTAAACAGCTTATTCAAATAAGCAGTTATAAGCCAAACGGCTTCTTTAAGCTTATTTCACAAAAAACACCTTAAGTATATTAAGTGTGGAGCCTATGACGGAACTGGTGTCCCAGAGCTAATGGAAGGGGTGTGTGTTATATGCATGTTACTATCCAAGAGGTCTCAGGTTCGACTCCCACACACACCCAATTTTTTTGAAACTTTTTATTTTTTTATTTTTCTTTTACACAACTATTAAATAAGCTAAAATAACAATCTTTAAAAAAGGAAAACTTTTTATAACACCCAAATAAGCTCTGTATGAGCTTATTTCCTTAGCAGATGGCTTAAATAAGCCAAATTTGGATTTTTAAAAGCTACAAGCTACAAATAAGCTACAACAGGTTAAATAAGCTAAAAACTATTGAGTTTCACCTAAATTAAGCTAAACTAACTCAATAAGCTAAGGGAATAAGCTTATAAGCTCAAATAAGCACTCTAACTTCTGCTACAACCAAACAGTCCAAAAGGGAACTTGCAGCCCTATGTGGGGCCTACCAAATGAACTCAGAGGTCAAAAATGAAAGTTAATCTAATAAGCTTGGTTGGAAGGCTTTTCAATAAGCGAAGGTTCATGCCCTGGGGTCCACACATAAGCTCTTGAGAAGCTTATGAACTTTGGTCTGTTACACTGCTTGATGAAGCAGTGGGAGAATGGGCAAAGAACAGGTCTTAAATTTGTCCACCAAATAAGCTCAAGAGCCCAAATTGAGCCTTGATCCTACAAGCCAGTTGGATTGGCTTCTTAAAAAGCCAATAAGCTATAGCTTATTCCTACAGATAAGCCCTACAAAAGCTTGTGATGTTAGGTGTTTTGCACTGACCACTCAGTATGCACAGTGGTGATGGGCAAGGTAAAAGCTGCAAGCAGCCCTATCTAATAAGCTAGAAATTGGAAATTAAGCCTGGAACTAGAGAGATGGGTGCAAGGCCTTCCCAAAAAGCCAAGGAACTACTCCTGGGTCCCACTAATAAGCTATGGGTGATCTTATGAAATTGAGTGGATAAGCTTGGTGCAGGGGAGGTGAAATCTCACCCAGGCAACTTTGAGCTTGAAATTCAATGAGCAAATGAGATTCAAAGTGAAATTTTCTTTTTGTTTATGAATCTTGAGTTGCTAATCTACACAAATAAGCAAACCAAACTTAATTTCAAATAGTAATAAACCCTATGAATGTGCACAAAAATCTGGCCAAATCTGAGTCTATAACTATTTTGACTTTTGAGAAAATTGCACAATTTGACTAAACTGAAATTAAACAGATCCTAGATGACTAATTGTGATGTTTTAAGGTATACTAAGATTAAATTAAGAAAACTTAACAACTTATGTGACTATCTATATGATTGTGTAACTAAAACTCTCAACAGTGACTGAGCATGAGAGGTTTGAGGATGAATTTGACTTTCACAACTATAACCTATGGATTTTATGGTTCTAATGTTCTACCTAAACCTAGTATGAGTTATTCCAACCACAAACAAACCTTGAAACAGACTGGGACACAGTGAACTCTTTAAATCCAAACAGACCTTTAAAGTGATGATTTTGTAGGTTTTTCAAGATTTACAAAGATTTATGCCACAAAACTAATTTGCAGGCTCATAACATGATGAGATAAGACTAATTAAACACACAAATACTAATAACAACAACAAATACCTAAGAATCCCTATTATGCTATTTTTGACTGTGAATATGAAATTTGAAGCAACTATTAAATTGATGAATAAGCAAACAACTACAAGCAATATTATTATTAATAAACACCCAATAATAACAAAAACAAAGATTTTAATACTTATGAGATAGAGTACAGTACATATGCAAAATTATAGAAAAGTGCTTACAAATGGCTTTCCATCCCAAAACTGAGAACAAGAACCCAATTTCTTTCCTATAAGCTTTCCACAAAGCTTCTAATACCAAAGGCCATCCATAATCAACCCTGCTCCAGCCTTGATCACCATGAATCTTGACAGTTTGACTTTTGTTGACTCTTATGGAATTTTTGAGTTTTTACTATTAAACTGTTTTTAATAGTTTCTAATAGCTTTTATAAGCTATCTAGGAGCTTATATGAGCTTATCAGTCAAGTATATAACACAATAACAACAATTGAGCATTTGAGATTTAGGAAATTAAAACTAAAATTGCATAAGATGATATAGTTAAGGAAACTTGAAATTTATTACTTGAAAAGAGTACAATACACTGAAAAGACTTAGTACACTACTCAAAAGCTTGAAATTTAACTAAGATTGCTTATACTAATTTGAACGACAAAGAAAATTAAAATTAAACTACTCCTCTTCTCTGCTTGCATCTTCTTCCTTTTATAGGCTCATATTAGGGTTTGGGAACACCCTCTGAGCACTTCCCATCAATTTACAGCCCTTGGATTGCTTCAATTCATCTTAGCCGTTTAAATGGCTTTTTGGCGCCAAAATCCCAAGGGGTAACTTGTGGCCGTTTTCTGTGCATTAAATGCAATTGGGATGTTTGTGATGGTGGGGGGGACAAGTTGGAGTGTATAAGTGAGCTAGGGGTGGTGGTGTAAGATGTTGCAGGCTGTAGGGTGGTGGAGAGTGTAGGTTTTGCACGTGGAGCTCCCCTGGTGCAAAACCAGGGGAAGGGGTTTGGTTGAGGGGATGACAGAGGGGGGTTGAGGTGGAAAGTGAAGGTGCAAGTGGAGAGGGTGGATGGTGGATAGCAGGTGACGAGGGGGTTGGGGATGATGGGGGTCAACGGGTCAAACCACAGGGTCAAATGTTTGACCCTGTTTTATTATAAAAGGGGTTTTTTGGTGGGATTTTGTAACATTGGGCCTAGTTTAAGTTTTGGATCAGGCTTTTGTTTTGGGTGGGTTATTATTTGGATTATAAGGATTTGGTTTAAAAAGGATAAATGGATCCGGTTTGGTTTTGGTGTTAAATAAGGCCCAAGGACTAAATGTGTAATTTGATGAAACTTTGGGGTTGATCATTCCATAATTCCAAAGTATCACAAAGGGCTATTCCTGCCATATAATCATTAGTACAAGGATATTATTTATTTTTTTTCATTTTAAAACCTCCAGGGACCATTTATGTAATTTCACCAAAGTTGAGGGGGTGAAATTGTAATTTCCCACAAGTTATCAAAAAGTTCCAAATTGTATTTTATGAATAGTGCAAGGGTGATATTTGATAAAATTCCATTTTAAAACACCCATGGACTAATTTTGCCAATTTTGAAACTTGAGGGGTAAATATTGCCATTTTGTGAAAACTTTTATCCAGGGATTTATAGTGAACATGTTTGATTTCCCAAGGACCTAAGTTGACTTCTCTTTTATTTTTCAACCTTCAGGGACTAGTTTTGACAAGTTTTGAAAGTTGAGGGACTGAAACTGCCAATTATGCAAACTTTGTATGTTTTTGATCTGTTTTTGATTATTTTGCATCTGAAACATATAAAACACACTTTTGGAATAATCTCAGTATTTTGATGCATATTTGAGTGTTTTTGGATGTTTTGGCAGTTCAGAATGGTATAAAATGATGAGTATTTAGACACTCATCAATCCCCCACACTAAAGTATTGCTAGTCCCTAGCAATATTTTGAGAAAATTTAATGGATTTTTTGTCTCTTTACCAAAAGCCATTACTTCTGGAGTAGCCAGGTGTGAGAACTGTGGTACACCTGATAACCGTGTGATTTTGAGCAAACCACCAGCTGTCAACGGATTTGATTAGTCTTTACCAAAGCCGTTTGCTTCTGGACTAGCCAACTCTTGATGGAATAGTCAACATCTTGGTGAGCTGATTACCAATTATGGTTTTTCCACGGCCTTTACCACAAGCCATAATCTTGCGGGCTAGCCAACTCATTCGCTTTATGGGATATTGGGAGTTGAGGAACCATACAATTTTGGGCAAATTGCAAGCCATCAACGGTTTTGAGATATCTTTACCAAGAGCCGTTTGCTCCTGAATTAGCCAATCCTTGTGTGGGTTAGACATGGCGGACTGATAACCATTTATTGCATTTCTAAGTGTGAAAAATTTTTGATCAAATGAGGGTGCTTGATGGAACATGTGTTTGAATTCGTGAGAATCCCCCCCCCCCCCCCCCCCCCCCCCACACTTAGAAATGAATATTGCCCTCAATATTCAAAGAACCGGGTGTTAACCCGACACTTAGAACATAAGAAGGAAATATTAGTAACCTTTATTTTAGTCTATGTACATCTTTTTTTTTTTTTTTTTTTTTTTTCTTTTTTTTTTTTTTTTTTTTTTTTTTTTGAGGATATATACAACATGTGGGGCATCTCCCCCACACTAGGGTGGTACACACGGGTGAAAACCCATGTTCAGCTACTGTTTTTGATTACCGAGTCGCTAGCTTGACTCGACCTCGAATTGATTTGTTCATGAGGAAGCTACTGTTTTTGTTAACCGAGTCGCTAGCTTGATTCGACCCCGAATTTATTGGTCCATGGGGAAAGTTTGGAGATCCGGGACAACCATTGGTTGTATGTCCCCACCAAAGCAGTGTTTTAACCGATGGCCATTTACTTTAAAGTTGGAACCGTCAGGTTGAGCTAACTCAACAGTTCCATATGGAAATACTCTTGTTACAGTGAATGGCCCAGACCAACGAGTTTTAAGCTTTCCTGAGAATATCTTCAATCGTGAATTGAAGAGAAGGACTCTGTCACCGATGTTGAAAACACGGTTTTTAATTTTAGAGTCGTGGATCTTCTTGGTTTTTTCCTTGTAAATCAAAGAATTCTCATAAGCTTGATCACGAAGTTCGTTTAATTCGTTTAGTTGAACCTTGCGGTGATCACCCGCTGTGTGAAGGTCGAAGTTTGCATGTTTTAAGGCCCAGTAGGCCTTATGTTCTAATTCGATCGGAAGATGACATGCCTTCCCGTACACTAGCTTATATGGAGTACACCCGATGGGTGTTTTGTAAGCAGTGCGGAAAGCCCATAATGCATCATCCAGCTTATTCGACCAAGAGGCACGGTTTTCTCCCACCGTCCTCTCCAGAATCCTCTTAATACCCCGGTTCGAGACCTCCACCTGCCCACTTGTTTGTGGGTGGTATGCTGTAGAAAGACGGTGAGTTACACCATATTTCAGCATCACTCTTGCAAATTGTTCATTGCAGAAGTGTGTGCCACGATCACTGATAATGGCACGAGGAGTCCCGAATCTGACAAAGAGAGATTTCAGAAAGTTAACGACTACTCAGGCATCATTGGTGGGTAAGGCTTTTGCCTCAACCCATTTTGACAAATAGTCGACTGCCACGAGTATATACTTATTCCCTCGTGAAGACGGGAATGGCCCCATAAAATCAATGCCCCACATATCAAATATTTCACAGACTTGGATGGCGTTTTGTGGCATCTCATTCTTTTTTGAAATATTCCCGTGACGCTGGCAAGCCTCACAGGTTTTGATAAGTTCATGGGCGTCTTTATAGATCGTGGGCCAAAAGAATCCCGAATCAAACACCTTTTTGGCGATGTAGTTTGGGTTATGATGTCCCCCCGTGGGTCCATCATGACAAGCTTTAAGAATTTCCATGGCTTCTTGGCCATGGACACACCATCGGATGATTTGATCCGCACATATTTTGAACAAGTAGGGGTCGTCCCAGAAGTAATGTTTTACATCTTTAAAGAATTTTCTTTTCTGTTGGGACGACATCCCTTTCACAACGAAATTACCCGCATGGTAATTTGCAAAGTCAGCAAACCATGGGGTAGTAGTATCATCCCGGGTAGAGATTAGATTGAGAGTCTCCAGAGGAAAAGTTTCATTAATTTCTTTTCTCTCGAGAATATCCTGATGAGGATTCTCTAACCGGGACAAGTGATCAGCAGCAAGGTTCTCTGCTCCTTTTTTATCTCTTATGAGTATATCGAATTCCTGAAGGAGCAGGACCCAACGGAGCAGTCTTGGCTTTGCGTCCTGTTTAGTGAGCATGTATTTCAAAGCCGAGTGGTCCGTGTACACCACGCATTTGGTTAGGATTAAGTAAGACCTAAATTTCCCAAAGGCATATACTACAGCTAATAATTCTTTTTCTGTGGTGGTATAGTGCGCTTGAGCTTCACTCATGGTCTTACTTGCGTAGTGTATTGGCTGAAAATGTTTTAATTTGCGTTGCCCCAGAACTGCACCAATAGCGAAATCGCTAGCATCGCACATAAGTTCGAAGGGTAAGGCCCAGTCGGGGGCAACAAGGATCGGTGCCTCGGTAAGCCTTTTCTTTAAAGTAGAAAAAGCTTCGATGCACTCGGGGGAAAAGATGAAAGGAGCATCCTTTTCAAGAAGATGAGTCATGGGCCGGGCTATTTTGGAGAAATCCTGAATGAATCTCCGATAGAACCCGGCATGGCCGAGGAAACTCCTTATTCCTTTTACAGTGGTGGGATGAGGCAGTTTAGCAATAACATCAATTTTGGCCTTATCGACCTCAATCCCACTTTTTGAAATTTTATGGCCGAGGACAATGCCCTCCCTAACCATAAAATGGCTCTTCTCCCAGTTTAGACAAAGATTAGTGTTTTCACAACGTTGAAGCATCTTTTCTAAATGGGAGAGGCATGAGTTGAAAGAATTCCCGATGACTGAGAAGTCATCCATGAATACCTCCATGGTTTTCCCGATCATGTCGTGGAAAATAGCCATCATGCACCTCTGGAAAGTGCCCGGAGCATTGCATAACCCAAAAGGCATGTGACGATAGGCAAATGTCCCGTAAGGGCATGTGAAGGTAGTCTTCTCTTGATCCTGTGGATCAATGGGAATCTGGAAGTAACCCGAGAAGCTGTCGAGGAAGCAATAATATTCATTCCCTGCTAGTCTTTCGAGCATCTGATCCATAAAGGGCAGAGGGAAATGGTCTTTGCGGGTGGCTTCGTTAAGCTTTTTGTAATCGATACATACTCGCCACCCTGTAACCAAACGAGTTGGTATTAACTCGTTATCCTCATTTGTGACAACCGTGATGCCACCCTTTTTTGGAACGCAATGTATTGGGCTAACCCAAGGACTGTCTGATATAGGGTAAATCAATCCCGCATCGAGAAGTTTGATAACTTCTTCCTTGATAACTTCGTGGATTTTTGGATTTACCCTTCTTTGATGCTGCACGGCAGGTTTAAAGTCCTCTTCCATTAGGATTTTGTGTGTACAAAAATCCGGGTGAATACCCTTAATGTCTGAAAGCTTCCAAGCAATTGCTTGTTTGTGGGACTTTAAAACCTTAAGCAGCGCGGTTTTCTCCTCATCCTTTAAGTCTTTGGCAATAATGACCGGTAACTTATCGTTACCTTCCAAGAATGCATATTCTAGATGAGGAGGCAGGTCCTTAAGTTCGACCTCGGGGAAATCATCATTTTTCTCAACATATTTGACTTCCGCCTTATGAAGTTGTGGAGGTAGAACAGGAATGGGAGAAGGATCTTTGTTCAATAACTTCTCAAGGAGAAGTATATCCCTCTCCGGGTCAATCTCTTGGTTATCAATTCCTTCGGGAACTAAATCACTTTTGAGAAAGGCCTCTAATTCCTCAAGGACGAAATCACTTCCCTCAAACGGAGTGAGGGAAGGAGAAGAATTAGCGATTATGGGGTGAGAAGAGGGAGTGGGATTTCCACTCGGAGAACTATCAGCGAATCCAAGGATTTCCTGAGCATACTCCTCGGATGCAATGTCAATGACATCAATTCGGTTGACCGATTCAGCATCATAATTCGAGGAGTATCTCGAGGTTTGATCAAGGTTGAATGTTATCGCTTCAATGCCAACTCGTAACGTGATTTCCTCATCGAAAATATCGATTAATGCACGACCGGTCCTTAAGAATCCCCTCCCAAGAATGAGAGGAACTCTTGGATCCGCATCGAAATCAACAACGACAAAGTCTGCCAGAAAATGGAACTTTCCCACTCTTACAAATATGTCCTCAGCTATGCCAAGGGGACGTGAAATTGAACGGTCTGCAAGCTCGAGAGTCATGCAAGTGGGACTAAGTGCCTGAAGAGAGAGCTTTTTCCAAACTGAGTGGGGCATTAAGTTGATGCTTGCACCAAGATCGGCCAAGGCAAAGCACTCAACCATCCCTGGGAAAATACATGGTATTAGAAATTTCCCGGTGTCTCCTAGCTTCTCGGGAAGCTGTTTCAATAGAACCGCAGAGCAGTTCTCATTGAGTGGAGTTCGTGCCATCTCAAACAGTTTTTCTTTATTGCTCAACAGGTTTTTGATTGTCGATGCGAATTTGGGCATTAAAAGAAGAGCATCCGCGAAACTAATATCGAAGTGTAGTTCTTGGAAAATCTGAAAGAATTTTTCCATCTGATGATTAGCTTTTTCACGGAGCTTCTGGTCTTGCAATCGTGAGGGATATGGAATTGTTGGTTTTGGGTTGGCTTTTGGATTTTCAACAGGACCTTCAGGAGTTTCAAACATGACTCTTTTACGAGGAGTCGGGACCGGGATAACTGGAGGAGGGATGTCATTGGTACCTCCATTATTAGTAGGAAGTACCGTATCCGTAGTATCCTCAGTTTCACATTCCTCTACCGGGATAGGAGAAGAGGTAGACGGAGCTGTGGGTCCTTTATGAGAAAATCCACTTCTTGTGGTGATCGCCTTTACATCGCCCCTCGGATTAGCGATCGTGTTGCTAGGTAAAGTAGTACCTGAGCCCGAGGGTCGATCATTTAAAGACTTCTTTAAGTCAGAGATTTGACTAACCAGCACTTTGTTAAGTTCATCTTGGGATTTCATAAACTGTTTTAATAACTCATCAGATGATGGTCCAGTTGGAACAATGGCTTGATTTTGGTTTGGAAAATTTTGAGCCCGATTGTTCTGGAAATTCCCATGTTGCTGGTTTTTATTACTCTGGAAGTGGTTTTATTGTTGAAAATTACCCTGAGGGTAATTTTTCTGACCTTGATTACGGTTATAGTTTCCTTGGTTTTGATTGTTTTGAACCTGGTGTTGACCAGAGTTGAAATTCCCTTGGTTGTTAAAACCTTGGTTAATTCGGTTCTGGTTCTGATTCTGGTTAAATTTTTGGTTTCTGTTTTGACCATTTTGGTTCTGGGATTGATTAAATCCCGGTGGTCCAATGTAGTTATTGGAACGATAACTCAACAGATTTCGGTCCCCTTGCGGTTGGTAAGAATTACCTCCCGTATTGTAGGAACCTTGGGCTGCGAATATGTTCTCTTGAGTGAAGCCACCGGAGGCTGGGCACTCATGGTACGGGTGTGGACCACCACAGGTTTCACAACTGATAGTTTCATTCTGCTGATTGTGATTTGTCTGGTGAATTCGGAGAACCGCAGCAGACAAATCATCAAACTTTCTGGTAAGGGCAGCTATTTCAGTATTTGCCGGAGTGACTGACTTACATGAGTCATTCCTCTCTGCAGAGGAGTCCCAAAAATTGTGATGGGCAGTCATGTTTTCGACTAAGTCATAACACTCTTCAGGGGTCCTTTTCATAAAGGTGCCCCCAGCAGCAGCATTGATGGTGTCACGATGACGAAGTGTCAAACCATTATAAAAGGTATCAATAATGGTGACAAAAAGCATGTTATGATTGGGACACCGATCAATAGCAAGTTTGTAGCGTTCCCATGCCTCAAATAAGGACTCTTCGGGAAGCTGTCTGAAGTTACTAATATCGTTTCTCAACTTTGTAACCATAGATGGTGGAAAGTATTTAGCCAAGAATTTAGTAACCATCTCATCAAAAGTATGGATCGAATTCTTAGGAAGTCGATCAAACCATGAAGTCGCATGATGAGTGAGAGAATAGGGGAACAGGTATAAACGCAGGCCGTCTTCGGTGACGCCATTTTGTTTCATGCTCTGGGTGACGGTTAAAAATTTATCGAGATGCTTGTTAGCATCGTCACCCGGCAAACCGTGGAACTGACACGAATTCTGGACCTGTTGTATCATGTTGTGTTTTAGTCCAAAATCCGAGGCTCCAATTGTAAGTGGTGCAATGGGTCCACCCCTCCCGTGCATAGTAGGTTGACACAGTTCCTCCATTGTTCTGGTGTCAGGAACTGGTTCCTCCTTGGGAGGGATTGGGGGCTCGTCGTTCATTTTTAGTGTGTGTTCTTCTTCAACAGTACGTAACTCGGTTATGTTTCTATGACGATTACGTCGTGATTGTGAATGAGTGCGCATGCACTAAAAACAATTTTCAAATCAATATCGAGGCAAAACCACAGTGAACTTAAATCCAATAATCACAAGTGAAATGGCTTCTTTGAAAAAGGTACACCAATCACAGGGATATAATGGCAAGTTTTTATCTTAAGTTTGAGAATTTATTATGGGTTTATTTATTAATTTGAAAAACTGCTTTAGGCTTATGGGTGTGTGTGCAGAAAACTTGGGAAATATTTTTGGAACTGATTCGTTAACCGAAATCGTCCCTTTAAGATTACTCGCAGGCTAGCGGGAGGGAATAAATGGATCCCTCTTCAGTTCGCAATTTAATGTCATAACTTACCTTATACCAGCTGTTTCAGGTTGTAATCTTAAAGACAACGAAGTAATTTAACTTCACAGTTTGTTTTGTTGTTTATGATTTTTTTTGTGTTTTTAACACTTTAGGAAAAGTGTTAGTGAACGTTTTCAGATATGATTTGATTTTTACAAAGTTATGGTATTTGTACAGGAGGGGTTTTGAAAACCACTATACCTAAATCGTTTTGAAATACGCAACAACCTCCCTGGCAGCGGCGCCAAATTTTGACTCCTCCCAAACCAACCAGTCGACCGTGTGTAGTTGATAGGCTCACCTGGGAGAAAAAGTCAAGTGTTAAAATCTGTGGAAGTACAGGGAAATCCCCGGGTCGTTAAGTCCCAACGAGATTGAAATTGTATTTGTAAACGTTTCGGGAATAAATGGTACTGAGGACAGTAACCAAAAATGAAGTGGGTTTGATTTACACTACTGATATTATTTGGAAAATATAAAACAAGCACAATAACAGCTATGTATACACGTAAACTGATAATGTAAACAAATACGTGTGCGTATTGAGAAAAATGTGAGTTTTAAGGAAAAAATAAACTACAGGGGTTAAAAATGAAAATTCTATAAATTTAAACTTAAAAGAAAATTAAATTGAAAAGAAAATTATTTTTTAGATTATTTTATTATTTAATATTAATTATTTTATTACAAACTATTTAACTATTTAATTTAAAACTATTTTTAATTTAAACTACAAATAATAAAAACTACAAATTAAACTAAAACTTGCAAAAATATTTTATAAAACTTAATCGAACTTGAAGAAAGTATAAAAAATTTAAAATAAATATTTTTGTTTTTTTATGTGTTTTTTATTAATTAATTACTAATTATTTTAATTAAACTAAATAAACTATTTTAAATTACTAAAAATACCAAAATGACTTATAAAATTATGAAAAAATTTATAAAACTAATTAACCATCACAGGAATCCTAAAAAATTATTAAATTATTCTAAAAATTATATTTAGGCTAATTTACTAATTAATTACTTATTTATTATTTAAAATCTAATAAACTAAATTTAATTAAGGAAAATAGGAAATGAACAGTAACAATTAGGAAATTATTTTTTACAAATACCTAATGGTCTATAAGACTTTTAAAAAATATAAAAAGATGTTGTTATTAACTAAAATTAAAACTATTTAATTACCTAATATTACCTAATTACTAATTAAACTATTATTAATTAAAATAAATATTATGTGAACAGTAAAAATTATGAAAAAAATACAGAAGGTATATTTGGTGATGAAAAGCCTAGGAAAATTTAGTTTGGGTAAACAGCTTATTCAAATAAGCAGTTATAAGCCAAACGGCTTATTTAAGCTTATTTCACAAAAAACACCTTAAGTATATTAAGTGTGGAGCCTATGACGGAACTGGTGCCCCAGAGCTAATGGAAGGGGTGTGTGTTATATGCATGTTACTATCCAAGAGGTCTCAGGTTCGACTCCCACACACACCCAATTTTTTTGAAACTTTTTATTTTTTTATTTTTCTTTTACACAACTATTAAATAAGCTAAAATAACAATCTTTAAAAAAGGAAAACTTTTTATAACACCCAAATAAGCTCTGTATGAGCTTATTTCCTTAGCAGATGGCTTAAATAAGCCAAATTTGGATTTTTAAAAGCTACAAGCTACAAATAAGCTACAACAGGTTAAATAAGCTAAAAACTATTGAGTTTCACCTAAATTAAGCTAAACTAACTCAATAAGCTAAGGGAATAAGCTTATAAGCTCAAATAAGCACTCTAACTTCTGCAACAACCAAACAGTCCAAAAGGGAACTTGCAGCCCTATGTGGGGCCTACCTAATGAACTCAGAGGTCAAAAATGAAAGTTAATCTAATAAGCTTGGTTGGAAGGCTTTTCAATAAGCAAAGGTTCATGCCCTGGGGTCCACACATAAGCTCTTGAGAAGCTTATGAACTTTGGTCTGTCACACTGCTTGATGAAGCAGTGGGAGAATGGGCAAAGAACAGGTCTTAAATTTGTCCACCAAATAAGCTCAAGAGCCCAAATTGAGCCTTGATCCTACAAGCTAGTTGGATTGGCTTCTTAAAAAGCCAATAAGCTATAGCTTATTCCTACAGATAAGCCCTACAAAAGCTTGTGATGTTGGGTGTTTTGCACTGACCACTCAGTATGCACAGTGGTGATGGGCAAGGTAAAAGCTGCAAGCAGCCCTATCTAATAAGCTAGAAATTGGAAATTAAGCCTGGAACTAGAGAGATGGGTGCAAGGGCTTCCCAAAAAGCCAAGGAACTACTCTTGGGTCCCACTAATAAGCTATGGGTGATCTTATGAAATTGAGTGGATAAGCTTGGTGCAGGGGAGGTGAAATCTCACCCAGGCAACTTTGAGCTTGAAATTCAATGAGCAAATGAGATTCAAAGTGAAATTTTCTTTTTGTTTATGAATCTTGAGCTGCTAATCTATACAAATAACCAAACCAAACTTAATTTCAAATAGTAATAAACCCTATGAATGTGCACAATAATCTGGCCAAATCTGAGTCTATAACTATTTTGACTTTTGAGAAAATTGCACAAGTTTGACTAAACTGAAATTAAACAGATCCTAGATAACTAATTGTGATGTTTTAAGGTATACTATAACACCCCCATTTTAGGATCGCAGCGGAAAGGGACATGGGGTGCTATACATTAATAACATTGTACAAATATAGTAAACAACTTTAAAACAAAGTCGTTTTTAATAAAAGTTCATACTTCACATTCGATAATATATCAGAGTTAACAAAGGTCCCAAAAGATTTTACATAGTACCAAGATACATAAGTTTGAAAATTTGAACATTATCGAATGAAAAGATTTTATTTAAACATGGGCCATCAAGTAGATATCCATTCTTTGCGCCGCCCATCCAAGCTGAAGTTACTTACGGACCTGAGATAAACATGCTAAAAAGTCAACATAAAGTTGAGTGAATTCATAGAGTTTAATAAGTAATAAGTTGAATACAAGCATTATTTATCGGGCGACAAGTATTGCAATTACATGTCGGTTTATTTGATTATAGTATTGAGTTCATTTAACCGAACCTTAACGTAATTTAATAATGCCCCGGAAAGGTAAAATTTGCTATTTACCACAATTCTAACTATTATGTGTCCGTATCCCGAACAAGCCCGCCAAGCCTAATATGCATATCCATAATACTAGCGTTTACTACTCGAGTAATTAACGGTTCATGAGGGGACTTAATTGGCAAAAAGCATTCAATATCTATAATCATATGATCGAGTCCAGCATACCAAAAACTACTTGTATTCAGTTTGTAAAAACTAGCATGTATCCCCCTCGCGAGGTTTATAAAACATTTAAGTAAGTAAAGGCGAGGCTATAAACTCACCTTAAAGCAAGGAAAATAGCAATGAACAAGCGAGTGAAGGAATAGCCACAAAAGCTCTACGATGAACCTAAATAATATACATTGTCTTAGATTTATGAAAAATAGATATCGATGTATTTTGGGTAATATACAGATTATGATCTTACTTAAGCTTGGTACAATATTCCTAGATACATCATAAGGTTTAAGTTAATTACTTATAAATTACCCAAAAATGTACCCTTGTATTTATATAAGTATGAAACTTACATTTACCCCAAGTTCAATATGATGTAAAAGTTCAAATTAATTCTAAGGTTCAAGTTTAGCCCATGGGTCAAGTTTTTGGTCAAAAAGGTTCACTTTAGGCCTCAGGGTTCAAAATATATTAGGTTTTTAAAATGTTTGAAAGGTCCAACATTATAAAGTGTACAACACTTTATACTCACTTTATACCTAGTGCTGTTAGAATTTAAATAACTTGTCTATGTTTAGGAAATCATCATTTGCAAACCGTAAGTTCACAAGTATCGCTCTTTATATCCCCGGAAAGGTCTACTTCTGTACTAATGAGATTTGTGGGTCCCACTTGGCCAAAAATTACATAACCTTAGTAAAACAGTCCATTTACCCAAACAATCAATCTATTCAGCTTTCAAATTTTCAATGGTCTCACGAAAAGTGCGATATCTAGAGTTTTACTAACCCGATTTGTTCCCCGTTTTCAGCCACGTTTAAGTTAAGATGTCCTATAAAACTTTTATTCTTTGAGTAACAGAGGGTTATTCCCCAAAAAAATGACTTTTGCCCGTTTCAAATCTGTTACTCAGAACTGGGCATGTTTTACGAAAATGTTTCTAGTTTAATCATCGTAAGGAGTTATTTAATGAAATACCCGTCAAAATGACCACAAGACATAGACCTACAACCACATATTTTTAGTTTAGTCTCAATGTTTACTGATTAGTGCAGTTTATTCCATTTTTACCCCTGATTCAGAATCACAGTCACATGTTTAGTCCTTTAGGGTTTTTAGTGGTCTTGTTGCATGTACCAAGCCTAACCAAGCCCTATAACTTATATATTACACCATTACGTCAATAAATACCAAAATTTACAGGAGTGAAAAAGAAGAAAAATATAAATACAATGAAACTTTACAAAAGAGTTTCTTACAAAAATAAGATGGACAAATTTGATGACAAGTATGGAAGGGCTCTAGGCTATCAAATGGCACCACCAAAGAGAACACTTGAGACCACCAAGGAGAGCTTCAAAGAACCATGAAAAACCTTCAACCTACTGCCACAAAATATTTTTGTGAGCCAAAGAAAATATGTAGGAAGAAGAAAGATCTATTGAAGAAAAATAGAGACCAAGAATTTAGGTTACATACTTGTACCTTTTCTCTAATCCATGATCACCAATTTTTCTTTTCACCAATACTTATTGAACACTTGAAATCACCATTCTTGAATACTTGAAAACTTGAGGAAAGATCACCAAGAAGAAATCCTAGAAGATCATCAACAAAACTCTTGAAAACAAGAGTTTTGAAGAGATAAAAGAACAATGAACAAGTTAGCACCAAGAGAGTTTCATCTTGTACTAATTATTTTAGCTAGAAAAATCAAAACCATGGTTGTTTTGTGCTTACCTAGCCACGTTCAAGAGGAGGAGAGGAAGAGGGGATGCAGATTTTTGCATGTGGTGATAATAACTATGAGTTATTTTGGTGATTTAGAGCTAAGTGGAAGACATAATGTAGTGAATTTTGGACAAGTGTGCATAGTTAGATATGCATACCACAACTTGGTGCCACCTAGGAAAGGTTGGTGCCAAGTTAGTGTGTTAGTGCAGAATTTTTGGTTATAATTTGATATTAGGTGTATTGTGTAGTGTATAATGCTCCCGGTAACTTAAAACGTGGATTTTTAAGACGCGTAACGTAATACCGGGTAGAAAATAAAATGTAAAACTTGTAAAGATGTTAAAACTTGCTTTCACAATGTATTTTGAAATATAAATGAGTGGTGAGTTCATCGGAGGATTTATTTGAGGTTAAAACGTGAAAACATGAATTTAAACCGCGCGATACGTAAAAAGTGAAAAGTTGACGTAAAAATGGGAAAAGTAAATTGTGACTTTAAAAATAGGATTATAAGGAAATAATGGTTCATAGAAAGTGTAGAGTAGACATAGAATAGTCGTGGTTGAATGGATTGAATGTATACAGATAACTTCCGATGAAGTTAATTGTTTAAGATAGAAATATTTAAAATAAAAGTAGTAAAATAAATGACATGAAATTTACGAAATGTCACAGCACGTACCCCTTAAAAAGAGCGCCGTCCCGGAGCTCGACTCGCTTTAACTCCAGACGGATCACTTGTGAAAAGATGGGGATACTTCTTTCTGATCTGATCTTCGCGTTCCCATGTGAACTCTGGTCCTCGTCGGGTATCCCAACGAACCTTGACAATGGGGATGCGACTTTGCTTGAGTTGCTTGACTTCACGATCCATGATCTCTACTGGTTCTTCAATGAAGTGTAGCTTGTCATCAATGCGAAGTTCTTCTAATGGAATGATGAGACTTTCATCCGATAAACACTTCTTGAGATTAGAAACATGAAAAGTGTTGTGAATGCCTTGAAGTTCTTCGGGTAGCTCTAACTTGTACGCTACAGGACCCACCTTAGCTAGGATCTTGAATGGTCCAATATATCGTGGACTTAGCTTTCCACGTTTACCAAAATGAATAACACCCTTCCATGGTGAAACCTTAAGCATAACTTTGTCACCAACATTAAACTGTAAAGGTCGACGTCTAATGTCGGCATAACTTTTCTGGCGGCTACGAGCAGTTAACAAGCGGTTCTTGATTTGGACAATCTTCTCCATTGTTTCACGAATCATTTCTGGCCCTGTGAGTTGACTATCCCCAACCTCACTCCAGCAAACTGGTGATCTACACTTTCGCCCATAGAGAGCTTCGAACGGTGCAGCCTTGATGCTTGCGTGATAGCTATTGTTGTAGGAAAATTCGACTAATGGGAAATGTCGATCCCAACTACTTCCAAAGTCAATCACACATGCCCTTAACATATCTTCTAAAGTTTGTATTGTTCTCTCGCTTTGACCATCCATCTGTGGGTGGTACGCCGTACTCATATCCAGATTTGTATTCAAGGCCTTCTGGAGTGACTTCCAGAATCCCGATGTAAATTGGCTATCTCTATCGGATATGATTGAAATAGGTACACCATGTCTACAAACAATCTCTTTTAAGTACAGTTGGGCAAGTTTCTCCATGCCGTCGGTCTCTTTCATTGGTAGGAAATGAGCAGATTTCGTCAAACGATCCACAATGACCCAAATCGAATCATACCCACTCGGAGTTCTAGGAAGCTTTGTGATGAAATCCATGGTAATTCTTTCCCATTTCCAAACAGGAATATCGGGTTGTTGAAGAAAACCGGCTGGCTTTTGATGTTCTGCCTTAACCTTTGCACATGTTAGACACTTGCCAACATAGGTGGCGATCTCGGCCTTCATATTTGGCCACCAATACAATTGTTTTAGATCATGATAAATCTTATCTGACCCCGGATGAATAGAATATTTGGATTTATGAGACTCGTGCATGATTAAGTCTCTCAAACCTCCAAACAGTGGCAACCAAATACGATTATCGAAGTATTGCGTTCCGTCAGGGCGAGTTTCGAATATTGGTTTGATCCCTTTCCCTAGGTTTTCGGCTTTCACATTTTCTTCTTTCATTGCCTCCATTTGAGCTTCAAGAATTTGTTCTGGTAACTTGGGGAGAACTGTGATTGTCATTACCAACGATCTGACACGTAATGGTTTTTCTCTTTCTTTTCGGCTTAAGGCATCAGCCACCACATTTGCCTTTCCAGGGTGATAACGGATGTCGCAATCATAGTCGCTTAGGAGTTCAATCCATCTACGTTGTCTCATATTAAGCTCTTTTTGGTCAAGGATGTATTGAAGGCTCTTGTGATCGGTATATACCGTACACCTTGTACCGTACAAATAGTGCCTCCATAATCTAAGAGCAAAAACCACAGCACCCAATTCTAGATCATGGGTCGTATAGTTTTCTTCATGAGTTCTCAATTGTTGAGAAGCATATGCTATGACCTTTTGTCGTTGCATTAATACGGCCCCAAAACCTTTGATCGACGCGTCACAATAGACTACAAAATCTTCTGCCCCATCCGGTAGTGCTAAGATAGGCGCGCTACAAAGTTTTTGTTTCAGTATTTGGAAAGCCTCGTCTTCATCTTTACCCCATACATACTTCTTATTCTTCTCGGTCAACTTGGTAAGAGGTTTGGCTATTAAAGAAAAACCTTCGATAAATCTTCGATAATAACCAGCAAGTCCTAAGAATTGCCTTACTTCTGTTGGTGTTGTTGGCGGAGCCCAATTCTGGATGGCTTCAATCTTCGATGGATCTACATGAACACCTTTACTATTGATCACATGGCCGAGAAATTGTACGGATTCTAGCCAAAATTCACATTTCGCGAACTTGGCATACAATTGCTCTTTCTTGAGTAACTCCAAGATAATCTTCAAGTGTTCCTCATGTTCTTCTTTGTTCTTGGAGTAAATCAAAATGTCATCAATAAACACAATTACAAACTTGTCGAGGTATGGCTTGCATACTCGATTCATCAAATCCATGAATATTGCAGGTGCATTGGTCAACCCAAACGGCATCACTTGAAACTCGTAATGACCATAACGAGTTCTAAATGCAGTAATTGGAGTGTCTTCTTCTCGGATACGGAGTTGATGGTAACCTGATCGAAGGTCAATCTTGGAATATACACTTGATCCTTGAAGTTGGTCAAACAAATCGTCAATTCTTGGAAGTGGATAACGATTTTTGATCGTCAACTTGTTTAGCTCACGGTAATTGATACACATACGAAAGGATCCGTTTTTCTTCTTTACAAACAGCACCGGAGCACCTCAAGGCGACGAACTCGGCCGAATAAATCCTTTCTCCGACAGTTCTTGTAGTTGCTCCGATAGCTCCTTCATTTCTGATGGTGCCAACCGATAAGGTGCACGTGCCACAGGTCCAGCACCAGGCACTAAATCAATCTGGAACTCTACTTGTCGAGGTGGTGGAAGCCCCGGTAATTCTTCGGGAAACACTTCCGGAAAATCACAGACAATGGGCACATCTTCTAATCGTCTTTCAACTAATTCTTTCTCTGTCACTTGCGCCAAATACATCTGGCACCCTTGCTCAATGTACCTTTGGGCTTTAATACGAGATATGATTTTTAATTGGGAAGCGTCTCTATCGCCTTTGATTGTTAGTGTTTTGTTATTGAGTGGAACACGAACAATTTTTTCACTACAAATAATAATCGCCTTTCGATCGGATAACCAGTCCATTCCAATAATGACATCAAAAGTCCCAAGCTCAATTGGCATGAGGTCAATACTAAATGGGTGGTTCGCTAGGTTTATGGTACAATTCCTTAGAATAGTGTTGGTACTAACCAATTTCCCATCGGCTAATTCTACTTCATAACTATAGTTTAACTTAACCGGGTTAATATTTATTAACACCCTAAATCTAGTGGACACAAAGCTTTTGTCTGAACCCGAATCAAATAAAACCTTGGCATAGTGATTATTAAGTAGAAACGTACCCGTCACGACATTCGGGCCTTGTTGCTCTCCCATCACATACGCTCGACCACGAGCATCCCCAGTCTGATCATTCTTCTTATTCGGGCATTTGTTGCTGTAGTGCCCTTTTTCCCCACAACCATAGCAAGTTATGATCGGCTGTGTATTAGCACCAGTAGCCTTAACCTTACAGCTTATCGCCGCATGACCCTTCTTTCCACATTTGGTACATATCGCAGTACAGTGGCCAGCGTGATGCTTCTTGCAGCGATCACAGTGAGGACGGGAACCAACATATCCACCTCTCTCGTTTGAGGCATCTGTCATTGCCCTAACATTCTCTTGTCTTCTATTCTGCTGCTGATGATGGTCATTGTTGCGGCCCTGGTTGTTTTTGTCGTTATTCCCTTTCTTTTCATCATCCCATTTTCTTTTGTTCTGTTGGTTGTTGTTATTGTTGTTAGCATTTTGAATTGTTCCATACTCCACCACTTGAGCCATAAGTTTTTGAGTCATACGAATAGCCATATCTAGAGTTTGTGGATTAGAGGATGTCACACTTCCTTTGATGCTTCGCGGAAGACCCTTAATAAAAGCTTCCATTTCCTTTTCGAAATCCGGAACCATACTAGGACACAAGACTTTTAGCTCTTGAAACCTTCGAATATAAGTTTCGATATCATAACCTTTCACTTTAAGATCAAAAAACTCAGTTTCAAGCAACCTTATTTCACTACGGGGACAGAACTTATTGATCGCCATTTTCTTGAAGTCAGTCCATGTGGTTTCATAGGCTTTTTCTATCCCGATGGGTTGAGCATAAGAATTCCACCATGACTTAGCATAATCTAACATAGTACCCACAGCGTACTTGACCTTGCAGTTCTCTGAGCAATCACTGAGTATGAATGTGTCTTCGATACTTTCAAACCAACGTGTCAATGCAACTGCCCCTTCAGTTCCCTTAAATTTAGTTGGTCCACAACCCAGAAATTGTTTATAAGTGCAACCATGCACTACACCACTACCTGCAGCCCCAGCGGCTCCAGCACCACCACCGGCAGCCCCAGTATCATTTTCCCTTGCAGCACGATCCTCGGCTAAAGCCTGGGCTACACTGTCAGCGACTAGCTTTCGAATAGCTGTTTCAGACATTTTCTTCGGTGGCATGATTCTATCATAACACAAGAAAATCTTGGATGAGTAATCATACATTGATATAGATATATTCATACATTAATAAATTGAATATGAAAAATATCACAACAATATAGAGTAGAATTTAAGGAATATAACTTCATCATTCATTACAAAAGATTAATACATTGTTGGATTGTATTACAAAATTTGACGAAGTCATTACATTCAACAATACTAGTTACTAACTGATAGTAATTTACAAAGTAGAAGAACAACAATGAAATACAACAAGCGAACAACAAAGTACATGAACTACTAAGGGTCGCGGGGTGATTCATTTGGCTTGGGCGGTGGGGTCTCTCCATACACTGCTAATACATCTGTGGCCACATAAGACCTCTCCTCATCATACCCCAATCGAATCATCTCTCCCCAGGGAGCGTAAGTCCAGCACCTTAACTCATAAAGATCCCTCTCAAGGCGCTCATTAGTCATACGGTCAAATGTGCGGGCCAACCTAACATCTCCCAACTCATGCTTCAACTTCTTGTTTTCAGCCCTTATTCCCACATCATCTAACTCTCGAACATGTTTACCCAATACATTCACCTCGCGCTTAGTCTCATCTTGCTGGTGCTCTACCATACCCAAATCAAAATCTAGTAAATCCATACGCTTATGCACAAGCTTATCCCTAGATAAAGAACATTCCCCTTCCGTTTCTCTCACCATCATTTGCCTTTCTAACACCATAACCTTTCCATAAAGAGAGTCGATAATTCTCCTCATGGTCCCGGGTACTAGATCCTCAGGCTCATAAGTGATAGGAGCAGCTGAAGATGATCCACCCCTTTCATGGTTACTGCGAGGAAATCTACGTTCTGTGAGTGGCACTTGTGTAATAGTACCTACAGTAGCAACTTCTTCGGGTTTAGGCTCAGAATCGGAAGAAGTGTCCGGTGAAGAAGGTGGATAAGGTGAACCCGGTGCTGCATAAGGATAGATTAGTTCGGGTTCATCCATCTCTTTGTCGGAACTTACATCTTGAAGTATCAATATATCATCTTCATCATCCTCAAATGGCTCTTCTTCTTCTTCGTCTTGGTTTTCTTCATCGATGTTTGGATGAATGTGATTCGGTAGTGGAGGTAGATGTTGAGCCGGATCAACCCCTGGGATGACTACCTTGTGATCAAGAGGAAATGGATGTGCCATGATCTGAAAATTATATATACATATAAATTAGAATAAGAATAGAAATATTATCAAAAATATATATATATATATATATATATATATATATATATATATTTTTGTGTAAATAGTGAACAATTAGTAATGCTTAACAAATAAGCAAAATGATTAATAAATATTACATGTACAAGTGATAATAATTATTATGTGCATACGTATAACAATGGTATAATCAAGGAGATGTGTATAAATTTCCGGATGGAAATTTATAATGCTCATAAATAGCATAAAATTTAACAAGTGCATAAGGTGCATATATAAGGAGTGATATTTTACAAATTATCGGACAAGATAGGAAATAATTATAGTGTTTATAATTATTTTTAGAATAGCATGATTAAGATATATATATATATATATATATATATATATATATATATATATATATATATATATATATATATATATATATATATATATATATATATATATATATATACGAGGGAGAAATAGGAAGCTCGGGAGTAGGCGCGCATGAATATCGGACAAGATGATGGAAGCTCATGTTAAAAAAATTTTATGATTATAGTCAAGGTTTTTAGAACAAAAAGACCTAGTTCACTATAATTTGTGTTCTGGTACCAATCTATAACACCCCCATTTTAGGATCGCAGCGGAAAGGGACATGGGGTGCTATACATTAATAACATTGTACAAATATAGTAAACAACTTTAAAACAAAGTCGTTTTTAATAAAAGTTCATACTTCACATTCGATAATATATCAGAGTTAACAAAGGTCCCAAAAGGTTTTACATAGTACCAAGATACATAAGTTTGAAAATTTGAACATTATCGAATGAAAAGATTTTATTTAAACATGGGCCATCAAGTAGATATCCATTCTTTGCGCCGCCCATCCAAGCTGAAGTTACTTACGGACCTGAGATAAACATGCTAAAAAGTCAACATAAAGTTGAGTGAATTCATAGAGTTTAATAAGTAATAAGTTGAATACAAGCATTATTTATCGGGCGACAAGTATTGCAATTACATGTCGGTTTATTTGATTATAGTATTGAGTTCATGTAACCGAACCTTAACGTAATTTAATAATGCCCCGGAAAGGTAAAATTTGCCATTTACCATAATTCTAAGTATTATGTGTCCGTATCCCGAAAAAGCCCGCCAAGCCTAATATGCATATCCATAATACTAGCGTTTACTACTCGAGTAATTAACGGGTCATGAGGGGACTTAATTGGCAAAAAGCATTCAATATCTATAATCATATGATCGGGTCTAACATACCAAAAACTACTTGTATTCAGTTTGTAAAAACTAGCATGTATCCCCCTCGCGAGGTTTATAAAACATTTAAGTAAGTAAAGGCGAGGCTATAAACTTACCTTAAAGCAAGGAAAATAGCAATGAACAAGCGAGTGAAGGAATAGCCACAAAAGCTCTACGATGAACCTAAATAATATACATTGTCTTAGATTTATGAAAAATAGATATCGATGTATTTTGGGTAATATACAGATTATGATCTTACTTAAGCTTGGTACAATATTCCTAGATACATCATAAGGTTTAAGTTAATTACTTACAAATTACCCAAAAATGTACCCTTGTATTTATATAAGTATGAAACTTACATTTACCCTAAGTTCAATATGATGTAAAAGTTCAAATTAATTCTAAGGTTCAAGTTTAGCCCATGGGTCAAGTTTTTGGTCAAAAAGGTTCACTTTAGGCCTCAGGGTTCAAAATATATTAGGGGGTTCAAAATGTCTGAAAGGTCCAACATTATAAAGCAATGTTGCAAAAATCGTGAATCGGTACTGAGGCGGTCGGAGGCCTTGTAGCGTTTTTTAGCCGATTAATCGGCCCAAAACCTTGTAATCGCCGATTAATCGGCCGATTACCTTGTAAAACTCACCAAGTTCCAGGGCCTTGTAGCTTGTAATCGCCGATTAATCGGCCTTGTAAGCCTTGTTTTGCAACATTGTTATAAAGTGTACAACACTTTATACCTAGTGCTGTTAGAATTTAAATAACTTGTCTATGTTTAGGAAATCATCATTTGTAAACCGTAAGTTCACAAGTATCGCTCTTTATATCCCCGGAAAGGTCTATACTTGTACCTTTTCTCTAATCCATGATCACCAATTTTTATTTTCACCAATACTTGTTGAACACTTGAAATCACCACTCTTGAATACTTGAAAACTTGAGGAAAGATCACCAAGAAGAAATCCTAGAAGATCATCAACAAAACTCTTGAAAACAAGAGTTTTGAAGATATAAAAGAACAATGAACAAGTTAGCACCAAGAGAGTTTCATCTTGTACTAATTATTTTAGCTAGAAAAATCAAAACCATGGTTGTTTTGTGCTTACCTAGCCACGTTCAAGAGGAGGAGAGGAAGAGGGGATGCAGATTTTTGCATGTGGTGATAATAACTATGAGTTATTTTGGTGATTTAGAGCTAAGTGGAAGACATAATGTAGTGAATTTTGGACAAGTGTGCATAGTTAGATATGCATACCACAACTTGGTGCCACCTAGGAAAGGTTGGTGCCAAGTCAGTGTGTTAGTGCAGAATTTTTGGTTATAATTTGATATTAGGTGTATTTTGTAGTGTATAATGCTCCTGGTAACTTAAAACGTGGATTTTTAAGACGCGTAACGTAATACTGGGTAGAAAATAAAATGTAAAACTTGTAAAGATGTTAAAACTTGCTTTCACAATGTATTTTGAAATATAAATGAGTGGTGAGTTCATCGGAGGATTTATTTGAGGTTAAAACGTGAAAACATGAATTTAAACCGCGCGATACGTAAAAAGTGAAAAGTTGACGTAAAAATGGGAAAAGTAAATTGTGACTTTAAAAATAGGATTATAAGGAAATAATGGTTCATAGAAAGTGTAGAGTAGACATAGAATAGTCGTGGTTGAATGGATTGAATGTATACGGATAACTTCCGATGAAGTTAATTGTTTAAGATAGAAATATTTAATAATAAAAGTAGTAAAATAAATGACATGAAATTTACGAAATGTCACATATACTAAAATTAAATTAAGAAAACTTAACAACTTATGTGACTATCTATATGATTGTGTAACTAAAACTCTCAACAGTGACTGAGAATGAGAGGTTTGAGGATGAATTTGACTTTCACAACTATAACCTATGGATTTTATGGTTCTAATGTTCTACCTAAACCTAGTATGAGTTATTCCAACCACAAACAAACCTTGAAACAGACTGGGACACAGTGAACTCTTTAAATCCAAACAGACCTTTAAAGTGATGATTTTGTAGGTTTTCCAAGATTTACAAAGATTTATGCCACAAAACTAATTTGCAGGCTCATAACATGATGAGATAAGACAAATTAAACACACAAATACTAATAACAACAACAAATACCTAAGAATCCCTATTATGCTATTTTTGACTGTGAATATGAAATTTGAAGCAACTATTAAATTGATGAATAAGCAAACAACTACAAGCAATATTATTATTAATAAACACCCAATAATAACAAAAACAAAGATTTTAATACTTATGAGATAGAGTATAGTACTTATGTAAAATTATAGAAAAGTGCTTACAAATGGCTTTCCAGCTCAAAACTGAGAACAAGAACCCAATTTCTTTCCTATAAGCTTTCCACAAAGCTTCTAATACCAAAGGCCATCCATAATCAACCCTGCTCCAGCCCTGATCACCATGAATCTTGACAGTTTGACTTTTGTTGACTCTTATGGAATTTTTGAGTTTTTACTATTAAACTGTTTTTAATAGTTTCTAATAGCTTTTATAAGCTATCTAGGAGCTTATATGAGCTTATCAGTCAAGTATATAACACAATAACAACAATTGAGCATTTGAGATTTAGGAAATTAAAACTAAAATTGCATAAGATGATATAGTTAAGGAAACTTGAAATTTATTACTTGAAAAGAGTACAATACACTGAAAAGACTTAGTACACTACTCAAAAGCTTGAAATTTAACTAAGATTGCTTATACTAATTTGAACGACAAAGAAAATTAAAATTAAACTACTCCTCTTCTCTGCTTGAATCTTCTTCCTTTTATAGGCTCATATTAGGGTTTGGGAACACCCTCTGAGCACTTCCCATCAATTTACAGCCCTTGGATTGCTTCAATTCATCTTAGCCGTTTAAATGGCTTTTTGGCGCCAAAATCCCAAGGGGTAACTTGTGGCCGTTTTCTGTGCATTAAATGCAATTAGGATGTTTGTGATGGTGGGGGGGACAAGTTGGAGTGTATAAGTGAGCTAGGGGTGGTGGTGTAAGATGTTGCAGGCTGTAGGGTGGTGGAGAGTGTAGGTATTACACGTGGAGCTCCCCTGGTGCAAAACCAGGGGAAGGGGTTTGGTTGAGGGGATGACAGAGGGGGGTTGAGGTGGAAAGTGAAGGTGCAAGTGGAGAGGGGGATGGTGGATGGTGGATAGCAGGTGACGAGGGGGTTGGGGATGATGGGGGTCAACGGGTCAAACCACAGGGTCAAATGTTTAACCCTGTTTTATTATAAAAGGGGTTTTTGGGTGGGCTTTTGTAACACTGGGCCTAGTTTAAGTTTTGGATCAGGCTTTTGTTTTGGGTGGGTTATTATTTGGATTATAAGGATTTGGTTTAAAAAGGATAAATGGATCCGGTTTGGTTTTGGAGTTAAATAAGGCCCAAGGACTAAATGTGTAATTTGATGAAACTTTGGGGTTGATCATTCCATAATTCTAAAGTATCACAAAGGGCTATTCCTGCCATATAATCATTAGTACAAGGATATTATTTATTTTTTTTCATTTTAAAACCTCTAGGGGCCATTTATGTAATTTCACCAAAGTTGAGGGGGTGAAATTGTAATTTCCCACAAGTTATCAAAAAGTTCCAAATTGTATTTTATGAATAGTGCAAGGGTGATATTTGATAAAATTCCATTTTAAAACACCCAGGGACTAATTTTGCCAATTTTGAAACTTGAGGGGTAAATATTGCCATTTTGTGAAAACTTTTATCCAGGGATTTATAGTGAACATGTTTGATTTCCCAAGGACCTAAGTTGACTTCTCTTTCATTTTTAAACCTTCAGGGACTAGTTTTGACAAGTTTTGAAAGTTGAGGGACTGAAACTGCCAATTATGCAAACTTTGTACGTTTTTTATCTGTTTTTGATTATTTTGCATCTGAAACATATAAAACACACTTTTGGAATAATGTCAGTATTTTGATGCATATTTGAGTGTTTTTGGATGTTTTGGCAGTTCAGATTGGTATAAAATGATGAGTATTTAGACACTCATCAATCCCCCACACTAAAGTATTGCTAGTCCCTAGCAATATTTTGAGACCAAAGCTCAGGAAAGGAACTGGATGATGCAATTCTTAAGAAAGAAGGGATACAAGAATTTACATAAACAAAGGTATCCAGAAATAAAAGCTTTGTAGGATAAAGTACAAGAAGATATCAGAAGAGAAGTAGAAAGCTTTGTACCTATGGAAGTTGATAGAAAGAAGAAATTAGAAGATATCAGAAAGGAAGAAGCTGAGCAAAGGAGATTGAAAAGAAAGAAATTAGCTGAAGATGATCATCTGACAAAAAGGCTGAAGTTAGTTCATGAAGATACAGTTGATGAACTCAGAAATTATTTTAGAGTTGTTGATTTTGAGAACAAAAAGATTGAAGATTCTAGAAAGAAGTCCAAGATAATCTCATTTTCTGTGGTTGAATCAAAAGAAGGGAATTATTTTATGATCCACAGAGAAGATGAAAGCTTCACACCATTCAATATGTTATGGTATTTATTGCACTGTATCACAAGGGCAGATCTTTATGACTTATATGTGCAAGTGCAGACTTACTATGCAGAGAATGAAGCTTCAGGAGTGGGATTAGTTTTGCTTGGAGACTTATTTACCATCTGGGATACTGAAGAAACAAGTGTTGATCCTCTCTGGAATGCTCAAGAGAATTGGGAAATAACAAGATGGAGATTCTTTGAGTCATCAGGCGTTCATACACTAGAGATGGAAGATGGTACCATGATTCATATGTTGGCTGAGAGGAGATATCCATTGATTAGAGAAATCATGCTCAGAATGCTGGATCATGGAATGGAACTTGAAGATGAATCTGAAGTAGCTTTGGATGTTATCAAGTTATTTATCAGATGGGTCAAGTCTGAAGAGTAATATTGCATAATACTGGTATGATTTGTTTTGTAAAATAAAGTATTTTTCAAAGTACTGCAAAAACAAACAGTACTTTATCAAAGTACTGCTTGCTGATATAAACCAGTATAGGTTCTTTAAAATAAAAATAAAATGTTTTGATGTTTAAAAGAAAAGAGAATTTGAAAAGAAACACATGGTGTTAGTATTTATACTGCACAACAAATGGTAATCAACTCACCATGTTTAACAGACAAGAAAGAGTTTGACTCATCATGAGGGTACGGCTCTGATGTGATAATCAAATCCGTTGATGGTTGATAGTTAACCAAAAACTAGGTTATCAACTCACCATACATCCAAGTGATCAAGAGTTGGCTAGTCCATAGCAAACGGCTCATGGTAAAGACATATCAAATCCGTTGATAGCTGATGATTTGCTAAAAATCATAAATTTTCAATGATTTACCTCTCACAGGAGTTAACACACCTGGAAGTGATGAGAATGGTATGAAACTTTTAAGATTTGATGATCTTTGTACCAAAATGTTGCTGAGTTGAAGAGAAGATATGATGCTGATGAAGAGTACTTTGACATATGACAGATAGAAGAAAAGGAATAAAGAAACAATCTTTCTGAATGACTAAAGATTTGAAGATTAAAGATAACAAAGAAACTTGAAATCAAGCAAGTAGAGTTCAAGTTAGGGGAGGATTGTTGGGATATAAAATATCAAAGTACTTCTGGATGTCAAAGTACTGCTGCATGAAGAATAAAGTCAAAGTACTACTGAAGGAAAAAGTCAAAGTACTGCTGATATTGAAGAATGTTTAAAGTACTTCGAAGGAAACAAGGACTGGTGTGCAATATTAGATAAGGATTAATGTGTAACATTGAATGAATATTCTAGAATTGGTTAGGGATAATGACTTGTCGTTTAAGGATTACATGTTGTAAACTGACTTAAGGTTATCTATATAAAGAGCCTTAAGAGGTATTAGTCGATACAAGTGATATAAGTTTTACAAGTCTTAGATAAGTTTAGAAGTCGATCAAAGTTAATAGTTAGGGATTGTTAGTGAATCTGTGTGACAAAGCAGGTTCAAAGTTTGATTAATATAAAAGTTCTTCTTAAGCTTTGTGTTAGTAGATTTCGCATACTTTACAAGGTAAAACAGTGTTTCAATATTAATAGTGTTGAGTTTACTCAATATTGTTAAACCCTTACAAGCTACAAAGTAGTTTGGTCAGAGTATATCGATCCAACACTAACCCCTAAATTCTAAATGCCAAATATTGTTGGTCACTAGTTTTTTAAATTAGAGACCAAGGTTGGTGGTCACTAGTTTTTCAAATTAGAGACCAAGATTGGTGGTCACTGATTACAAAATATTGAGATAAAAAGAGTGGTCACATAAACCCTAACCCCTAAACTTTAACCCTAACCCTTAAATTTTAAAGACCAAATATTAGTGGTCACTAGTTTTTCAAATTAGATACCAAGGTTGGTGGTCACTGATTTATAAAATATTGAGACAATAAATAGTGGTCAAATAAACATTGGCCTCTATATTTTATACCATAAAATTTAGAGGTTGTTTGGTTGGTGGTCACGTAACTATATATATTAGAAACTAAAATTAGTGTTTATTAAATTATGAAATTTACGCAACATCACAAGTCGTTCAGATTGAGATTTTTTAAAATATCGGCAAAGTGAATAACTAAAATGAATTCACATACATATAAAATATTACAAAAATTTCAAATCAATAAAAAATATATTTAAACTTGTTCAATTTAAAAACCAACTAAAAAACGACAATGTAACAGTATTATATACCAACTAAAAAACGACAATGCATCAGTATTCAGTATTAAAAAACGGCAAAGTGATACATTAACAATTTAAGGCATACTCGTACTCGTAAGATTTTATTATATTATGTACTTTTTTCTTTTATCTAAATAACTTTGATTAAATTTACACTTAAATAAGTGAATAAGTGAAAATATTTATATTTATTTAAATACTACTATAACTTTATTTAAGTAAAAGTATTTATCTAAATAACTTCCAACAGCATGTTCATATCTAACTATCTTATAATGCATAAATGACTATTATAATTAGAATACTTAAAATTAAGCCTTACAAGTTTAGAAGCTTAAAGTACAAGTGATTCAAACAAAATTAGACAATTAATACCATAAATGAAATATAATTAGACATTTACAACTTTAGAAGCTTAAAGTACACACAACTTTGTTTTTACCATTAAAGTTTAAAATTAATGACTTAAAATTAAAAATTAATGACTTAAAATTGATCATTATGTATATTAAATACAATTAATTAAATAGTCAATAAACATAATTAATACACTTATTAAAATACCCCTTACATAAAATATGCAAATTATCAAGCATATTGTACAACCAACTTAAACACAATTCCTGCATTAAATGTCACTAATACAAATAATAAAGCATATTATACAAATTTAATCCCGAACGGGCAATGGGCCAAATGGGCTCGAGCCCGAACGGGCATGGGTCAAACGGGCTCGAGCCCGAACAGACACGAGCTAAACGAAATTTTTGATATCCGTAAATTTATTGTCAAAAAGAACATAATAAACTAAAATATGTTCACATATTGTACAAACCAAGCAAACTACTAAACAAAAACATAAAATAAATAATAAATAAAATAATACAAACAAAGCAAAATTTCATCAAACTTTTGCCATAAAAAACTAATCAGTAAAGCTATTGCCAAAAAACGTACAAATAAAATAAATTATTAATCTAAAAAACTAAATTACAGGGTGCCCGCAGCTGCATCGCGCGGGGACCCTGCTAGTTACTTATTAATCAGTATTCAAGTTTAGACAAACAAACGCTCATCACAACCACAACCTCTCACCACCGTCTCTTACCACCACCTCTTACCACCACAATCGCGCCTCTCACCACCGTCTCTCACTACGCCCGCCGTCTCTCACCGCCGTCGCTCACCACCGTCTGTCACTATCGATTTGACTATTCAAGTTCAATTTATCATGTAGTTTAGCTGTCAAATTCAAGTTCAATTTATCATGTAGTTTATCAGGTTGTAATTTATTGTGGATTGGATGTGCAGATCAAGTGTTTGACGAAATGCCTAACTAGTACTTTAGATTGGTGATTGTTTAGATTAGTGAACTAGTTCGTGTGTTGCCTTAAGCTGCTAACTAGTACTTTAGATTGGTGATTGTGTTTTGCCTTAAGCTGCTAACTAGTTCATGTGTTTAAGTCTTCTGTTTTTAGATTGGTGTTGCCTTAAGCTGCTAACTAGTTCCTGTATTGCCTTGAGCTGCTACCTATATACACGTAGTCGTGAAATAACTAGTACTGAAAATGATGTTAGCTTATTCGTATTTATGTGTGATGCGAGTGATTAGTAACTTATTGAAAATGATGTTAACTTATTTAACTGATCATTTTATATAATTTTTACTTATTTTCTATAACTTTAGCTTATTTGTGTTTGTGTGAGATGCGAGTGGTTTGTATTCTTATAAATTTACTGCTTGTGATACTGAAAACGAGGTTAATAGAACGCCTATATTCGGTATTTAACTTATTTTATATAATTTTAGCTTATTTTGTATATGTATGATGCTTGGTGTGATTACTAAGTTACTGTAAATGAGGTTAGATAGGTCATATAGAAAATGTATTTATGCCTATATTCGGTAATTTATGTGTTTCGTAATCTAACTGATAATGTATAAGAGCTAGTGGGTAGTTGTTGTTGTTGCAATGAAACTGAAAATTGATGTGTATGATACGTTTGTCTGTGATGCTTGTACCATTATTTGGTAATCTATGCTCGTTATTTAACTGATATTATTTCATATAGTTTGTTGTTGCTGTATAGTGACAATTGATGCGTATGATGTGCTAATTTTAGCTTATTTGTGTTTGTGTGAGATGCGAGCGGTTAGGAAGTTAGTTGAAATGAGGTTTGTTAGGTTACATAGAAAACTTATAGATGCCTGTATTTGGTAATTTATGTCTTTCGTTATTTAGCTGATTTTGTAGAATTTTAGCTACCGTTAGTGAGTTAGTGTAGCGTAGTTTTAGGTAGCAAGTTAATAGAAACTGAAAATTGATGTGAATGATACGTTTGTCTGTGATGAAACTGAAAACTTATAGATGCAATGAAACTGAAAATTGATGTGTATGATACGTTTGTCTGTGATGCTTGTACCATTATTTGGTAATATATGCTTGTTATTTAACTGGTATTATTTCATATAGTTTATTGTTACTGTATAGTGACAATTGATGCGTATGATGTGCTAATTTTAGCTTATTTGTGTGTTGTGTGAGATGCGAGCGGTTAGGAAGTTAGTTGAAATGAGGTTTGGTAGGTTACATAGAAAACTTATAGATGCCTGTATTTGGTAATTTATGTCTTTCGTTATTTAGCTGATTTTGTAGAATTTTAGCTACCGTTAGTGAGTTAGTGTAGCGTAGTTTTAGGTAGCAAGTTAATAGAAATGAGTTAAAGGATGGTTAAATAGAAACCTTATTGATTCGTGATGTAACTGATTTTGTAAAGTGTGTTATTTTTGATGTTTTCTGAAGTGAAATTGAGGATTGATGCAGTGAATGTCATTGTTAATGTTAGCTTTTTATTTGTGTTTGTATGTGATGTTCATAAGTACTAAGTTGCTCGAATTAAGTTTAAGGTAGGTTATAAGAAGACCTAGTTGACATTATTTGTATGTGGCGTTTTGCATCTTCCATTGGCAATGTGTATATTCAATAACTTTTGTTCCTGATCTGACTGATCTTTTACATAATACGCTAGTGTTGTTGATATGTGGTGAAACGAAAACGACATGCTAATGTTAGTTTATTCGTATGCAATGATCGTGATAGTTTTAATAGTTCTAATTTCTTTAGGAAAGATTTAGTTTTACTGATTAGAAGTTTTTGTTCGTTATGTTTATTTTGAAACTATCTTACGGTTCAAGATAGTTTATTATTTTAGCTTGTGCTAGATAGAAGTATCTGCTTGTATGTAGCTTGCTTCTAAACCTGCACATTGTTTTAATCTCAAATGATTCTGAAGCTGCACGTTGTTTTAATCTCAAATGATTCTGAAGCTGCACATCGTTTGTAGCCTTTAAATTAACATTTGTATCATGTACAGTCCCACTTATGATTCTGATCATGGTATATTCTTTGTCATCAGTTTTCAGAATGAATGCCAAACAAGTTCTTGAACAGAAACAAAGTTCTTCTAACATACAAGTTAAAACTAATGCTCTTTCCAAGCCTTCTGGTCATAATCGCAACGTTTATCAGGTACCTTTCTTGTGTTAGTTTATTACATCTCTTGCTGGTGCAATTCTTGTTTTTATTTTTTATTTTTTGATTAACATGTAGTCCTTTGATGCTAATTAAACACGTAGATGGCAGGTCCTGGAAAAGGAGTCTCAAAAAGGGTTGGTTTTCAGAATTCAAGCAGTAACCAAGAACCCGGAAAAGGAGTCTCAAAAAGGGTTGGTTTTCAGAATTCAAGTAGTAGCCAAGAACCCGGAAAAGGAGTCTCAAAAAGGGTTGGTTTTCAGAATTCAAGCAGTAGCCAAGAAGAATATGAAGAAGAATATGGGATTAATGATGGAAGAGATAAAGCATTTGTCTGGATTGGTATCTCAAAATTCTGTAAGTTAACATAATATACTGAATCTTAAATCTTACGTTAATATTGGCTATTTGTTTCAGTTATAGACTTATAGGGCTGTTTAGGACTTGCTTATTAAGATTAGAAATTATTTAGCGGTTGCTTATTAGGATTACGGATTGCTTGTTGATGCTAATTAGTTATCCTTATTTATTAAGATTAGAATTTGTTTATTAACATTAGGAGTTGCTTATTAACATTAAAAGTTGTTTACTGATTACGGATTTCTTTGAACATACTAATCTCTCTTACCTCATATACAGAACATAAGATGTATTTAATCAAGCTTAAGTGCAGAAAAAAAGAATAACTTAACTGCTATTTCACATAGGATGAGAACAGTGGAGTAGACTTGTTTGTTTTCAATAGAATCTGAACTGACTCGTCCTTATAAGCACACTGAAGGAAAGTAAACAAGCTAGGTCATTAAGTTAAGCTAGCAAATCAAGCAATCACTTGCATTACTATAAAAACTAAATAAATTTAATACATCACCACGGTTTGGGCCGTTATAAGCTCTGCTTGGTCAAGTCTACATTTGTTAATGTATAAAGATGTTTATGACTTCAATCATTCATAGTTCTTCTATGAGATGTTAATCTGCTATTCTGCTTATACAACTAAGGTTATGCTTTTCTAGTTCGATTACCATGTTATAGTTCAATCTGGCTAGATCTTGCCTAAAGATGTGAGATGATCTTTATCCTATTATGTTGGGTCCTTTGGATGCCTGTCATGAGTAAGAAAGATCTAGATATATCAAGCTATAGAAAGTGGGATACAATGATTATTAGAAGGAAAAATGATATGTTATAAATGTTGTTATAGACGAATACAGGGACTAAAAATAGTCTTGCCAGTTGTGTGGTCTGTGCACCTAACTCGGTGGAAATAATATAGGCAAAAATACCAAGACACATGGTGTGTTGCTGTTTGTTGCTACTACAAGATCCATTATAGGTGAAAATGGTTGGAGTTGAGTAAATCTATGAACAATCGTTTCTCTATTTAAAAAAAAGTCTGTTCTAAATATAACTCAAGTCAAGTCATATTATCTTTTTTGACACTTTTTGACACAATCTATCAGTTTGTCTCATATATCTATAGTCCAGAATATGTTTGATCATTGTTGTAAGCTGGATCTATGAACTGATTTGGGTGTTTGGCATTTTAAAAATACCATCCAACTTGATCCCTCTTGTCACCACTCTAAATTTTTCAATGTGCATCACTATATAAATAGTGGAAGTTTCAGAATGATAGGGTCCTTTAGTAACTTATAAAACTGAATAGGTATCCTTTTGATATTTCATGGGCAGATTGGTGAATGGGTCAGAGCTACTTAGACTCGGCAGAAAGTTCTTGGGCAGATTTGTTTGTTTGAGTTTCGGATTTCATTTTATGTTGGTGTTGTGTTTTAGATTTCAGATCATATTATTTTGTCTGACTGAGTTTATTGCATTATTTGTAGGGTGACTAAAAGTTTCGTTGGATGCAAGGGCTGTTTGGTACCGAGTTGGATACAAGGGTCATTTGTACTGAGTTGGATACAAGGATATGATTCAAGACATGTTTTATTGCTAATAAACAAGATGTTAAAAACTTGAATGTTAGGTGAAAATGGTTAGAGTTGAGTAAATCTATGAACAATCTTTTCTCTATTTAAAAAAAAGTATGTTCTAAATATAACTCAAGTCAAGTCAAGTCATATTATCTTTTTTGACACTTTTTGACACAATCTATCAGTTTGTCTCATATATCTATAGTCCAGAATATGTTTGATCATTGTTGTAAGCTGGATTTATGAACTGATTTGGGTGTTTGGCATTTTAAAAATACCATCCAACTTGATCCCTCTTGTCACCACTCTAAATGTTTCAATGTGCATCACTGTATAAATAGTGGAAGTTTCAGAATGATAGGGTCCTTTAGTAACTTATAAAACTGAATAGGTATCCTTTTGATATTTCATGGGCAGATTGGTGAATGGGTCAGAGCTACTTAGACTCGGCAGAAAGTTCTTGGGCAGATTTGTTTGTTTGAGTTTCGGATTTCATTTTCTGTTGGTGTTGTGTTTCAGATTTCAGATCATATTATTTTGTCTGACTGAGTTTATTGCATTATTTGTAGGGCGACTAAAAGTTCCGTTGGATGCAAGGGCTGTTTGGTACCGAGTTGGATACAAGGGTCATTTGGTACTGAGTTGGATACAAGGATATGATTCAAGACATGTTTTATTGCTAATAAACAAGATGTTAAAAACTTGAATGTTAGGTTTTTTTTCTTTTGTGGTTATATTTGTTTCCTTTGTTGTACAAAAATTATATGTTAAAAAGAATCTTATGTTTATGCATTCATAAGTAATATTTGATATTTTTGTTCAAATTCTTTGGTTTTAATTTTTTGTGCAGTTATATATTTTGTGAAATTGCTGAATCGTTATCTAAATTTGTTTGAGTAAGTGACCACTTTTTGCTTTTAAAAGTAAATAGATGGTGACCGCTGGTTGGTCTCTAAAGTAATACGAAGTGACCACACATATGGTCACTGATGGAGTGATGGGTGTTAACGGTGTGTTAACGGGCCCGTTATCTTTAACAAAACAGTGACCACTTTTATGATGACCGTTATCGGTCACTATTTTTCAATTCAGTGACCACCTTCACCTCTTAGTGACCAAAATTAGTGACCGAATATATGGTCACAAATATAGTGACCACTGTATTACGGTCGTTGGTTAGAGACGGATTTTAATTTTTGGTCTCTAATAAAAATAGTGACGGAGCTATAGTGACGAAGAGTGACCACCCAGGTTTTGGTCACTAAACAGTGTTAGTGACCGATTTTATACTGATAGTGACCATATTCGATTTGTCACTAAATCCAGTTTTTCTTGTAGTGATGCCTAAAGCCACAACCATTCTCACGAATTCGCTAACATCCTATTCTTGTACTAGTCTTGCTTTTATTGTCACAATGATGACTAAATGATAAGGGAGATACTACACTAATATAATAAAGTTCTCTCTGCCGTGAGGTGATTGATTCAATTCATGGAATAAACGCCGGACCAAACCTTGATGAACCAAATTTTCAAGAAATCCATTTATGTACTTGGAAAAATATTATCAGATTGAAAAAAGAATGCGAAAAATTCAGTATTGATGATCGAACAATTTATCTTTTTCACAAAAGATTGGCGATGTTTCAGGAATGCCTTTCGATGACTACATGAATTGTGTCTTGGATATAAACAGTAGGCTGAAAATCAAAGAAAAAATTAGTTTTAAAAAACGGACTAGTCTCTTTTAGCTGATCCATTAAGGGTGGGCTGCAAAAAGTCAATTATTGATCTTGTATCTTCACCTGACAAGTTGATTTGCAACCTTGACTCCTCCGACTCTTATTTTGTCCATTCTCATTTCCTTGGAAAGATGAAAGGCCAACGAGAGTGTAGAAATATTTTATAACCTTAATGTTACAGGGCTTTTTTTAGGAGATTATCACTATTATCATACTGCAACTAAATAAAGAGAAAATTTAGTTTAATTTGTTCCTATGTGATAACTGATGACCATTCGCACCAGGTATCAATGGCATGGTTTTTTACTTCTTTAAAGACTTAGTTATTTAGCTTGATTATTTCTTCTCAATGGTTTCTGAAAGTTTTTGTTATTTGATTGGGGGTCAATGTGCAAGTCATTGTCATATTTAATGATCTGATGATGGCCTATCTTCTCTATTATTAGTACATTTAAAGGTTGGTTGAATTTGGCGTATTATGTTAGCATCACACAGTAAACTACTGGACCATCTTTGCGTACATAACATCAATTTGGTGCATGACATGTATAGAAGATCAAGCCATTTAAACTAACTGGTTGTCACAGAAAGAAACTCCATATCATTATCACCATTGTTCTTCGTACTTAACGAGCGAAGTATAACATATAATCTAAAACTTTCTGGAATGTAAAGGTAACTTTAAACATATTAACCAAAAAATAAAAAAATAAAAAAAATAAAAAAATAAAAAAAATTCTTAGTAATCGTCGCCTTCCTCTACATGTAGCAGCATATGCACGACCTGGCTCATGGTTGGTCTTGCATCCTTATCTTCCTCCGAACAGCGTAAAGCCACATCAATCAGAATTTTCATTTTATATGTGTCATAATCTCCATTAACTGTAGAGTCTACAACTTCTTCGATCCAATCGTCCTTTCCACCAGCTGCTTTCATAGTTTCCGCAACCCACCTATATAGCCTTGCTTCAGATAGCTCACTTTGTTCACCTGCTGGGCTCCTGCCAGTTATCATTTCTAACATTACAACCCCGTAGCTATATACATCAACTTTTGAGGTTATTGGACGATTAAGAAACAGCCATTCTGGAGCCATGTAACCTCTTGTCCCTCTTGCTTTCGTGAACTCTGTATTACGAGTTCCGTCTCTGTCTAATAACTTAGACAAACCAAAATCTGCTACCTTTGGCTTGCAATTGCTGTCAAGCAATATATTATGAGGCTTAACATCACAATGCAAAACCCATTCCAAGCATTCTTCGTGTAGATACGCTAGTCCTTTTGCAGTACCAACTGCAATGTCAAACCTCTTAACCCAATCTAGCATATCACATTGTAACTTTTGAGCCAGTGACCCATTTTCCATGTACTCATAAACTAATAGTCTGTGTTTTCGCTCTGCACAGTACCCCCACATCTCGATCAAATTCATGTGGTTAAGCTTCCCAAGGGTACTAATCTCAGCTAGATATTCAGCTTCCCCTTGATTGTTACTAAATTCCTTAATACGTTTGATTGCTGCAACTCGATTATCTGACAATACTCCTTTGTACACAATTCCATCACCCCCTCTCCCAATTTCGTGACTAAAATTGCCTGATGCCTTCTTCAATTCGGCATAGCTGAATCTCTGAAATCCTGTAGCAGCTTGGAGGTAACCTTGCCTTTTGTTTAAAGGATTTCTAGTTCTATAGAAGAAGTGCACCAACTACGTATGTGACTATCATAAGGGACTTGACAGATTCTTTCTCGGGTTTTTTGTCATAAGCTCTATCAAGCTGGATTCTAAGTTTCTCGTGACAGTTCAAGTGCGATCCCTGAACAACCTTATTGTTATTTAAAGGCGAGGGGATATATTTTGGTACCTTAAGATACATGGAACTATTGGAACTCAATGTGCTGAGCCCGTTCCGCAACTTAAACTTGGGGTAACAAAGAAAAAACCCTTGGGATGCATCATACTTGTACTTGAATCCTTTGCAGTTGCATATGTTTCTGCACTCTTGCTTACATGCATTTAATGTTACATTAGGCAGATATTTAACATCATAGCCGAAGAAATCTATATAGGGAAAGTGCACGAAGTTATCCTCACCATTTCCACATAATGTTGCCTTGAACTCTGGTTCACAACCATACGACCAATCTGTGCGATTGATCATCCTGTGATTGGGTAGGCAGGAGCATTTCCTACCATGACCAGGATTGTTAGAACATGTACTATTTTCTCCACATATTCCATGAATGTTGCAAGTTTCAGGCATAGCTTGCCAAGTAACTTTCCAAATTCCTCTGGTCTCATCAAGGCTGTAGGCTCGAAAATTACCATCAACATCCACCGTCAACCTTCTTAATGGCTGATACTCAGCGTCTGAAGTATTGAAGAATAGACTATCACTTGAAATGAAGTGACCAGACAAATCCAGGGTTGCAATCCTTCGGTCCCCATAGGTGCTCCTACCCGACTCCCATGCTCGTTGCTCAGGAGACGGCCAATAAATGCTTGTTCTTTTGGGGCCATTGAAGAGAAGTCTAATTACATTGTCGTTGTCAAAAAAGAGCTTGTAGAAGCCCGTGGAGTAATTTGTTAGACTTGTTGAAGATACAAGTGGTGTATCTTTATTGAGTTGTTGATTAGGAAGAAGAGTATTTGTTGGGGAGCCAAAGCTTTGCCAAATAATTTGGTTATCTTGAGTTTGAAGATAAAGGTTACCAGAATTGTTCATTTTCAACTCAGCAGATTGTGTCGAGTCTCTAATGGTTGTGGTCCAAATTGGCAACGGTTGATCTGCGTCCCTTAGAACCAGATTTCCATTAGTCAGCAAGGAAAGCTTAGATCGCTTTCCATTCACTGGTACATCTCGGTTAGCCATCCAAACCACGGTATGACTTTTATCTGACAGAGGTTTAGTATACCATACTGAGAAGCAATATGCATTCTCCCCAACACTGTAAAATCCAGCAGTGAAAATGCCGTTGGGTGAGATCAAGAAGTCATTTTTGTTCTCCACTGAGAGAGATGAACCTCGTCTTAATACCGAGGGAAGTGAAGAAGAAGATGAAGTAGGAGAAGAACATATTAATGGTGTTTCGGATAGCAATAGTCCTAAACAAAAAACATGGACAAGAAGTGGCAGACCCATTGAGAAGGTGCATGTGTTTCATCTGTGAAAGCTAGATATATATAATGATCACTAGGCAGACACCTTTAGTCTATGGTCCATGGTTATATGTAGAATAATATAATTTCGATTCAACTGGATCTAACGGGGAAGATTGAATTCAAATGGACAAACTAAAGACATCATCTATTATTATCATATTTAATAGGTGGCCAGATTAATAATGCATGAATTAAATTGATCCGTTGTTTTTGGATGATTATTCTGTTTGACTTTTTGAACGAGTGCGGAAGATGACATGTTTGAGTAATTAACTATGTATTCAGCTACAAAGTGGTTGTGACCATTCACAGTTGCTAGATGAAATGAAGCAGATCCTGTATTTGTCGCAACTTAGTTTGAATGGAACTTCTATACGGTGATGGGTTTTCAACAAGATTCGGAACATGTTTGTTGGATAAACTGCAGATTCCAAAAAATGACATTAGACAATGTAACAGCTTGAATTCTTCTATCAGGTCCATTTCTTTTCAGGCACTAGCCCATTTGTTATAATCCTATATTTGTTTCTACTGTTTTTTACTAACAAATGTATGATTTTGTTGCTGGCTAGTGAGGACATCTACAACGGGAACACGAACATGAACGAAGCACCATAAAATCCTACAGCTACAAGCCTACAATATGCATGAACATGGACTAACGGATGAAACATCACACAAACATAAATTATCATAAGACAGGACTTAAAACAGATGATACATACAGTAGGAGGATGGGGTGTTCAATCTAATAACACTCTGCTGTTAAATAAATATTAGTATGAATAATGAGCTATTTAAGCTTATTATCATAAGCTCAATCATACACCACCAACAACAGGATGTCAATATAGCAGTATTTAATGGTTTAAAATGTGTGCATGGTTATAGCATTGCATAATCTTTATCTTTAATCTTAAACTTGTGCGCTGGCGGATCAAGTTTTTGCTTCCGGGAGTGTCAACATGGTCATGCTTCTTGAGAATCTCTTGTTTTTACTATATATAAATCCTGTTTCTATTATTTTGTATCCACAATACCCCTGATTACTATTCCCTGGTTGACCCTAATCCTTATTATTCACTTTGTTTAAGGTCTAATAAGTAATAATCTACTGCCCTAATCCTTACCCCCCCCCCCCCCCCCCTCCCCCCTCTTTTTTACCATTTGCTGATCAACGTATTGATATTTTATCTTTGACTTTTCATTCACATACGTAAGTAACTTTGTCTATAGCTAGGCTGCTCTAGCGTCGTTTCATGATACAAGGTTTGAATTGCCATGAGGTCATGATCATTATCATACTGATCTTTAAATCTTTGACTTTCATTAGATATTATAGCCAGATGAATTGTACTCTATGCTACATCTTTGTTCTTGACTGAAAGAAAGAACCCGGTTTTGAACCAAGAAACTGGAATAAATGCGGCATAAGAAGATTGCAATGGTGTTTGAGAGACCAATGACAATAACAATAATAATAATAATACGAGTAATACTAAAGGTAGAACATGAAAAAGAAGTAACACAGCCAATGAGAAGGAGCATAGATGTCGAGTATGTAAGCTATTAATAATCACCATGACAATATAGTGTTAAAGTGTGTAGTTCCTTATAATTAGTATGCACTTGTATTCCAATGTCCATGGTTTATGGAACGATGAATACATATTTTTTTTATAGAGTAAATTGCATGTTTCATCCCAATTGTTACGAAAGTGCATTGATCGTCCCTGTAAGGAAAACTTTGGTGCAAGTATCGTGCTTTTCCCAAAAAGGACAATACTTGTATCAAAGCTTTTCCCAAAAGGACGATACTTGCACCAAATGTTTATTCATAGGGACGATCGTTGCACTTTCTTAACGTTTGAGATGAAACATGCAATTTAGCAAAATTTTAGGGACGAATTTGCAATTTACTCTCTTTTATATATATACATTCGGTAGCTAGGTTACATATTTATTCATTTTATATGGGCCATTAGTTCTATTGACTTTTTGAAAGCATGGTACAATGGCATGTTCAAATAAGTATTCCATACAAAAGTGGCAATGACCATTTTAAATTAAGCAGATCTTGTTGTTTTTCATATGATCTGCCTGTTGAAGTCAAACTTTTATTCTGATAGAACAATTAAGCTATCAAGGAAACTGTGTTAGGAAATGGAAAAAAAATAATGCACCAAAAAAGGTTTGTGGACAGGTTTTCGACAGCAGAGAAACGGCAAATAAACGGAGTAGGCATTAATATCTATCCTTTTAACAGTTTATGTTCATGGAGGAGATTAAATGAGTTTTAGAATTAAACAAAATTAACCACGTACTTTCAAACACATGGCCAAGTTAGAATTTTTAAAAAAAGAATTTGATTTAGAATCAAATAGTATTATGTATAATTTTAATTGCAAGGGTATGCTAACAGGTCATACGAATGACGACAATGAATAAATCAAATTCTGTAGAACATTGGAATAATTCAGCGCTGGACAGAAGAAAGTAGCTAAAGCCGTCGTTGGCCACTTGGGTCTCTTCATGGTGGTGAATTGGTAAGCCCTGCAAGTTGACCACATGATGTCCTAAGCTAGAAATCCAAGTTGCATAAGATTCGGACCAAATTTAATCTCATTAATTGGTTGTTGACTTCATTTTAATAGGGTATGCAAAATTTGTAGGAGTTATTATTACTACGTAATAAATTTGGTATTTTGGGTTGCGTTTTCTCCGGTGGGGTTTTCTCGGGTCGGGTTTTTAGGATTTGGATTAGACGCGATTGTTTGCCAAATTTGGTTTATGCAAGACAGAATAGGTTAGTCATGTTCAAGTATATTAACTAAATAATTATCAACAATGACAATTATGTAAAATTACAAATAAAGCTAACTTTGTCAGGTCAGATAATAACATAATAAGTCACTCACAATTTCGTATGTTAAAATTTAAAAAACAACAAACCTTTGTTTAGTATCTAAAAATCTAAAAATCTAAAAAAACTAACAAACTTTTATGCAGAATGAAAATCATAATTTCATATTTTAATGGCATTTAAAGTAAGGGTAAAATCTATAAAATAACAATTTACTTTTCAAATTTTGACAACTTGAAACATTTACTTTTTTATTACCTTACTTCATCAACGTACTTTCAAATTTTGTTCTGACTTCACTTATATGACCAGTTTATATTAAAATATAACTGAAATGATTATATTACCCTTGTCGAATGGGTGAAATTGGAACAAATTTTAAAAGTTCGTTGGTGAAGTCAGAACAAATTTTAAAGAAAACAGGGGTAATATAGTCATTTCAGTTATTTTTTAATATAAACCAGTCATATGGGTGAAATCGGGACATATTTTGAAAATTCGTTGGTGAAGTAAGGTAATAAAAAAGTAAGGGTGCATTTAGTTGGGGGAAAACACCTTTGTTTTTCAAAAAATATTTTGTGAAAAATAAGGAAAACAGAGATCGCGTTCAAATAAGCGTCTTCCAATAAAATGTTTTGCAAAACATAAAATCCTATATTTCTTAACTTAACAAGGAAAATTGCAAAACAAATTTGAGTTATTTTCCTTGTTTTCTTTTGTAACCCACAACTCTCCATCCTTTTCTTCAAAATATAAAATACAAACATCAACTAACTGTGTTTTTTATATTTTCAAGTGTTTTGTGGAGATGAATTTTCCTTTTAAATTTTTACAAAACTAGAGATAAAAGATTAGAGAATTTTTTCTCCAACTAAACGCATCATAAATGTTTCAAGTCAGACAAATTTGAAAAGTATATTGTTAGCTTTTACCCTTAAAGAGTAAAGATAAACTAATGAAATAACTTGAAATATATGTATATGTGTATAGTGTAAGTTGTAACTTTAAGTTTGTTGGGCCTTACAGAACTTTACATCACCAAAACTGGGCCAGAGTATAATAAATCTCATTGACCATTTGACTTGTAACATCTTATTTGGGTGCTCTTCTTTAACACCGCCGTCTGTCACACTTCTTGCCTCAAAATCATAGTTTCTTTCTTTTTATTATTTCAAACAATGGTGAGCTAGATTAGGGTAAGCACTAAAAATTTTCCACCGATCTAGAGGGTGTGCACTCATAGATTCATAGTGTATTTATAGTCACATTCGAGAGGAAAAAAATACACTACTATAGATCTACACAGGTATGCACGTGTATACCTTGTCTTCAAGCTAGGTCCTCTCCTGATCCCAATAGAATTTTTCATAAGAGTGTCGATTCACTTGAAACCTTAGTCGGCATCTGCATTATCATTAATGTATCTAAATGTGTGTATCGTAACCATTCAGGGATGACTTAATGGTAAAAGACTTGGTGACTAATATTACTAATATGTGTGAGTCTCAAGTTTAATTCATCATTGATTTAACTCCTATTAAGTGCAAACTATCCTGAAGGGAAGGTTTTGCCCGGTTTAAATCTTTGTGAAAAGAGAGGGTTTTTGTTAAGAGACCATTTTAAGATGGTCAATCTTCCAAAAAAAACTAAAGAAAACACTTTAACAATTTTTTTTTTTTCATTCCCTTACCATTCCATAACGAAACACATTAAATAGGCTAGAAAATAAATATGTTATCCGAAGATTAAATAACCATAAAAGTAAACATGAGAAGTTGTAATCAGTTAATTAAATGTGAGAGTATTAATCTTATTTTGGTACTAATTTAATGCATGACAAGAATACGAACATAGTAGTTAATATCCACAAGTCACGACCTTGAATCTTCATGAACATCTTTGAATCAAGGTCGGGCAATATTCTTTTTTGGGTCGGGCAATATTCAACTTGGGCATTTCGTATCAATACTTCGTGCTTGAAAATAAGCCTTATCCTTAAGGATCATGGTTATGTACCGCATGTCGTGTGGCTTCCAAGGTGGTTCTGTTTCAGTTTGGAGAAAAACAAACTTTAGTGGATGGCATTGGTACATAGGAGGGAATGTCTTCACGCAACGGAAGATGGATAGCACATTCTCGATGAGTGGGGAAAGGGAACTCGTGTTTGTGTAGCGACATCATTTTGGATCTTGCTAATAGATGAAGCGGATGTGGTGAGTAACTTAGCCATGGGGTTGTCATGTTTTAGGGGGTTGAATTTCCAGCCCATGATTGTTTGGTGGTTACATGGTGATGAATTGTGTGTTTGTTTGTGGCATGGTGACGACTGTTGTGTCGGTATCTCGTTGGTTAGGTTGAATGATGGTTGAGATAAGGGTGGACATTCGTTCATTATGGGTTGCAAGTTGTTTAATGAGGAGGTTTTGACTTTCGAATATTCTTAAAGTGTTGGTGTGGGCAACGTTGGTACGATTGAGTGTAATTTGGCTAAAGAGTCGACTATGCTTGCCATGGACTCTTCGAGTGATGGAGGGTTATATTAAAGAGGCGTACTTCAATGCAATGAAAGTTCCATAGTTAAAAGATCGATTTGAGATAGTCAATCTCTTAAGAATTAGATAGAGAAATCGAGATGATAAGGCTCTTTGAGCGGGCAAGAGTCCAAAAAAATCTAGAAAGAAAATAGACTTTTAACAATTTTTCTTCATTCCGTAAATACATTTAAATAGGCAAGGAAATAAACAATACTATCCGAAGATTAAGCAACCACAAAAGTAAACATCGAAAGTTGCAATCAGTTAGTTAAACGTGGGGATCTACCCATGACAGTGATCGATCAACCCATGACTTAGTCAGAATCCACAAAAACATGTACATCCGTGAAAGTGCTAGAAGTTATTATGAAGATTTGGAAACTTTCATTGCTTGCATAGCCTAAAAAAAAGAACTTTTACAATATCTTTTATCTTCATCACTCTTATTACCACTATCATCTCTCAACATCTTTTCTACACAAGAATCCTGTTCTCCATTCTTGAGTGACATAGAATTTTCTCCTAATGAAAGACTCGAAGAACCATTCTTAGAATATAAGTATGTCAAAATCTTTGCTTATTGGGAAATAAAAATCGATGAAAGAAAAATTGAAGGAATTGATTACTTTCCATCTGAAACGAAAAGCAAGTATCTCTTTGTCGTCAAGAATTATGCTTAGGAAAAGAGAAGTATATTGAGTTAACAAGATCATAGAAATCATTGATGTAAGTTACATGCAACTATTTCCCTTTACTTTTCAAGATAAGAAGGCAAAACAGAGAAATCTTCAAGATTTATGAAGCTGATTATTCAAGAATGAATCTCAAAGACTTTGAAACTCTTTTCAACCTTCTAAGAGATCTTCATAATATTTCATACAATCACTTTATTGCTTTAAGATCCATCAATAGATTCACCGGAGCACAAATCAGACTAAGCCACGTTACTGACTTCCAACTTGGTCTTGAAAGCAATCAAGAGCTAGTCAATCTCATAAGACTATTTCAATTTATAAAGAATCTTCAACAAAAGAACCAATCTCTATCATTGATGAATCAAAAATTGGAGTCACCTAGAAACAAATACAATTTCATAAGTTCTCTGATGTTCGATGGAGTGATGAAATATTCAGATGGGACTCTTCGAAATATCTTATTCAATCTTCAGGACATGCTGGATAGATTTTTGAATGATCAATTAAGAAGAATTCAAGATGATGGTTATCAAGGACTATATCTGGGTCAAGTTGTGGAACTTCACACTAGAGCAACCATAAGATTAAGAGAAAGACTACAATATTGCGAAGACGTTCATAGACTTGAAATGTTCGTGATTTGCGAAAGTGGGGTACAGTTCTAGAGTACATCCTCAAGAGATGAAGATGAAGACACACGTAGACTTCAACAACCAAGACTACTATTATATTGGGGTAAAGTGTTAGAAATTGCGATTGAATGTAATATTAGTCTAGAAAGTATGGTGGTTAGATTAGAAGTCTATGGACCTATCTCAGTATTAATACAATTTTTTTTGAACGGCGATTTATATAAAAGAAAACAACTAGCAAGAAGCTAGATTACACGGAAATGAGATAAGGGTTCTTTAACCAATCGTTCCAAGTGAACGTGGCTTTACACCTAAACTTACACCAAGTAAAAGAACTAGAAACAATGTTATCAAATAAAATCGCCTTCGAAGGAGCAACGCTATCAAACAATTTGCTGTTGCGATAACCCCATAAAAACCACCACATAACATAAGAAATACCTTCCTACACTGCTTTGAGATGAACTGGAAAACGTAATGCAGCCAACCAAACTAACCAATCATCATAGGAGTTGAAACCTGTATATGTAACGTTCCACCAACAAGCTATCTTCTTGTACAACTGGTCAGCCAATGCGCAACTAAAAAATAGATGCGTGGATGTTTCTGCCCCGTTATCGCATGATGGACAAGAAATGGAATCGATTTCAATACCTCTTTGAGAAAGATTAAACCTTGTAGGAATAGCGTTTCTCTTTATTTTCCAAGCTAGGATATTAACTTTAATCGGCACGAACTTAACCCACCTCGTCTTGAGAGACACGTTAGTCGAGCGTTGCATATTGATCTTCTTTCTTAAAGATGCCACAGAAAACACCCCTCCATTATTAAGAGACCAATAATATCTATCGGGCTGGGGTACAAGATTAATATTAGTGGTCGCAACTACAGCAGCATGTAGTTGCGTTTGCTCAGTTCATCCCCTCGCATTGCGACGCAAAGAAGACTCTAAACTAGGAGCCTCTAATTTAGAACGAAGACTCACGTCTTTACAATTTTCTAACGCGTATATCCTAGGAAACAAATCTTTAAAGATACCTGTTTCGCTCCATTTATCTTTCCAAAAGCGAATGTTACTGCCATCACCCACTTTCATTTTTAAGAATTCTGAAAAATCGACCCTCTTTTCTTTGATAACTCGCATTTCATTCACAATAGATAACCAACAAGAACGGTGGCTGCTACGAAAGTTCATACCGAGATTACCATCTTCCCCATGAATTGCTTTAATAACTCTCGTCCATAGAGAACCTTTGTCTGCAAAAAATCTCCACACCCATTTAAGCATTAAAGCCCGGTTAAGGGCATAAAGGCTTGCCACCCCAAGACCCCCTTGCTCTCTCGGGGTAGTAACAGAGCTCCATTTAACCCAAGAAGCTTTTTTGCTCTCAAGTTCGTATCCATTGAAGAAATGTCTTCGGATGGCGTCCAATTCATTAAGAACACGGATTGGGGTTTTGTGTATGGACATATAAAAAATTGGAATGGAACCAAGAACAGATTTCAACAACGTGAGACGACCACCTATGGATAGCGCTTTCATTTTCCATTTAGATCATCGTTCTTTAACTTTGTCGATAACCTCCTGCCAAGCGTCTACACGATGCATATTGTCTCCCACTTTAGTACCCATATATTTAAATGGAGTACTAAGAATCAAGCACCCAAGTTTAGCTGCTGTTTGAATGATCTTATTGCTATCCACACGAACCCCCGTGATTTTGCTTTTGTTCATATTTATTTTGAGGCCAGAAGCATGATGAAAGCATTCCAAAATGTTTGTAAGAGTCTCAACGTTTCTCTCGCACCACTTGCCAACGAACACCGCATCATCCGCAAAAAATAAATGAGATATGGTCAATGAATTATTAAGATTGATCCCCGTGAACATACCAGTATCAACCACTCGGTGAAATGATATATGAAGCGATTCCATTATGAGAATGAATAAAAAGGAGAAAGTGAATCGCCTTGTTTTAAACCCTTAAAAAATTGGAATTCCGATGTAGGGCTACCATTGATGAGGATGGAACCTCTGGAAGATCGCAAGCAGCTTTGAATCCATTGACGCCATTTACCACCAAAGCCGAACTTTACTAGAATCTCGTCCAAGAAATCCCATCTTATCGAATCATTTGCTTTTTCAAAGTCCACCTTGAAAATGAGGGCCTGTTTTTTCTTCAACGAACACCATTTCATGATTTCAGTAAGGATGAAAGGACCATCCATAATTTGTCTGCCTGAAATGAACGCGGATTGAACTTCGTGAATAAGATCTCCAATCACAGGAGCAAGTCTGTTGGCCAATATTTTAGTGATAATCTTGTATAGGCTGCCAATAAGACTGATCGATCTGAAATCTTTAACCAAATTCGCGTTAGGTATTTTCGGAATAAGTGCAATAAAAGAAGAATTACACCCACTCGCAAAACCCCGTGATTAAAGAAATATTTAACTGCCAACGTCACCGCTTTTTCCAAAATGTCCCAAAATCTACGATAGAACCCGAACGTGAAGCCGTCCGGACCAGGCGACTTGTCTATACCACAATCCCAAACAGCCCGCTTTATCTCCTCACGGGTGACTTCAGAATCCAAAACCTCCCTTTGATGTTGACTGAGCGATTTAGGGAAATCCATGTCTAAAGAAATATGATTGTCAACAGGCCGAGCGAATCTGTCTTGAAAATGCTTCAGAAATTCATCCTTAACAATATTCGGTTCGTCAATCCACTTACCTTCCTTCATAATCCCTCTAATGCTCATTTGTTTCCTCTTTTTATTGAGGATACCATGGAAGAAATGTGAATTTTCATCTCCTTCTACTTCCCACTTAATCTTAGCTTTTTGCAACGATTCTGTTGCGTTGGTTTTGTTGATATTATATATGGAATTAATTACCTCCATTCTTTTACAAACTATCTCGTATGTTCCTTTACCAGTGTCTATCAGCGAGTCAATCTTGCTAAGTTCATCTTGCCGATTCTTAATATCAGCCCTCGAACTGTTACCGTTACTAGAAATCCACTCCCTTATTTTACCTTTGAGAAATTTCAGTTTCTTCATCATATTGAGCATCTCATTATGACTGTCACCAGGAGCTAAAGTCCAGGTGTCCTCAATAAACTTATCGAATCCTTCTTTCTCAAGCTAGTGGTGATAAAAACGAAACGGACATGGCCCATAATCAATCGTAGATTCTTTGAGGAGGATCGGGCGGTGATCTGATTAGTATTTGTCCAAGGTTGTAGCGCTAAGGTTAGGGAAGGAGTTTCACATGTTTTCTGATATAAGAAAACGATCCAGCTTTTTCATCTTCTTAGCCGATTTGTGACACCAAGTATATGCACTTCCGCCTAGAGCAACTTCTAACAAGCCTGAATTAAGAATGAATGAATTAAATACCTGGGCGTCGCGAGCATGAAATACCGAGCCAAATCTGTCTGATTGAAAACGCACTTCGTTGAAATCCCCCATCATAATCACTTCCCCTTTTCAGTTGTTCGCAACCATTGACAGATAATCCCATAGCATTCTCTTCTCTGATTTGTCTTGAGGAGCATATACTACCACCAGTAAGATATCAATATTAGTTTTAGTCCAGACGCCTCTCACAATAACAAAATAATCTGAAACTGTAACGCTCTTCTTTTTGAAACAGTTGGGATCCCAAGTACATAGAATACCTCCTGAGTTCCCGATCGAATCACTGTGAACAAATTCAAATGCAAGGTTACCCCAAAATGATTTAACTGTGAACAATTCCATGTGCTCCATTTTAGTTTCTTGTAACGCCAAAATGTTAACTTTATGTTTGACACACAACTCCCTTACCCAATCTTTTTTGGCCTTTTGGGCGAGGCCTTGAATGTTAAGAGACATAAAATTCATCGATGGATCGAACCATCTCCTTGGGATTCTATTATCCTCGTAATATCGTTCTCACAACCCTCCATATTATACCCCATAGTTTTTCCAACTTTGACTAATTCTTCCATACAGTTCAAAATGGATCCACCTGATTTCGGCACTTTGGAGACTTTGAAATGTCCAAAACTACTTGAATGATTGCTCTTAGATTTGGATTCACTACAAACACTATTGGTGTCGTTTCTCTCCTGAATAACTTCCTTTGGTAGAGGGATGTTCCTGGCCTGATCCGCGACTTCAAAAGGTGTGAATCCTGGTGGATATTCCCGGCTGCTAGAAGTATCATACAACTTGGTAGTGACCTGTTGTTTCTCCTTGTTAAGATATTCATAAATATTAAATGGGTCATCTGACTGTTCCTTACGTTGTCCTTCCGATTGAGTGAAAATCATTTCAGCTACAGCATCAGTGTCACTATTCTCTCCAATTTCGTTGTTCTCCTGTAGACTCCCTTCCCTGTCTGATAGCCCCTCATCAAATATGCTCTCATCGTCCGACTCCTCCATGAATTCAGGGACCCACCCAGGCACTTCTTTGGCCCTGATCCAAAATATTTTCCCATGAAAGATAACTTTAAAGGTTCCGAAAACATTGCACCTTATTTTCGTAAATAAGCAAAGCCTTTTAGAGTGGTAATATATTTCATCCTGATCGTCAACATCCAAAAGGTCTCCCCATTTGTTAGCAATTTTCCTGAATGTGTTATCATTCCACAATTTAAAGGGAATCCCTTCGACTTCAACCCAAAAGATTCTCCCGTCAGTGGAAAAGTCCTTCGTTGCTTGCTTTAATGTCGAAAACCAAGAAGATACCCCCACACTTTCTTTAAACGCATCTCTAGTACTATTATTGGGAAAGTCTAACATGATCCAAAGTTCTCCCATGTAACTCATAGAAATGTTTGTGAAACCCTCATTCTTAAGCGCACTTTTTATGTTGGAAAGCAAGGCGAATTCTTTAACCCTTCCAACTAATGAAAGAGACAAATCCTTCCTATTAACACAGTCATCGTCCAAAAGAATGGCCGGAATGGATTCCGTCTCCGATTGTTGGGTACCTTTCAAAACATGAGCAAAGGATCTGCTATTGTTCGATGTTCCCTCTGGGGCTCTAGGAGTCTTCCCGACATTGTGGCTATAACTAGCCTCACCCTTCTCTTGCGAATTGTTAGTATTCAAAGGAGTACGCTGGAACCTTGCGACGTTGGCGTGTAATTTCAATCGATCCACCCATATGGTACACAAGTTATTAACCAGACTGATGAGTGGGAATCGCACCAGGCTTTACCTCTCAAGGGATCTTGAAAAGCTTACAACCCCCACCAGGCAGTGTACCTGATCGTTGTAGTATAGTATAGTGACAAGTACCGGGGGATTGATCGTTCAGCTTAGGAATAGTGTCGCTAGGATTAGAAAACCTAAATACTAGTTCTAAAGATGAGGGATGATTATTTTTGTATTTTTATATTTTTTAGAAAGCAAGTTAAAATCTCGGGTTTGAAGGATTTGGGCGGAATTAGTTGCTATTCAACTAACCCAATACTAAGATGCAATCAAAATAAAATACTAGAAATGAAAATAAACTAAATATACTAGAGTTGTGAGCAATAAGTGGAGAAAATGTGTTTACTTAGATTTCACTACTCCCTAGACATCTTTTACACGTTAATTACTTGTTATAATTGCATGGATGACGGATCGTATTCCTTAATACCATTCATGGGGTGGCACACTTAACTCCCCAATTCTATGAGCTCTTATCTCCTCCTATACCATGCCCAACACAACTATAGGGATTGTAAACAGTGGCTCATGCATTAAATACAACCAATAAAGACCTAGTGCGCGTCGGTTCATGTTTCTTAAGACGTTCAAGCATGTTACCAATTGGAGATCTGCCAGTTTTCTTAAGCCTAACATATAAATCATTCATCCAAGACAAGTATAAACAAGTAATCAACACATAATTAACATCTAGGTTTCATTAGATCCAAGCAAACACAAGATAGATCTAGCCTAGCATGATGGAATTAATACAAGAACAAGATATAGACAACCAACACATAGACATATTGATTGAATTAAAAGAACACTTATCTTAATTACACATGAAAGGTATCAAGGGGTTGGAACCCTTGAAAAACCTGTAAAATTCGCACCAAAATCGTACTTAGGGTTTCTCCAAAACTTCTCTCTTTTTAATGTGAAAATTAGAAAACTATATATAGGAAAAGGGGTCTGACGGCGTCAAGACCAAATAGGTGACGCCGTCACCTCGCCGCCAAAACTCTTCTCGGACTGCCTTGATCTACATATGACGCCGTCAAGTATTAATCATTTCCAGGCCGTCATGACTTTTACTCTTGACGCCCTACTTCGTGACGCCTTCAAATCTGTACTGGATCGTCATGGAATTTCGCTCTTGACGCCGTCAGGGAGTTACTCTTGACGCCGTCACCTACTGTTCCCAGCATGGAAAATTAAGACTTTGGCGTTTTCTTCACTTTTATGCTCCAAAAACGTCCGAATTGCTTCCTTTTCCAGATTTCACTCCCAAAGTACCTAAAATCACAAAAGGAACGATTTAGGGCAATATTTGATCAAATAAATTCGAATTCGGGCTTAAATGACCCCCTAAAAATGGATCATTTTTCACCTCATCACAGACGATCCACGTTGAATACATTAATAAAACGAACAAATCCAAATTTTTTGCCTCCTCTGGTCTTCTTCCCCGGGATGAACGAATCATGTTAGCATTAGAAGTGTTGATCATTTATGTAATCAAAGAGAGATCTCAATGATCATCCCTTAGGGGGAGATTGTTAGGATTAAAAGTGACGATCATTATTGAGTCAAATAGTTAGTTAAATATATTCATGTAATAGTTAGTAAAATGATAGTTTATTAAGTTTAAGTAAAAGCCTTAATGGCTTGGCCCAAAAGAAGGCCCATGAGAAAGCCCATGGTGGCTAATGTAAAACTATAAATACCCCTCCTAAGCTTGTTTGGAAGGGGGGGAGTTCATGCTAATACAAGGTTTATTTTCACATAGTGCTCTACACCTCTCTCTCTCTAGCTCTTCTATCTCTCTCTAACATCATATTCAAAGGTGATAAAGCTAGATCTAAGGTCCTACAAGTGGTATCAAGAGCCTAGGGATAATCTTAGGTTGTTTTAGGGTGTTTTGTGGTGAAAAATCGTGTTTTTGGGTGAAAAATCGCGTTTTTGATTGAAAATAATCGGATCTGGTACTGTTCATCGGGAGATTATCGAGTTTGGATTTGATTTTGTCGAGTTAGAATAAATTTTTCGAGTTAGAAAAATTTTTTATCGAGTTTGGAGTGGTATACCGAGTTTGGATACCGAGTTTGAAAGATTATATAGAGTTTGGGTACCGAGTTTGAAAGGTTTATAGAGTTTGGGTACCGAGTTTGAAAGGTTTATAGAGTTAGGGTACCGAGTTTGAAAGATTATATAGAGTTTGGGTACTGAGTTTGAAAGGTTTATAGAGTTTGGGTACCGAGTTTGAAAGGTTTATAGAGTTAGGGTACCGAGTTTGAAAGATTTTATAGAGTTAGGGTACCGAGTTTGAAAGGTTTTATAGAGTTAGGGTACCGAGTTTGAAAGGTTTTATAGAGTTAGGGTACCGAGTTTGAAAGGCTTATCGAGTTAGTTCAATTTTTTGGTGAGTTAGCCTTGGTTCCTTATCGTTCATCGAGTAAGGATTTTTATTTGGTTAACACTAAACGAAACTCTGCCAAAATTTCATTGGGTTATCGAGTTTGAGATCTTACCGAGTTAGAAAAGCATCAGATATACCGAATAAGAGTTTCTGTGAAACATACCGAGTTAGACACTTCAAGATAACTTACCGAGTTAGAAACTTTAATTCCTGCGAGTTAGACACTTCAAGAAACCTCACCGAGTTAGGATTTTCAGAGCTTATCAAGTTAGTGACTTGTTACCGAGTTAAAGACTAGCGAGTTAACGGAGTTACAACAACAATCTTACCGAGTTTGCAAAAAAAAAAAATGCAAATTTTGGTAAAATTTATTTTTTACACGAGACTAAACGTTCAATTTTTACGCGAGATTCAAATTTTGGTATAAGGTTGAAAATTTTGGCCCGAAATTCGAATTTTTAGGTCAAAATTCAAATTTTTTCGGTAAAATTTGGCGTCCAAATTTTTAAAACTCAAATTTTTCTGGTAACCTTAGAATTGCATTTCATAGTGATTTTCAAATTTTGGGAGAGAAAATTTTCAAAATATTTTTGGAGGGAAAATTCGAAATCACTAAAATCAACCATATACGCTTTTCAAAATTTGCTAAAAACATCTAATCTTCAAACAACAACCTTTGTTATCTTAAAAGATCCTAAGATCAACTTTATCACACATCGTTTACACAATGGAAATGAAAGTGCAAATCCAAGAGAGAGATCTTAAGAAAAAGTTTAAAGCATTCAAGTCACAAGTTGAGAAGGTTATAAACATATTTGGATATGAGTCAAGGTTCGATCAAGCATTTGAATACTACGTCAGAGACCGATTTCATTATTTCAAAGAAAAACTCAATCAAAACCTGAATCAACTTGAAAAACTACTCAATGAAGAAGAACTTCATGCATGTGACTGCAGGGAAGCTCTTATAGTGATCCAAAATCAATTTCAGAGTATCTTTAACACCTGGATAATGAACCAGTCAGAGTTTATCGATGAATTTTACCAAAAATTTAGGGTAAGCTATTCGACATTCAGAACTCAATGCATAAATGACATGGGGGAACTCGAAAAGATACTTGATGCTGAGGAAGCTGAGTTAAATGAAATTGAGAAGCTGAAACGGGAAAGAGAGCAGATTGAAAAAGATATGCAGTTAAAAGAAAGAGAGCTAATTGAAAGAGAGATGCAGTTTAAGGAAACAGAGGTGATTGAAAAAGAGACAGAGAAAGATTTTCAAACAGAAGAGGAAACGATCAATGAGGGTGATGCATCAGATGATAGTTTGGTTTTCACGGGAAGTGATTCATCATCAGAACAGCAGGTTGAAAGCAGCAGTCCTAGCTATGATTTAGATGCTGATGGTACACAAAGGAATGAAGTTGTTTGGGATACCGAGGATGATCACATCAGACCTTCATCAGACACAAAGAAATTGGCTACGGTACAACATTCACATGCTCATGATAATGGTAATATCTTTGAAAATGTGTTTGCTCATGATCAGACACATCCTGCGCATCCTGAGTCTATTAGTGACACATATGTGGTGGAACAAAATGATAGTAATATCACTTTTGCTACTCCAGATATGGATCCTAATAGAGGTGATCCTGCCCAGGATGGATCTTCTTATGAACAAGATCGTGCCTTATTTGCTTCTTTAATCGATAATTTCAAACATGAACTTGAAAAGTGCAAAGAGGACAATCGAAAAGCTAAGCAAACGAATGTCTTATTGACAAAAGAGCTTGAGAGATTTAAAGAAATGGAAAAAGGTTTTCAAAATGTAACAAAAAGAAAAGCTGAACTTGAATTTGAAAACTCAAACCTTAAATCTCAAGCTCAAAAGTTTGAAATGTATGGAGAGTCTGTCAAACCACTTTTAAAAAGAAATGAAGAACTTGAAGTTGGTTATAGAGAAGCTGTTCTTCGTGAAAAACGTTCCATTCAAAATCTGGATGCTCAAATGGTTGTTAACAACATAAAGGTTCAAGCGCTTTTAAAAGAGAACAACGATTTAAAAAGTGAAAATTCAAAGCTTCAGAAAACCACATCAAATTTTGAGATTGTAAACACAAAACTTGAGAATGAAAACCAAGAGTTTTTGAAACGAACAAACGATCTTGAAAACAAACTTCGAAAATTGGGACAGACTTCTCAGACTATCAACATGCTGCCTACTAAAGATGAGGAGGTTGAGAAACAAACATCTGGGATTGGTTTTGTGGATAATGCTAATGTGGAAAATGAAAAACCTTGTTTTTTAAACAAAGTGCAAAAGTTGACACCTATTTTGTATAATGCTAATGATATGGGAAAAGAATTGTCAGATGATCTTTTGTTTGAGTCTCAAGATATATTAAAATCTGAAGAGGAAAAATGTTTGAAAGTAAAACAAACAAAAAACCCACTCTCATACCACGGCTTTGTGTATGGTTGTACACAATTGACAGATATACCAAAAGCACATTTCAAAAGAAAAGACAAAAATGTGAAAAGATTTTTCAAAGAAGCTCAACTTGCTACTTATGATGCTAAGTTATGGCAAAATAGAGCAAGGAAACAATTTTGTGATCTTAAACAGCACATTGAGCAAACGTTAAAGGTCATTTGGTTTAAGCAAGAAAACATCGAATACAACGTTTTCTCTAATCCTCTTTCATCAGATGTACGCCTTAAGTTAGAAGTCCAAAAGATTTTGAAAGATGAGATTGAACCTCATGTGAAAGATATCAACTTATGTTTTGAGTACTTTGAAAAACATCTTGTAACTGAAATGAGAGAAGATCTAAAGTACGTTCACTCTCTTGAAGACGAATTTGATGAAAAATGCTTAATTCTGGACATTCAAAAAGAATTTTTCACAAATCAAATAGAGTCGTTCAAGTCAGTATCTGTCTGCCATGAGTATGAGAATGTGCATTTTGAACAAACATCTTCTTTGAAATCTGAAAATCTATGTCTCAAAAAGAAAATCACCGAGCTTTCAAATGAAGCAGCTGATGTCAAAGATGAATTGTCAAAAAGAACTACTCAGTTTGAGAAACATCTTGCAAAACTCGAAGCACAAAGTATCTCTTTCCAACTAAAATTGCAAGAGAAGAATGAGAAAATGTCTTTTGAAAACTCTTTGACATCAGTGCTTAAAGAAAAAGAAAAGAATTTTGAAGAAAATTGTGATGATACCAATATCAAGTTTGATTTTGACGAACTTGATACAAAAAATCTTGAATTGGAACATGCTGTGGCATCATTACAAAAAGAAAATGAGCATTTGAAACAGACTTACAAAAACTTGTTTGATTCAATCAAGCGGTCAAGAGTTCAGGATCAAACTTCAAACAAATCTGACTCTCAGATCACACCAAATCATCTTTTTGAAAAAGAAAAGTCTGTGCTTCAAAAGAACATTGTTGAATTGGAAAAAATGATCGCACAACAAACCAAGGATTTTGGTGATGCCAAAAATGATTTTTCAATCGAAACAAACAAATATGAAAAATATTTTGCACATCTTGAAAATCAAAATGCTTCTTTGCAAGAAAAACTGGCATCATCAGATCATCTTTCTATTCAAAAAGAATACAATGATTTGAGAACGTCATACAATGCCTTAAAAGCAAAGTTTGATGTTCTTAACCGGTCAAAAGGAAAATCTCAAGTTTCAAACGAGTCTAAACCACAAGTAAGTGTTTCAGAAAAGGTTTACACGGGTGAATCCTCAAAACCATTTTCAAAAAGGGTTTCTCAGTTTACCACCTATTCTTTGCAAAAAGGAAGGAAATTTTTAAAGAGACCAAATTTTTCTGAGACATTTACTCCTCAAAAGGTTTCAAATGCAAGTGTTCATAAAGAAAAGAATCAAGGTTTTCAAACTCCATACTCTCGTTTTACTCCGGTAAAGCCAGTGTGGAAACCAAAGCAAAGCCATTCAAAACACTTGAAATATTCATACTCTGAAATGCTTCCGCTACAACAAAAGAGTGGCTATGCTTTGAAAAATCCTAATTCTGGAAGGTTTCCATTCATCTCAAAAACGAATTTTCGAAATGAAACACCGAGTTTCAACAATGGATGGAAAACTTCTTCTTCAAGTTTTAAAACTCCAAGAGAGACACCGAGTTTCTCAAACAACTTTCAAAAGCAAAAGAGTTTTAAATCACCGTTGATTCCACGAGCTTTATTTCAAAATGAAACACCGGTTTTCAGTCCTCGTTGGAATTCAACTTCTTTGTCTCGGATTGACACAACTTTCAAATGGATTTCAAAATATGGTAAACCTGTTGGCGCTGTGCTTAAATGGGTTCCAAAAGTTGTTGTCTAATCCAAAAACGTAATGACTTCTTAGTACTTCTGCTAAGGACTCGAACTTCAACATTATGACTTCTTAGTACTTCAGCTAAGGACTTGGACTTCAACATAATGACTTCTTAGTATTTCAGCTAAAAACTCGTTCTTCAAAGAAAGGAAAGTGCTTAAATCAAAACAAAGGTTTTAAATAATTTTTGAGCACTTATCCTAAAAACATGATGGCTTATGCACACATAACAGTGTATAACCCGCGATTTTCAAAGAAAGGACCCTGTTGTACATTTATGTGCGACAATTCTAAAAGATAAGAAGACTTCTCACCAAAAAGCTTATCAAAGTCTTCTTAATTTTCTGAGCAAAACTTTGAAAAATGTTACAAAAGGTTATCAAAACTTTTTAGCTCAAGATATTACTCCCTCAAATCCTTCAAAGAAAATATTTACTCAAAATGTTCTATTTTTTAGGGGGACTAATAAAATGATGTTCCAAAAAGATCATGCTTAAAAGAAACTAATTCGGAAATATCAAACATCCGTTTCTCCCATAAGCTATCCAAAAACAAAGGTTTTAATCAATTGGTATAAAAAATATGCTATTTTTGAGGGGAAGAAATGTGATTAAAATGTGATCGTCCTGAATCTCGTGCGAGCTCGACTCAGAAATGATCCAAGAATTGACGAAACAACAAAAGTTAGTAATCGAAAAGACTTATCCTCGACGGGTAATAACATCAAGTTAGTTACTAGAGCTAGTTGTCACCTAAAAGCTGACAATGGAACTCTTTAACTAGCCACGTAAGCGTGTCTCGAAAAGGATTTGTCTTAGTAGAAATGTACCGTTTCGAGAAACTTTCTGTGGACTTGACCAGGACGGGTAATAACTTCAAGCTAGTCTAACTAGTGATGTAAGCATGTCTCGAATCGGTCATGTTCATTGAAAGTGGATCAATTCAAAAAGTGCAAACTCCTCACGCATGTGCAAATTTCTTAACAATCCATGAGCACATGTGAAGGGGGAGTCTTTCATGAAATGCAAAACTCTCAAAGTGTTAACAAAGTATGTTTTATTATCATAACACTTTGAGAGATTTTCACAAATGGTTTGATGGCAACAATAGGATAGTCATAAAGTTATAAGGTGACTAAGGTTAGGAAAACCCCTCCTATGATCCGCCAGAGCCGGAGGGATCTACCTAAGGACAATTCCAATAGATTAGATTAGAAGTCCTTAGGTATGATTGAAAAAAGGAGAAAATGAGAAAGGAGAAAGAAGGGGTTGAAGAATTAAAAAGAAAAGTTATGAAAAAGGGTGAAAAGAAATAGCCCTCCAAATGTTCAACCTTAGGGCAGACACCGGGTTCAACTCATATGCTACTGGTTGTTACTAAAGTGACACCGGTATTGAAGACAAGACGTCATGGACCCAGTGACGCACTGCACTTAACCTTCTAAGCCACTCAAGTTCTCTTAAAAGAGCTTGTTTCATTCTCACGGGGAACCGGTGTAATCTATCGACTTATCTCTTAGAGATGGTTGATATTGAAATAGGAGACCTCTCCCTAATCTCCGCATAGGAAACCAAATGTGCACTTATCGAGTCTAGAGCCCCGAGATTCATCAAAAGATCTCTTAGGATACACTTCCAATTGCATACACTTGTGTTCGCCAAAAAGGACACAATGTGTAAGAGTCTTTATGAGATCTACGGATCTTGCCTTATCTATCATGATGGTTACTATGTCTCAAACGGTCTACAGTTGTGGGGTGATCTCCAGCAACTCACCTGAATCATTGATGTACTTTGGTGGATCTAGTAAGCCCTTTCAGGGGTATCTGATTCAGGAACGGCCTTGGTAAGGGTTAGAAGGAGTCTTCACACTATGCTGTTGACGATCTCTAATTCCGAACCTGTAAGTACCGGATACTTTATTGCTAACTGTTTTATGCAGGTACTCATATATATTCCTTGGAAAAAGACCGTTACCATCACTCAAAGATCCACATGCTCATACCCTGCAAAGCCCTCTTCAAATATCAAAGCAAAGCTAAGTTCTGAACGTTTCTAAGTCAAAGTCAAAGAATCTACAAACTAAAGAAACAAAGATTAATGTCAAAGAAAAGAGAACTTCTCAAAGATTCTAAGTCAAACAAAGTATGAGCATGTTGGAAAAGACGTAAAGACAACAGATTGAAGATGTTGATCAAAGGCAAGAAAGATCACAAAGCATGATTGGAACAAAGGAACTAGCGAAACTATTACACAAAGACTCAAAGTTCAAAGAGAACAAGCTTCAAAGATCAAAGATCAAGGTCACAAAAGAGAGATCTCAATGATCACCCTTAGGGGGAGATTGTTAGCATTAGAAGTGTTGATCATTTATGTAATCAAAGAGAGATCTCAATGATCGTCCCTTAGGGGGAGATTGTTAGGATTAAAAGTGACGATCATTATTGAGTCAAATAGTTAGTTAAATATATTCATGTAATAGTTAGTAAAATGCTAGTTTATTAAGTTTAAGTAAAAGCCTTAATGGCTTGGCCCAAAAGAAGGCCCATGAGAAAGCCCATGGTGGCTAATGTAAAACTATAAATACCCCTCCTAAGCTTGTTCGGAAGGGGGGGGGGGAGTTCATGCTAATACAAGGTTTATTTTCACATAGTGCTCTCCACCTCTCTCTCTCTACTTTCTCTCTCTAGCTCTTCTATCTCTCTCTAACATCATATTCAAAGGTGATAAAGCTAGATCTAAGGTCCTACAAATCAACTACGTGTCCATAACTTTGCATGTGTGAAAGAGATCTTTGGTTGTGAACGACTCCGGAAAATTGGTGACGAAAATCGACGTTGATATCTTAAAGACATCATCTTCTTTGGAACGAAAATTAACCATTGTGAAATAATAAACAATGACAAAAATTGAATTTGGATTGAAGGGAGATCACAAAAACTGAAAAGGAGTGAAACAAATGGATGAATTAAAAAAGGGGATCTGAGAAGAATGAACCCTAAAAAAAGAGACGCCTCATTGAAAAACACTGTTCACCAATTAAAAGAAAACGAATACAAACCAAAACGAAACAATGTTCTATCTATGATGTACCACTGATGAGGCGAAAAATGAACCACTTTTAGGGGGTCATTTAAGAATTGAATTTATTTGATCAAATATTGCCCTAAATCGTTCCTTTTGTGATTTTAGGTACTTTGGGAGTGAATTCTGGAAAAGGAAGCAATTCGGACGTTTTTGGAGCATAAAAGTGAAGAAAACGCCAAAGACTTAATTTCCCATGCTCAGAACAGTACCTGACGGCGTCAAGAGGAAGATCATGACGGCGTCAAGAGTAAAAACCATGACGACCCAGTGCAAACCTGACGGCGTCACAACAAGGGCGTCAAGAGTTAAATTGGTGACGACCTGCATAAGGAGAATACATGACGGCGTCAGACCCAGATCTAGGCAGTCCGAGAAACTATTTGGCGGCGAGATGACGGCGTCAGACATTTGTTCTAGTGATCCTATGTTAGGAGCTTCTTAGCCGGTGATGAGGCGAAAAATGATCCGTTTTTAGGGGGTCATTTAAGCCCGAATCCGAATTTATTTGATCAAATATTGCCCTAAATCGTTCCTTTTGTGATTTTAGGTACTTTGGGAGAGAAATATGGAAAAGGAAGCAATTCGGACGTTTTTGGAGCATAAAAGTGAAGAAAACGCCAAAGTCTTAATTTTCCATGCTGGGAACAGTAGGTGACGGCGTCAAGAGCAAAACCTTGACGGCGTCAAGAGCAAATTTCATGAATTTCCATGACGATCCAGAACAGATTTGACGGCGTCACGTAGGAAGGGCGTCAAGAGTAAAAGAGTCATGACGGCCTGGAAATGTATAAGTCTTGACGGCGTCAGAAGTAGATCTAGGCAGTCCGAGAAGAGTTTTGGCGGCGAGGTGACGGCGTCACAAGTTTATTCTTGACGCCGTCAAACCTATTTTTCTATATATAGTTTTCTAATTTTCACACATAAAAAAGAGAGAAGTTTTGGGGAGAAACCCTAAATACGATTTTGGTGTAACTTTACAGGTTTTTCAAGGGTTCCAACCCCTTGATTCCTTGCATGATTAATCAAGATAAGTGTTCTTCTAATTCAATCAATATGTCTATGTGTTGGTTGTCTATATCATGTTCTTGTCTTAATTCTATCATGCTAGGCTAGATTTCTTTTGTGTTTGCTTAGATCTAATGAAACCTAGATATTGATTATGTGTTGATTACTTGTTTATTCTTGTCTTGGATGAATGATTTATATGTTAGGCTTAAGAAAACTGGCAGATCTCCAATTGGTAACATGCTTGAACGTCTTAAGAAACATGAACCAACGCGCACTAGGTCTTTATTGGTTGTATTTAATGCATGAGCCACTGTTTACAATCCCTATAGTTGTGCTGGGCATGGTGTAGGAGGAGATAAGAGCTCATAGAATTGGGGAGTTATGTGTGCCACCCCATGAATGGTATTAAGGAATACAATCCATCATCCATGCAATTATAACAAGTAATTAACGTGTAAAAGATATCTAGGGAGTAGTGAAATCTAAGTAAACACATTTTCTCCAATTACTGCTCACAACCTTAGTATAAATTAGTTTATTTTCATTTCTAGTATTTTATTTTAATTGCATCTTAGTTTTGGGTTAGTTGAATAGCAACTAATTCCGCCCACTCTTCCAAAACCCGAGATTTTTACTTGCTTTCTAAAAAATATAAAAATACAAAAATAATCATCCCTCACCTATAGAACTAGTATTTAGGCTTTCTAATCCTAGCGACACTATTCCTATGCTGAACGATCAATCCCCCGGTACTTGTCACTATACTATACTACAACGATCAGGTACACTGCCTGGTGGGGGTTGTAAGCTTCTAGAGATCCCTCGAGAGGTAAAGCCTGTTGCGATTCCCACGCATCAAGTTTTTGGCGCCGCAGCCCGGGGAATAGTTATTGTCTAGGTTAGAATTTCTTTTTATTAGGTCTACTTGCTAGATTCCTTTCTAGTAAGATTTTATTTTTATTTTTAGGATTTCTTTAGTATATCTTTTTCTTTGTGCCTTTGTTTGTAAACTAAGTTCATTGACTATTCCGTTTGCCATTATGGAGAACGCGAATCCATCATACTACCAACCACATAATTCACCCACTCCTAATGACATCTTGATGTTTAAACAACATGAAGATGAACCTATCTATGATGCATGGGCTCGTTTTAAATATTTACTCCAAAAAGTCCCTCATCATAGTTTCGATCTATGGTCCGAAATTGAAATATTTTACCATCGTGTCGACCACTATAGCACAATGGACATTGACCATGCCGCAGATGGGGACCTTTGGGGACTAAGTGCTGAAGAAGCATGGGAAGCCATAGAGAATTGTGCCATACTCGCCAAAAAGATTGACAACCCAACAAACGTTGTTACTGATCAATTGATCGCAAATTTGAGGGAACAAGCAAGAAGTTTGTTTGGGGATAATAAGCCTATAGATGAGATACCCAGGTACATGGAGTGGTTTGATTCCACCATAATACAGGATGAACACATAGGTAATCTAGATACAATGGAGAATGAGGTGGACAATCCAAGCCCACTAAGTACCCCACAAGTCCCACCATCAATTGAGGCACACACACCACCCGTGACTTACCCGGATGTAGTAGAAGAGACTATAGGAACCCCAATAGAGGCAGAACCTTTGAACCAAACACAACTAGAGGATATAGGTTTGAATACTTATAATGATAACCTTACTCTTAGTTCTAGGGAAGTTCCTAGTTTTGATGAACCGGAGCCTCAACCAAAACCGTTACCTAATCTTCCATCCTTGGATGAAAATTTAGGAATTGAAATAGGTCCCAATCCACCCATCAAACCATATAGTCCGGGTAGTCTTAGGATAAAGGTAGTGGACTCTAAGCCTTGTAGAGAGGAAACTGACATAGGAGTGGAACATGACCTTGCATACTTACATCACCCATTTATGATTGATCACAAAAAACATTATGGGTTTAAACCGGGTTTATTAGGTCAAGATGGATCCCCAACTAGTAGTCTCTTGAAGTTGATAGAAAATGATCCCTTTCTAAGAGAAAATCTTAATCCGCCCACTAACCCAATTAAATTAGGTAAGGTTATGATGATAGGAGCACACCCCTTTGAGGATATAATTCATCCACCACACTTTCCTCACGTGGCATATTTCCACCCTAAGGGTGTGTATCGCTACTTCCACCCGCACTTAATTCAAAGTGTAGGGAAAACCTCCCATATTTCCGTTAAATAAGGGTAGAGTCAGGCTCGTGACTCGAACAAAAACAAGCACTTCTTGGGAGGCAACCCATGTTTTGTGTGATTTTATTTGTTTGTTTGTTATTTGCTTCCGTATGCATGCTTTATTTTTATTGTTGGTGGATCATGTTTCTAAACTAAAAACTGGAAATACTTTACTTTGTTGTTTTGGCCTAGTCTTAACTCCACCTAAAGGTATTTTTGCAAAAGATAAGTGTAAGAGGAAACCCCAAATATGTTTTTAAGAAACAAACCGATCATGATTCTCCACAATATTAAATGAGCATGTATATTCGTATTAGTTAGAGTCAAATGCTTGTATTGAGTCATAATGAAGTTTTGCAGGATTTTCCAGGAAGTAGGACCAAGTTTTTCCAGAAATTTTCCGGAAACTTAACATAAGAATTTCTGCAGGTCCATTCTGACGGCGTCAGGGGTTTACTCTTGACGGCGTCAGGAGTTAAAATCTGGAAATTTTACCGGTTTTATTTTTCTAACGGAGTCTTATGGTTTTTGTGAATTATTAAGTTTTATAATCTCCAGGAGATCTGCAAACTTCATTCCACAAGCATTATATCTTATCTTGTTTTCTAAGATTTAGAAACTTATATAGGATGCCGCCGATTTTACGCGAGGTTGTCTTGTCTATTTTGTCAGGTTCTACAGGTTATGTATGACAAGAAGATGATTTATATTCTGGAAGGGAAGCTTTGATTGTTCATTTTCTTAGAAGAAGATTTAACCTGGCCATCCTATTATCCATACCGAGCGAATCAGGGGAGTATTTGATTTCATTCTTTTTACTTATTTCACTTTTACATTCTTTACTTGAACATTGGGGACAATGTTCATCTTAAGTGTAAGGGGAGGGTAAAAAGATGATACCTTACATATGCACTTTCGCTTGAGTTTGTTTTCTTTAATGGTAGATGTGTAATAAAACTATGAGAAATACTTGTTAGTGCAATTTTAGCGCCAAATTTAAAATTTTTTACAACATTTAGGAGTGAAACTTTAGCCATAGCAAGCGTCTCATGGATAGGAGATTGTATGACTAACACATAACCGTATATTCAGAAAAATTTTCCACCCAAAAATGTGAGGTTCGCCTTTAGATTTGATAGGAAAAGCATTTATTATTAGTGCTTATGAGTGTACCGGTAGCATTTAGATTCTAGAACTTGCGTTAGTGATGCATCCCGAGACCGCTAGTGAGACTACATTCGTGTAGTAGGATTTACTACATGATAAGAGGCATTAGGATTACCCTTGTGTTAAACCCGTATTATAATTACTTGACCATTTAAGTCATATTACTTGGCTAGTTAAGTCTACTAATTTTTCCCACACCCTTAGCGTTGTACTCATTTTTAGTACACGAAACCCCTACTACACCCCTCCGAGCCTATCTTTTCGTTTCTAACTTTAAGCATTTTACTTAAAGGAAGAATTTGTTACACCCCACTTAAATGTACAACCAAATCGCCTTAGCCTTCCGTGTATGCGCTCATTTTTAGTGCATTATTGTTATTTGTTAAACCCTAAGTTAACTATCTAATTGATTACATGGTTGCTAAGTCGAGTCATATCCTTGTACATATTGTTTTGGGACGATTGGGACTCATGGGTAAGTACTTATTTTATGAAGTAATGGGGAAGAACATCATTTTATTACCCCCATATGTACGTTAATCTTAAAAGTGCTCCAAGTGTTTTGATTTTCTTAATTCGAGTCATTAGATTAGTTTATTGTAAAGTATGTAAAGATTCAAGTGTAAGGGGAATTCTCATCCCATATGATGTATTATTTTGGATGGTAGGGTAAGAGTGTATGCACAAAAAAAAAAAAAAAAAAAAAAAAAAATCGAAAAATCAAGAAAAGAAATGAAAAAAAATAGAAAAAGAAAAAGAAAAAGAAAAAAAAAAAAAAAAAAAAAAAACATACGGACTACCATCCCTTTTCATTCTATGTTTATTTTATATTTTTGTTATTTTTCATTTATTAGCTTAAGTCGAGTCGAGTCCTGGCTTAGCAACGCCATATTGTACATGTAATTAACTAAGATTGTTAACTCGCCACCAGTAAAACTTCCTTTATCCAACAAAACCGTGTATTTCATATCCCTACACCTAACGTTACAACCCTTTAAAAGACCTCTTTGATAGTTTATCCTAGGTTCTTACGCCATGTGGTGGAGGTTTGATCCTTTCCCAAGCCTATGGTAATCTATTTTGCTATGACAGGTAGTGAGAGATATCTTCCGTTTCCATATTGTAATTTATACTTTATTACACCCGAGAGATGTGAGTATCTAAACACTATTTGTGAGGTGCTTGTGTATGACCTCCGTGCTTGTCTATTGGTCTTTAGTGGAATGATTATTTGTTGTAATTACTTTTATATTAGTGTTAAATGACCCCTAACTTGTATTTTGACTAGAATAAAAGCGCATTTGCTTGAGGACAAACAAATCTCAAGTGTAAGGGTATATGATGAGGCGAAAAATGATCCGTTTTTAGGGGGTCATTTAAGCCCGAATCCGAATTTATTTGATCAAATATTGCCCTAAATCGTTCCTTTTGTGATTTTAGGTACTTTGGGAGAGAAATCTGGAAAAGGAAGCAATTCGGACGTTTTTGGAGCATAAAAGTGAAGAAAACGCCAAAGTCTTAATTTTCCATGCTGGGAACAGTAGGTGACGACGTCAAGAGCAAAACCTTGACGACGTCAAGAGCAAATTTCATGAATTTCTATGACGATCCAGAACAGATTTGACGGCGTCACGTAGGAAGGGCGTCAAGAGTAAAAGAGTCATGACGGCCTGGAAATGTATAAGTCTTGACGGCGTCAGAAGTAGATCTAGGCAGTCCGAGAAGAGTTTTGGCGGTGAGGTGACGGCGTTACAAGTTTATTCTTGACGCCGTCAAACCTATTTTTCTATATATAGTTTTCTAATTTTCACACATAAAAAAGAGAGAAGTTTTGGGGAGAAACCCTAAATACGATTTTGGTGTAACTTTACAGGTTTTTCAAGGGTTCCAACCCCTTGATACCTTGCATGATTAATCAAGATAAGTGTTCTTCTAATTCAATCAATATGTCTATGTGTTGGTTGTCTATATCATGTTCTTGTCTTAATTCTATCATGCTAGGCTAGATTTCTTTTGTGTTTGCTTAGATCTAATGAAACCTAGATATTGATTATGTGTTGATTACTTGTTTATTCTTGTTTTGGATGAATGATTTATATGTTAGGCTTAAGAAAACTGGCAGATCTCCAATTGGTAACATGCTTGAACGTCTTAAGAAACATGAACCAACGCGCACTAGGTCTTTATTGGTTGTATTTAATGCATGAGCCACTGTTTACAATCCCTATAGTTGTGCTGGGCATGGTGTAGGAGGAGATAAGAGCTCATAGAATTGGGGAGTTATGTGTGCCACCCCATGAATGGTATTAAGGAATACAATCCATCATCCATGCAATTATAACAAGTAATTAACGTGTAAAAGATATCTAGGGAGTAGTGAAATCTAAGTAAACACATTTTCTCCAATTACTGCTCACAACCTTAGTATAAATTAGTTTATTTTCATTTCTAGTATTTTATTTTAATTGCATCTTAGTTTTGGGTTAGTTGAATAGCAACTAATTCCGCCCACTCTTCCAAAACCCGAGATTTTTACTTGCTTTCTAAAAAATATAAAAATACAAAAATAATCATCCCTCACCTATAGAACTAGTATTTAGGCTTTCTAATCCTAGCGACACTATTCCTAAGCTGAACGATCAATCCCCCGGTACTTGTCACTATACTATACTACAACGATCAGGTACACTGCCTGGTGGGGGTTGTAAGCTTCTCGAGATCCCTCGAGAGGTAAAGCCTGGTGCAATCCCCACGCTACCAAGTTTTTGGCGCCGCAGCCCGGGGAATAGTTATTGTCTAGGTTAGGATTTCTTTTTATTAGGTCTACTTGCTAGATTCCTTTCTAGTAAGATTTTATTTTTATTTTTAGGTTTTCTTTAGTCTATCTTTTCTTTGTGTCTTTGTTTGTAAAAACCTTTCCATTGACTATTCCGTTAGCCATTATGGAGAACGCGAATCCACCATACTACCAAGCACGAAATTCACCCACTCCAAATGACATCTTGATGTTTAAACAACATGAGGATGAACCTATCTATGATGCATGGGATCGTTTTAAATATTTACTCCGAAAAGTCCCTCATCATAATTTCGATCTGTGGTCCCAAATTGAAATATTTTACCATCGTGTCGACCACTATACCAAAATGGACATTGACCATGCCGCGGATGGGGACCTTTGGGGATTAAGTGTTAATGAAGCATGGGAAATTATAGAGAATTGTGCCATACTTGCCAAAAAAATGGACAACCCAACAAACGTTGTTACGGATCAATTGATAGCAAGTTTAAGGGAACAAGCAAGAAGATTGTTTGGGGATAAGCGTATAGATGAGATAACTGGGTGCACGAAGTGGTTTGATTTCACCACAATACAAGCTGAACACATTGGTAATCTTGATAAGATGGAGGATAGAGTTGAAAATCTAAGCGCACCAAGTACCCCACAAGTCCTACCATCATTTGAGGCATACACACCGCCCGTGACTTATTCGGATGAAGTAGATGAGACTTTAAGAATCCCAATTGAGGTAGAACCTTTGAACCAAACACAACTAGAGGATATAGGTTTGAATACTTATAATGATAGCCTTACTCTTAGTTCTAGGGAAGTTCCTAGTTTTGATGAACCGGAGCCTCAACCAAAACCGTTACCTAATCTTCCATCCTTGGATGAAAATTTAGGAATTGAAATAGGTTTCGATCCACCCATCAAACCATATAGTCCGGGTAGTCTTAGGATAAAGGTAGTGGAGTCTAAGCCTTGTAGAAAGGAAGCCAATATAGGAGTGGAAACTGACCTTACATGCTTACATCACCCATTTATGATTGATCGCAAGAAACATTATGGGTTTAAACCGGGTTTATTAGGTCAAGATGGATCCCCAACTAGTAATCTCTTGAAGTTGATTGAAAATGATCCCTTTCTAGGAGAAAATCTTAATTCACCCATTAACCCGATTGAATTAGGTAAGGTTATGATGATAGGAGCACACCCCTTTGAGAATTTAATTCATCCACCACACTTTCCTCACATGGCATATTTCCACCCTAAGGGTGTGTATCGCTACTTCCACCCGCACTTAATTCAAAGTGTAGGGAAAACCTCCCCTATTTCCGTTAAATAAGGGTAGAGTCAGGCTCGTGACTCGAACAAAAACAAGCGCTTCTTGGGAGGCAACCCATGTTTTGTGTGATTTTTATTTTGTTTGTTTGTTATTTGCTTCTGTATGCATGCTTTATTTTTATTGTTGGTAGATCATGTTTCAAAACTAAAATAGTGAAAATAATTTACTTTGTTGTTTAGCTTAGTCTTAACTTCACCCAAAGGTATTTTTGCAAAAGATAAGTGTAAGGGGAAACCCCAAATATGTTTTTAAGAAACAAAACCGATCATGATTCTCCACAATATTAAGTGAACATGTATATTCGTATTTGTTAGAGTCAAATGCTTGTATCGAGTCATAATGAAGTTTTGCAGGATTTTCCGGGAAGTAGGACGAAGTTTTTCCAGAAATTTTCCGGAAACATAACATAAGAATTTCTGCAGGTCACTTCTGACGGCGTCACGTGTAAAAATCTGGAAATTTTACCAGTTTTGTTTTTCTAAAGGAGTCTTAAAGTTTTTGTTTAATTATTAGTTTTATAATCTCCAGGAAATCTGCAAACATCATTCCACAAGCATTATATCTTATTTTGTTTTCTAGGATGTATTAGTATATGTAGATTGCCGCCGATTTTATGCGAGGTTGCCTTGTCTGTTTTCTCAGGTTTTACAGGTTATGTATGACAAGAAGATGATTATTTTTCTGGATGGGAAGCTTTGATTGTTCATTTTCTTGGAGGAAGATCTAACCTGGTCACCTTATTATCCATACCGAGCGAATCAAGGGAGTATTTGATTTCATTCATTTTACTTATTTCACTTTTACATTCTTTACTTGAACATTGGGGACAATGTTCATCCTAAGTGTAAGGGGAGGGTAAAATGATGATACCTTACAAATACACTTTCGCTTGAGTTTGTTTGTTTAATGGTAGATGTGTAATAAAACTATGAGAAATACTTGTTAGTGTAATTTTAGCGCAAAATTTAAATTTTTTTACAACATTTAGGAGTGAAACTTTAGCCATAGCAAGCGTCTAATGGATAGGAGATTGTATGACTAGCACATAACCGTACCATTCAGAAAAATTTTCCACCCAAATATGTGAGGTTCGCCTTTAGATTTGATAGGAAAAGCATTTACTTTTAGTGCTTATGAGTGTACCGGTAGCATTTAGATTCTAGAACTTGCGTTAGTGATGCATCCCGAGACCGCTAGTGAGACTACATTTGTGTAGTAGGATTTACTACATGATAAGAGGCATTAGGATCACCCTTGTGTTAAACCCGTATCATAATTACTTGACCATTTAAGTCATATTACTTGGCTAGTTAAGTCAATTAATTTTTCCCACACCTTAGCGTTGTACTCATTTTTATTACACGAAACCCCTAGTACACCCCTCCGAGCCTATCTTTTCGTTTCTAACTTTAAGCATCTTACTTAAAGGAAGAATTTGTTACACCCCACTTAAATGTACACCCAAATCGCCTTAGCCTTCCGTGTATGCACTCCTCTTTAGTGCATTATTGTTATTTGTTAAACCCTAAGTTAATTATCTAATTGATTACATGGTTGCTAAGTTGATTCATATCCTTGTACATATTGTTTTGGGACGATTGGGACTCATGGGTAAAGTACTTATTTTATGGAGTAATGGGGAAGAACATCATATATTACCCCCATATGTGCGTTAATCTTAAAAGTACTCCAAGTGTTTTGATTTTCTTAATTCGAGTCATTAGATTAGTTTATTGTAAAGTATGTAAAAATTCAAGTGTAAGGGGAATTTTTATTCCCTATGATGTATTATTTTGGATGGTAGGGTAAAAGTGTATGCACAAAAAAAAAAAAAAAAAAAATAGAAAAAGAAAAAGAGAAAAAACATACGGACTACCATCCCTTTTTATTCTATGTTTATTTTATGTTTTTGTTATTTTCCATTTATTAGCCTAAGTCGAGTCTAGTCTTGGCTTAGCAACGCCATATTGTACATGTAATTGACCAAGATTGTTAACTCGCCACCAGTAAAGACTGCCTATATCCAACCAAACCGTGTATTCCATATCCCTACACCTAACGTTACAACCCTTTAAAAGACCTCTTTGATAGTTTATCCTAGGTGCTTACGCCATGTGGTGGAGGTTTGATCCTTTCCCAAGCCTATGGTAATCTATTTTGCTATGACAGGTAGTGAGAGATATTTTCCGTTTCCATATTGTGATATTACTTTATTACACCCGAGAGATGTGAGTATCTAAACACTATTTGTGAGGTGCTAGTGTATGACCTTCGTGCTTGTCTTTGGTCTTTAGTGGAACGATTATTTGTTGTAATTACTTTTATATTAGTGTTAAATGACCCCTAATTTGTATTTTGACTAGAATAAAAGCGCATTTGCTTGAGGACAAGCAAATCTCAAGTGTAAGGGTATATGATGAGGCGAAAAATGAACCACTTTTAGGGGGTCATTTAAGCCCGGAATTGAATTTATTTGATCAAATATTGCCCTAAATCGTTCCTTTTGTGATTTTAGGTACTTTGGGAGTGAATTCTGGAAAAGGAAGCAATTCGGACGTTTTTGGAGCATAAAAGTGAAGAAAACGCCAAAGACTTAATTTCCCATGCTTAGAACAGTACCTGACGGCGTCAAGAGGAAGATCATGACGGCGTCAAGAGTAAAAACCATGACGACCCAGTGCAAACCTGACGGCGTCACAACAAGGGCGTCAAGAGTTAAATTGGTGACGGCCTGCATAAGGAGAATACATGACGGCGTCAGACCCAGATCTAGGCAGTCCGAGAAACTATTTGGCGGCGAGATGACGGCGTCAGACATTTGTTCTTGACGCCATCACCTATCAAAATCTATATATAGTTTTCTATTTTTCATTCATTGGAGAGGAACTTGTGTGGAGAAAACTAGGGCCGAACTTTGTAAACCCTAGGTCATATTTTACAGTGTTTTCAAGGGTTTTCATCCCTTGAATCCTTTCATGTTCAATTGAGATAAGTCTTCTCTTAATTCAATCAATATGTCTATGTGTTGTTTGAATATATCTTATGCTTGTCTTGATTTCCACATGCTAGGCTAGATCTATCTTGTGTTTGCTTAGATCTAATGAAACCTAGATGTTAATTATGTGTTGATTACTTGTTTATGGTTGTATTGGATGAATGATTTCAATGTTAGGCTTAAGAAAACTGGCAGATCTCCATTGTGTAACATGCTTGAACGTCTTAGGAAACATGAACCGATGTATACTAGGTTTTATTGGTTGTATTTAATGCATGAGCAAATTCTAGTGATCCTATGTTAGGAGCTTCTTAGCCGGCTCGACATAGGAGTGAAGTAGGCGCTCATAGGATTGGGGAAGTAAGTACGCCACCCCATGAATGGTATTAAGGAATACAATCTGTCATCCACGCAACTATAACAAGTAATTAACGTGTAAAAGATATCTAGGGAGTAGTGAAATCTAAGTAAACACAATTCTCCCACATATTGCTCACAACTTTAGTATAATTTAGTTTATTTTCATTTTTAGTATTTTATTTTGATTGCATCTTTAGTTATTGGGTTAGTTGACTAGCAACTAATTCCGCCCAACTCCTTCAAACCCGAGATTTTTACTTGCTTTCTAAAAAATATAAAAATACAAAAAGAATCATCCCTCATCTCTAGACCTAGTCTTTAGGTTTTCTAATCCTAGCGACACTATTCCTAGCTGAAGGATCAATCCCCCGGTACTTGTCATTATACTATACTACATCGATCAGGTACACTGCCTGGTGAGGGTTGTAAGCTTCTCGAGATCCCTCGAGAGGTAAAGCCTGGTGCAATCCCCACGCTACCAACCACTTTTGTTGTCCCGCCTCTAGTGTCCCACCACAAGGATGTCCCACCTATGACGTCCCAACTTTAGTGTCCCATCTATGATATACCATTCGAATCGTCATGGATCTGAATCAAAATAAAGTTTTGGATTGAAGGGAGTTCAAGGGATATTGATCCGTTAAACTTTATAACGATTCGTCCTCTAGCTAGTATTATAGCAATGTGTGAACATAATAATCAATATATAGTATTAATACAATTACTTTGAGACAAATGAGTAGGAAGGAATTGCAGGATTCATTTAAAAGAATCTAAGGGCCCGTTTGGTTGCCGGATTTGACAGGATTCGAATGAAAGAAACTTGAAATTCTTTGTTTGGTTAGTTATTGTGGGCCCAGAATTGGGTATCAAGAATCAGAATAGTTATAAACTTCAATCCATGGCACAAAGGTCGGTATCAAAAAAATCAATCGGTTTTGTGACATAAAAGTCAAATATGGTAGGCGTGTAATTCTATTAGCCACTCATATCTTATTATATATATTTTTTAAGTTTTACAAAATTTAAAAATAATATATTTAAGATTATATTAATTTTATTTTTAAACATTTTAATATATAATCATTTATTTTATCTCTCCTCCTTTCCTTTCAAACATTTCTCAAATCTAAAACCGATTCTAATCCCACTTACAAACCAAAAGGGCCCTAATAAAACAAGGTTCATGACATATTATAAGGGCAGTTCTACAAATGGCCTAGTCGCTCAAGTGTTAGTGTATTTCTAGACCCACTTTGGTTAGTTTCTTCAAATGGACCAAGCGACTAGCGAATTTAATAGAAATGCGACATGTGTCACTAAAAAAAGTCGCGCCTAATCATTACGTGTAAGGCACAAGTATGGGCTCGTTTTGAGCTACTTATCACTAGAGACTTTTAAAAGTTTGAGTGACACATGCCGCATTTCTATTAAATTCGCTAGTCGCTTGGTCCATTTGAAAAAACCAACCAATGTGGGTCTAGAAAACCACTCACACCCGAACGACTGGGTCAGTCTCAAAGTTATACCATATTATAATTGTTGCTGCCTGCTAGTGAGGTAAGGCCTTGGTTTACTATTACTTTTGTGAGCTCACTAAAAGTGCAATTGTATTTCATTAGTTAGCCCATTTACTTGAGCCCATAACATTTAAACCTACTGTATAACTTTTTGACTTTTTCTAGAGTTCTTACCATCATACTTCGATTTACACTTTTACACTTTTCGAGAGGTGAAAGGTCTCTCTTATCAGTCCTTCGTACTCATGAATGTATTTATATTTTAATATATACTCGTAAATAAATAATTTTAGAAATTTACTGTGTAGAATTTGTTAGAACAACTTGTAGCAAAACCAATACCATGGTAATTAAGAAGTCCTGTATCCGCAATCTATTCTTATATTCTTGATGGCATGGCTAGGATTTAAGACTTGGTGTTTGTTGATTATCTATTTGATCTCAAGTGACGACCAAGTATTTAACGGTGTATAGTAGCGCGGTGTTACATGGAAAGTATACTAGTGGTTGGGGCAATTAGCTCTTGGATAGATAGTGCTAGCAGCTGTCTTTTTGGTTTTGTCTGCTACTTCTTAAGTTGCATTTAGATATTTATTCAAAATAAATATTTATGATTGTCTTTTTGCATTTAGATATTTGTCTGCTACAATCATAAATATTTAGATATCTAAATTCAAAATAAGTGAATTTAGATATTTGCATTCCTATCTTGAATACTCTAACGTCCTTTCCAGACTATCAACAGAGTTGGGACTCACAATGAGACAACTTGTAAGTTACAATCATATATGTATGTGTCTCTCGTTTTCTTCAAATTAAAATATCTTATGTATATATGCAATTTTTTTTGGTTAACGGCAACTTTTATACTCCCATATCACCTATCTTACATATTAATACCTCACAATATTTTTAACGAAATTTGAACCCACGACTTGTAGATCAAAGGTCTTAGGTGTTCTTTATATTACTTCATTCATTAAATATTACTAACAAACTATATTTAACTTGTAGTTCGAATGAAAAACCATCCGAAGTCTAAAAGCTATTCAGTTTTACCTTTACAACATGTCTCTTCACCTTAGCACTTTGCTTATTGTTAAGGTAAAATCTTGTGAGCGTATACTTCTTGTGTAGGACCTTCGGATAGACGTAGCGACCTGCACACAAGAAGCACACGTTAGGCTCGCCCCGGGAGTGTTCCCAGGACCCACCTCCGGTGTGAGAGTAAGTATGTATGATACGAAGGGTAAAAGGGCAGTTGAGAGTAAATGCAATGTGTGTGTGTTAGTTGTGTGACATAAATGAGGTGGGGGTATTTATACTATCCCACCTCTTTACCTGCTTTACCTCGGGAATGAGCAAATAGTGCTACACTGTACATAGTAGGTAGGTTGTCAGATCACGTGGGTAACACAATCCCTGAAAATCTGGGATGGCGGCGTGACCACAATTAATGCTATTGTCCTTCGTGCATAAGAGGAGTCCTCAGATAATACGATAGCTGTGTTTGACCCTCCGGCTTCTGGATGAGGATCCGAAGGGTTAGCTTCCGAAGGTCGTAGGAAAAGTCCGAAGGGTGTACACCGTTCGGACACATACGCCAACATGTCCCCCCCAGTATTGGAGTATTGGTTGTAGACCGATGGTTCAATACTTGACAGTCCGAGTGATTTTAGCGTGGCGGGCTCATATCGGGCTTTAGGATCCGAGCGGCCCATGGGCCGATTAAAATAATATTATTATTCGGTTACAGCTGGATGCCACTAACCTCTCTTGTAGGTATCGAACGGTCCACGTTATGCCACGTCATGATGCACTGTTCGACACGACGTTCACGTTTCTCAAGGTTTGCCCCTATAAATAGCGCCCTCATGTTTTTTCATTTCACACCTGCCGGAGCGTTTCACATTTTGCGTTTCAACTTTTTACCGAGGTGCGTTATTTTATATTCGTAGTTTTCTTTTCATATAAGTATCCCTCGGTATCCTTTCTTAAGAATGGCCGCGAGTGAACCTGGTGAGATGCATATTCCGGACAACGAACCTACAACTAGCAGATCTAAACCGATAGGAAAGTTTGATATGCATGTACATACATCTAAATTATCCCAACATACCCTAGATCGCCTTTGTACAGAATACGGCATTCCGGCCGACTTACATCCCATGGTTCCTCCTGATGGGCTTACCATGAATGAGTTACCGGAGAGTAAGATAGGGCTTTATGTGCACCAGATTAAGTTGGGGGGTGTTAGGGTTCCTTTCTCTTCTTTTCTTCTAGCCGTAATAGGCTACTTTCGGGTACATATTTCCCAACTTGTCCCTATAGGCTTGAATAGGGTTACCCTTTTTGAGGTTCGGTGCTATAGCTTGAGCGTTGTACCGACCGTCCCACTCTTCAGAGTTTTCTATCGGCTGTGTAAACAAGGCCATTGGTTCTCATTTGAGAGTCGTACCGGGAAGAGAGCCATGAAGTGTTTTGAGGAACAGCTGTCAGGTTTGAAGCTCTGGAAAGACTTCTTCTTTCTGATCGACCGTAGGGCTATTCCGGACGCCATGCCTTGGAGGCATAAAGATTCCAAGATCTCGGACAGGTTTCCTGAGAATTATTCGTTGAAGGATGCAAAGAAGATTGCCAATAAGATGATTGTCCTTCGGAAAACACCTTCCAGCCTTTTGTACACATACGGATTGTGCAGCGTTTTCCAGATTACCGGACATAATTTGGTTATAAAGGATGCCGAGGGGCGTGGTAATGCTTTACTTTTTATTTAATTGTCCCTTGCTCTTATCTTTCTCATCTGTCTTATTTGTTCTTGCCTTGGCTTCCTTGTAGTTATCTCGATGTCTGAATACTTGGAGCTCCCGGACCTGGAAGGTACAGTGGTGAGTAAGGGAGACCCCTTTCCCGAGGGGCATGTGCGTCCGGACAGGACTGCTAGACCCTTGTCTCCTGGAAAGAAACCTCCTGCCAAAAGCAATCTGCAGAAGGTGGTGGAAGTTGCTGATGATGATGTTGTGGCAGCTCGGGAAGAGAAGGAGAGAAAAGCCAAAGAGAAAAACCCTGCTGTAAAGAGAAAAACGGCTGTGGTCAGCAAGAATGCTCCGAAACGTAGGAAGCATCTGGTAGTGGAGGAGATTGTCTCTTCGGAGAACAAGACTTTGGATGTTACTCCCATCCACCAAGCTGAACCACAACCCGATGCTGGTTCCCAGAAAAAGAGAACTCCAGCTGATGAGGAGGGCCAAGAAGAAACGCAGCCGGATAACAACTTGGCAGAGGGGTCCGGTCATCATGACAGAGAGAACCCAGAGCCTTCTCCGAAGCCTCACTCTCCTGGTATATGATTTTTACTTTTCTAACTGTCTTGTTTCTTTTGTTGATCATCTCTTATCTTTTGTTCTCAGATGTATCGGTTCATACTGCCCATTCTGAACATCATGCTTCTCCCCCGCATGGGCTTTCGAACAAGTCGCCTCCGGTTGAACCTGGTGTGTTTATCCGAAGATTACCTTTGCTTCTTATCTTTGTTCTCACTTTTTTTTTTTATTTAACATGTTTCTACACTCTAGGTAATTCGAATCAAACCGGAGGGTACTTTGTTCCTGGATGGACCCTCCGTGATGATGTCCGTATGAATTCTTTTCGGGCTTGCCGGGAGATGTTGAATCACCTTGCCACCCCAGCCGAAGAAGAGGCCATCTCAGGGCTTAATAACAATCAACTGGCCCGTCAAGTTTACATCAATTCTGGTTCCGGGGTGGTTCTCCAAGCTGCACTCCTACAGCGTTTCAGTCAGCTGAACCGAGATCATAGGGAGCTGACGGAGGCCCATATGGGGTGTGGTGATTTGTCTGAGAAGCTGAAGGAAACTGAAGAGGAGCGTGATGCTGGGATTGCCAAGTTTGACAAACTCTTGAAAGAATTTCACGCCCTGGAGGACGAAGTGAGTGCTGCTTCCACTCGCCAAGAAGGTTTGGTTGAACAGTTGGAGGAGATGGAGAGGGAGAAGAATGAGTGGAGGTCAACGGCTTCATCCCAAGCTGCCAGAATCAAAGAACTTGAGAAGCAGTTGGCCGACAGATCTGCAGAGGTGAATGAGCTGAAAGCACAAGACAAAAGTTTGACAGCCAAGGTTGCTCAGTCCGAAATGATTCACCATAATACTGTGAAGGAGCTCATTCCGGCTGTCTGCCGTCGACTTTTTCAGTCTCGTGAGTACAAGAAGAGTATGGGCCGAGTGTACAGCCTCTCTTATACCGCCGGCTTTATTGATGGTGTGAAAGCCGAGTTTGATGGTGGAGCCAAGGTGAGCCGCAAGGAGGAGGATGTTGAAAGGGTCTTAAGTCAAGTGAAAAACCTTAACCGGGATGCACCGGCGACTTGGAAAGCTGAGTTCAACAAAATCTTTGATGCTGAGTATCCATACGTGCAAAAAGTAGCTGGGTCATACCGCCTGCCGTTGGGGGATTTAATGAACTTACAGCCGGAGGGGTATGTACCTCCCGAACCAAGCACTCAGGTTAAGGAAACTCCAACAGTGGCTGCTGCTGAACCCTCAACATTGAAAGAAGGGGATAAGAAAGTATCCGAGAGTGTCTTCTTGTAATTATGTCTAGTCGGATTATTTCCCAATCTTTGTATTTTGATATACCGGACGTCTGTGTCCGTGATGAAACTTTTTACATGTGTAGTTTTATTGCTTGCACTTCTGACAAATGATGCTTTAAGATACTCTGGCCGAATGGTATATTATAACGACCCATTTTTGTGTTAGAACTTTTTACATAATGCTGACATGACCGACGAGTGTAAGTTTACCGATTGTTTAGAGATGGTTAACAATAATGAACCGTTAGATTGACGGTGTAAAATAACAAATCACTGGACGAACGGTGCAGAATAACGAACCGTATGATTTTGACTTTTTGTAACCACGATGGTGTAAAATAATCAATCGTTAAGCTTTATCATGACTTAATCACTACGGTGTGATATCACGGACTGTGAAACGGTGTAATGTAACGATCCGCTTAATTTGGCTTTTGTTAACCGCAACGGTGTAAGATAACGGACCGTTGGGTTTTAATATAATTTAATCACAACGGTGTAATATAACGATCCGCTTGATTTGGCTTTTGTTAACCGCAACGGTGTAAGATAACGGACCGTTGGGTTTTAATATAATTTAATCACAACGGTGTAATATAACGATCCGCTTGATTTGGCTTTTGTTAACCGCAACGGTGTAAGATAACGGACCGTTGGGTTTTAATATAATTTACTCACAACGGTGTAATATAACGATCCGCTTGATTTGGCTTTTGTTAACCGCAACGGTGTAAGATAACGAACCGTTGGGTTTTAATATAATTTAATCACAACGGTGTAATATAACGATCCGTTTGATTTTAATATGACTTAATCATAACGGTGTAAAGCAACGACCCGTTTGATTTTAGTATGACTTAATCATAACGGTGTAAAGCAACGACCCGTTTGATTTTAGTATGACTTAATCATAACGGTGTAAAGCAACGACCCGTTTGATTTTAGTATGACTTAATCATAACGGTGTAATATAACGATCCGTTTGATTTTAATATAATTCAATCACAACGGTGTAAGATAACGATCCGTTTGATTTTAACATGACTTAATCATAACGGTGTAAAGCAACGACCCGTTTGATGGAAATGAACATATTAGATGGATGGGGAAAATTCTTCTCCGGATATGGAGAAGTATAGATTACTACCAGAACAAAGCTGTTACATAGTACATTTATCGGAAACAATTCCGGAGGTTGATAGCGTGCCATGTTCGGGGGATGCTTCGGCCTTCCGATGTTTCCAGTTTGTATGACCCATTGTGATATGCTTCTACTATTCGGTAAGGGCCTTCCCAATTTGGGCCTAACTTTCCCTGGTTTTCCACTCTGCTAGCTTCATTCCTTCTATATACAAAATCACCCACCCTGAATGAGACTGGGCGGACCCTCCGGTTGTAATATTGCTCAACTTTTGCCTTATATTTGGCTTCCCGAATCGCAGCCATTTCCCTCCTTTCCTGTAGTAAATCTAGGTTCAGACGTTGCTCTTCTTCATTGTCTTCCGGGTTGAACGTCATTGTACGGTACGTGGGCATTCCAATTTCGGCTGGTATAACGGCTTCACTTCCGTACGTTAGGCTGTATGGCGTTTCACCGTTGCTTGTTTTCAAAGAGGTTCTGTATGCCCATAAGACGTTGGGTAGCTCATCGACCCATCCGGCCTTTGCCCTGCCTAGCCTTGTTTTTATACCGTGCATGAGACTTCCGTTGGCTCTTTCGACTAAACCATTTGCTTGAGGATGCGCAACGGCCGTGTTTATTTGTTTGATCTTTAGCTTTGCACACCAGCTCTTGAAAGGATCATTCACGAAGTTTGTGCCATTGTCCGTGACTATGATAGCTGGCAATCCGAACCGGCAAACTATGTTATCCCATACGAACTTCTTAACTTCCTTACCCGTCGTCTTCGCAAGAGGCTTCGCTTCGATCCACTTGGTGAAGTAATCTATTGCTACAATTACGAACTTCACTTTCCCAGGGGCTTCTGTTAGTGGACCGAGCACATCCATCCCCCATTCATAGAAAGGCCATGGAGCCATAATGGAAGTCAACGTAGTTTTAGGCAATTTCGGCACCGGAGAGTGAATCTGACAGGAGTCACATTTGTTTATTTCTTCCCGAGCATCTTTGTGCATGGTTGGCCAGTAGTATCCTTGATGGATGAGCTTTGCCACAATTGCTCTTGGACCGGAGTGCATGCCGCAAGCACCCTCATGAACTTCTCGGATGATATAATTAGCTTGTAGGGGGCCTACACAACGAGCCATCGGACCCAGGTAAGTCCTTTTAAGCAGTACGTCTCCCTCCATGACATAGTAGGGAATTTTCATCCGGAGAGTTCTTGCCTCATTAAGATCTTCTGGCCAGATGCCGGTTTTCAAACATTTTATAATTGGAGTCATCCAATTGTCACCTTCCTCCTCTACTATAGCTTTAACTTCTTCCTCCGACGTGGAAGGCCTTTCCGGTACTTCGACTAAGACTTCTTTAGTGAGATGGTTGAAGGCTACAGAAGCTAGCTTGCTCAATACATCGGCCTTTTGATTTTGCGATCTCGGGATGTTTCGGATTCTGAATTTTTTGAATAATCCAATGTGCTCTCTTGTTTTTGCTAGATACCGTATCATACTTTCTTTGGATGCCACAAACTCTCCATTTATTTGACTTGCCACTAGCTTGGAATCTACTCTGACATCCAGGGATTCGACATTCATCTTTCTTGCTATTCGGAGACCGGCGAGAAGTGCCTCGTATTCTGCCTCGTTATTGGTGCTAACGAAGTTTAGACGGAGAGCATAGGTGTGTTCGACCTGATCAGGACCAATTAAGACCAGCCCTGCTCCTGAACCCTTCGTGCTAGACGCTCCGTCTGTATATAGAATCCATTCGTCCGAACTGGATACATCACATACTTCTTTTGTTAGTGACATATCAATCCTTCCCTTAAGGTCAACTGATATTTCTGAGATGAAGTCAGCGAGCACTTGTCCCTTTATGGAACTCTTTGGAATGTATGTTATGTCGTATGCTCCCAACTCCACGGCATATTTAGTCAGCCTCCCTGACGCTTCGGCTTTGTTTAAAATCTGCTTGACGGGCTGATCAGTTATGACTCTGATTGGGTGCGCTTCGAAATATCTTCTCAGTCGCCTAGATGCGTGCAAGAGCGCCAAAGCCAACTTTTCGATAGGCAAGTAATTCCTTTCGGCCTCTTGCAGTGTTCGGCTGACATAGTGAATCGGCACTGATCGCTTGACCAGAAGCAGCTAGGTAAACATATAGGATTTCCTTCGGCTTAGGGGTGGTTAATAATGGGAGCTTCAAGATTAATTGCTTCAGTAATTGAAACGCTTCTTCTGCTGCCTCCGTCCATTTGTATTCATCCTTGTTTTCCTTTGTGATATTTTTCAAAGTCTCAAAGAATGGAAGAGATTTTTCTGCGGATCTGGCCAGAAAACGGTTCAAAGCGGCTAACTTTCCACTTAGGCTTTGCATTTCCTTCAAAGTGGACGGAGACTTCATCTCAGCAATCGCTATGGCTTTGCTTGGGTTAGCTCGGATCCCCTCCGATGTTACGATGTAGCCTAGGAACTTCCCTTCTTCCACACCGAAGGAACATTTTTTTGGATTCAGCCTCATGTTTATTTGCCGGAGGTTATAAAAGGTTTCAGAGATGTCTGCCAACATTTCTTTCTCAGTTTTGCTTTTGACCACCATGTCGTCCACGTAAGCCTCCAGATTTCTTCCTATTTGACTTTGGAAAGCCGAGTCTACTAACCGTTGGTAAGTTGCTCCGGCATTCTTTAGACCGAAGGGCATCTTGGTATAGCAGTACGTGCCTTGCTCTGTGTAAAACGCCGTTTTCTCTTCATCTTCTTCGGCCATTTGGACTTGGTGGTATCCTTTGTAGGCATCTAGAAAACATTTGTATTTATAGCCTACCACCGACTCGATTTTCCAATCAATCTCGGGTAACGGATAATAATCTTTTGGACATGAGGAATTGAGGTTTTTGAAGTCGATGCACATCCTCCAACTTCCGTCACACTTCTTTACTAGAACCGGATTGGAGATCCACGTCGGATATTTGACAGGTCTGACTATTCCTGCCCTCAACCATTCCTCCACTTCCTTCATCACAACTTGATTTTTCTCTGCCGAGAGACTTCGCTTCTTTTGTGCCACCGGTGTGTCTGCCACATTGACGTTTAGCCGATGCTTTATCAACCATCTAGGCACTCCCGTCATATCTGATGGTTGCCACGCGAACACGTCTTTGTTTTTCCTTAACAGTTCAATAAGGTTTCTACGACCTTCTTTGGAGAAATTCTTCCCGATGGTTACCAACTGTTCCGGATAAGCGGGATTAACCAGGATTTCTTCGGTTGTTACTGTAATGTCCCCTCCGTCATTTATTTCCTGAGGTTCTGATCGAGGTCCCTCGATCATTTGCTTTTCCTCTAACCTTCGGCACTCGGATATTATTGACGGACGAGTCCTTAAAGTTGCTATTCCCTTGGGAGTAGGAAATTTGATCATTGAGTGTATGGTGGATGGTACGGCCCTGATTTCCTTCAACCCTGTTCTTCCCAAGATCACATTATACGGTGAGGGGGAGTTAATGACACAGAAGCTCATCATTGCTTTTCGGTACATGCCATGGTCACCGAAGCATACTTCTAACTCGATCTTCCCCAATGGTTTGCTTGTCTCACCGGAGAAACCCACTAGGGAAGTGGTGGTTTCTTTGAGCCTGTTTCGGATGTCCCTGCTAAGATTGTTGAAACAATGTTCGTACATCACATTCACTGCAGACCCTTCGTCTACATATATTCGCCGAACAAGATACCCACTTATGTCTCCCTCAATGATGAGGGGCTCATCGGATAGATCCTCCGTCATGACAGGAGGGAAAATAATTGGAGCCTTCATCCATACTTCCTCATGGTCACAACTTCGTCGCTTTATTCCTCCGGAACATCTTATCATGTTAATCACTTTGTCTTTTCCTTTGTCATAATTTCTCATCGGTTCCCTGTCTCTTCCGATATCTCTCTGTTTCCATTCCTTTAACAAATGATCGAGCCTACCGGACTCCAATGCCACTTCTAGTTGCTTCTTCAACTCTCGACAATGGTTGGTTAAGTGGCCAGCTTCTTTATGATATTCACAGAACTTACCCATGTTTTCACGCGAGGGTTTACCGCCCGTGGGCCGAGGGGGCGGTAGGTTCAGATGACGTTCTGTGGCCAGTATCTCTCTCGGGGGTTTTGTGAGTGCATTCAATCCAGGACGCTGTTGTCCTTCCCTGAAGGCTCCCACTGGTCTTCGATCTGGACGATAATAATCATTTCGGTTCAAGTCCTTTCTAGGAGTAACATACGGATGATACGCATCTTTGTGCCGAGGCTCATTCCTCCTTTCATTCCGGTATTTATCATCTTTGAAACTTTTCCTTCTGTTTGACTCAAACCCTTCCCCCCGGGGTAACTCCGTGTTCCGGTACGCGTCTTCTGCCCTGATAAAATCATCCACCCTTGCAAACATTTCGGTTACCGTACGAGGTACCCTGTCCGAAAATTTCTTAGCCAAAGTTGGACACCTGTGAGCATTCATGAAAGCCGAGATGCGCATGATTTCCGGCACACCACTGATGTAACTGGCTTCGTCGGTCCATCTTTCCTTAAAGTCCGCCAATGACTCATGGGCTCTTCTGACAATCTTGGTAATTTCCGTGGGGTCCTTTGTACATTTTCTCCGAAGGGCGAATCGGGTGGAAAACTGCTCCCTTAACTCATTCCAGCTGTTGATGCTACCAGGCTCTAACCGCTCAAACCACCCTCCAGCTGCTCCGTCCAAGGTTTGTTGAAACATTAGACACCAAGTAGGCATCGGCCATTGTCCTTGGTTTGCTGCTCCAGTGAACCGGGTGAGATGATCATTCGGATCAGTGGAGCCATCGTAAAACTTCATGTTTAAAGGCATCGTATATTTCTCTCCGGCAAATTCCACGATCCGGCTGGTGAATGGTGACCGTGATGCCTCCTTGAAGGGTTTACTTAAATCTTCAATCACTTCGGCTACCTTTTCTCTTCGGACTTCGTTTCCCCCGTCTCCAAAATCTAGACGTATCGGCCGGAGTACATTTTCTCCCAGAGCGTTATGCCTCCTAATCAGATCGGTCAGGGATGTCATTTGTCCAAGAATTAACTCTTGAAGGTTTGAGGAATCGTTCAATGGGTTGTTTGTGTTTGAGTTGGTGTTTACTCCACTCCCTCCGGCCGATGTAATCGGGGTATGGAAGGGTGGAGGAGGAGGATCAGTCATCGTTCTTAGGTAGAATGAATAACGGGTCCCACGGATGGCGCCAATTTGTTAAGGTAAAATCTTGTGAGCGTATACTTCTTGTGTAGGACCTTCGGATAGACGTAGCGACCTGCACACAAGAAGCACACGTTAGGCTCGCACCGGGAGTGTTCCCAGGACCCACCTCCGGTGTGAGAGTAAGTATGTATGATACGAAGGGTAAAAGGGCAGTTGAGAGTAAATGCAATGTGTGTGTGTTAGTTGTGTGACATAAATGAGGTGGGGGTATTTATACTATCCCACCTCTTTACCTGCTTTACCTCGGGAATGAGCAAATAGTGCTACACTGTACATAGTAGGTAGGTTGTCAGATCACGTGGGTAACACAATCCCTGAAAATCTGGGATGGCGGCGTGACCACAATTAATGCTATTGTCCTTCGTGCATAAGAGGAGTCCTCAGATAATACGATAGCTGTGTTTGACCCTCCGGCTTCTGGATGAGGATCCGAAGGGTTAGCTACCGAAGGCCGTAGGAAAAGTCCGAAGGGTGTACACCGTTCGGACACATACGCCAACATGTCCCCCCCAGTATTGGAGTATTGGTTGTAGACCGATGGTTCAATACTTGACAGTCCGAGTGATTTTAGCGTGGCGGGCTCATATCGGGCTTTAGGATCCGAGCGGCCCATGGGCCGATTAAAATAATATTATTATTCGGTTACAGCTGGATGCCACTAACCTCTCTTGTAGGTATCGAACGGTCCACGTTATGCCACGTCATGATGCACTGTTCGACACGACGTTCACGTTTCACAAGGTTTGCCCCTATAAATAGCGCCCTCATGTTTTTTCATTTCACACCTGCCGGAGCGTTTCACATTTTGCGTTTCAACTTTTTACCGAGGTGCGTTATTTTATATTCGTAGTTTTCTTTTCATATAAGTATCCCTCGGTATCCTTTCTTAAGAATGGCCGCGAGTGAACCTGGTGAGATGCATATTCCGGACAACGAACCTACAACTAGCAGATCTAAACCGATAGGAAAGTTTGATATGCATGTACATACATCTAAATTATCCCAACATACCCTAGATCGCCTTTGTACAGAATACGGCATTCCGGCCGACTTACATCCCATGGTTCCTCCTGATGGGCTTACCATGAATGAGTTACCGGAGAGTAAGATAGGGCTTTATGTGCACCAGATTAAGTTGGGGGGTGTTAGGGTTCCTTTCTCTTCTTTTCTTCTAGCCGTAATAGGCTACTTTCGGGTACATATTTCCCAACTTGTCCCTATAGGCTTGAATAGGGTTACCCTTTTTGAGGTTCGGTGCTATAGCTTGAGCGTTGTACCGACCGTCCCACTCTTCAGAGTTTTCTATCGGCTGTGTAAACAAGGCCATTGGTTCTCATTTGAGAGTCGTACCGGGAAGAGAGCCATGAAGTGTTTTGAGGAACAGCTGTCAGGTTTGAAGCTCTGGAAAGACTTCTTCTTTCTGATCGACCGTAGGGCTATTCCGGACGCCATGCCTTGGAGGCATAAAGATTCCAAGATCTCGGACAGGTTTCCTGAGAATTATTCGTTGAAGGATGCAAAGAAGATTGCCAATAAGATGATTGTCCTTCGGAAAACACCTTCCAGCCTTTTGTACACATACGGATTGTGCAGCGTTTTCCAGATTACCGGACATAATTTGGTTATAAAGGATGCCGAGGGGCGTGGTAATGCTTTACTTTTTATTTAATTGTCCCTTGCTCTTATCTTTCTCATCTGTCTTATTTGTTCTTGCCTTGGCTTCCTTGTAGTTATCTCGATGTCTGAATACTTGGAGCTCCCGGACCTGGAAGGTACAGTGGTGAGTAAGGGAGACCCCTTTCCCGAGGGGCATGTGCGTCCGGACAGGACTGCTAGACCCTTGTCTCCTGGAAAGAAACCTCCTGCCAAAAGCAATCTGCAGAAGGTGGTGGAAGTTGCTGATGATGATGTTGTGGCAGCTCGGGAAGAGAAGGAGAGAAAAGCCAAAGAGAAAAACCCTGCTGTAAAGAGAAAAACGGCTGTGGTCAGCAAGAATGCTCCGAAACGTAGGAAGCATCTGGTAGTGGAGGAGATTGTCTCTTCGGAGAACAAGACTTTGGATGTTACTCCCATCCACCAAGCTGAACCACAACCCGATGCTGGTTCCCAGAAAAAGAGAACTCCAGCTGATGAGGAGGGCCAAGAAGAAACGCAGCCGGATAACAACTTGGCAGAGGGGTCCGGTCATCATGACAGAGAGAACCCAGAGCCTTCTCCGAAGCCTCACTCTCCTGGTATATGATTTTTACTTTTCTAACTGTCTTGTTTCTTTTGTTGATCATCTCTTATCTTTTGTTCTCAGATGTATCGGTTCATACTGCCCATTCTGAACATCATGCTTCTCCCCCGCATGGGCTTTCGAACAAGTCGCCTCCGGTTGAACCTGGTGTGTTTATCCGAAGATTACCTTTGCTTCTTATCTTTGTTCTCACTTTTTTTTTTATTTAACATGTTTCTACACTCTAGGTAATTCGAATCAAACCGGAGGGTACTTTGTTCCTGGATGGACCCTCCGTGATGATGTCCGTATGAATTCTTTTCGGGCTTGCCGGGAGATGTTGAATCACCTTGCCACCCCAGCCGAAGAAGAGGCCATCTCAGGGCTTAATAACAATCAACTGGCCCGTCAAGTTTACATCAATTCTGGTTCCAGGGTGGTTCTCCAAGCTGCACTCCTACAGCGTTTCAGTCAGCTGAACCGAGATCATAGGGAGCTGACGGAGGCCCATATGGGGTGTGGTGATTTGTCTGAGAAGCTGAAGGAAACTGAAGAGGAGCGTGATGCTGGGATTGCCAAGTTTGACAAACTCTTGAAAGAATTTCACGCCCTGGAGGACGAAGTGAGTGCTGCTTCCACTCGCCAAGAAGGTTTGGTTGAACAGTTGGAGGAGATGGAGAGAGAGAAGAATGAGTGGAGGTCAACGGCTTCATCCCAAGCTGCCAGAATCAAAGAACTTGAGAAGCAATTGGCCGACAGATCTGCAGAGGTGAATGAGCTGAAAGCACAAGACAAAAGTTTGACAGCCAAGGTTGCTCAGTCCGAAATTATTCGCCATAATACTGTGAAGGAGCTCATTCCGGCTGTCTGCCGTTGACTTTTTCAGTCTCGTGAGTACAAGAAGAGTATGGGCCGAGTGTACAGCCTCTCTTATACCGCCGGCTTTATTGATGGTGTGAAAGCCGAGTTTGATGGTGGAGCCAAGGTGAGCCGCAAGGAGGAGGATGTTGAAAGGGTCTTAAGTCAAGTGAAAAACCTTAACCGGGATGCACCGGCGACTTGGAAAGCTGAGTTCAACAAAATCTTTGATGCTGAGTATCCATACGTGCAGAAAGTAGCTGGGTCATACCGCCTGCCGTTGGGGGATTTAATGAACTTACAGCCGGAGGGGTATGTACCTCCCGAACCAAGCACTCAGGTTAAGGAAACTCCAACAGTGGCTGCTGCTGAACCCTCCACATTGAAAGAAGGGGATAAGAAAGTATCCGAGAGTGTCTTCTTGTAATTATGTCTAGTCGGATTATTTCCCAATCTTTGTATTTTGATATACCGGACGTCTGTGTCCGTGATGAAACTTTTTACATGTGTAGTTTTATTGCTTGCACTTCTGACAAATGATGCTTTAAGATACTCTGGCCGAATGGTATATTATAACGACCCATTTTTGTGTTAGAACTTTTTACATAATGCTAACATGACCGACGAGTGTAAGTTTACCGATCGTTTAGAGATGGTTAACAATAATGAACCGTTAGATTGACGGTGTAAAATAACAAATCACTGGACGAACGGTGCAGAATAACGAACCGTATGATTTTGACTTTTTGTAACCACGATGGTGTAAAATAATCAATCGTTAAGCTTTATCATGACTTAATCACTACGGTGTGATATCACGGACTGTGAAACGGTGTAATGTAACGATCCGCTTAATTTGGCTTTTGTTAACCGCAACGGTGTAAGATAACGGACCGTTGGGTTTTAATATAATTTAATCACAACGGTGTAATATAACGATCCGCTTGATTTGGCTTTTGTTAACCGCAACGGTGTAAGATAACGGACCGTTGGGTTTTAATATAATTTAATCACAACGGTGTAATATAACGATCCGCTTGATTTGGCTTTTGTTAACCGCAACGGTGTAAGATAACGGACCGTTGGGTTTTAATATAATTTACTCACAACGGTGTAATATAACGATCCGCTTGATTTGGCTTTTGTTAACCGCAACGGTGTAAGATAACGAACCGTTGGGTTTTAATATAATTTAATCACAACGGTGTAATATAACGATCCGTTTGATTTTAATATGACTTAATCATAACGGTGTAAAGCAACGACCCGTTTGATTTTAGTATGACTTAATCATAACGGTGTAAAGCAACGACCCGTTTGATTTTAGTATGACTTAATCATAACGGTGTAAAGCAACGACCCGTTTGATTTTAGTATGACTTAATCATAACGGTGTAATATAACGATCCGTTTGATTTTAATATAATTCAATCACAACGGTGTAAGATAACGATCCGTTTGATTTTAACATGACTTAATCATAACGGTGTAAAGCAACGACCCGTTTGATGGAAATGAACATATTAGATGGATGGGGAAAATTCTTCTCCGGATATGGAGAAGTATAGATTACTACCAGAACAAAGCTGTTACATAGTACATTTATCGGAAACAATTCCGGAGGTTGATAGCGTGCCATGTTCGGGGGATGCTTCGGCCTTCCGATGTTTCCAGTTTGTATGACCCATTGTGATATGCTTCTACTATTCGGTAAGGGCCTTCCCAATTTGGGCCTAACTTTCCCTGGTTTTCCACTCTGCTAGCTTCATTCCTTCTATATACAAAATCACCCACCCTGAATGAGACTGGGCGGACCCTCCGGTTGTAATATTGCTCAACTTTTGCCTTATATTTGGCTTCCCGAATCGCAGCCATTTCCCTCCTTTCCTGTAGTAAGTCTAGGTTCAGACGTTGCTCTTCTTCATTGTCTTCCGGGTTGAACGTCATTGTACGGTACGTGGGCATTCCAATTTCGGCTGGTATAACGGCTTCACTTCCGTACGTTAGGCTGTATGGCGTTTCACCGTTGCTTGTTTTCAAAGAGGTTCTGTATGCCCATAAGACGTTGGGTAGCTCATCGACCCATCCGGCCTTTGCCCTGCCTAGCCTTGTTTTTATACCGTGCATGAGACTTCCGTTGGCTCTTTCGACTAAACCATTTGCTTGAGGATGCGCAACGGCCGTGTTTATTTGTTTGATCTTTAGCTTTGCACACCAGCTCTTGAAAGGATCATTCACGAAGTTTGTGCCATTGTCCGTGACTATGATAGCTGGCAATCCGAACCGGCAAACTATGTTATCCCATACGAACTTCTTAACTTCCTTACCCGTCGTCTTCGCAAGAGGCTTCGCTTCGATCCACTTGGTGAAGTAATCTATTGCTACAATTACGAACTTCACTTTCCCAGGGGCTTCTGTTAGTGGACCGGGCACATCCATCCCCCATTCATAGAAAGGCCATGGAGCCATAATGGAAGTCAACGTAGTTTTAGGCAATTTCGGCACCGGAGAGTGAATCTGACAGGAGTCACATTTGTTTATTTCTTCCCGAGCATCTTTGTGCATGGTTGGCCAGTAGTATCCTTGACGGATGAGCTTTGCCACAATTGCTCTTGGACCGGAGTGCATGCCGCAAGCACCCTCATGAACTTCTCGGATGATATAATTAGCTTGTAGGGGGCCTACACAACGAGCCATCGGACCCAGGTAAGTCCTTTTAAGCAGTACGTCTCCCTCCATGACATAGTAGGGAATTTTCATCCGGAGAGTTCTTGCCTCATTAAGATCTTCTGGCCAGATGCCGGTTTTCAAACATTTTATAATTGGAGTCATCCAATTGTCACCTTCCTCCTCTACTATAGCTTTAACTTCTTCCTCCGACGTGGAAGGCCTTTCCAGTACTTCGACTAAGACTTCTTTAGTGAGATGGTTGAAGGCTACAGAAGCTAGCTTGCTCAATACATCGGCCTTTTGATTTTGCGATCTCGGGATGTTTCGGATTCTGAATTTTTTGAATAATCCGATGTGCTCTCTTGTTTTTGCTAGATACCGTATCATACTTTCTTTGGATGCCACAAACTCTCCATTTATTTGACTTGCCACTAGCTTGGAATCTACTCTGACATCCAGGGCTTCGACATTCATCTTTCTTGCTATTCGGAGACCGGCGAGAAGTGCCTCGTATTCTGCCTCGTTATTGGTGCTAACGAAGTTTAGACGGAGAGCATAGGTGTGTTCGACCTGATCAGGACCAATTAAGACCAGCCCTGCTCCTGAACCCTTCGTGCTAGACGCTCCGTCTGTATATAGAATCCATTCGTCCGAACTGGATACATCACATACTTCTTTTGTTAGTGACATATCAATCCTTCCCTTAAGGTCAACTGATATTTCTGAGATGAAGTCAGCGAGCACTTGTCCCTTTATGGAACTCTTTGGAATGTATGTTATGTCGTATGCTCCCAACTCCACGGCATATTTAGTCAGCCTCCCTGACGCTTCGGCTTTGTTTAAAATCTGCTTGACGGGCTGATCAGTTATGACTCTGATTGGGTGCGCTTCGAAATATCTTCTCAGTCGCCTAGATGCGTGCAAGAGCGCCAAAGCCAACTTTTCGATAGGCAAGTAATTCCTTTCGGCCTCTTGCAGTGTTCGGCTGACATAGTGAATCGGCACTGATCGCTTGACCAGAAGCAGCTAGGTAAACATATAGGATTTCCTTCGGCTTAGGGGTGGTTAATAATGGGAGCTTCAAGATTAATTGCTTCAGTAATTGAAACGCTTCTTCTGCTGCCTCCGTCCATTTGTATTCATCCTTGTTTTCCTTTGTGATATTTTTCAAAGTCTCAAAGAATGGAAGAGATTTTTCTGCGGATCTGGCCAGAAAACGGTTCAAAGCGGCTAACTTTCCACTTAGGCTTTGCATTTCCTTCAAAGTGGACGGAGACTTCATCTCAGCAATCGCTATGGCTTTGCTTGGGTTAGCTCGGATCCCCTCCGATGTTACGATGTAGCCTAGGAACTTCCCTTCTTCCACACCGAAGGAACATTTTTTTGGATTCAGCCTCATGTTTATTTGCCGGAGGTTATAAAAGGTTTCAGAGATGTCTGCCAACATTTCTTTCTCAGTTTTGCTTTTGACCACCATGTCGTCCACGTAAGCCTCCAGATTTCTTCCTATTTGACTTTGGAAAGCCGAGTCTACTAACCGTTGGTAAGTTGCTCCGGCATTCTTTAGACCGAAGGGCATCTTGGTATAGCAGTACGTGCCTTGCTCTGTGTAAAACGCCGTTTTCTCTTCATCTTCTTCGGCCATCTGGACTTGGTGGTATCCTTTGTAGGCATCTAGAAAACATTTGTATTTATAGCCTACCACCGACTCGATTTTCCAATCAATCTCGGGTAACGGATAATAATCTTTTGGACATGAGGAATTGAGGTTTTTGAAGTCGATGCACATCCTCCAACTTCCGTCACACTTCTTTACTAGAACCGGATTGGAGATCCACGTCGGATATTTGACAGGTCTGACTATTCCTGCCCTCAACCATTCCTCCACTTCCTTCATCACAACTTGATTTTTCTCTGCCGAGAGACTTCGCTTCTTTTGTGCCACCGGTGTGTCTGCCACATTGACGTTTAGCCGATGCTTTATCAACCATCTAGGCACTCCCGTCATATCTGATGGTTGCCACGCGAACACGTCTTTGTTTTTCCTTAACAGTTCAATAAGGTTTCTACGACCTTCTTTGGAGAAATTCTTCCCGATGGTTACCAACTGTTCCGGATAAGCGGGATTAACCAGGATTTCTTCGGTTGTTACTGTAATGTCCCCTCCGTCATTTATTTCCTGAGGTTCTGATCGAGGTCCCTCGATCATTTGCTTTTCCTCTAACCTTCGGCACTCGGATATTATTGACGGACGAGTCCTTAAAGTTGCTATTCCCTTGGGAGTAGGAAATTTGATCATTGAGTGTATGGTGGATGGTACGGCCCTTATTTCCTTCAACCCTGTTCTTCCCAAGATCACATTATACGGTGAGGGGGAGTTAATGACACATAAGCTCATCATTGCTCTTCGGTACATGCCATGGTCACCGAAGCATACTTCTAACTCGATCTTCCCCAATGGTTTGCTTGTCTCACCGGAGAAACCCACTAGGGAAGTGGTGGTTTCTTTGAGCCTGTTTCGGATGTCCCTGCTAAGATTGTTGAAACAATGTTCGTACATCACATTCACTGCAGACCCTTCGTCTACATATATTCGCCGAACAAGATACCCACTTATGTCTCCCTCAACGATGAGGGGCTCATCGGATAGATCCTCCGTCATGACAGGAGGGAAAATAATTGGAGCCTTCATCCATACTTCCTCATGGTCACAACTTCGTCGCTTTATTCCTCCGGAACATCTTATCATGTTAATCACTTTGTCTTTTCCTTTGTCATAATTTCTCATCGGTTCCCTGTCTCTTCCGATATCTCTCTGTTTCCATTCCTTTAACAAATGATCGAGCCTACCGGACTCCAATGCCATTTCTAGTTGCTTCTTCAACTCTCGACAATGGTTGGTGATGAGTGTCTAAATACTCATCATTTTATACTAATCTGAACTGCCAAAACATACAAAAACACTCAAATATGTATCAAAATACTTTAAATATCTTAAAGGTGTGTTTTATATGTTTCAAATGCAAAATATGCAAAAACAGATTAAAAACGTACAAAGTTTGCATAATTGGCAGTTTCAGTCCCTCAAGTTTCATAAATTGTCAAAACTAGTCCCTGGTTATTCTAAAAACATGAAAATGTCACCAAAGGTCCTTTTTAATCATAAAGTTACATATTTAGTCCTTTGGTGCAAAGTTTCATAAAATTACAAGTTTAGTCCCTCAACTTTGGAAATTGACATAAATGGTCCCTGGGATGTAAAAACTTTGAGAAAAGCAATTTTGGTCCTTATACTAATAAACTTCTGCAGGAATGGTCCTTGGTGTGAAGTTTGGTGAATTTACATGATTGGTCCCTCAAGTTTGGCAGTTTGTCAGTTTTGGTCCCTAGACTTTCAGAAAATGGCATAATTAGTCCCTGATGGAAAATTTTGGATAAAAAGTCAATTTTGGTACTTGGATAATATCAAGTTGTCAAATTTGATTCCTGGTTGAAAGTTTTGAATAAGTTACACATTTGGTCCCCGAAGTTTCACATTTGGCAAATTTAGTACCCGGATAGAAAAAATAGAAAAACATAAAAAAATACCCTTGTATTATTTATCCTTGTCGAATCTGGTCCCTATGAGAACTTTGGTTAAATCACAATTCAGCCCTCAACTTTATCCAAATTACATTTTTAGTCCTTGTGATTAATTTCTAAATAAACCAAACGGATCCAAACTATTATTACAAAACCAAATCTAACCCAACACCCACTTTCCCAAGCCCATTCCCTAAGCCCAGTTACAACCCAGTCCACCCCCTCAGTCAAACCCCGGTCAACACCCCTAAAAACTAAACCACCCCGTATCTCTTTTCCCTCCCAAAACCATACCACCATTCCACCACCACTGATCCACCATACCACCTTCCACCTCATCACCCACCTTTCCACCTCACACCTCCACCTCCACAACACTCCAACAAACCTTTAATGCCTTAAAATACGCTCCAAGTAATCTACAGTACCCTGGGGAGACTTTGGCGCCAAGAAAAGTTTTAAACAGCCTGGATTGATTAGGCCTTATCAATGGCTAGGAAGTGGTGGGAAATACCCCAGTGGGTCCCACAAGCTCAGAAAACAGCTACAAAAGGGAAAGAAGGCAAAAGAGAAGAATTATTAGTGTAGGTTTAGTTTAATTAAATCGTAGGTAGTATAGTTTACATTTTCAGTTGTAATTTCCATTAAAAACACTTGTTCTCAGTTAGTTTCATGTAATTTAATCTTTAAATCAAGTTAATTTTAAGTTTCATTGGTTATCTCAGTTTATGCTATTTTCAAATTTGATAAAAAATCTCAAAAACTCAAGTGTTGTTATTTGTTGTTGTTATTGAATCTCATAAGCTAATATAAGCTCTGACAAAGCTTTTGGAAGCTTTTAGACATCCTCAGAATCCATTTAGGGTAGAAACTCAAAAATACCAAAAATGATCAAATAAATAAGAAAAAAATAAAAAATTGAAGGAAGATCATGAAGAAGGATTGAGCAGGGTTGTTTTGGATTGTTTCTGGGTTAATTGTCTTATGGGAGACATTAGGAAGTAAGTTTGGTCCATGGTTCATTGTTGCTCAGTTCATTTCCATATGTAAGCTTATTTCTTTAATTTTGCATTACACTTTTTCACTGCTTATTGTTTAGTTTTTATTGCTTATTTATGTTTATTAGATATAATTAAGTTAGTTTAAAGCATAAAACCATTTGCTTGTTCATTAGGAATCACTTGTTCTCAAAACAAAATTCTCACAGTGAATAAATCATTTTTGACAAATCTGATTTATAAGCTTGTGTTGTGATTGATTTATGTTTATTTAATCTTAATTAGTCATATTAAAGTATTTGGAATCATTTTTATGGATTAGAATAGTGTTTAGCTTTGAGAATCACCTAAGACAGTCCAATAGGGAGTGTTTGGCTTTGCTTGTTTCAGTTGGTATTTGGCTGTTTAAGTGGTTGTTCTTAGATCAGTTAACATACATTAGGTCTAGGTAAGTCTAATCAAGTTTAAAACTCAGACCTTATACAACCAAAAGTCAAAACAACAATTGATCACCCCTCACAGTTAACTGTGAGGGATTTGTGATCCACAAACCCACCAATTACCTTATTAGTTATAGTTTTAGCTTATTTAAGGTCTCTTGTAGCTTATTACAACTTAATTAATCAGTAACATAGCTTAGAATCTCAATTTAGTCAAACTAGCTATTTTCACTCAAAAGTCAAAATCACATCTCTCAGGTTTTGACAAAACTTGAGAGATTTGTTTAGAATTTTGTAGCAGGTATTAGACCTTGTGCTTTTTAGGATCTCAAGTCTACCATCTCAACTTTAGTATCCAATCTTTGTTATATTTTTAGGAATTTAGTTGTGGACCCCACTCACCCTCAAACACAACTGCAGGGCAAGGTATTGCCCTGCTCAGTTCAGACCTCAGTCACAACACCACCTTTGGTGGTGTTTTGTGACCACCATAGTGGGCCCCAGACCTCAATTTTTGTTCCATCCAACCCCCCTCCTAGTAGGCTATTAGGTTTGACCTTTGGTTTGACTTGAATCACTGTGGACCCCACCTAAATCAGACCCAATACTTTGTCCCATTTCTGTGTAAAAACTAAGTTTTGGATTAGCTTATTGTGCCTTATCAGCTTATCTACTGAGCTTATTTGGCCATTTTAAGTTTTGACAAGTCCAAAGTACTTATTAGAACCAGAAAACACCAAGGTGGGTCCCACACAAGCTCATTTGAGCTTATTTCCCTTTTAAGTCAACAATAGTCAACTGTTTTGATTCTTAGCTTATATCTAGCTTATTATTAAGTTCTAAAATTATTTTTTTTACAAAAGTTAGTTATTTTTAGGTATAAAATAGGTTGGTAAAATAAAAATCCAGAAAATACAACATAAAAATAAGTGATAGTTTCTATTTAATTTAATTAAATTTTAATTTTCATTTTTAGATTTTAATTAAGTAATTTGTTATTTTATATTTTTAATAATTTCCTTATAGGTTAAAGTAATTTAAATAATTTTCTTAGATTTTTATATTGTCATTTGATATTTATTATAATTAATAATAGTTTTAATAATAATTAATTAATAAGTAAGTTATAAATAGCATAATTAATTTTTATATAGTAACACCTAGTTTTTATATTTTTCCTAGCTTCTAAATAATATAAAATAGTTTTATAAATTTTTTCATAATTTTCTAAGTTAGTTTAGTATTATTTGTAATTTAAAATAGTTTAATTAGTTTAATTAATATAAATAGTTTTTAATTAATAAAAAGTTCATAAAAAGACAAAAAGATTTATTTTTATTTTTTCTTCAATTTCATTTTAAGTTTTAGAAATTATTTTTATAAGTTTTTAGTTTAATTTGTAGTGTTAATCATTTTTAGGTTTTATTTAAGTTAATTCTAATTAAATAGTTAAATAGTTTTTAATTAAATAATTAATAATAAATAATAAAATAATCTAAAAAATAGTTTTCTTTTTAATTTAATTTTATTTTAAGTTTAAGTTTATAGAATTTTCAATTTTAACCCTTGTAGTTTATTTTTCCTTAAAACTCACCTTTTTCTCAGTACGCAATCGCGTCTGATTTTAAATTGGTGAACGTTTTTACGTTTTAGATACCTAGCTTTCACGTAATCATTTCAATAATTTAATTAAGTTATTTTAAGTTGTAAAACCCTAGTTTAAAACACACACACACTTTTATACCTTTCCTATTCACATTCACTAATCACAGATTCGTTTTTAAATCATCACAACCTCGTTGGGACATTACGACCCGGGAAAACACTGTATTTCACGGAAGCATTTGCCTCAGCTGTTTGACTATTACAGTTGGCCATTCACAAGTGGCTGATCAATAATTATCTGACTGTTCGGGGCGAATCAAAATTTGGCGCCGCTGCCGGGGAGGTTGTGCGCTTATTTTAAACGATTTTGCGTATTAGTGATTCTGGATATACATCCATTGTATATTTACCATCTTTTATCCATATTTTTATAAAACAAAACCCAAAAATATTCACCTTTACATCCCTACCTATTTGATTCTTCATTTCTCACCCCCTAAACCTTTTGATTCTTTCTATGTCTTATTCTCACCTTCTTATCTGTCAAGGGTGTAGTAGTCCTTATAATGGTGGTAATTGCCCCAGTTGTGGCATGGTAGAGTCAGGAAACGGGTCTGTCTATAACCAGAATCCCTATTCCTACCCTGACATGACTGATTCATTCCACCAGCTTCCATACCATGAGACTCAGCAGTTTAACTGTTGTGAGTATTGTGGTGGTTCACATTACAGTTCTGATTGTCAAACTAGGAATCAGTTTGTCTATGAACAGGTTCCTAATAACAATTATGACTTAAACACATACGACTCACAACCACATCAGTTCAACTGTTGTGAGTACTGTGGAGGTACACACTTTAGCTCTGATTGTCAAACAAGGAATCCATTTCCTTGTAACAATTATGACTATTCGTTTCAAGACCCACCTCCACAGTGCCAAATAATTCAAGCTACTCCTCAAAACCAGCAAGACCTTTGTCTAGAGGTTCTTGAAAAACTTAAAGACCTTAAGGAGGAGTTAGCTAATATGTCGTTTCACAATGCACCAAGTTTTTCTTGTGTACATTGTGGGGGTCCTCATGATGATTTCCAATGTCAACCGTATTATAAACCTGAACATCATTCTAGTTCTCATACATCCGGTTTTGACACATTCACACCCCCACAGTCTCCACTCACTCAATATTCTCGTGATAAATCTATCGCAGAATTACTTGCTGAAAAACATGCTGCTAGAGACGAAAGAAGCATGGAAGAATTACTAGTCTTAGAACAAGCAGCTATAACACGTACCAAATTTCAAAATGCTGTTTTTCTCGATGAGGATGATGAATGTGATGATACCTCATCATGTTCATCAGTTGAGACTCCTTCCATGCATATACAGGGAGAAAAGAATATAACTGAATCACCAGCAGTAGAAATAATGGAACTTGTAGATCCCATTACTGCTAGTCCTTCTCATCTCCCTGAGTATGATGTTATCACACCCGAGGTTCCCACTCACTCTCTGAACATGGGGGACGAGCATCTTGACACTGTTCCTGCAAAGGAATCGGACGAATCAAAATCGGACGAATTCATAAAGTCTAGTGTTGAGAACCTTGTCCCAATCCCAAGTGAGTCACAGGGAATTCTTGATCATATGTGTGATATCCCTCCCCCTCTTGTCTTTCCAAATAATCATACTGAGATGTTCTCTGATTCTGATGAGAACTATTCTTTATCTTGTGGAGACATAAGTTATGTGGGGGAAGTACCTTCTGAGCTTGTCAACTCAGAAGAAGAGAATGAGGAAGAAATCATCCAAGACGAATCTCTTCGTCTTACATTATTAAAAGTCAGTCTTCTCATTTCTAGAATCGAGGCTTTTAATGCAAAGCCTATTTCATCTACTATCCCCGTCAAGGATAGTGAGATTTTGATCAATGATTCTATTCCGGAATTGCAAACGTTCCATTTTGATCAAACGGAAGAGAAGATAAGTGGTATCACCACTTCTCATTCTTATAATTCTCTTCCTGTTTATGAATCATTTACTATTGAGGAGTTCCCCAATGAACTCGCTCAAATCAATCCCGAATACGAATCATTCACCTTTGAGGAGTTCTCCGGTGAACTCACTCATATCATATCTCTACCGGAGTATGATAATTTCTATTTTGATCTAGACATACCCATAATATGTCTTGATCAAACGAGCTTAAATGAGGAGATTCATGAACCAATGAATTCTCCTATTGAGGAAGAAGAGTTAGTTATGATTTTCATCATGACATTCTTTCTTTTCTTCATATATCCTGTTCCTTATCCTGTTCTTCACTCTTTCGGGAGTGAAGATATTATCTTTGATCCCGGCATTCTCATTTATAAATTATGAGCCGGTTACTTGTCTCATCGGAGTGGAACTTTCACGTGCTTCAAATGTTTATCCAAACGTCTTGAATGAAAGTCCGATTGAGATTGTCTCTTCCACTTACTTCCCCATGGACTAATTAATTCGGGGTCGAGTCAAGCTAGTGACTCGGTAATCAAAAACATTAGCATGTACATAGATTTTCACCCATGTTTTACCCTAGTGTGGGGGAGATGCCCCACATGTTGTATATATATATATCCTCTAAAAAAAAAAAATGTACATATAGTGATAGCTTCTATTTAAGAAGTTTCATCTAAAAAAATATAATTGTATGTATATACATCTTAAATAAATAAAGGCTATGTAATATTTTCTTCTTACGTTCTAAGTTCGGTTTAACACCCGGTACTTTGAATATTGAGGACAATATTCAGTTCTAAGTGTGGGGGGAGATTCGTCTAACGAATTTAAACACATGTTCCATCAAGAACCCCCATTTTAGCCAAAATTTTAAAATTTTTTCTCACTTAGAACGCAATAAATGGTATCAATCCTCCATGTCTAACCCACATAAGGATTGGCTAATCCAGGAGCAAACGGTTCTTGGTAAAGATAACTCAAACCCGTTTATGGCTTGCAATTTGCCAAAAATTGTATGGTTCCTCAACTCTCCATTATCCTCAAAAGCTAATGAGTTGGCTAGCCCGCAAGATTATGGCTTGTGGTAAAGGCCATGGAAAAACCATAATTGGTAATCAGCTCACCAAGATGTTGACTATTCCATCAAGAGTTGGCTAGTCCAGAAGCAAACGGCTTTTGGTAAAGACTAATCAAATCCGTTGACAGCTGGTGATTTGCTCAAAATCACACGGTTATCAGGTGTGCCACAGTTCTTACACCTGGCTACTCCAGAAGTGATGGCTTTTGGTAAAGAGTTTTTCAAATCCATTAAGTTTTTCTCAATAAATTGCTAGGGACTAGCAATAGTTTAGTGTGGGGGATTGATGAGTGTCTAAATACTCATCATTTTATACTAATCTGAACTGCCAAAACATACAAAAACACTCAAATATGTATCAAAATACTTTAAATATCTTAAAGGTGTGTTTTATATGTTTCAAATGCAAAATATGCAAAAACAGATTAAAAACGTACAAAGTTTGCATAATTGGCAGTTTCAGTCCCTCAAGTTTCATAAATTGTCAAAACTAGTCCCTGGTTATTCTAAAAACATGAAAATGTCACCAAAGGTCCTTTTTAATCATAAAGTTACATATTTAGTCCTTTGGTGCAAAGTTTCATAAAATTACAAGTTTAGTCCCTCAACTTTGGAAATTGACATAAATGGTCCCTGGGATGTAAAAACTTTGAGAAAAGCAATTTTGGTCCTTATACTAATAAACTTCTGCAGGAATGGTCCTTGGTGTGAAGTTTGGTGAATTTACATGATTGGTCCCTCAAGTTTGGCAGTTTGTCAGTTTTGGTCCCTGGACTTTCAGAAAATGGCATAATTAGTCCCTGATGGAAAATTTTGGATAAAAAGTCAATTTTGGTACTTGGATAATATCAAGTTGTCAAATTTGATTCCTGGTTGAAAGTTTTGAATAAGTTACACATTTGGTCCCCGAAGTTTCACATTTGGCAAATTTAGTACCCGGATAGAAAAAATAGAAAAACATAAAAAAATACCCTTGTATTATTTATCCTTGTCAAATCTGGTCCCTATGAGAACTTTGGTTAAATCACAATTCAGCCCTCAACTTTATCCAAATTACATTTTTAGTCCTTGTGATTAATTTCTAAATAAACCAAACGGATCCAAACTATTATTACAAAACCAAATCTAACCCAACACCCACTTTCCCAAGCCCATTCCCTAAGCCCAGTTACAACCCAGTCCACCCCCTCAGTCAAACCCCGGTCAACACCCCTAAAAACTAAACCACCCCGTATCTCTTTTCCCTCCCAAAACCATACCACCATTCCACCACCACTGATCCACCATACCACCTTCCACCTCATCACCCACCTTTCCACCTCACACCTCCACCTCCACAACACTCCAACAAACCTTTAATGCCTTAAAATACGCTCCAAGTAATCTACAGTACCCTGGGGAGACTTTGGCGCCAAGAAAAGTTTTAAACAGCCTGGATTGATTAGGCCTTATCAATGGCTAGGAAGTGGTGGGAAATACCCCAGTGGGTCCCACAAGCTCAGAAAACAGCTACAAAAGGGAAAGAAGGCAAAAGAGAAGAATTATTAGTGTAGGTTTAGTTTAATTAAATCGTAGGTAGTATAGTTTACATTTTCAGTTGTAATTTCCATTAAAAACACTTGTTCTCAGTTAGTTTCATGTAATTTAATCTTTAAATCAAGTTAATTTTAAGTTTCATTGGTTATCTCAGTTTATGCTATTTTCAAATTTGATAAAAAATCTCAAAAACTCAAGTGTTGTTATTTGTTGTTGTTATTGAATCTCATAAGCTAATATAAGCTCTGACAAAGCTTTTGGAAGCTTTTAGACATCCTCAGAATCCATTTAGGGTAGAAACTCAAAAATACCAAAAATAATCAAATAAATAAGAAAAAAATAAAAAATTGAAGGAAGATCATGAAGAAGGATTGAGCAGGGTTGTTTTGGATTGTTTCTGGGTTAATTGTCTTATGGGAGACATTAGGAAGTAAGTTTGGTCCATGGTTCATTGTTGCTCAGTTCATTTCCATATGTAAGCTTATTTCTTTAATTTTGCATTACACTTTTTCACTGCTTATTGTTTAGTTTTTATTGCTTATTTATGTTTATTAGATATAATTAAGTTAGTTTAAAGCATAAAACCATTTGCTTGTTCATTAGGAATCACTTGTTCTCAAAACAAAATTCTCACAGTGAATAAATCATTTTTGACAAATCTGATTTATAAGCTTGTGTTGTGATTGATTTATGTTTATTTAATCTTAATTAGTCATATTAAAGTATTTGGAATCATTTTTATGGATTAGAATAGTGTTTAGCTTTGAGAATCACCTAAGACAGTCCAATAGGGAGTGTTTGGCTTTGCTTGTTTCAGTTGGTATTTGGCTGTTTAAGTGGTTGTTCTTAGATCAGTTAACATACATTAGGTCTAGGTAAGTCTAATCAAGTTTAAAACTCAGACCTTATACAACCAAAAGTCAAAACAACAATTGATCACCCCTCACAGTTAACTGTGAGGGATTTGTGATCCACAAACCCACCAATTACCTTATTAGTTATAGTTTTAGCTTATTTAAGGTCTCTTGTAGCTTATTACAACTTAATTAATCAGTAACATAGCTTAGAATCTCAATTTAGTCAAACTAGCTATTTTCACTCAAAAGTCAAAATCACATCTCTCAGGTTTTGACAAAACTTGAGAGATTTGTTTAGAATTTTGTAGCAGGTATTAGACCTTGTGCTTTTTAGGATCTCAAGTCTACCATCTCAAATTTAGTATCCAATCTTTGTTATATTTTTAGGAATTTAGTTGTGGACCCCACTCACCCTCAAACACAACTGCAGGGCAAGGTATTGCCCTGCTCAGTTCAGACCTCAGTCACAACACCACCTTTGGTGGTGTTTTGTGACCACCATAGTGGGCCCCAGACCTCAATTTTTGTTCCATCCAACCCCCCTCCTAGTAGGCTATTAGGTTTGACCTTTGGTTTGACTTGAATCACTGTGGACCCCACCTAAATCAGACCCAATACTTTGTCCCATTTCTGTGTAAAAACTAAGTTTTGGATTAGCTTATTGTGCCTTATCAGCTTATCTACTGAGCTTATTTGGCCATTTTAAGTTTTGACAAGTCCAAAGTACTTATTAGAACCAGAAAACACCAAGGTGGGTCCCACACAAGCTCATTTGAGCTTATTTCCCTTTTAAGTCAACAATAGTCAACTGTTTTGATTCTTAGCTTATATCTAGCTTATTATTAAGTTCTAAAATTATTGTTTTTACAAAAGTTAGTTATTTTTAGGTATAAAATAGGTTGGTAAAATAAAAATCCAGAAAATACAACATAAAAATAAGTGATAGTTTCTATTTAATTTAATTAAATTTTAATTTTCATTTTTAGATTTTAATTAAGTAATTTGTAATTTTATATTTTTAATAATTTCCTTATAGGTTAAAGTAATTTAAATAATTTTCTTAGATTTTTATATTGTCATTTGATATTTATTATAATTAATAATAGTTTTAATAATAATTAATTAATAAGTAAGTTATAAATAGCATAATTAATTTTTATATAGTAACACCTAGTTTTTATATTTTTCCTAGCTTCTAAATAATATAAAATAGTTTTATAAATTTTTTCATAATTTTCTAAGTTAGTTTAGTATTATTTGTAATTTAAAATAGTTTAATTAGTTTAATTAATATAAATAGTTTTTAATTAATAAAAAGTTCATAAAAAGACAAAAAGATTTATTTTTATTTTTTCTTCAATTTCATTTTAAGTTTTAGAAATTATTTTTATAAGTTTTTAGTTTAATTTGTAGTGTTAATCATTTTTAGGTTTTATTTAAGTTAATTCTAATTAAATAGTTAAATAGTTTTTAATTAAATAATTAATAATAAATAATAAAATAATCTAAAAAATAGTTTTCTTTTTAATTTAATTTTATTTTAAGTTTAAGTTTATAGAATTTTCAATTTTAACCCTTGTAGTTTATTTTTCCTTAAAACTCACCTTTTTCTCAGTACGCAATCGCGTCTGATTTTAAATTGGTGAACGTTTTTACGTTTTAGATACCTAGCTTTCACGTAATCATTTCAATAATTTAATTAAGTTATTTTAAGTTGTAAAACCCTAGTTTAAAACACACACACACTTTTATACCTTTCCTATTCACATTCACTAATCACAGATTCGTTTTTAAATCATCACAACCTCGTTGGGACATTACGACCCGGGAAAACACTGTATTTCACGGAAGCATTTGCCTCAGCTGTTTGACTATTACAGTTGGCCATTCACAAGTGGCTGATCAATAATTATCTGACTGTTCGGGGCGAATCAGTTGGTTAAGTGGCCAGCTTCTTTATGATATTCACAGAACTTACCCATGTTTTCACGCGAGGGTTTACCGCCCGTGGGCCGAGGGGGCGGTAGGTTCAGATGACGTTCTGTGGCCAGTATCTCTCTCGGGGGTTTTGTGAGTGCGTTCAATCTAGGACGCTGTTGTCCTTACCTGAAGGCTCCCACTGGTCTTCGATCTGGACGATAATAATCATTTCGGTTCAAGTCCTTTCTAGGAGTAACATACGGATGATACGCATCTTTGTGCCGAGGCTCATTCCTCCTTTCATTCCGGTATTTATCATCTTTGAAACTTTTCCTTCTGTTTGACCCAAACCCTTCCCCCCGGGGTAACTCCGTGTTCCGGTACGCGTCTTCTGCCCTGATAAAATCATCCACCCTTGCAAACATTTCGGTTACCGTACGAGGTACCCTGTCCGAAAATTTCTTAGCCAAAGTTGGACACCTGTGAGCATTCATGAAAGCCGAGATGCGCATGATTTCCGGCACACCACTGATGTAACTGGCTTCGTCGGTCCATCTTTCCTTAAAGTCCGCCAATGACTCATGGGCTCTTCTGACAATCTTGGTAATTTCCGTGGGGTCCTTTGTACATTTTCTCCGAAGGGCGAATCGGGTGGAAAACTGCTCCCTTAACTCATTCCAGCTGTTGATGCTACCAGGCTCTAACCGCTCAAACCACCCTCCAGCTGCTCCGTCCAAGGTTTGTTGAAACATTAGACACCAAGTAGGCATCGGCCATTGTCCTTGGTTTGCTGCTCCAGTGAACCGGGTGAGATGATCATTCGGATCAGTGGATCCATCGTAAAACTTCATGTTTAAAGGCATCGTATATTTCTCTCCGGCAAATTCCACGATCCGGCTGGTGAATGGTGACCGTGATGCCTCCTTGAAGGGTTTACTTAAATCTTCAATCACTTCGGCTACCTTTTCTCTTCGGACTTCGTTTCCCCCGTCTCCAAAATCTAGACGTATCGGCCGGAGTACATTTTCTCCCAGAGCGTTATGCCTCCTAATCAGATCGGTCAGGGATGTCATTTGTCCAAGAATTAACTCTTGAAGGTTTGAGGAATCGTTCAATGGGTTGTTTGTGTTTGAGTTGGTGTTTACTCCACTCCCTCCGGCCGATGTAATCGGGGTATGGAAGGGTGGAGGAGGAGGATCAGTCATCGTTCTTAGGTAGAATGAATAACGGGTCCCACGGATGGCGCCAATTTGTTAAGGTAAAATCTTGTGAGCGTATACTTCTTGTGTAGGACCTTCGGATAGACGTAGCGACCTGCACACAAGAAGCACACGTTAGGCTCGCCCCGGGAGTGTTCCCAGGACCCACCTCAGGTGTGAGAGTAAGTATGTATGATACGAAGGGTAAAAGGGCAGTTGAGAGTAAATGCAATGTGTGTGTGTTAGTTGTGTGACATAAATGAGGTGGGGGTATTTATACTATCCCACCTCTTTACCTGCTTTACCTCGGGAATGAGCAAATAGTGCTACACTGTACATAGTAGGTAGGTTGTCAGATCACGTGGGTAACACAATCCCTGAAAATCTGGGATGGCGGCGTGACCACAATTAATGCTATTGTCCTTCGTGCATAAGAGGAGTCCTCAGATAATACGATAGCTGTGTTTGACCCTCCGGCTTCTGGATGAGGATCCGAAGGGTTAGCTACCGAAGGCCGTAGGAAAAGTCCGAAGGGTGTACACCGTTCGGACACATACGCCAACATGTCCCCCCCAGTATTGGAGTATTGGTTGTAGACCGATGGTTCAATACTTGACAGTCCGAGTGATTTTAGCGTGGCGGGCTCATATCGGGCTTTAGGATCCGAGCGGCCCATGGGCCGATTAAAATAATATTATTATTCGGTTACAGCTGGATGCCACTAACCTCTCTTGTAGGTATCGAACGGTCCACGTTATGCCACGTCATGATGCACTGTTCGACACGACGTTCACGTTTCTCAAGGTTTGCCCCTATAAATAGCGCCCTCATGTTTTTTCATTTCACACCTGCCGGAGCGTTTCACATTTTGCGTTTCAACTTTTTACCGAGGTGCGTTATTTTATAATCGTAGTTTTCTTTTCATATAAGTATCCCTCGGTATCCTTTCTTAAGAATGGCCGCGAGTGAACCTGGTGAGATGCATATTCCGGACAACGAACCTACAACTAGCAGATCTAAACCGATAGGAAAGTTTGATATGCATGTACATACATCTAAATTATCCCAACATACCCTAGATCGCCTTTGTACAGAATACGGCATTCCGGCCGACTTACATCCCATGGTTCCTCCCGATGGGCTTACCATGAATGAGTTACCGGAGAGTAAGATAGGGCTTTATGTGCACCAGATTAAGTTGGGGGGTGTTAGGGTTCCTTTCTCTTCTTTTCTTCTAGCCGTAATAGGCCACTTTCGGGTACATATTTCCCAACTTGTCCCTATAGGCTTGAATAGGGTTACCCTTTTTGAGGTTCGGTGCTATAGCTTGAGCGTTGTACCGACCGTCCCACTCTTCAGAGTTTTCTATCGGCTGTGTAAACAAGGCCATTGGTTCTCATTTGAGAGTCGTACCGGGAAGAGAGCCATGAAGTGTTTTGAGGAACAGCTGTCAGGTTTGAAGCTCTGGAAAGACTTCTTCTTTCTGATCGACCGTAGGGCTATTCCGGACGCCATGCCTTGGAGGCATAAAGATTCCAAGATCTCGGACAGGTTTCCTGAGAATTATTCGTTGAAGGATGCAAAGAAGATTGCCAATAAGATGATTGTCCTTCGGAAAACACCTTCCAGCCTTTTGTACACATACGGATTGTGCAGCGTTTTCCAGATTACCGGACATAATTTGGTTATAAAGGATGCCGAGGGGCGTGGTAATGCTTTACTTTTTATTTAATTGTCCCTTGCTCTTATCTTTCTCATCTGTCTTATTTGTTCTTGCCTTGGCTTCCTTGTAGTTATCTTGATGTCTGAATACTTGGAGCTCCCGGACCTGGAAGGTACAGTGGTGAGTAAGGGAGACCCCTTTCCCGAGGGCATGTGCGTCCGGACAGGACTGCTAGACCCTTGTCTCCTGGAAAGAAACCTCCTGCTAAAAGCAATCTGCAGAAGGTGGTGGAAGTTGCTGATGATGATGTTGTGGCAGCTCGGGAAGAGAAGGAGAGAAAAGCCAAAGAGAAAAACCCTGCTGTAAAGAGAAAAACGGCTGTGGTCAGCAAGAATGCTCCGAAACGTAGGAAGCATCTGGTAGTGGAAGAGATTGTCTCTTCGGAGAACAAGACTTTGGATGTTACTCCCATCCACCAAGCTGAACCACAACCCGATGCTGGTTCCCAGAAAAAGAGAACTCCAGCTGATGAGGAGGGCCAAGAAGAAACGCAGCCGGATAACAACTTGGCAGAGGGGTCCGGTCATCATGACGGAGAGAACCCAGAGCCTTCTCCGAAGCCTCACTCTCCTGGTATATGATTTTTACTTTTCTAACTGTCTTGTTTCTTTTGTTGATCATCTCTTATCTTTTGTTCTCAGATGTATCGGTTCATACTGCCCATTCTGAACATCATGCTTCTCCCCCGCATGGGCTTTCGAACAAGTCGCCTCCGGTTGAACCTGGTGTGTTTATCCGAAGATTACCTTTGCTTCTTATCTTTGTTCTCACTTTTTTTTTTTTATTTAACATGTTTCTACACTCTAGGTAATTCGAATCAAACCGGAGGGTACTTTGTTCCTGGATGGACCCTCCGTGATGATGTCCGTATGAATTCTTTTCGGGCTTGCCGGGAGATGTTGAATCACCTTGCCACCCCAGCCGAAGAAGAGGCCATCTCAGGGCTTAATAACAATCAACTGGCCCGTCAAGTTTACATCAATTCTGGTTCTGGGGTGGTTCTCCAAGCTGCACTCCTACAGCATTTCAGTCAGCTGAACCGAGATCATAGGGAGCTGACGGAGGCCCATATGGGGTGTGGTGATTTGTCTGAGAAGCTGAAGGAAACTGAAGAGGAGCGTGATGCTGGGATTGCCAAGTTTGACAAACTCTTGAAAGAATTTCATGCCCTGGAGGACGAAGTGAGTGCTGCTTCCACTCGCCAAGAAGGTTTGGTTGAACAGTTGGAGGAGATGGAGAGGGAGAAGAATGAGTGGAGGTCAACGGCTTCATCCCAAGCTGCCAGAATCAAAGAACTTGAGAAGCAGTTGGCCGACAGATCTGCAGAGGTGAATGAGCTGAAAGCACAAGACAAAAGTTTGACAGCCAAGGTTGCTCAGTTCGAAATGATTGCCATAATACTGTGAAGGAGCTCATTCCGGCTGTCTGCCGTCGACTTTTTCAGTCTCGTGAGTACAAGAAGAGTATGGGCCGAGTGTACAGCCTCTCTTATACCGCCGGCTTTATTGATGGTGTGAAAGCCGAGTTTGATGGTGGAGCCAAGGTGAGCCGCAAGGAGGAGGATGTTGAAAGGGTCTTAAGTCAAGTGAAAAACCTTAACCGGGATGCACCGGCGACTTGGAAAGCTGAGTTCAACAAAATCTTTGATGCTGAGTATCCATACGTGCAGAAAGTAGCTGGGTCATACCGCCTGCCGTTGGGGGATTTAATGAACTTACAGCCGGAGGGGTATGTACCTCCCGAACCAAGCACTCAGGTTAAGGAAACTCCAACAGTGGCTGCTGCTGAACCCTCCACATTGAAAGAAGGGGATAAGAAAGTTTCCGAGAGTGTCTTCTTGTAATTATGTCTAGTCGGATTATTTCCCAATCTTTGTATTTTGATATACCGGACGTCTGTGTCCGTGATGAAACTTTTTACATGTGTAGTTTTATTGCTTGTACTTCTGACAAATGATGCTTTAAGATACTCTGGCCGAATGGTATATTATAACGACCCATTTTTGTGTTAGAACTTTTTACATAATGCTGACATGACCGACGAGTGTAAGTTTACCGATCGTTTAGAGATGGTTAACAATAATGAACCGTTAGATTGACGGTGTAAAATAACAAATCACTGGACGAACGGTGCAGAATAACGAACCGTATGATTTTGACTTTTTGTAACCACGATGGTGTAAAATAATCAATCGTTAAGCTTTATCATGACTTAATCACTACGGTGTGATATCACGGACTGTGAAACGGTGTAATGTAACGATCCGCTTAATTTGGCTTTTGTTAACCGCAACGGTGTAAGATAACGGACCGTTGGGTTTTAATATAATTTAATCACAACGGTGTAATATAACGATCCGCTTGATTTGGCTTTTGTTAACCGCAACGGTGTAAGATAACGGACCGTTGGGTTTTAATATAATTTAATCACAACGGTGTAATATAACGATCCGCTTGATTTGGCTTTTGTTAACCGCAACGGTGTAAGATAACGGACCGTTGGGTTTTAATATAATTTACTCACAACGGTGTAATATAACGATCCGCTTGATTTGGCTTTTGTTAACCGCAACGGTGTAAGATAACGAACCGTTGGGTTTTAATATAATTTAATCACAACGGTGTAATATAACGATCCGTTTGATTTTAATATGACTTAATCATAACGGTGTAAAGCAACGACCCGTTTGATTTTAGTATGACTTAATCATAACGGTGTAAAGCAACGACCCGTTTGATTTTAGTATGACTTAATCATAACGGTGTAAAGCAACGACCCGTTTGATTTTAGTATGACTTAATCATAACGGTGTAATATAACGATCCGTTTGATTTTAATATAATTCAATCACAACGGTGTAAGATAACGATCCGTTTGATTTTAACATGACTTAATCATAACGGTGTAAAGCAACGACCCGTTTGATGGAAATGAACATATTAGATGGATGGGGAAAATTCTTCTCCGGATATGGAGAAGTATAGATTACTACCAGAACAAAGCTGTTACATAGTACATTTATCGGAAACAATTCCGGAGGTTGATAGCGTGCCATGTTCGGGGGATGCTTCGGCCTTCCGATGTTTCCAGTTTGTATGACCCATTGTGATATGCTTCTACTATTCGGTAAGGGCCTTCCCAATTTGGGCCTAACTTTCCCTGGTTTTCCACTCTGCTAGCTTCATTCCTTCTATATACAAAATCACCCACCCTGAATGAGACTGGGCGGACCCTCCGGTTGTAATATTGCTCAACTTTTGCCTTATATTTGGCTTCCCGAATCGCAGCCATTTCCCTCCTTTCCTGTAGTAAGTCTAGGTTCAGACGTTGCTCTTCTTCATTGTCTTCCGGGTTGAACGTCATTGTACGGTACGTGGGCATTCCAATTTCGGCTGGTATAACGGCTTCACTTCCGTACGTTAGGCTGTATGGCGTTTCACCGTTGCTTGTTTTCAAAGAGGTTCTGTATGCCCATAAGACGTTGGGTAGCTCATCGACCCATCCGGCCTTTGCCCTGCCTAGCCTTGTTTTTATACCGTGCATGAGACTTCCGTTGGCTCTTTCGACTAAACCATTTGCTTGAGGATGCGCAACGGCCGTGTTTATTTGTTTGATCTTTAGCTTTGCACACCAGCTCTTGAAAGGATCATTCACGAAGTTTGTGCCATTGTCCGTGACTATGATAGCTGGCAATCCGAACCGGCAAACTATGTTATCCCATACGAACTTCTTAACTTCCTTACCCGTCGTCTTCGCAAGAGGCTTCGCTTCGATCCACTTGGTGAAGTAATCTATTGCTACAATTACGAACTTCACTTTCCCAGGGGCTTCTGTTAGTGGACCGAGCACATCCATCCCCCATTCATAGAAAGGCCATGGAGCCATAATGGAAGTCAACGTAGTTTTAGGCAATTTCGGCACCGGAGAGTGAATCTGACAGGAGTCACATTTGTTTATTTCTTCCCGAGCATCTTTGTGCATGGTTGGCCAGTAGTATCCTTGACGGATGAGCTTAGCCACAATTGCTCTTGGACCGGAGTGCATGCCGCAAGCACCCTCATGAACTTCTCGGATGATATAATTAGCTTGTAGGGGGCCTACACAACGAGCCATCGGACCCAGGTAAGTCCTTTTAAGCAGTACGTCTCCCTCCATGACATAGTAGGGAATTTTCATCCGGAGAGTTCTTGCCTCATTAAGATCTTCTGGCCAGATGCCGGTTTTCAAACATTTTATAATTGGAGTCATCCAATTGTCACCTTCCTCCTCTACTATAGCTTTAACTTCTTCCTCCGACGTGGAAGGCCTTTCCAGTACTTCGACTAAGACTTCTTTAGTGAGATGGTTGAAGGCTACAGAAGCTAGCTTGCTCAATACATCGGCCTTTTGATTTTGCGATCTCGGGATGTTTCAGATTCTGAATTTTTTGAATAATCCGATGTGCTCTCTTGTTTTTGCTAGATACCGTATCATACTTTCTTTGGATGCCACAAACTCTCCATTTATTTGACTTGCCACTAGCTTGGAATCTACTCTGACATCCAGGGCTTCGACATTCATCTTTCTTGCTATTCGGAGACCGGCGAGAAGTGCCTCGTATTCTGCCTCGTTATTGGTGCTAACGAAGTTTAGACGGAGAGCATAGGTGTGTTCGACCTGATCAGGACCAATTAAGACCAGCCCTGCTCCTGAACCCTTCGTGCTAGACGCTCCGTCTGTATATAGAATCCATTCGTCCGAACTGGATACATCACATACTTCTTTTGTTAGTGACATATCAATCCTTCCCTTAAGGTCAACTGATATTTCTGAGATGAAGTCAGCGAGCACTTGTCCCTTTATGGAACTCTTTGGAATGTATGTTATGTCGTATGCTCCCAACTCCACGGCATATTTAGTCAGCCTCCCTGACGCTTCGGCTTTGTTTAAAATCTGCTTGACGGGCTGATCAGTTATGACTCTGATTGGGTGCGCTTCGAAATATCTTCTCAGTCGCCTAGATGCGTGCAAGAGCGCCAAAGCCAACTTTTCGATAGGCAAGTAATTCCTTTCGGCCTCTTGCAGTGTTCGGCTGACATAGTGAATCGGCACTGATCGCTTGACCAGAAGCAGCTAGGTAAACATATAGGATTTCCTTCGGCTTAGGGGTGGTTAATAATGGAAGCTTCAAGATTAATTGCTTCAGTAATTGAAACGCTTCTTCTGCTGCCTCCGTCCATTTGTATTCATCCTTGTTTTCCTTTGTGATATTTTTCAAAGTCTCAAAGAATGGAAGAGATTTTTCTGCGGATCTGGCCAGAAAACGGTTCAAAGCGGTTAACTTTCCACTTAGGCTTTGCATTTCCTTCAAAGTGGACGGAGACTTCATCTCAGCAATCGCTATGGCTTTGCTTGGGTTAGCTCGGATCCCCTCCGATGTTACGTTGTAGCCTAGGAACTTCCCTTCTTCTACACCGAAGGAACATTTTTTTGGATTCAGCTTCATGTTTATTTGCCGGAGGTTATAAAAGGTTTCAGAGATGTCTGCCAACATTTCTTTCTCAGTTTTGCTTTTGACCACCATGTCGTCTACATAAGCCTCCAGATTTCTTCCTATTTGACTTTGGAAAGCCGAGTCTACTAACCGTTGGTAAGTTGCTCCGGCATTCTTTAGACCGAAGGGCATCATGGTATAGCAGTACGTGCCTTGCTCTGTGTAAAACGCCGTTTTCTCTTCATCTTCTTCGGCCATCTGGACTTGGTGGTATCCTTTGTAGGCATCTAGAAAACATTTGTATTTATAGCCTACCACCGACTCGATTTTCCAATCAATCTCGGGTAACGGATAATAATCTTTTGGACATGAGGAATTGAGGTTTTTGAAGTCGATGCACATCCTCCAACTTCCGTCACACTTCTTTACTAGAACCGGATTGGAGATCCACGTCGGATATTTGACAGGTCTGACTATTCCTGCCCTCAACCATTCCTCCACTTCCTTCATCACAACTTGATTTTTCTCTGCCGAGAGACTTCGCTTCTTTTGTGCCACCGGTGTGTCTGCCACATTGACGTTTAGCCGATGCTTTATCAACCATCTAGGCACTCCCGTCATATCTGATGGTTGCCACGCGAACACGTCTTTGTTTTTCCTTAACAGTTCAATAAGGTTTCTACGACCTTCTTTGGAGAAATTCTTCCCGATGGTTACCAACTGTTCCGGATAAGCGGGATTAACCAGGATTTCTTCGGTTGTTACTGTCATGTCCCCTCCGTCATTTATTTCCTGAGGTTCTGATCGAGGTCCCTCGATCATTTGCTTTTCCTCTAACCTTCGGCACTCGGATATTATTGACGGACGAGTCCTTAAAGTTGCTATTCCCTTGGGAGTAGGAAATTTGATCATTGAGTGTATGGTGGATGGTACGGCCCTTATTTCCTTCAACCCTGTTCTTCCCAAGATCACATTATACGGTGAGGGGGAGTTAATGACACAGAAGCTCATCATTGCTCTTCGGTACATGCCATGGTCACCGAAGCATACTTCTAACATATATTCACTGCAGACCCTTCGTCTACATATATTCTCCGAACAAGATACCCACTTATGTCTCCCTCAATGATGAGGGGCTCATCGGATAGATCCTCCGTCATGACAGGAGGGAAAATAATTGGAGCCTTCATCCATACTTCCTCATGGTCACAACTTCGTCGCTTTATTCCTCCGGAACATCTTATCATGTTAATCACTTTGTCTTTTCCTTTGTCATAATTTCTCATCGGTTCCCTGTCTCTTCCGATATCTCTCTGTTTCCATTCCTTTAACAAATGATCGAGCCTACCGGACTCCAATGCCACTTCTAGTTGCTTCTTCAACTCTCGACAATGGTTGGTTAAGTGGCCAGCTTCTTTATGATATTCACAGAACTTACCCATGTTTTCACGCGAGGGTTTACCGCCCGTGGGCCGAGGGGGCGGTAGGTTCAGATGACGTTCTGTGGCCAGTATCTCTCTCGGGGGTTTTGTGAGTGCGTTCAATCCAGGACGCTGTTGTCCTTCCCTGAAGGCTCCCACTGGTCTTCGATCTGGACGATAATAATCATTTCGGTTCAAGTCCTTTCTAGGAGTAACATACGGATGATACGCATCTTTGTGCCGAGGCTCATTCCTCCTTTCATTCCGGTATTTATCATCTTTGAAACTTTTCCTTCTGTTTGACTCAAACCCTTCCCCCCGGGGTAACTCCGTGTTCCGGTACGCGTCTTCTGCCCTGATAAAATCATCCACCCTTGCAAACATTTCGGTTACCGTACGAGGTACCCTGTCCGAAAATTTCTTAGCCAAAGTTGGACACCTGTGAGCATTCATGAAAGCCGAGATGCGCATGATTTCCGGCACACCACTGATGTAACTGGCTTCATCGGTCCATCTTTCCTTAAAGTCCGCCAATGACTCATGGGCTCTTCTGACAATCTTGGTAATTTCCGTGGGGTCCTTTGTACATTTTCTCCGAAGGGCGAATCGGGTGGAAAACTGCTCCCTTAACTCATTCCAGCTGTTGATGCTACCAGGCTCTAACCGCTCAAACCACCCTCCAGCTGCTCCGTCCAAGGTTTGTTGAAACATTAGACACCAAGTAGGCATCGGCCATTGTCCTTGGTTTGCTGCTCCAGTGAACCGGGTGAGATGATCATTCGGATCAGTGGATCCATCGTAAAACTTCATGTTTAAAGGCATCGTATATTTCTCTCCGGCAAATTCCACGATCCGGCTGGTGAATGGTGACCGTGATGCCTCCTTGAAGGGTTTACTTAAATCTTCAATCACTTCGGCTACCTTTTCTCTTCGGACTTCGTTTCCCCCGTCTCCAAAATCTAGACGTATCGGCCGGAGTACATTTTCTCCCAGAGCGTTATGCCTCCTAATCAGATCGGTCAGGGATGTCATTTGTCCAAGAATTAACTCTTGAAGGTTTGAGGAATCATTCAATGGGTTGTTTGTGTTTGAGTTGGTGTTTACTCCACTCCCTCCGGCCGATGTAATCGGGGTATGGAAGGGTAGAGGAGGAGGATCAGTCATCGTTCTTAGGTAGAATGAATAACGGGTCCCACAGATGGCGCCAATTTGTTAAGGTAAAATCTTGTGAGCGTATACTTCTTGTGTAGGACCTTCGGATAGATGTAGCGACCTGCACACAAGAAGCACACGTTAGGCTCGCCCCGGGAGTGTTCCCAGGACCCACCTCCGGTGTGAGAGTAAGTATGTATGATACGAAGGGTAAAAGGGCAGTTGAGAGTAAATGAAATGTGTGTGTGTTAGTTGTGTGACATAAATGAGGTGGGGGTATTTATACTATCCCACCTCTTTACCTGCTTTACCTCGGGAATGAGCAAATAGTGCTACACTGTACATAGTAGGTAGGTTGTCAGATTACGTGGGTAACACAATCCCTGAAAATCTGGGATGGCGGCGTGACCACAATTAATGCTATTGTCCTTCGTGCATAAGAGGAGTCCTCAGATAATACGATAGCTGTGTTTGACCCTCCGGCTTCTGGATGAGGATCCGAAGGGTTAGCTACCGAAGGCCGTAGGAAAAGTCCGAAGGGTGTACACCGTTCGGACACATACGCCAACATGTCCCCCCCAGTATTGGAGTATTGGTTGTAGACCGATGGTTCAATACTTGACAGTCCGAGTGATTTTAGCGTGGCGGGCTCATATCGGGCTTTAGGATCCGAGCGGCCCATGGGCCGATTAAAATAATATTATTATTCGGTTACAGCTGGATGCCACTAACCTCTCTTGTAGGTATCGAACGGTCCACGTTATGCCACGTCATGATGCACTGTTCGACACGACGTTCATGTTTCTCAAGGTTTGCCCCTATAAATAGCGCCCTCATGTTTTTTCATTTCACACCTGCCGGAGCGTTTCACATTTTGCGTTTCAACTTTTTACCGAGGTGCGTTATTTTATATCCGTAGTTTTCTTTTCATATAAGTATCCCTCGGTATCCTTTCTTAAGAATGGCCGCGAGTGAACCTGGTGAGATGCATATTCCGGACAACGAACCTACAACTAGCAGATCTAAACCGATAGGAAAGTTTGATATGCATGTACATACATCTAAATTATCCCAACATACCCTAGATCGCCTTTGTACAGAATACGGCATTCCGGCCGACTTACATCCCATGGTTCCTCCCGATGGGCTTACCATGAATGAGTTACCGGAGAGTAAGATAGGGCTTTATGTGCACCAGATTAAGTTGGGGGGTGTTAGGGTTCCTTTCTCTTCTTTTCTTCTAGCCGTAATAGGCTACTTTCGGGTACATATTTCCCAACTTGTCCCTATAGGCTTGAATAGGGTTACCCTTTTTGAGGTTCGGTGCTATAGCTTGAGCGTTGTACCGACCGTCCCACTCTTCAGAGTTTTCTATCGGCTGTGTAAACAAGGCCATTGGTTCTCATTTGAGAGTCGTACCGGGAAGAGAGCCATGAAGTGTTTTGAGGAACAGCTGTCAGGTTTGAAGCTCTGGAAAGACTTCTTCTTTCTGATCGACCGTAGGGCTATTCCGGACGCCATGCCTTGGAGGCATAAAGATTCCAAGATCTCGGACAGGTTTCTTGAGAATTATTCGTTGAAGGATGCAAAGAAGATTGCCAATAAGATGATTGTCCTTCGGAAAACACCTTCCAGCCTTTTGTACATATACGGATTGTGCAGCGTTTTCCAGATTACCGGACATAATTTGGTTATAAAGGATGCCGAGGGGCGTGGTAATGCTTTACTTTTTATTTAATTGTCCCTTGCTCTTATCTTTCTCATCTGTCTTATTTGTTCTTGCCTTGGCTTCCTTGTAGTTATCTCGATGTCTGAATACTTGGAGCTCCCGGACCTGGAAGGTACAGTGGTGAGTAAGGGAGACCCCTTTCCCGAGGGGCATGTGCGTCCGGACAGGACTGCTAGACCCTTGTCTCCTGGAAAGAAACCTCCTGCCAAAAGCAATCTGCAGAAGGTGGTGGAAGTTGCTGATGATGATGTTGTGGCAGCTCGGGAAGAGAAGGAGAGAAAAGCCAAAGAGAAAAACCCTGTTGTAAAGAGAAAAACGGCTGTGGTCAGCAAGAATGCTCCGAAACGTAGGAAGCATCTGGTAGTGGAGGAGATTGTCTCTTCGGAGAACAAGACTTTGGATGTTACTCCCATCCACCAAGCTGAACCACAACCCGATGCTGGTTCCAAGAAAAAGAGAACTCCAGCTGATGAGGAGGGCCAAGAAGAAACGCAGCCGGATAACAACTTGGCAGATGGGTCCGGTCATCATGACGGAGAGAACCCAGAGCCTTCTCCGAAGCCTCACTCTCCTGGTATATGATTTTTACTTTTCTAACTGTCTTGTTTCTTTTGTTGATCATCTCTTATCTTTTGTTCTCAGATGTATCGGTTCATACTGCCCATTCTGAACATCATGCTTCTCCCCCGCATGGGCTTTCGAACAAGTCGCCTCTGGTTGAACCTGGTGTGTTTATCCGAAGATTACCTTTGCTTCTTATCTTTGTTCTCACTTTTTTTTTTTTTATTTAACATGTTTCTACACTCTAGGTAATTCGAATCAAACCGGAGGGTACTTTGTTCCTGGATGGACCCTCCGTGATGATGTCCGTATGAATTCTTTTCGGGCTTGCCGGGAGATGTTGAATCACCTTGCCACCCCAGCCGAAGAAGAGGCCATCTCAGGGCTTAATAACAATCAACTGGCCCGTCAAGTTTACATCAATTCTGGTTCCGGGGTGGTTCTCCAAGCTGCACTCCTACAGCGTTTCAGTCAGCTGAACCGAGATCATAGGGAGCTGACGGAGGCCCATATGGGGTGTGGTGATTTGTCTGAGAAGCTGAAGGAAACTGAAGAGGAGCGTGATGCTGGGATTGCCAAGTTTGACAAACTCTTGAAAGAATTTCACGCCCTGGAGGACGAAGTGAGTGCTGCTTCCACTCGCCAAGAAGGTTTGGTTGAACAGTTGGAGGAGATGGAGAGGGAGAAGAATGAGTGGAGGTCAACGGCTTCATCCCAAGCTGCCAGAATCAAAGAACTTGAGAAGCAGTTGGCCGACAGATCTGCAGAGGTGAATGAGCTGAAAGCACAAGACAAAAGTTTGACAGCCAAGGTTGCTCAGTCCGAAATGATTCGCCATAATACTGTGAAGGAGCTCATTCCGGCTGTCTGCCGTCGACTTTTTCAGTCTCGTGAGTACAAGAAGAGTATGGGCCGAGTGTACAGCCTCTCTTATACCGCCGGCTTTATTGATGGTGTGAAAGCCGAGTTTGATGGTGGAGCCAAGGTGAGCCGCAAGGAGGAGGATGTTGAAAGGGTCTTAAGTCAAGTGAAAAACCTTAACCGGGATGCACCGGCGACTTGGAAAGCTGAGTTCAACAAAATCTTTGATGTTGAGTATCCATACGTGCAGAAAGTAGCTGGGTCATACCGCCTGCCATTGGGGGATTTAATGAACTTACAGCCGGAGGGGTATGTACCTCCCGAACCAAGCACTCAGGTTAAGGAAACTCCAACAGTGGCTGCTGCTGAACCCTCCACATTGAAAGAAGGGGATAAGAAAGTATCCGAGAGTGTCTTCTTGTAATTATGTCTAGTCGGATTATTTCCCAATCTTTGTATTTTGATATACCGGACGTCTGTGTCCGTGATGAAACTTTTTACATGTGTAGTTTTATTGCTTGCACTTCTGACAAATGATGCTTTAAGATACTCTGGCCGAATGGTATATTATAACGACCCATTTTTGTGTTAGAACTTTTTACATAATGCTGACATGACCGACGAGTGTAAGTTTACCGATCGTTTAGAGATGGTTAACAATAATGAACCGTTAGATTGACGGTGTAAAATAACAAATCACTGGACGAACGGTGCAGAATAACGAACCGTATGATTTTGACTTTTTGTAACCACGATGGTGTAAAATAATCAATCGTTAAGCTTTATCATGACTTAATCACTACGGTGTGATATCACGGACTGTGAAACGGTGTAATGTAACGATCCGCTTAATTTGGCTTTTGTTAACCGCAACGGTGTAAGATAACGGACCGTTGGGTTTTAATATAATTTAATCACAACGGTGTAATATAACGATCCGCTTGATTTGGCTTTTGTTAACCGCAACGGTGTAAGATAACGGACCGTTGGGTTTTAATATAATTTAATCACAACGGTGTAATATAACGATCCGCTTGATTTGGCTTTTGTTAACCGCAACGGTGTAAGATAACGGACCGTTGGGTTTTAATATAATTTACTCACAACGGTGTAATATAACGATCCGCTTGATTTGGCTTTTGTTAACCGCAACGGTGTAAGATAACGAACCGTTGGGTTTTAATATAATTTAATCACAACGGTGTAATATAACGATCCGTTTGATTTTAATATGACTTAATCATAACGGTGTAAAGCAACGACCCGTTTGATTTTAGTATGACTTAATCATAACGGTGTAAAGCAACGACCCGTTTGATTTTAGTATGACTTAATCATAACGGTGTAAAGCAACGACCCGTTTGATTTTAGTATGACTTAATCATAACGGTGTAATATAACGATCCGTTTGATTTTAATATAATTCAATCACAACGGTGTAAGATAACGATCCGTTTGATTTTAACATGACTTAATCATAACGGTGTAAAGCAACGACCCGTTTGATGGAAATGAACATATTAGATGGATGGGGAAAATTCTTCTCCGGATATGGAGAAGTATAGATTACTACCAGAACAAAGCTGTTACATAGTACATTTATCGGAAACAATTCCGGAGGTTGATAGCGTGCCATGTTCGGGGGATGCTTCGGCCTTCCGATGTTTCCAGTTTGTATGACCCATTGTGATATGCTTCTACTATTCGGTAAGGGCCTTCCCAATTTGGGCCTAACTTTCCCTGGTTTTTCACTCTGCTAGCTTCATTCCTTCTATATACAAAATCACCCACCCTGAATGAGACTAGGCGGACCCTCCGGTTGTAATATTGCTCAACTTTTGCCTTATATTTGGCTTCCCGAATCGCAGCCATTTCCCTCCTTTCCTGTAGTAAGTCTAGGTTCAGACGTTGCTCTTCTTCATTGTCTTCCGGGTTGAACGTCATTGTACGGTACGTGGGCATTCCAATTTCGGCTGGTATAACGGCTTCACTTCCGTACGTTAGGCTGTATGGCGTTTCACCGTTGCTTGTTTTCAAAGAGGTTCTGTATGCCCATAAGACGTTGGGTAGCTCATCGACCCATCCGGCCTTTGCCCTGCCTAGCCTTGTTTTTATACCGTGCATGAGACTTCCGTTGGCTCTTTCGACTAAACCATTTGCTTGAGGATGCGCAACGGCCGTGTTTATTTGTTTGATCTTTAGCTTTGCACACCAGCTCTTGAAAGGATCATTCACGAAGTTTGTGCCATTGTCCGTGACTATGATAGCTGGCAATCCGAACCGGCAAACTATGTTATCCCATACGAACTTCTTAACTTCCTTACCCGTCGTCTTCGCAAGAGGCTTCGCTTCGATCCACTTGGTGAAGTAATCTATTGCTACAATTACGAACTTCACTTTCCCAGGGGCTTCTGTTAGTGGACCGAGCACATCCATCCCCCATTCATAGAAAGGCCATGGAGCCATAATGGAAGTCAACGTATTTTTAGGCAATTTCGGCACCGGAGAGTGAATCTGACAGGAGTCACATTTGTTTATTTCTTCCCGAGCATCTTTGTGCATGGTTGGCCAGTAGTATCCTTGACGGATGAGCTTTGCCACAATTGCTCTTGGACCGGAGTGCATGCCGCAAGCACCCTCATGAACTTCTCGGATGATATAATTAGCTTGTAGGGGGCCTACACAACGAGCCATCGGACCCAGGTAAGTCCTTTTAAGCAGTACGTCTCCCTCCATGACATAGTAGGGAATTTTCATCCGGAGAGTTCTTGCCTCATTAAGATCTTCTGGCCAGATGCCGGTTTTCAAACATTTTATAATTGGAGTCATCCAATTGTCACCTTCCTCCTCTACTATAGCTTTAACTTCTTCCTCCGACGTGGAAGGCCTTTCCAGTACTTCGACTAAGACTTCTTTAGTGAGATGGTTGAAGGCTACAGAAGCTAGCTTGCTCAATACATCGGCCTTTTGATTTTGCGATCTCGGGATGTTTCGGATTCTGATTTTTTTGAATAATCCGATGTGCTCTCTTGTTTTTGCTAGATACCGTATCATACTTTCTTTGGATGCCACAAACTCTCCATTTATTTGACTTGCCACTAGCTTGGAATCTACTCTGACATCCAGGGCTTCGACATTCATCTTTCTTGCTATTCGGAGACCGGCGAGAAGTGCCTCGTATTCTGCCTCGTTATTGGTGCTAACGAAGTTTAGACGGAGAGCATAGGTGTGTTCGACCTGATCAGGACCAATTAAGACCAGCCCTGCTCCTGAACCCTTCGTGCTAGACGCTCCGTCTGTATATAGAATCCATTCGTCCGAACTGGATACATCACATACTTCTTTTGTTAGTGACATATCAATCCTTCCCTTAAGGTCAACTGATATTTCTGAGATGAAGTCAGCGAGCACTTGTCCCTTTATGGAACTCTTTGGAATGTATGTTATGTCGTATGCTCCCAACTCCACGGCATATTTAGTCAGCCTCCCTGACGCTTCGGCTTTGTTTAAAATCTGCTTGACGGGCTGATCAGTTATGACTCTGATTGGGTGCGCTTCGAAATATCTTCTCAGTCGCCTAGATGCGTGCAAGAGCGCCAAAGCCAACTTTTCGATAGGCAAGTAATTCCTTTCGGCCTCTTACAGTGTTCGGCTGACATAGTGAATCGGCACTGATCGCTTGACCAGAAGCAGCTAGGTAAACATATAGGATTTCCTTCGGCTTAGGGGTGGTTAATAATGGGAGCTTCAAGATTAATTGCTTCAGTAATTGAAACGCTTCTTCTGCTGCCTCCGTCCATTTGTATTCATCCTTGTTTTCCTTTGTGATATTTTTCAAAGTCTCAAAGAATGGAAGAGATTTTTCTGCGGATCTGGCCAGAAAATGGTTCAAAGCGGCTAACTTTCCACTTAGGCTTTGCATTTCCTTCAAAGTGGACGGAGACTTCATCTCAGCAATCGCTATGGCTTTGCTTGGGTTAGCTCGGATCCCCTCCGATGTTACGATGTAGCCTAGGAACTTCCCTTCTTCCACACTGAAGGAACATTTTTTTGGATTCAGCTTCATGTTTATTTGCCGGAGGTTATAAAAGGTTTCAGAGATGTCTGCCAACATTTCTTTCTCAGTTTTGCTTTTGACCACCATGTCGTCCACGTAAGCCTCCGGCATTCTTTAGACCGAAGGGCATCTTGGTATAGCAGTACGTGCCTTGCTCTGTGTAAAACGCCGTTTTCTCTTCATCTTCTTCGGCCATCTGGACTTGGTGGTATCCTTTGTAGGCATCTAGAAAACATTTGTATTTATAGCCTACCACCGACTCGATTTTCCAATCAATCTCGGGTAACGGATAATAATCTTTTGGACATGAGGAATTGAGGTTTTTGAAGTCGATGCACATCCTCCAACTTCCGTCACACTTCTTTACTAGAACCGGATTGGAGATCCACGTCGGATATTTGACAGGTCTGACTATTCCTGCCCTCAACCATTCCTCCACTTCCTTCATCACAACTTGATTTTTCTCTGCCGAGAGACTTCGCTTCTTTTGTGCCACCGGTGTGTCTGCCACATTGACGTTTAGCCGATGCTTTATCAACCATCTAGGCACTCCCGTCATATCTGATGGTTGCCACGCGAACACGTCTTTGTTTTTCCTTAACAGTTCAATAAGGTTTCTACGACCTTCTTTGGAGAAATTCTTCCCGATGGTTACCAACTGTTCCGGATAAGCGGGATTAACCAGGATTTCTTCGGTTGTTACTGTAATGTCCCCTCCGTCATTTATTTCCTGAGGTTCTGATCGAGGTCCCTCGATCATTTGCTTTTCCTCTAACCTTCGGCACTCGGATATTATTGACGGACGAGTCCTTAAAGTTGCTATTCCCTTGGGAGTAGGAAATTTGATCATTGAGTGTATGGTGGATGGTACGGCCCTTATTTCCTTCAACCCTGTTCTTCCCAAGATCACATTATACGGTGAGGGGGAGTTAATGACACAGAAGCTCATCATTGCTCTTCGGTACATGCCATGGTCACCGAAGCATACTTCTAACTCGATCTTCCCCAATGGTTTGCTTGTCTCACCGGAGAAACCCACTAGGGAAGTGGTGGTTTCTTTGAGCCTGTTTCGGATGTCCCTGCTAAGATTGTTGAAACAATGTTCGTACATCACATTCACTGCAGACCCTTCGTCTACATATATTCGCTGAACAAGATACCCACTTATGTCTCCCTCAATGATGAGGGGCTCATCGGATAGATCCTCCGTCATGACAGGAGGGAAAATAATTGGAGCCTTCATCCATACTTCCTCATGGTCACAACTTCGTCGCTTTATTCCTCCGGAACATCTTATCATGTTAATCACTTTGTCTTTTCCTTTGTCATAATTTCTCATCGGTTCCCTGTCTCTTCCGATATCTCTCTGTTTCCATTCCTTTAACAAATGATCGAGCCTACCGGACTCCAATGCCACTTCTAGTTGCTTCTTCAACTCTCGACAATGGTTGGTTAAGTGGCCAGCTTCTTTATGATATTCACAGAACTTACCCATGTTTTCACGCGAGGGTTTACCGCCCGTGGGCCGAGGGGGCGGTAGGTTCAGATGACGTTCTGTGGCCAGTATCTCTCTCGGGGGTTTTGTGAGTGCGTTCAATCCAGGACGCTGTTGTCCTTCCCTGAAGGCTCCCACTGGTCTTCGATCTGGACGATAATAATCATTTCGGTTCAAGTCCTTTCTAGGAGTAACATACGGATGATACGCATCTTTGTGCCGAGGCTCATTCCTCCTTTCATTCCGGTATTTATCATCTTTGAAACTTTTCCTTCTGTTTGACTCAAACCCTTCCCCCCGGGGTAACTCCGTGTTCCGGTACGCGTCTTCTGCCCTGATAAAATCATCCACCCTTGCAAACATTTCGGTTACCGTACGAGGTACCCTGTCCGAAAATTTCTTAGCCAAAGTTGGACACCTGTGAGCATTCATGAAAGCCGAGATGCGCATGATTTCCGGCACACCACTGATGTAACTGGCTTCGTCGGTCCATCTTTCCTTAAAGTCCGCCAATGACTCATGGGCTCTTCTGACAATCTTGGTAATTTCCGTGGGGTCCTTTGTACATTTTCTCCGAAGGGCGAATCGGGTGGAAAACTGCTCCCTTAACTCATTCCAGCTGTTGATGCTACCAGGCTCTAACCGCTCAAACCACCCTCCAGCTGCTCCGTCCAAGGTTTGTTGAAACATTAGACACCAAGTAGGCATCGGCCATTGTCCTTGGTTTGCTGCTCCAGTGAACCGGGTGAGATGATCATTCGGATCAGTGGATCCATCGTAAAACTTCATGTTTAAAGGCATCGTATATTTCTCTCCGGCAAATTCCACGATCCGGCTGGTGAATGGTGACCGTGATGCCTCCTTGAAGGGTTTACTTAAATCTTCAATCACTTTGGCTACCTTTTCTCTTCGGACTTCGTTTCCCCCGTCTCCAAAATCTAGACGTATCGGCCGGAGTACATTTTCTCCCAGAGCGTTATGCCTCCTAATCAGATCGGTCAGGGATGTCATTTGTCCAAGAATTAACTCTTGAAGGTTTGAGGAATCGTTCAATGGGTTGTTTGTGTTTGAGTTGGTGTTTACTCCACTCCCTCCGGCCGATGTAATCGGGGTATGGAAGGGTGGAGGAGGAGGATCAGTCATCGTTCTTAGGTAGAATGAATAACGGGTCCCACGGATGGCGCCAATTTGTTAAGGTAAAATCTTGTGAGCGTATACTTCTTGTGTAGGACCTTCGGATAGACGTAGCGACCTGCACACAAGAAGCACACGTTAGGCTCGCCCCGGGAGTGTTCCCAGGACCCACCTCCGGTGTGAGAGTAAGTATGTATGATACGAAGGGTAAAAGGGCAGTTGAGAGTAAATGCAATGTGTGTGTGTTAGTTGTGTGACATAAATGAGGTGGGGGTATTTATACTATCCCACCTCTTTACCTGCTTTACCTCGGGAATGAGCAAATAGTGCTACACTGTACATAGTAGGTAGGTTGTCAGATCACGTGGGTAACACAATCCCTGAAAATCTGGGATGGCGGCGTGACCACAATTAATGCTATTGTCCTTCGTGCATAAGAGGAGTCCTCAGATAATACGATAGCTGTGTTTGACCCTCCGGCTTCTGGATGAGGATCCGAAGGGTTAGCTACCGAAGGCCGTAGGAAAAGTCCGAAGGGTGTACACCGTTCAGACACATACGCCAACACTTATGCTAGTAGGTCTTTTTTTTTTTTTTTTTTTTTTTTTTTTTTTTTTTTTTTTTAACTGGAAGTGGATGTCAAGAAAAAGAAAGGCGATATGAATAAGATCGATCTATTTCCTGCATTCTTTATCCATGGATTGGATAAATATTTCATATTTTTCCGAATCAAAAGAACTTATAAATATTTCATATTAGTGGTTTGGAATTGATTATACCTTTAAAATACATTAATCTCGGAAAAAATGAATTTCGGACTAGGTTATTGGTGCAATAGAATAGAAGGCGAGTTTAATACAAAGCTGAAAGATGGAATTATTTATCGAAGATGAAAGCATGCATAGTATACTTAGATTATTAGTTATTACATACAACATAACAGTTCCATCTACTTAGATACAAGGACGGCTGGATTAAGCACTTGGTTGATCAAGTTATCTATGTTCTGGAGAGACGACTCCCATGATGCTGCCTTTTTCTTCCAAACCGTAGCCATTGTCGTTAAATCTATACTTTTTCCATCCATTAAAGCCCTTACAACCTTTTCAACTTGATTTCTGTTAACATCGCTATCTATCTCCATTCCGATGCCCCATTGATTACAGCAGCACCAACAATTGGTCTGTTGTTCAGCAAAAAACGGCCAACAAATCATTGGAACTCCACTTGTGATGCTCTCTAGTGTCGAGTTCCACCCACTATGTGTTAAAAACCCTCCGATTGATGGGTGATCTAGAACTTTTTCTTGTGGGCACCAACTTGCCACGAACCCCCTATCACGCGTCGTCTCCAGGAACTCTGCTGACAGCACCAGAGAGTCTACACGTACAAGGTCGGGACGAATTACCCATAGAAATTTCTGCTCACTATTGGCTAATCCCCATGAAAACTCCTCTAGTTGTTGTGGTGTTATCACAGTTATACTTCCAAAGTTCACGTAAATAACGGAGCCAGATTCTTGGCAATCGAGCCATTCAAGGCATTCAGACTCTTCTTTCCACAGACTCGAACCCAACGACTGCAAATCCTTGTCCTCAAAGTCTCTCACCATAGCGTGTAATGGCCCAATGGGGTAAACATCACAAGGATAGATCAAAGATAACTCATTCAAGACATCTTGCTCTAGGTCAGAGAAGGTATTAAGGACAATCGCCGAAGCTCTTTTCGCTCTCTCAGTTTCTTGGATAGCAAACTTAATCATGAAATCATCTGGATCTGTAGTTCTAATAAAAGAAGGGATGTCCTTTAGACGTATACCTTCCATGCTAGGTATGCAATCCACCTTAGTCTCAAGATATCCATTGGTTAAATCAGCCGAATCTGCATGTCAAAGATAGAGAAATTTAGCAACCAACTTGCTAGAGTTCTCATGATCATTAAAATTTCAAGATATATCTATTCAAGAATTTACATGTAACTTTTTCATGAAAAAAGAAATTGTTAAAAAAACTTTGTACTAGCGGCATATATACAATGTGCATCCAAAATTCATAATGGTGGTTAATTCAAGTCCCAACTGAAAAGGGCACGTACATGTGCAAAATGGGCGGGTGAATTTTCCTTAAGAAATATATAGAGAAGGATAAGTATTAAATATATGAAAGAGCGACCTTTTAGCGGAATGAGTCCTTTTTCCTTAAGAGTAATATAGTGTGCATAAGCCAAGAATCCACAAGCACTTGTCGTCCAGAACAAAACCTCAGGGATGGCCAATTCTTCGGCAGCATCAACTGTAAAGCTCATAACCCCGTCAGAAACAACACATGTCACGGGAGGTATCCCCGCTGTATTATTAAGCTTCGAAAGTAGCTTCTTAAATGGTTCTAAGCACGTTTCGGATGTTGACTTTAACAAAGAGGGGATATCTTGTGTAACATCCAGGTTTTCGGGTGGGGGAAGGCCGTCTGGAATGGTCTCAAATTGGAAAGAAGGGAGGCCTATGGAACCCTGAGATTTCTGTAGACGTTTTTGGTTGTATTCGGTGTTGACAAATGTGATATGGAAGCCTTTAGAGTGAAGGATTTTGGCTAGTTTTAGCATTGGGTTAATATGACCTTGTGCTGCAAATGGTATGCATATTGCATGAGGTTTTTCTAACACATTCAAGGATGACATTATGTGATTAGAATGAGTGCTTTTAGTTTGACTACCACGAGTCCTATTTTATAGGCTCTTCGATGAAAATCAGCACATTGCGTCGAATATTATTTCATTTAGGCTCTTTGATAATCGAGGAACTAATCATTAGATACTCGTAAATTTGTGGACGAGAAAAACCTAAAATTAAATAATCAAGCTAGCGCAAGTTTCTCAAATGAATTGAAGATTACATGCAAATTGCACCAGCCCATGTCGTATTATTATTTCGCTTTGACTATGGAACTTAAAGTGCCTTTAAATAAATAACTTTTAACATTTTTGTGGTCTACAATCATTTTAGATTGTGTGATATGTGGAATTAAAAGCCTGGTGTGGTCTACCATGCAAACAATAATACAAAGAAAATTTATTGTGAAGATATCTCTAGAGTATTCGTGACAAGAGGGTTATTGTCTTTTACGATGGCTAAGAACGGATTTGTTTCTTCCAACGGGAAAGATAATTATGTTGAAAAGCTAGCGAATGTTAGTGACTAAAAATCATTACGCAACATTGACCCAAAAAATAGCAGAGTACACAAACAAAACTCAAATCGCCTACCAAATCCAGAAATAATTTAAAACTTGCACGACACCTTGACAACCAGACCTATCAGCTAAAAACGCCTATTGATCGTCTCATCAGGGATCTAGGAATATCTAAATCCAAAAATATCATGCATGTAACCGGTCTACCCATGCACAGTCATCATTGAAACCTCATCGGCAACATTATGCACCTCTAATGACGTCCATGCGACAAACACAGAGGTTCGGCTCACCGGCATCATAATGGATAAAGAAAAGGACCTCAATATGTCTAAAACGTGTATTTAAATTATTTTCATGATTAGAAAACTCGTTTGGAATGCCATTTTGAAGTGAACCATCGTTAACTTTTCACATACTAAGTAGACAAAGTTGTTTAGCAGCAGAGAGTGTTTTTGAAGAATCAAAACGTTCATCAATGTAATTACTTAAATGATTTCAACTTACATATATAGATATAGTTTGTTACAGCAATTCTACTGTCATTTAGAACATTAAGTTGGATGTTTTCTTCATTTAATAGAGGTATTGATCGACATACTATATGCTTTTCTTATGATATCCAATTGAGAAAAACAAATAAGGGTTGCCAACTTGCCATCTGTAATATCTCTCCCATATCTTCACCAGCTTTTATGGCCGAGAAGCGATTATGAATATGAAGACAAAAATATGTTGTGTATCAAATTAATGTAACGTAGCGGTGTCATCTGTTCGGTTATCGAGTTGTTTTTATTCAGTTCAGTTAATTTATTTTGGGTAAAATCGAAAATCAAACCAAACCGAATTTAAATTGGATTATACTACTCGGTTCGCTTTTTGGGTTGGCACGAATAATACGAATTACATCATTTATTTATTTTCATTTAATTATATAGATTTTTAAACAAAAAAAGTTAAAACAAAAATCAAGTCTTAAAAGGTGTCATATTATATTTATATTACGAAAATATATATGTGTGTGAATCCAGTTTTCGGTTCGGTTCAGTTTTCATTTTGTAAAAATCATATCGAAACCGGAAACCGAATATTAATTCGGTCCGGTTTTGACAAATTTGATACGGTTACAAATTCGGTTTGGTTTTATTAGGGTTGGCTTCGGTTTCGGTTTCGATTTATGTTGGTATTACACGATTTGTGAACGGCCGTGATGACATCTCTATAATGTGTATCGGTAACGTATATTCATGTGAGCCCAAAAACATTGAGCCCATTACGTAAACATCACTTATCAATAAAGCCTAAAAAGGCCCAAATACAGATAAACATTATCCCTATAATAAGGAACGAGACTCGCAAGTAAGAAACGCTTACAGGTCCTTTTTCTAAGTCAGTTGTATATTAAATTTAAAATCTTCAAACCAAGGAAAACTAGCTAACTTGAAGTTACAAAACAAGCCATTATTAGACAATCTAGCCATAATTTCCAATCTAAGACTAACATATTAGTATGCTATTCTTCAACCAAAAAAAAGTAAGATGTTGAATTTATAAAAAGATCTCATTTACTGAAATTTTTTTTTTGAAGAAAATACCTTCTTGTTCCTTGCAATCCAAATTACCCATGGGCACACGGCTTAATTCATGAGAGTTGGAAGGATCGTTAGGGAGTGTGGTGGGTACAGGCTTAATTCATGAGAGTTGGAAGGATAGTTAGAGCTTCATATGGGAGCCGAAAATGACAACTATTTGAAACCGTTATTATCTCCCACATGTCACCCTCTGATATACCCATACGGGAGTGTGGTGGGCATGCAACAAGTGAAGAAGATTCCACTCTTCGTATGAGTCAAAGGTAGAGAACACGTAACTTTTTATCTTGAACGATACAATAAACCTCTACAATTTATCGAAAACTTGATATGATGTGGTAGTTTACTTTACTACTTGGATCATATGGAGCTACTTGAGTCAGGTTTGTTTTGACTCAAAACCACCTCGCAAAGACACTCTTGGAGATGTTAAAATCTTGTCACATTGTTGGATCCTTCATAGGAGTAGGAAAATTAAACCGATTGGCTTGTATGGATCAATGATCTCTTATCATCATGCACAAATTTTCTGTAACTTTTCCTATCTCCTTGCTAGCTTAATATAATATTGCCGTTCAACCAAAAAAAACAGAAATCGTCACACATTCTCCTGTAAATCGCTTATATCATATCCTTAATTGTCTTGATTAAGGTTTTGCCTAGGCCGGTTAACATTTAATTTAGGGTTTTATCTAAACCTTATTTATTTATTACTGTTTCATGATTTGTATTAGAATCACTGCAAGTAATCAATTGTCCGTTCTAATCCTAATTGCGGGTTAGGGCTTATATTTAGTTCTATGTCCAAAGTTTTGTTGTTGGTCACTACTAGGGTTTGTTTGTTTGGGCTCATTGTTTTATATTATTTGTTGCTGGTGTTTTCTGGTTGTCGTGTGGTGCATGATTGATTAGGTTCGTGTGGTTGCATGGTACAAGCATGAAAAGTTGTTTTGAGGATTCGGGAAGGAGGAACAACAACCATAAGAAAAAATAAAAGTGATATTATTGGTTTGACAGCCATGCCCATAAAGACTAATGCTAAGAATGAGGAGGACGTGAGTTCTTTAGCTTTAAGGATTCGAAATATTGAACGTCAAATTCTTAGAGGTAAACTTGTGTTATTGGAAGATGATAAGGAACCTTTAAAACCTTGGACGAGTGTCTTGGATTCTGGTGTAGAGTCACAAGAACAGGTACCTGTTATTACAGAATAGGTGGTTGAACCGGTCATACAACCTACGCCCATCTCTTTTGCTAGCTTGTTCCCTAATGAGTCGTGCAAACGTAAGGTTAATTTTCAGACCGTTAGACATGGGTAAACCGACCAATGAATTGGCTGAGGTTTATATTCCTTTATCTTCGGTTTTGGAAGTTCTCACGAGATTTGAATATACCTTATATGGGTACTTTGTGGACAAGATAGTTGCTTTTCCGGTGGAAGTCTGCACGACGAGGTGCAGCTTGGCGAGCTTTGACTAAGGAAGTCGGTATCGTGGCGAGCTTCAACGAGTTTGCCATGTCACAACGGCGAGCTTGTGGCGAGCCCACACCTAAAGCTCTTAATTCTTGTAAAAATGCTTTGCTGCCTCTTTTCTCTAGCTCCGTACTAGTTAAATATAAAGGTGTCATTCAAGGTGCTAATGCAAATTACCAGATTTATTGGACTCAAATACGTAATCTTTTATATAATAATAATAATAATAATAATAAAAAAACCCAAGTGAGGTTTTTCGTATTTAAAAAAAAAGAATGTTTTCTTATTAAGTAATAATTGAATTATTTATGAAAGTTATAATAATAATAATAATAATAATAATAATAATAATAATAATAATAATAATAATAATAATAATTCTCTTCTCTCTCTTCTCTGGCGATATTGGCGATATCCCCAAAACCCTAAAAAAACAACAAGTTGATCTATTTGCAATTCAGGATCAATTGTTGTGACTCTTTTCTGAAATTCCTTTTGTTTCCTTTTCTTTTTATTCATCATTGATATGCCTTCGGATCCCCCAAAACCCCCTGACACCATCCTTGAGGAGTTTTGTACTCTCACAAGGATGAAATCTGAGGGTTTGAACCATAAACCCATTGCTCCTTCTGATGTTAATCGTCCTCCTAAGCCACGTGGTAGGCCTAAGGGGGTTAAGAATCGTTTTAGGAATGTGATGGTGAAGGCTCAATCCCCTGGTTCTGCTTCAGCTGGGGCTGGAGCTATTCTTAAAAGACTCAGAAGTTCTAAAGTTGAAGGTAAGGGCAGAAGTCGTTGTGTTGCTTCTTCTATGGAGGATAGATGTGGTAAGCGTTCTAATGTTAGTAATTCTTCTGTTGATGATACTTTATCTAAGGTTTTAGATAGTATTAAGTATAAGAGTATTTCAGATCAAATGGTGTTTAAGGAGGGTATTAGTGATGAGGTTAAGAATTATTGTTTAAAGCCCGTTAGTAAGGGTTACTGTTCTATTAATGGTAATGATGGGTCTTTTATTAATAAGCCTATTGAATCCAATTCTTCTGATGTTAATGGTATTAGTGAAAGTATGGAGTATAAGGTGGATGGAGTAGATGGTGTTGTAGATCCTTGTTTAGTTAGTAATGATACTGTTAAGTCTAAAGTGGCTGGTGCAGAGCATTTTGGGACTGAAGGTATTAGGAAAAGTAATGAGGATGTGTTGAATGATGGGAATAGTGACTCTGCATTTGTGTTTGGAAAGGTACAAAGTAACAAGGGTATTCTTAAGAAACCGCCTATGGGGTTGACTAGTGTTCAATTTGGACCTAGTCTTTTTTATAAGGCTGGTCATGCTTGGTCATCTTTTAATTCTGGTGTTAAGTCTATGAGATCTGATGGTACTGTTAACATAGAATCTTTTGCTGAAAAAATGAAAAAAGGTGTTGAAGATAGAGAATTGCAGATGAATTTTGCTCCTCAATGTGTATCTAAAAGTAATGATGGTGCTAGAAGGGTAGCTATTTCAGTTGAGGATATCAAGAAGGGTAGTGAGGCTTGTGCTCTACAACTCTATGGATACTTTGTTGGTACTTCCATGGATTATAGAGTGGTTAATGCTAATTTAAGTAAAATGTGGAGAGCTTATGGCATATATGATATTACTAAAACTAATGCAGGGTTGTTTTATTTCAAATTTAAGAATGAGGAAGGTATGAAATCTATTTTAGAGAGTGGCCCATGGATGGTTAATAACATCCCTTTGGTGTTGAATATTTGGGAACCGGGTATTTGGTTTGAAAAAGTTGAACCAAGTACTATTCCTATTTGGGTGTGCATTTATGGTATTCCAATGGAATTATGTAATGGTAATGGTATTGGGAAAATTTTCAGTGGAGTGGGTAGGCCAATGCTCATGGATAAGTTAACAAAGGAAAGATGTTTGAAGAAAGCGGGTAAGTTGGATTTTGCTAGAGTGTTGGTTGAAGTTTCAGCTACTGAAGATCTGCCAAACTTTATTGAGATTGAGTATCCTCAATTAGGAGATAGGCCTGCTAGAGTTGGAAAATTGGAAATTAAGTATCAATGGAAGCCTCCTCTTTGTACTCATTGTAATACTTTCGGTCATTCTACGGTTTCTTGTAAGAGTCGGCCTAGGACAGAGGAAGAGATTGCAGCAAAAGTCATTCTTGATGCTGTCAAGGTTAATGAAAATGTATCTGCTAAAACTAATGTATGTAAGGTTGATGCTGATGGTTTCACTACTGTTGGTAGGTGATGCGTAGGGATTGCACCAGGCTTTACCTCTCAAGGGATCTTGAGAAGCTTACAACCCCCACCAGGCAGTGTACCTGATCGATGTAGTATAGTATAATGACAAGTACCGAGGGATTGATCGTTCAGCTAGGAATAGTGTCGCTAGGATTAGAAAACCTAAAGATTAAGTCTAGAGATGAGGGATGATTCTTTTTGTATTTTTATATTTTTAGGAAAATGATGAGTGTCTAAATACTCATCATTTTATACCAATCTGAACTGCCAAAACATACAAAAAACACTCAAATATGCATCATAATACTTAAAATATCTTAGAAGTGTGTTTTATATGTTTCAAATGCAAAATATGCAAAAACAGATGAAAAACGTACAAAGTTTGCATAATTGGCAGTTTCAGTCCCTCAAGTTTCAAAAGTTGTCAAAACTAGTCCCTGGTTATTCTAAAAACATGAAAAAGTCATCAAAGGTCCTTTAAGAATCATAAAGTTACATATTTAGTCCTTTGGTGCAAAGTTTCACAAAATTACAAGTTTAGTCCCTATACTTTGGAAATTGACATAAATGGTCCCTGGGATGTAAAAACTTTGAGAAAAATTAATTTTGGTCCTTGTACTAATAATCTTTTGCAGGAATGGTCCTTGGTGTGAAGTTTGGTGAAATTACATAATTGGTCCCTCAAGTTTGGCAGTTTATCAGTTTTAGTCCCTGGGCATAAAAAAATGAAAAATATCAAAAATACCCTTGTACTATTCAATCTTGGCAAATTTAGTCCTTATTTAAACTTTGGATAAATCCCAAACCCAGCCCCTCAACTTTGCACAAATTACATAATTGGTCCTTGTTAGTTACAATACAAACGGACCCTAGTATTTATTAAACCCAAAATACAAACCAATCCACAATACAAACACTCCAACAGCCCACCCTTATTTCCCCAAGGCCCAATTTATAAAACCCGACCCAAAAATTAAATAATATACTCCCTCCGGTCAAACAGGGTCAAACAAACACCCCAAGCCGCCCTACTGTTCACCATCTTCCACCTCACCCCCCCCCCCACATGGCTCTGCAACCTTTCCACCTACACCTCCAGCTCTCCACCTTATCCCTCCACCTCTCCACAACTTCCAAGGCGCATTTAATGCCCTTGAAAACCTCTCCACGCAATCCACAGTTGCCCCACGACTTTTGGCGCGAAAAGGCGTTTTAAACGGCTATGATCAAACAGACAATATCAAGGGCTTAAAGGTGGTGGGAAATGTCATTGTGGGTCCCACAAACCCTGAAAGTGACTACAAAAGGAAGAAGAAGCAGTGGAGATGAAGTAATTAGATTAGTTTAGTTTAGAGTAGTGTCGAATAGTTTAATTCTAAAATTCTAGTGTAATATTTAGCTTTTAAGCATTGTATTAAGCTTTGTCAGTGTAATCTTAACCTTTTCTAAGAATCAATTTCAAGTTTCAGCTTATACCTCAGTTGGTGTTCAATTTTACTCAAAATCTCATAAATAGCTTAAATATTGTTTGTAGTTGTTATTGTGGAATCTCTTAGCTCAAATAAGCCCTGACAAGGTTTGTTAAGCTTATAGAAACTGTTAAGCAGCAATAGTTCATAAAAAGAAAAATACTAAAAAATACAAAGAAAATAGAAAATTAAATAAAAAATTAGTGGTGTTGAAGATTGAGCATTGGACATGGTGAATAATGGATTGCTCTGGTCTTAGTAACCTTGTGGGAGGTTGTTAGGGTAGGAATTGGTCCCTGGTTCACTCTATCTCAGGCTTGAATCAACTGTAAGCTTTTTACTAATTTTTTGCATTTCATTGTTCTTGTATCTTTTATGCTTTGATCTTTATGCTTCCCTAGTTAGTTGTTATTGTTAATTATAAACAGAGTTTCATAGTGCTTGCTTGTTCACTAGATTAGGAGTTGTTAAATTTTGAATCTCACAGTGTAAAAGACAAACTTGACAAACTTGTGTTTCATGCCTGTGGTGTGAATAATTTAGACTTATTTGATCTTACATAATCATAATTTAGTGTTTTGAAACAGTGTAGTGGTTTAAATATATCATTTGCTTTATAAAATCTCAAAATCAGTTTGAAAAGGGTGTGTTTGGATCAGTCTGTTTCATTGGTTTCTTGGTTGTTTGAGTTGTTGTTATTATTTGATTTAGGACCTGACATGTTCTAATCTTTCAATTATACCATAAAACTCAGTGACCTTTTGTAGAAAAGTCAATATGATCATTTGATCATCATAAATAGCTATCTGTTGTGGATTTAGGATCCACAATCCTCAAAAACAGTTCATTAGTTGTTATCTTAGCTTAAAATAGGTTCATAATAGCTTAATATAACATATACAGTTAGTAGTGATCATTAGAATCTCAAATAAGTCAACTTAGGATAAAAAAAATAAAAAGTCAAAATTTCAGCTTCTTAGTTTTTCCATTTCTTGTGTGAATTTTCTAGAATTTAGTGTTTGGATTGGGACCCTGAAACTTGTTCCTAGTAATAGACTACCAGCTCAACTTTTGAATTCCACAAGTTTTACATTTTTAGTAATTTTCTAGTGGGCCCCAGCAAGGTCCAAAGTCACTTGCAGGGAACACCCTTCCCCTGCACCAGCAGACTTAGTCCATCACCACCACTTTGGTGGTGATTTGTGGCCACCTCAGTGGGTCCCACACCATACACTTAGGTTCTCCCAACCCCCCTCCTACCAGGCTCTTAATATTGACCTTTGTTTGACCTGAAACTCAGTGGACTCCACCTGAATTAGGCCAAAAACTTTGTCCCAATTCTGTGTTGTACTTGGTTTGGCAAAGTGCTTATTTTGAGATATTAGCTTATTCTGAGTACCCCAAGTGCTTATTCCTTCTTAAACTTGTTTAATTAACTTTAGTGAACCAGAATAATCCATAGTGGGTCCCACACAAGTCAGTTTGAGCTTATTTGCTACTTTGGTCAAACAAAGTCAACTATGGTAATAAGCCCCCACAGAGCTTATTAATAGCTTATAAAATAATTGTTTTTACAAAAGTTGTTTATTTTTAGGTATAATTTAGTTTTGTAAAAGAAAATTCCAGAAAAACAAATATAAAAATAAGTGATAGTTTCTATTTAATATAATTTAATTTTAATTTTCATTTTTAGATTTTTATTAAGTAAGTTGTATTTTTATATTTTTATTAATTTCCTCTTATATTAAAGTATTTTTAGTAATTTTATTAGATTTTTATAATTTCATTTAGTATTTATTAGAATTAAAAATAGTTTTATTAATAATTAATCAATAATTAAGTTATAAATAGCATAATTAATTTTTATAAGGTAACACCTATATTTTATATTTTTCCTAGCTTTTATAAGTCATAATATAATTTTAGTAATTTTTCCATAATTTTTACTGTTCATTTAATAGTTTTTATAATTTAAATAGTTTAATTGGTAATTAATTAATAAATAGAATAATAATTAGTTAACTAGTTTAAAAATATATAAAATAAAGTTTTTATAGTTTTTTAGGATTCCTGTGATGGTTAATTAGATTTATAAAAATCTTATTAATTATCTAAGTCTTTTTAGTATTTATAATAATTTAAATCATATAAATAGTTAAATAATAATTAAATAGTTATTAATTAATAATAATTAGAATAATAGTGTGAAAAATATAATTTTATTTTTAAAATAAGTTTTATAATATTTTATACTTTTAGAAATTTTAATTTTAATTTTCTAGACTTATTTTATATTTTCTTAATTATTAGTGTATTATTAGATAATTAATAATAGTTATTAAATAATAATAATTAATTAAATAATTAGTAATTATAAAATAAATATTTTAAGTTCATTTAATTTGCATTTAAGCCCCTAAGGCATATAAATTAATACTTTAGTTAAAATCGTTTTTGTTTCGTACGTTTACGTAGAATTAAATTAAACGTACGCGTTTTTAATTATTGAACGTTTAAATATATCTAAATTTTACGTAATCATTCCAATAGTTTATTTAAGTTATTTTGTTTTATAAAACCCTAGTGTAATCACACACACACACTTTATACCCTTTCCTGTTCACTTTCACTCGATCACAGTTTAGTCCCTATACATCGCACACCTCGTTGGGACATTACGACCCGGGGAAACACTGTATTCCACGGAAGCATTTGCTTCAAACGTTTGACTTGGTTGACCATCAACTGGTAAACTAGGTTGACTGTTTGAGGCGAATCAGAAAACAAGTAAAAATCTCGGGTTTGAAGGAGTTGGGCGAAATTAGTTGCTAGTCAACTAACCCAATACTAAGATGCAATCAAAATAAAATACTAAAAATGAAATTAAACTAATTTATACTAAGGTTGTGAGCAATAAGTGGGAGAAATGTGTTTACTTAGATTTCACTACTCCCTAGATATCTTTTACACGTTAATTACTTGTTATAGTTGCGTGGATGACGGATTGTATTCCTTAATACCATTTATGGGGTGGCGTGCTTAACTCCCCAATCCTATGAGTGCCTACTACACTCCTATGTCGAGCCGGCTAAGAAGCTCCTAACATGGGATCATTAGAATTTACTCATGCATTAAATACAACCAATAAAACCTAGTACACATCGGTTCATGTTTCCTAAGACGTTCAAGCATGTTACACAATGGAGATCTGCCAGTTTTCTTAAGCCTAACATTGAAATCATTCATCCAATACAACCATAAACAAGTAATCAACACATAATTAACATCTAGGTTTCATTAGATCTAAGCAAACACAAGATAGATCTAGCCTAGCATGGTGGAATCAAGACAAGCACAAGATATAGACAACCAACACATAGACATATTGATTGAATTAAGAGAAGACTTATCTTAATAGCACATGTAAGCATTCAAGGGCTGCAAACCCTTGAAAAAACTGTAAAATACGTACAAGGTTCGGCCTTAGGGTTTCTCCAAACTTGTTCCTCTTAATGAATGAAAAATACAAAACTATATATAGATTTTAGAAGGTGACGGCGTCAAGAACAAATGTCTGACGCCGTCATCTCGCCGCCAAATAGTTCCTCGGACTGCCTAGATCTGGGTCTGACGCCGTCATGTGTACACCTTATGCAGGCCGTCACCATATTAACTCTTGACGTTCTTGTTGTGACGCCTTCAGGTTTCTTCTGGGTCGTCATGGATTTTACTCTTGACGCCGTCAGGATTTCCTTCTTGACGCCGTCATACACTGTTCTCAGCATGGAAAATTAAGTCTTTGGCGTTTTCTTCACTTTTATGCTCCAAAAACGTCCGAATTGCTTTCTTTTCCAGATTTCTTTCCCAAAGTACCTAAAATCACAAAAGGAACGATTTAGGGCAATATTTGATCAAATAAATTTAATTCCGGGATTAAATAACCCCCTAAAAGTGGTTCATTTTTCGCCTCATCATATACCCTTACACTTGAGATTTGCTTGTCCTCAAGCAAATGCGCTTTTATTCTAATCAAAATACAAGTTAGAGGTCATTTAACACTAATATAAAAGTAATTACAACAAATAATCGTTCCACTAAAGACCAAAGACAAGCACGGAGGTCATACACTAGCACCTCACAAATATTGTTTAGATACTCACATCTCTCAGGTGTAATAAGATATAAATTACAATATGGAAACGGAAGATATCTCTCACTACCTGTCATAGCAAAAAAGATTACCATAGGCTTGGGAAAGGATCAAACCTCCACCATATGGCGTAAGCACCTAGGATAAACTATCAAAGAGGTCTTTTAAAGGGTTGTAACATTAGGTGTAGGGATATGAAATACACGGTTTTGTTGGATATAAGCAGTCTTTACTGGTGGCGAGTTAACAATCTTGGTTAATTACATGTACAATGTGGCATTGCTAAGCCAAGACTAGACTCGACTTAAGCTAATAAATGAAAAATAACAAAAACATAAAACAAACATAGAATGAAAAGGGATGGTAGTCCGTATGTTTTTCTCTTTTCTTTTTTCTATATTTTCTTTTTCTTTTTCTTTATTTTTTCGATTTTTTTTTTCATACACTCTTACCCTACCATCCAAAATAATACATCATAGGGAATGAACATTCCCCTTACACTTGAATTTTTACATACTTTACAATAAACTAATCTAATGACTCGAATTAAGAAAATCAAAACACTTGGAGTACTTTTAAGATTAACGTACATATGGGGGTAATATATGATGTTCTTCCCCATTACTCCATAAAATAAGTACTTTACCCATGAGTCCCAATCGTCCTAAAACAATATGTACAAGGATATGACTCGACTTAGCAACCATGTAATCAGTTAGATAATTAACTTAGGGTTTAACAAATAACAATAATGCACTAAAAATGAGTGCATACACGGAAGACTAAGGCGATTTGGTTGTACATTTAAGTGGGGTGTAACAAATTCTTCCTTTAAGTAAGATGCTTAAAGTTAGAAACGAAAAGATAGGCTCGGAGGGGTATACTAGGGGTTTCGTGTACTAAAAATGAGTACAACGCTTAGGGTGTGGGAAAAATTAGTTGACTTAACTAGCCAAGTAATATGACTTAAATGGTCAAGTAATTATGATACGGGTTTAACACACGGGTGATCCTAATGCCTCTTATCATGTAGTAAATCCTACTACACGAATGTAGTCTCACTAGCAGTCTCGGGATACATCACTAACGCAAGTTCTAGAATCTAAATGTTACCGGTACACTCATAAGCACTAATAGTAAATGCTTTTCCTATCAAATCTAAAGGCGAACCTCACATATTTGGGTGGAAAATTTTTCTGAATGGTACGGTTTTGTGCTAGTCATACAATTTCCTATCCATGAGACGCTTGCTATGGCTAAAGTTTCACTCCTAAATGTTGTAAAAAAATTTAAATTTGGCGCTAAAATTGCACTAACAAGTATTTCTCATAGTTTTATTACACATCTACTATCAAACAAACAAACTCAAGCGAAAGTGTATTTGTAAGGTATCATCATTTTACCCTCCCCTTACACTTAAGATGAACATTGTCCCCAATGTTCAAGTAAAGAATGTAAAAGTGAAATAAGTAAAACAAATGAAATCAAATACTCCCCTGATTCGCTCGGTATGGATAATAAGATGGCCAGGTTAAATCTTCCTCCAAGAAAATGAACAATCAAAGCTTCCCTTCCAGAAAAATAATCATCTTCTTGTCATACATAACCTGTAAATCCTGAGAAAACAGACAAGGCAACCTCGCATAAAATCGGCGGCAATCTACATATGTTACTAAATCCTAGAAAACAAAATAAGATATAATGCTTGTGGAATGATGTTTGCAGATTTCCTGGAGATTATAAAACTTAATAATTCAACAAAAACTTTAAGACTCCGTTAGAAAAACGAAACCGGTAAAATTTCCAGATTTTTACACGTGACGCCGTCAAGAGTAAACTCATGACGCCGTCAGAAGTGACCTGCAGAAATTCTTATGTTAAGTTTCCGGAAAATTTCTGGAAAAACTTGGTCCTACTTCCTGGAAAATCCTGCAAAACTTCATTATGACTCGATACAAGCATTTGACTCTAACAATTACGAATATACATGTTTACTTAATATTGTGGAGAATCATGATCGGTTTGTTTCTTAAAAACATATTTGGGGTTTCCCCTTACACTTATCTTTTGCAAAAATACCTTTGGATGAAGTTAAGACTAGGCCAAACAACAAAGTAAAGTATTTTTACTATTTTAGTTTTGAAACATGATCTACCAACAATAAAAATAAAGCATGCATACGGAAGTAAATAACAAACAAAGAAAATAAAAATCACACAAAGCATGGGTTGCCTCCCAAGAAGCGCTTGTTTTTGTTCGAGTCACGAGCCTGACTCTACCCTTATTTAACAGAAATAGGGGAGGTGTTCCCTACACTTAGGATTAAGTGTGGGTGGAAGTAGCGATACACACCTTTAGGGTGGAAATATGCCTCGTGAGGAAAGAGTGGTGGATGAATTATAGGCTCAAAGGGATGTGCTCCTATCATCATAACCTTACCTAATTCAATTGGGTTAGGGGCGGATTAAGATTTTCTCTTAGAAAGGGATCATGTTCTATCAACTTCGAGAGACTCCTAGTTGGGAATCCATCTTGACCTAGTAAACCTGGTTTAAACCCACAATGTTTCTTATGATCAATCATGAATGAGTGATGTAAGTATGTAAGGTCATGTTCCACTCCTATGTCAGCTTCCTCTCTACAAGGCTTAGAGTCTACTACCTTTGTCCTAAGACTACCCGGACTATATGGTTTGATGGGTGGATCGGAACCTATCTCAATTACTAAATTCACATCCAATGATGGAAGATTAGGTAACGGTTTTGGTTGAGGCTCCGGTTCATTAAAACTAGGAACTTCCCTAGAACTAAGAGTAAGGTTATCATTATAAGTATTCAAACCTATATCCTCTAGTTGTGTTTGGTTCAAAGGTTCTACCTCTATTGGGGTTCCTATAGTCTCTTCTACTACATCCGAATAAGTCACGGGCGGTGTGTATGCCTCAAATGATGGTAGGACTTGTGGGATATTTAGCGGGCTTATGTTACTTACTTCATCGTTCCTTGTGTCAAGACCACCAATATCCTCAACATGTGTTTTATTATAATCTAACCCTAACATTTTCCCAAGTATCTCACGTGCTTCTCTAGGCATCTCAACTTCTATATCCGAATCATAAGGATCATCCTCAGTATTCTGACTACTATATACAAATTGCCCAAAAGATTCATCATCTGTTTCTTGAGATTCATCATCATCGATCATAAAACCTAGGTCTTTTTTATCAATGTGATCATGTTCGGCTAAATCCTACATCACATCAAGGTCACCTATGTGTTCAGCTTGTATTGTGGTGAAATCAAACCACTTCGTGCACCCAGTTATCTCATCTATACGCTTATCCCCAAACAATCTTCTTGCTTGTTCCCTTAAACTTGCTATCAATTGATCTGTAACAACATTTGTTGGGTTGTCCATTTTTTTTGGCAAGTTTGGCACAATTCTCTATGGTTTCCCATGCTTCATCAGCACTTAATCCCCAAAGGTCCCCATCTGCGGCATGGTCAATGTCCATTTTGGTATAGTGGTCGACACGATGGTAAAATATTTCAATTTGGGACCACAGATCAAAATTATGATGAGGGACTTTTCGGAGTAAATATTTAAAACGAGCCCATGCATCATAGATAGGTTCATCCTCATGCTGTTTAAACATCAAGATGTCATTTGGAGTGGGTGAATTTCGTGGTTGGTAGTATGGTGGATTCGCGTTCTCCATAATGGCTAACGGAATAGTCAATGGAAAGGTTTTTACAAACAAAGACACAAAGAAAAGATAGACTAAAGAGAACCTAAAAATAAAAATCTCACTAGAAATGAATCTAGCAAGTAGACCTAATAAAAAGAGATTCTAACCTAGACAATAACTATTCCCCGGGCTGCGGCGCCAAAAACTTAATGCGTAGGGATTGCACCAGGCTTTACCTCTCAAGGGATCTTGAGAAGCTTACAACCTCCACCAGGCAGTGTACCTGATCGATGTAGTATAGTATAATGACAAGTACTGGGGGATTGATCGTTCAGCTAGGAATAGTGTCGCTAGGATTAGAAAACCTAAAGATTAAGTCTAGAGATGAGGGATGATTCTTTTTGTATTTTTATATTTTTAGGAAAACAAGTAAAAATCTCGGGTTTGAAAGAGTTGGGCGGAATTAGTTGCTAGTCAACTAACCCAATACTAAGATGCAATCAAAATAAAATGCTAAAAATGAAATTAAACTAATTTATACTAAGGTTGTGAGCAATAAGTGGGAGAAATGTGTTTACTTAGATTTCACTACTCGCTAGATATCTTTTACACGTTAATTACTTGTTATAGTTGCGTGGATGACGGATTATATTCCTTAATACCATTAATGGGGTGGCGTACTTAACTCCCCAATCCTATGAGTGCCTACTTCACTCCTATGTCGAGCCGGCTAAGAAGCTCCTAACATGGGATCATTAGAATTTACTCATGCATTAAATACAACCAATAAAACCTAGTACACATCGGTTCATGTTTCCTAAGACGTTCAAGCATGTTACACAATGGAGATCTGCCAATTTTTCTAAGCCTAACATTGAAATCATTCATCCAATACAACCGTAAACAAGTAATCAACACATTATTAACATCTAGGTTTCATTAGATCTAAGCAAACACAAGATAGATATAGCCTAGCATGGTGGAATCAAGACAAGCACAAGATATAGACAACCAACACATAGACATATTGATTGAATTAAGAGAAGACTTATCTTAATAGCACATGTAAGAATTCAAGGGCTGAAAACCCTTGAAAAAACTGTAAAATACGTACAAGGTTCGGGCTTAGGGTTTCTCCAAACTTGTTCCTCTTAATGAATGAAAAATAGAAAACTATATATAGATTTTAGAAGGTGACGGCGTCAAGAACAAATGTCTGACGCCGTCAGCTCGCCGCCAAATAGTTCCTCGGACTGCCTAGATCTGGGTCTGACGCCGTCATGTGTACACCTTATGCAGGCCGTCACCATATTAACTCTTGACGCTCTTGTTGTGACGCCTTCAGGTTTCTTCTGGGTCGTCATGGATTTTACTCTTGACGCCGTCAGGATTTCCTTCTTGACGCCGTCATATACTGTTCTCAGCATGGAAAATTAAGTCTTTGGCGTTTTCTTCACTTTTATGCTCCAAAAACGTCCGAATTGCTTCCTTTTCCAGATTTCTCTCCCAAAGTACCTAAAATCACAAAAGGAACGATTTAGGGCAATATTTGATCAAATAAATTTAATTCCGGGCTTAAATGACCCCCTAAAAGTGGTTCATTTTTTGCCTCATCAGTAGGAATAATAAACCGGTTGTGAGCCAGAGTAATGTTAAACATAATGATATGAGGAATAGACATTCTTTTGGTAGTAATAAGCAGGTTTATAAGCAAGGTCCTAATCAGCAATTTAGGGGTGGAAATGCTAAGTTTCAAGTCATGGGAGTTAAGAATAAGGGTAAGTTGGATAACTCTAATAGTAATAATAAGGGTGGTCAAGGTAGTAAGAATTCTTCTGTTAAAGGTGTTAAAGTTGTGGCTCAAAAGAATACTAAGCTGGTTCAGAAGTCTGAGCTTAGTACAAAATTTAATGAGAACTTTAAACCTAGAGTATTGGTAAGAGGTTCTAGTTCTAATGATAAACTTAAGGGTTCAGCTGATGAAAACTTTCCGATTGCTAATTCTTTTCAAGCATTTGAAGACCATGACATGATTGATAAGGTTGAAACTTTAAATGATGCTGAAAAGGATGAGTATGATAAGACTGTTTGGCCAATGTTGAAATTGGAGGTTGAAAAGGTTATGAAATCTGGTGTGTATCCTTCCATGAAAGTCAGGACTGATTGGTCTTTGTCTCAACTTGACTTCTTCTACAAAAATTGTTCAAGTTATGGAATGGAACCTTATGTTGAAGATGATGATGTGGAATCAGAAAATGAGGGAATGGCTGATGTTATGAAGCCTGAGAAACTTGATGTATGTGGTCCTGATGCAGGGTATGATGGGACTCCTATTACAACTGTTAATGATGAGTGTCAAGGCTTTTTCTTGGAATGTGAGAGGTCTTAATAATTATGATAGTCAGAAGCAAGTAATGGATATGATTAGGAGCAGTAATTTTAGTTTTTGTGGGTTGTTAGAAACTAGAGTTAAAAAGAAAAAACTGTTGAAGATTTGTTCTAAAGTTTTGGGTAGATGGGAATGGACTTCTAATGCTCCTGCTTGTGAGGGGGTACTGGTATAGTTATTGGGTGGTATCCATTTGCTGTTAGAGTTATGCTACACAGCTTTACGTCCCAACTTATGAATGTGTTTATTGAAACTGTCAATGGTAGCCATAAATTCTTTTGTTCTTTCGTATATGCTCAAGTCACTTGCAGTGGTAGGAAGGAGCTTTGGAAAGATTTGGTCAAACATAGTAATGCTGTTAAAGACTCTCCTTGGATTTTGCTGGGTGATTTCAATGTTATTTTAGATCCATGTGAGAGGTCTATGGGCTCTTCTTCTATCACTGCTGGAATGGAAGATTTTAGAGAATGTCTTTTCAAGACGGAGGTGAGTGATATTCTTATGTCTGGCCTTCAGTATACTAGGAATAAGAGTCCTGGGAACCCTAAAGGTTTACTTAAGAAATTGGATAGAGTTATGAGTAATGTGGCATTTTTAGATAAATTCCCCAATGCGAATGCTCAGTTTTTACCATTTGTTGTATCTGATCACTCTCCTGCCGTGCTTAATATTCCTAGTATATCTGGTGCTAAACCAAAGCCTTTTAAGTTTGCTAACTTCTTAGCAACTAAACCTGAATTTTTGCCAACTGTTAAGAATGTTTGGGATGTTCATGTTCCTGGGTTTTCTATGTTTTATGTGGTTTCAAAGCTTAAATTGTTGAAGAAGCCTTTAAGGAAGATGAAATATGCTCAAGGTGATTTGTCGGCTAATACCCTGAAGTGTAAGGAGGAGTTATGTAGAGTTCAGTCTGAAATGGTTAAAGATCCATCTAATGTGAATTTGAGGAAAGCTGAATTGATAGCTCTGAATTCTTATAAGTTAGCTGCAAATGATAAAGAGCTTTTTCTCAAGCAAAGAGCTAAGGTAACTTGGTTAAGTGAAGGTGATTTAAATACTAAGTATTTTCACAATGTGATGAAGGAGAAGAGAAACAAAAATAGGATTGATCATGTGGAGGATATGGAGGGTAACTTCTTTTCTGGTTCTGATGTGGGTGAGCAGTTTCTTAGCCATTTTGAAAAGGTTCTTGGACGGAAGGTGGATGTTGAAGCTATTTCTGACCCGGGTAACTTGTTTGTTAATAAGTTTTCTGATTTGGATGCTGATTTTATGGTAAGGCCTATTTCTGATGAGGAGATTAAGTGTGCTTTATTTAGCATGGAGGATGACAAAGCACCTGGACCGGATGGATTTTCTTCTAAATTTTTCAAGTCTGCTTGGTCTATTGTGGGTCCTGAGGTTACAAAGGCTATTCAAGAGTTTTTCTTCAATGGTAAACTCTTAAAAGAAATTAATGCTACTGTGATTGCTTTGGTTCCAAAGATCAATACTCCTAGAAAGGTTTCTGATTTTAGACCCATTTCTTGTTGTAGTGTTCTTTATAAGTGTATAAGTAAAATAATATCTAATAGACTGAAAGGTGTTCTAAATTCAGTTGTTAGTAATGCCCAATGTGCTTTTATCCCTAATCGGAAAATTAGTGATAACATTATGCTCACTCAGGAGTTGATGAGAAATTACCATAGGAGTTTGGGCCCTTCAAAAGTTGCTTTTAAGATTGACATAAACAAGGCGTATGACACTGTTGATTGGGAATTTTTAAGACAGTGTTTAATTCATTACGGGTTTCCTCTTAAAATGGTAAATTGGATTATGAGTTGCATTTCTTCTCCATCTTTTACTGTTTGCCTTAATGGTGATCATATTGGTTATTTTAAAGGGATGAGAGGGTTAAGGCAGGGGGACCCTTTATCTCCTTATCTTTTTACACTTGTAATGGAAGTTCTCACTTTAATGATCAATCGGAAGATCGGGCAGAGTAATGTGTTTAAATACCATTGGAGATGTAGCAAAGTTAATCTTACTCATCTTTGCTTTGCGGACGATTTGATGTTATTCTCTAATGGTGATGTGGGTTCTGTTTCTGTCTTGAAATATGCTCTTTATGAGTTTAGTGATGTATCTGGTCTTAAGCCTAATATAGAGAAAATCTTGGTTTTCTTTGGTAATGTTCCTGCCTATTCTAGAGCTGCTATTCTCAAGGTTATGCCTTTTACTGTTGGCTCTTTGCCTATTAGGTATTTGGGTGTTCCTTTAATTTCTTCTAGATTGTATAAGAAGCAGTGTGATCCATTGATTGATAGAGTTAAGTGTCGACTTCACAATTGGAAGAACAAGGCTCTGTCTTTTGCTGGTCGTCTTCAGTTACTTAATTCGGTTATTAGCTCCATGCAGTCATCAGTGTTTATCCTTCCTGTTTATGTTTCCCAAACCATTGAAAAGCTTATGAGGGGTTTTATTTGGTCTCAAGGAGATTTACAGCGAGGTAAGGATAAAGTGAAATGGGATGATGTGTATGGGCTGAAGATTCAAGGAGGTCTTGGGATTAAATCATTACAGTACTGGAACACTGCTTTGATGTCTAAACATGTTTGGAATATTGTTTCTAAAAAGGATTCTATGTGGGTAAAGTGGGTCAATGCTTATAGGCTTTGTGACAGAAGCAATGGTGTTAGAAGTTTTTGGGATATTCCAAGTCAGAATGATGTATGCTGGGGCTGGAAGAAAATATTACAGATTAGGGATGTGTTAAGAAGTCATATTGTTCATAGGATTGGTGATGGGTGTGATACTTTTGTCTGGTTTGATAACTGGTGTTTTCTTGGTCCTTTGTGTCATTATATCTCTAAAAGGGATATATATGAGGCTTGTTTATCTCTTAATTGCAAAGTTGCTGATATGGTGTATCATGGTGAGTGGAAATGGCCTGCTTGCTTAACAGATAAGTTTCCATTTCTTCTTTATCTTCCTCCACCACTTTTATTCCATGATAAAAGAGATATTGTACTTTAGAAAACTAATGGTGATGTGGTTAAGGGGTTTTATGTGAAGACTGTTTGGAATGATCTTATTCCTGTCAAACCTATTGTTCCTTGGTATAAGGTTGTTTGGTTTAGCCAAAATATTCCTAGGAATTCATTTATTTTGTGGTTAGCTATTAAGAAAAAGCTAAATACTCAGGATAGGTTAGCTCCTTGGGCCATGGTGGGTAATTTGTCATGTTCCTTGTGTAATTTGACTCAAGATAGCCATGATCACCTATTTTTCAGTTGTCCATTCTCATCCCAAGTCTTAAATTATTTTAAGACTCTTATGAATTTTGATCCTGGTTCTACTGATTTATATCAGATTATTGAATTATTGTTGGCAAGACCTTTGGGTAAGTCTATTTGGAGTATTATTCAAAGGTTGGTTATTGGGGCTTTAGTATACTTCATATGGCAAGAAAGAAACCTAATGCTTTTTCATGGTAAAACTAGAAGTGTGGACAGCCTTTGTTATGTAATTAAGGAGCAGATAAGATATAGACTTATGAGCTTTAAAGTTAAGAACTCAGTGCAAGTCAGTAAAGCCACTGAGAAATGGAATATTAATGTGATTAATAGTGATAAGTCCAAATGCTTCTCTGTTTCTTGATGGGTGATGTTATATTTGGCTATTGTTGGTTTTTTGAAGATTGTGATTTGGGGTTGTATTATGGTTGCTGCATTTTCTGGTACAAGGTAGACTGGGTTTATGTTACTTTCTTCTTATCTGGGAATTGGTTTTGGGTGATTCATGTTACTGCTGAGTGTTTTTGGTGGAACAAAGTGAAACTTGTGTTTTTGGAGTATAAGGGATCTGCTCTTGGTTTTGAGATGTTAAGGTCTGGTTTGGCTTCTTATCAGCTTGGGCTTAATGATTTATTGGGCTTCTATGAAATTAAGATGGATTTGTTTGTTATGCTTAGTGATTCAAAGATGAAGAAAAGTGTAATATGTTGTTTCTGTTTCTTGAGTAATTTTCTTTGGTGTAGTATTAAGTCAAAGTGTAATAGTGGGATATCACTGCTTATGTTGTTCCCAAAGCATGTTTTAGGTATGTCTTGGAACATAAACTACTATAGGTGTGTCCATAGTTAGTTTTTTTTTTTTTATAGTTTTTTGTTGATTAATATATTTGCCTGGGATTTGTCCCTTTTTCCCAAAATAATAATAATAATAATAATAATTGAATTATTATTATTTTTTTTAATTTATAAATTTATAAATTCGTTTTGTTGATATACTATACAAGTAAAAGATAAATACAAAAAATATATATAAGAAACAACTAACAATATGATTAAACTTTTTAAATAATTATCTTTAATAATAATAAAAAACTATAATTAAAAATCATAAATCAAACAAAACAAAGAAAAGATTATATTATTTGTTTTTTAATAAATAAAAAAGTATCGTTCAAAAAAAAAAAACCGCGTGTGGATGAGCATTATAACTAGTGTGTGTATGGAAACTTGTTCATTACAAAGAAATAAAATAAAATAAACTAATAGTAGTATAAGAATAAGAGCATAGTAACAGGTCTCCTCTACGTGTAAGTCTATAAATAGTCATACCATAACAAACAAATAATTATATGATGAAAATGATATAGAAGCATTGCAGTAGTCTAGATATAAATCTATAAGATTAACAATTGAACATCACTAAACTAATAAAAAAATCTGTTTCGATTGATGCATTGACATCATCAGACTAACGCCCATTTCAACCTTGACTTAGCCAGACTTTTTTATGTCGCCAAGGGTTTCAATAGTGGGAAGATCATGACCCTTTCCTCCCGTACTTGGTCCGGAATTCTTGATATCACCAAGAGATTCAGCATTTGGAGATCCATGCCCCTTCCCTCCGGGACTAGGACCTGAGTTTTTTATGCTACCAAGAGAGTCAACTATTGGAGATCCTTGCCCCTTTCCTCCAGGACTAGGAACCGAGTTCTTGATGTTACCAAAAGATTCAACCGTAGGAAATTTATGTCCATTTCCTCCAGAACTTGGTCTAGAAGTCTTGATATTACCAAGAGAATCAGTATTTGGAGATCCATGTCCCTTTCCTCCAGAACTAGGACCCGAGCTCTTGATGTTACCAAAAGATACAGCTGCGGGAAAGTTATGCCCATTTCCTCCTGAACTTGGTCCAGAATTCTTAATATCACCAAGAGATACAACATTCGGAGATCCATGTCCACCAAGAGATACAACATTCGGAGATCCATGTCCCTTGCCTCCAGGACTAGGACCCGAGTTCTTAATGTTACCAAAAGATACAACGGTGGGAAAGTTATGCCCATTTCCTCCTGAACTTGGTCCAGAATTCTTAATATCACCAAGAGATACAACATTCGGAGATCCATGTCCCTTGCCACCGGGACTAGGACCCGAGTTCTTAATGTTACCAAAAGATACAACGGTGGGAAAGTTATGTCCACTTCCTCTTGAACTTGGTCCAGAATTCTTAATATCACCAAGAGATACAACATTCGGAGATCCATGTCCCTTGCCACCGGGACTAGGACCCGAGTTCTTAATGTTACCAAAAGATACAACGGTGGGAAAGTTATGTCCATTTCCTCCTGAACTTGGTCCAGAATTCTTAATATCACCAAGAGATACAACATTCGGAGATCCATGTCCCTTGCCACCGGGACTAGGACCCGAGTTCTTAATGTTACCAAAGGATACAACGGTGGGAAAGTTATGTCTATTTCCTCCTGAATTTGGTCCAGAATTCTTAATATCACCAAGAGATACAACATTCTGAGATCCATGTCCCTTGCCTCCAGGACTAGGACCCGAGTTCTTAATGTTACCAGAAGATACAACTGTGGGAAAGTTATGCCCATTTCCTCCTGAACTTAGCCCGAAAATCTTGATCTCGCCAAGAGATACATCATTTGGAGATCCAGGACCCTTTCCTCCGGAACTAGGACCCGAGTTCTTGATGTTACCAAAGGATTCAACCGTAGGAAAGTTATGTCCCCTCCGTCCTGCACTTGGTCCTGAGTTTTTTATCTCCCAAAGATTTGTATACTTTGTTGCAAGATCAACTATATCTTCTGCATTTGCAACCACTCCATTGACATAACGAATCCGCTCGGCAGCAATTATTGGTCTACCCATTACAGTAAAACCTAATGAGGTAAGAAGTAGAAAAACAACAGAGAAGAAACTAAATGTTCGAGCCATATGAATAAACTTGATTAAATAAATTCAAAGATGAAGTAGTTCCGGTTGTTAATCGAACTTGAGATAAGAATGAATGAATTTGTGTTGTAAATATGGCTTGAAGGTGGTCGTATTTATACATATGCATGCATGCAAAAACCAGGAATGTAAGTGGAAAATAAGATATAATTGGACCACGTGAGTATATCCAAATTTTGAATAGCAAGTATATGATGAACGATGAAGCCGCCTGTTTACTTAAAGTCTTCCAATTTCAACGTTGAATCAATATTCAACTGTTGACACTTTGAAAAGTCATTTTCCTTAGAAAGTTAACTGATGCAATATTGTATTCTGCTTATTACCACTTTTGCTAAATATTTCCATAACACATGAGAATAGTAACTCATTGTTGCGTCGTTGCTTACGTAAATTGTTAAGATTTTGATTTGCACTTTTAAACTGAATGTATTAATTATTCAATCAAAGGTTCTAATTGATATTCTTATTGTGGAATTCCCAAAATATTATATGTATCTTTGTTTGATTGACTTTGTAAATCTGCTAATATTTAAAAAAAGAAACAACATCTCAACATGATGCACTAGAAAAAATTTAGATGTATCGTTTGATTTGGTAATAGAACTCATAGATTTAATTTTCAAAATAAGTGTGTCAAGAAAAGAGAAGCTATAATATATTGACCAAGCCAGTAATGGAAATGCCAAATCCATTGTATGTGAAATTTCCAAAAATAATACTATCTTTCAAAAGTCACATATAAAGGTTTTGTTGAAACAGAATATGGTAGCTAGTCACAGAAATTAATTGAACAACATAGCATTTCCAAGAAATATTTCCAAAAATAAGGTTCTCTAACAATATGGATACAACAAATACTACAATCGAATTGATCAAAAAAAAGAAATAAGACCAACTCTTCTAGTTGCGCATCTAACCCTACTATGCTACCCTGATAAAAGGTCGAATTCAACAGGACTGCTGGCGCGAAATGCCGATCAAATCCTTAAAGGAAGCCTAATCAAAGCGGGCAAACAAGAAGATCTGACTTGATGATAGACCGGATCTCGAAAGGCGAGAGGCTTTCATAAAGACGTATGATAAAAGGAGGGTCGAGAGAGGCTTATTTCACGATCCACCCAACCCAGCTTAAAAGAAAATTGTTAATTAAATGTGGCAATTATATCTTGACAAACTATAATTTTTTGTTTCCGTGAAACCGTTGTACAAAACATCAAACTTAACCAAGCTAGTGTGATACAATGTGCGTTGAGTTTTCTTGCTATTTTGATTGTGTTTCAGTTTACAATGTTTTTAACACAACAGCAAATTTTCAAGATTCAGATTCACTTCATGGCGTAGTCAAATTGATTAGTCAATAGGTTTCAATTTAAAGTTAATGGAATTCAAGAAATAGACATGTCTGTGAAGATGCGACTTCAAAAGCAAGTTCATGGTTAAGTACGTTACAAGATAATATTAAGTTCAATTCGATCAAACTAGTCGAATTCGAGTTGATTGGTATACCTGATTTTATCCTTTTTTTTTAAGTAAAATTAAATTCTCACCTTCTATAAATTTTTAAGCTTTTATAATGACACACCGACTCATTTTTAGGAAAATAGTAAACATTGAGGCACTGATCATAAAAATAATTAATTAACAAAAGAATTAATCAGTATTACAAACTTCAGAATACAAAATCATATCTCTAACTAATCCCTAATCAATGAGTACTTTAATCATCACTAGCATATAATCAATTCAATAGGATGTTTTTTCTCTGTTGCTGTTTCATACAAGTCTAACTGGACGATTGTCTGTCAATTAATGTCCCTTTCCTCCAGAACTTGGACCAGAGTTCTTCAGATTCCCCAAACTTTCAAAACTGCTAGGGAACTCATGCCCTTTTCCTCCTGCACTCGGACCCGAATTTTTCATGCCCCCAAGAATATTATAATTCTTTAATTCATGTCCTTTTTCTCTAGGACTAGGATCCGAGTTTTTTATATTCCCAAAAGACTCAAAAGTGGGAAACTCATGTCCCATTCCGCCTTCACTTTGACGTCCGCCAGTTTTGATAGCCGCAAACAAGTCCACATGATCACTTTTAATCGCATCATTATCATAACCAACAGATTTGACAACACTGATTGGTCGAGCCAATACACTTACGCTTAATGAAGTGAGAAGCAACAGAACATTTGCAATAAAGTAGTACCTTATGGCCATTGATAGTTAAATCAGAATTGACAATCAAAGAGAGACCGATATTATATGGTTCGTGAAGAAATTTTAAATTTGAAGATTGAAGATGTAGTTTGATTGGCAATGGACTAGAAATTAAGAAGCTAACCAATTTATCAATAAATGTGTTTTGTGAAATTAGCAAAGACGTGATGGTATACTTCGTATATAGTATTTTGCGTGCATGCATGCATGCAAAAGTGACAAGAGACCTGGTCCAAAACAACGTACGTTATAGAAGAACAATATGAACATTTTTAGAACACGTGAGTGAATAGAGATTGGAATAAGGTGAAGCCGCCAGTTTACATTCTATGTGGGAGACACTAATCCAGGAAAAAGAGTACGAACTAATATTATATAGGGGGTTGATATTTCCACATTGCAATTTACTACATCCACATAAAAATCATGCACAAGGACAAATGCAATGTGGCAATATCACTTGCCTATTATATATCTATCTTATTTCATGTTCCCACTAAAAAGGTAAATTTATAGTCATACAAAAAGAAACAAGATTGACTTCGTTGTCTCTTTTTGAAACCCACCAAGACTTTACGTCGTTGTTGCTTAAGCAAATTTTTAAATATTCCTTGTTAACCCAGCTATCATACATATTTAAGAGTCGTGCTCTCGTCTAAGCAAGCACTCCCTAAAAGTTTTTAGCCATTTTTATAGCACTCCCTAAAAAACAAACTAAAAGCTTCTTTCAAGAACAAGTAGATTGTATACTTTATACCGTTTAAATAATTTGAATAAGATTGAAAGTTGTTGTTACATATTCGAAGGTAGTTGAACTTGTCTCATTGGAAGAGCACAAACGTCACTATTCAGATATCATTGAAAGGATTGTATACTTAATACAGTAAATAATATAATGGGTTGATAGTGGTTCATCTTGCAAGTAGGACTAATCAAACTCGTTCAAAAAAAAATCAAATAGGTGCTACTATAACGTAACTGTATTGTTGTCGGTACGTTTCGTACATACATGCCACTAAAAAAAATCTGCATTTTGGGTCGACATTCTCGTCCCATTTTTGCAAAGAGTGTTGTCTCAAGTGAAATTTGGTACGATATCTCGTCCCATTTTAGTAGTCTCATTTGGGTTGTCACAAAAAAATTTGGGTCGACAATGTGTTTGCAAATTTGGGACGACATGATACTCGGCCCCACGATCAATTCAACGCTTAAAAATAAAAAAGGGACGACAACTGTTTTGCAAAATTGGACGAGATTATCGTCCCATTTTTTTTTCTTTTTTGCTTTCTTTACTATTTTTAAGTAAATAAGAATTTTTTTTTTTTTAAAACAAAATGGGACGACATAAAAAATCATAAGGGCGAGATTGTCGTCCCAAACTGTTTATGTTATTTTTATTATTAAACCGTTTGGGACGATCTACGTGGCAGTCAACAGCAAAAAGGGACGACATCTTATAACCTGTAATCAACCAAATTTGCCTGCGAGAAAAAAAATGCAGCAGACCTGCATATTTTTCACCTGCATATTTTTCGGAATTGTTTCTGGAAAAAATCTATCAAAACCTGCATATTATAGCCTGTAATCAACCACAATCCGCAATACCAATTCGACAATATGTTACAATACCAAATTACTAAACGACACAATACCATTCCATAAATCCCGGTATTAAAGCTTAATAACAAATATAACACAGGTTTGTTTTTGGTCATATAATTTTGACCTAATACGTGTCGCAAATATCGACGCAGCACATGTAAATTTCTACCAAATACCTTTAAATTTGATACTATAATAGGCCCGAATAACAAAATAGTTAATGCTAAATGTTGCCTGCTCGAAACATGAATAAAAACTATCAAGTAAATATCGACTAATGAAACTTGGCACACCTGAATACAAAGACCCACTTGATCCGTAGCTTTTAGCTGAAGTGAGCTAGGTTAAAGTGACCCGTTTTACGCATGCCTTTTGAATTCAGCGACCCGTCTGAATCGTGCCTTTAATCTGACCAATTTGATGTCCTACACAACCCTTTCACGCCAATGAAACCGTACGTTTCCAAACCATCGTCAGTAACATATATTTCAGCGACGCCTGTATTATCGCAGGAATAAAACCCATTTGCATTCAGGCGTTTTTGACAGCAACAAAAATAAACTGTGAACATAAGAATAGAGGTTAAAAAAGTATTTTAAAACATTCACCGGGTATAAAACCCTTTACCCAAAAAAAAGTATTTTAATATTAAGACAGGCCACCACCAAAGAAAAATGGTAAGTCGACGCCTGTATATACAGTGTATACATGAAGTTTGTGTAGCAATAAAGCGAAATCAGTGGTAACATTTTAATGTCTTTTTACCGTGTGCAGTATATGATCGTATCTGCTGTGAGCCATGGACCGTCAACGAAGACAACACGTCCATCTTCATGTAAGCTTTCTATCTGTAACATGTTAAAAATGACATTAAACTTGTGAAAATATAGTAAGATGTTTTGAGGAAATTGATATATGATATATCATACAGTTGGATGAAGATGTAGATTATCATGTTTGGAGATCACTTTCGATAGACCCTCTGAAACAGGAAGAGATTTGGAACTAAGGTGGATCTTTTTAGCTACATTCACTAGCTCCATCGATATATCCTGCCCACTAAGTGAGTTCCCCACCACAACCACCACCTACAAGTATATGAGTTCTTTAATTAGACTACACATAAATACACTATACCACAAAAGCTCAATTTTGAGAGCAAGATTAGTACTTTTAAGAAAAGGTTTGGTTACCTGGTTGTGTTAAGATTGGATATACATGTTGGATAAAGTAATTTTAAAATCAAAGAAAATGTTGATGAACCTAGATGCTATCTTTCCATCGGCTTCCATATTTCAGCAGATTCTATTATCTGGAAAGATTCCATGTTCGGACCTAAAAAAATCATCAATCAATGTATTGACAAAAGGAAAAAAGAAAAATAATGAGGTAAACCCAAGTCTGTTATTCGTCTTCTCCATATTCGTCTTGTGACACACAACCTTAAAGACGCGACAGACAGGTAACAAAATGAATCATAATAACACCAAATAAAGCAGCTTCAAAATCCTAAAACATAACCTTTAAACCATCGAAACAACACCCGCATAACCAAACAACGTCAATTGTAAAAACTAATGAATACTCAGGTCATAAAAGTACAACATTAATTTAAAAAAATTCACACGCACCGAAATGACCTATGTGTGCAGGTCTGTAGAAAAACCCAAAAAATTTTAGTAATTGCTTGAAATCACAAAACCTTCTTTCGATTCAACCCATAAAAATTACAAGAAAATCATACCTTTTAATGAGATTTTTACTTAAAAATAACAACAATCAATAACCATATAACCATTCTATCAATACTTAACCAAAATCAAAAAAGGGACAAAACCCACCATCATATTTCCAATAATTGAAAGAAAGAAAAAACCGCGTCTCCACAAATTAATACCCCCAAATTCTACTGACATAAATATCCAAAATGTAGAATTTATAAACTTACAAATTGCAAGATTTCCCTTTGTTTTACATCATTCTTCTCCATCTTCTTCCTCATCTATGAAGCAAAAGTGTTATCCTGCAACAAAAAACCTAACAAACCCAAATTAAACACAAAGCAACAAAACTCTAACAATATGGCTAAAAGTGAAAAAAGGCAGACTTACTATGACCCGACTTCTTCTTCCATGTGTTCACGTTAAAACCTGCAATACCAAAAATAAAAAGTGAAACATTCACCCACACAAAGCAAACATAAAAAATTAACGAAATTAAAACCCACCAAATATCACCATAAACCCATCTCACAGTTCTTGTGTGTTTAAAAAACCCACCGGTTGATTTATTTCGGTTGTGGTGGTTTCGGGCAGTGGTGAAGGTGGTTGTAAGTGGAGGTTTTTTTGTTGTAAAGACTTTGAAAAAATGATAAGAGAAGCAAATCTACTTCAATAATTGAATCAATGGCAGGGTGATTTTGATTTTCATGAAAATTTTGGTGAAAAATTAGGGACGACAATCTCGTTCCTAACTGTTTTCTATTTTTTTCCCCTTTTATCTTCTGTATATTTAACACTAATAAATTATTTAATTAATATTAAATAAATTAATAATGATTTAAATTAGTTATAAATTATTTAAATAAATTAAAAATGATTTAATTAAAATTAAACGAATGACTCGATATAGTATCGTGATACATGACATGTTAAAACGGATGACTCGATATAGTATCGTGATACACGACATGTTAAAACGGATGACTCAATATAGTATCGTGATACATGAAATGTTAAAACGGATGACTTGATATAGTATCGTGATCCACGACATGATAAAACGGATGACTCGATATAGTATCGTGATACATGAAATGTTAAAATGGATGACTCGATATTGTATCATGGTACATGAAATGTTAAACGGACAAGTTGAGATGGTATCGTTATACATGAGATCGTTAAACGGATGAGTCGAGATGTATCTTTATACATGATATGTTAAACGAACGAGTCGATATGGTATCGTGATACATGAAATGTTTAACGGATGAATCGATTTGATATCGTTATACATGAGATGTTAAACAAGCGAGTCGATATGGTATTAAACGAATGAGTCGAGATGATATCGTTATACATGAGATGTTAAACAAGTGAGTCGAGATGGTATTAAACGAATGAGTCGAGATGATATCGTTATACATGAGATGTTAAACGAATGAGTGGAGATGATATGGTTATACTTGAGATGTTAAACGAATGAGTCGAGATGATATTGTTATACATGAGATGTTAAACGAATGATTCGAGATGATCTTGTTATGCATGAGATGTTAAACGAATGAGTCGAGATGATCTTTAATGAGTTGATATGATATAGTTATACATGAGATGTTAAACCAATGAGTCGAGATGATATCGTTATGCATGAGATGTTAAACGAATGAGTCGAGATGATCTTGTTATGCATGAAATGTTAAACGAATGAGTTGATATGATATGGTTATATATGAGATGTTAAACGAATGAGTCGAGATGATATCATTATACATGAGATGTTAAACGAATGAGTCAAGATGATATCGTTATACATGAGATGTTAAATGAATGAGTCGAGATGATATCGTTATACATAAGATGTTAAACGAATGAGTCGAGATGATATCGTTATACATGAGATGTTAAACAAACGAGTCGAGATGATATCGTCATACAGGAGATGTTAAACAAATGAGTCGATATGTTATAGATATACGTAACATGTTAAACGAATGATCTTAGCAATCCAACCACTCTCAAAACATTCCCAAACACTGCCTGCCAAAACTTCCCACCAAACACTTCCCGCCAAAACACTTTTCCACCAAAACTTCCCACCAAACACTTCCCGCCAAAACACTTTCCCACCAAAATATTGGCCAAAATTTTCCAACCAAAGCTAGCAGATCTACTCTTATATACACTCTTATCCTCAAAACCACTCAACCTCACAACCTCTTATCTTCAAAACCACTCAACCACAAACACACATTGTTATCATGAAGATGACGGAATTTGAAGCTTTTGCCTGTACTTGTAGACGAGGAGACGTAATTCTGTGACAATTGCATCGACCTTATTCCCGTTGGTAAAATATACTATGCGTGTCCTTTATCAAAGGATACTACATACTTTTTTTGTGTGTATTATATAAATAATTTGGTTAATTGTTAAAAATAATAGTTTTTACTCTTTAATAGGGTGGGACAAAGGATTATGGATGCGATTTTTTTATGGAAGAAGGAACGACTCCATTTAATGACCGGTTCTCCTGGAGCTTCAACGCCTCCAACTCATTCCGCATGGCCATCAAGAACTCCAACTCGTTACACTGCAGGACCTTCAACATCGAGTATTGAAAATGCAGAGTACTCAAACTGCATCAAACTGAATCACCAAATAATGGTACTCAAGAAAATGCTAGAAGTGTATATGCATCCCAACAACCACACAACTGATTCAGCTGCCTTATTTAATGAATTTTATAATGACAGGGAAAATCTAAGTTTGAAGTAATTCGTACGCTTTAGTGTTTGAACTTTTATCAATCTGTAATGTAATTTGTATGCTTTAGTGTTTGAACTTTTATCAATCTGTAATGTAATTCATACGCTTTAGGTTTTGAACTATTATCGATATGTAATATAATTCGTACGCTTTAATGTTAGAGTAATACGTAAGTTTTACTTATTCATACGTATCTTTGAAGTATTTGTTTTAAGGAATATAAAAATAATATAGTGTTTTTTTTGGATAAATAGTAAAGTATTGATTTTGAATATACATTTTAAATTTTATAATTAATATTTTTAACAACAAAAATATTTTTGATACGTAGTAAAGTATTGATTTTGTAAATTTTTTAATTTACGTATTTTTTAAAATTAATTTTTACACTAACATATAATTTTAAAGCAAATAATTTTCTAAAATTAATTTATATATAAGTATTTTTAAATAGATTATTGGATTATAAATTTCATTTTAAATATTTAGGGAAAATGGGACGACATTGTCGTCCTAAAGTTTTTAAAAATGTTTTTAGATTGATTTAAAAAATATAAATTGATTTAAAAAGTTTTAAATATAAAAAAACAAATACTTACGGTTTGGGACGACATTGTCGTCCCAAAGTGTTTGGCGGGATTAAAAATAATGACAGGATGTTTTTATTTTGGGAGAAATTTATTTAAAAACCTTTGAAATATTGAAAATCAAACAAATCACACTTTGGGACTATATTGTCGTCCCTAATTGAGTGGGGCTAAAGTGGCGCTTTGACCGCCATTTTTTTTTTTTTTTTTTTGGTAAAAGGTCAACGACCCGGTAAATATATTACACCAAAAAGCATTTAAGTACAACGGATATGGGTGAATCTCATATCTCAGCCCGTTACATAGGCGCAAAGCTTACATAACAAGATACTTCCTATTTAGAACAAGAAACAAACCACTAACCACATGATAACCAAAGACTCTGACAAAAATATAAACTACTTCCTACGACCTTAGAGATTAAAGTCATAAATGGCATTAAGAGCATCTAAATTCCCTGGAAAATCATAAATTTGCTTCGAATAATCATCATAGTCATCAAACTCATCCTCACGCTCATGACCACCACCAAAACGATTTTCTAATTCGTCGAACGTGTTAAGAACCTCATCATCATCACTATCATAAACCACAATCTCACCCACCTTTGAAAATGGGTTAGCCCTCTTAGTGTAAGAGGTAGACGGAATAGGAAGACCATCATCATCCACAAGAGTAGCTTTCCCATCAATAAGTAGCTTTTCAAGCTTCCCAATTTTCTCAACTATAGGAGTAGAACCAACTTCCTTTGTTCTCATTGAATCACTCACAAGCGGTTCTTGTGATGCATTAACGTTTAATAGACTCACAAGAGGATCTTGTGAAACAGAACCTATCTCAAGAGACTCTTCCTCATTAACTTCCATTGTATTACCTGTCTTAGTAGACTCATCCGCAATAACTTCCATTGTACGACTAGCATCCACATCCTTGTTGTTGTCATTAGACGGAATACCAAAAGCATCCGTATCATCCATATTAAGAGCAGCAAATTGATTAGATGTAGAAATCTTCGTTCCACTCGTACTAGGCACATCAAAAGTCTTCTTCTTAGTGCCATCCACCTTATTAGGTTCAGGAGGATTCTTTTTGGGTTGATACTGAAACTGCTTACCCACACCAGGTTTAGTAAACCCTCCTTTACCCTTAGTAGTAGAATCACCTTGCTTACCTTTCTTATTATTATTGACAGTCATGAAACCATCATTAACGGGCTTAGTAGGCTGAACTGAAGGTGCAACACCTTTAAGACAATCAACCAGAGTATGACCAAAGATCTTACAATTATCACAACGAGGTGGTTTCCATTCGTATTCAACCCGTATCTTCTCAATAGTCGAACCCGAACCATCAAGTAATGGTATCTCAACAGTGAGGCTGTCCTAAAGCACCTCATCCGACTTCACTTCTATCATGCATCTAGCAAAACTACTACGGCCCCACGATTCCTTGCACATTTGGCTTGTAAAAGCATCCAACCTTTTGGGCGTTCCAATCAGTGTGGCTAGAAGACTGAGGCCATCATCAGAAAACATAGCAATGGGGACATCATGGAATTTCACCCACATCGGAATGTTAGTAAAATCCTCTTTGAGTAGGTTTGTGTTCAAAGTCCATGGTTTAAGAATAATAGGAACATTTCTGATCAACCAAGGACCATTTTCAAGCACATCATCAACACCTTTCTTCGAATTGAACTTAAAGAAGAAGAACCCCTTTGCATTCATCATTACCTTTTGTATACCAAACTTAGCCCACGCATTACGATAATAATAATCAACAACAGGAAACGCAAGGCGTTGACCAAGAAAATACCCATAAAGTGTATTCTCAAATCTGAGATTCACCTCTTCCACTACTTTCATCAGAATAGAAAGATCAACATCAGTCGTCTTCTTGCTACATTCCAACCTACGAAAATTAGAAACATGTTTCTGAGGTTCATTAGAAATAGCACCCGTGTAAGAAACCGAATTCACATCAACCTTGGTAGCATTAGGACCAGAAGGTGCACTTTTATTCATCACATTTGTCCCAAACTTCTGGGCTTGCATATCAACACTAATACTCGAAGGAGGATTACTTGTTATATTAACTTCATTAGCAACAATCTCACGTTGAATTTTATTCATGGCTTCATCAAAATTTGTATGCGCATTTGCTATCAATTGTTCCATAGTAGGCTGTTTAGAGCCATTAGAAGACGAATCCAGACCAGCATCCAACACAACATTAGTACAAGAAGAATCCATACTATTAATCATTGGGGATTCAAGTGGAACCGGCTCCACTTGCTTATTACTAGCACCGCAAGCCGTATCAAGTGTAGTGGATGCATTAGGGCTAGTGTAATTACCAGCACTAACATTCTCATGTGTATCAAGTGAAACCGGCTTCACTTGTTCAAGAGACATCGGCTTCTCTTGACTAGAATACACAAGATTAACACTCGAATCAGAAGTATGGGCAGTGTTACCAGATTTACCATCAATACCCGTGTGAATACCTTGTACACGATCAGAACTAGGATCATCAACATCAACATGAACCTTCACATAATTGCTTCTTTAATCGGCCAAAGAAGCAAGTGATTCCTTGTTTCCAGAAGTAGGTAACTTCGGATCATTAGCGACTGAATTCCTAGGACCAACCTTCTTCGCAGCCTTTTCCTTCACACTCTTAGGACTCAAGAAACCCTTATTCATCTCTCACAACCAGTAAACAAAGCAAAACTTACAAACAATCAATAATACCAGCGACATGCAACCAAAGAAGAAAATAAAACCCTAATCGCTTAGGGTTTTGTGTCGTGAGATCCAAAATAACTAACCAACATCCATGTTCCTCTAATAACAATAATAGAATGAAGGAATATCAAGGTCTTGAACCGACTTAATGTAAGAATTAATGGTCGAATCAGTAAAGAACCCTAAAGTCGGTTATAAAGAAAACTGATATATAGAAAACCCTAAAAAAGCAATTGCAAAAAATTCACTCAATCCAGTAGATAATAAGCACCGCCATTTTTTGTTGAAAAGTGTGGGTCCATAACCAAATTATGGGACGACAAAGTCGACCCAAAAAAATTGGGCGTCCCCAAACCTTTGTTTTGGTGTAGTTACAGACACGAAAAAAAATTAAAAAAATCCCTGCATCCAGACATCCAATAAAGCATTCGCAAATAAATAAATAAATAAATAAATAAAATAAAAATGAAAAAAAAAAAAAGTGATGTCAACTAACCTATAGCTATGATACCCTTATTGTATTATCGAACAAAAACCTATCCTGAAGATTTCGAACACGAAACCTAGAACCTTAACATCAATCACAAGTCGCAACACTCAACGTGAAACCTATGTTGGATAACAAACGAAGAAGAACAAGAAACTACATAGATATTGACAAGAATATGCACACGCTATACCCTTGAACACCACTTTATTAATACCAATAAAACTTACAATTTGAGTTAAGAACAATGTTAAGAACTAGCATCGCCTCACCTCTATATATAGAGATGAGGGGGTAAAAACCATGTTTGAGTCGGTTTAGGAAACTCCCAACCGACCCTCCATGAGCCAACCGGCCATATCGCCTCTTCCTTGCCTTGCAAGGCAAGCTACACTAATTCACTCGCGCCTTATCCGAATGTATATTACAACGTACACTTAAGTCCTAGTCTGTATTTATGTTTGCGACTAATTTCCTACACTAGTTAAATAAAATTGAAATAAAGCTAGGTGTCGTTCAAAGCACCAATGCAAAGTTGCAAACTACAGAATGTGTAATCATACCCGAAGGAAACTTATTCATTACACAAAAAAATCTACTAACAGTATAAGAATAAGAGTATAGTGTACACATTTTGATTGTGTGACGATATTGCTAATAAACCGTGTAAAACGGCATCATGTTTTGTAGTGCTTACGTAATTTTTTCAAGATGTTAATTTGCACTTTTAAACTGCATGTATTATTCAAGCAAAGGTTCTAAATGATATTCTTATTGTGGAATTCCCAAAATATTATATGTATCTTTGTTTGATTGATTTTGTAAATCTGCTAATACGTAGTATTTAAAAAAGCGATAATTACCAAAATAGATCGTTGATTTTTTGACAAGTCACTTTGTAGACTTTCAAATTTCACTTTCCAAAATTAGATCTTGCCAACTTAAAAAATGAGCAACCTTCATATATGTGCGACACGTGTCCTTAAAAGATTCTAGATTCTGTATTATACATTCCAAAAGATTCTAGATTCTGTACTATATTAATAAAATATTCGACACGTGTCGCACATATATGAAGGTTGCTCAGTCGCCAAGTTGCCCTGATCTGCCGGAGGAAAGTGATTTAAAAACATCTATTTAAGGAATGTGCTTTGGGCGACTGATCTATTTTGGTAATTATCCCTTTAAAAAAAGAGACAACATAATGCACTAGAAAAAATTTAGATATATCATTTGATTTGGTAATAGAAATCATAGATTTAATTTTCAAAATAAGTGTGTCAAGAAAATAGAAGCTATAATATATTGACCTGATGAGGCGAAAAATGAACCACTTTTAGGGGGTCATTTAAGCCCAGAATTGAATTTATTTGATCAAATATTGCCCTAAATCGTTCCTTTTGTGATTTTAGGTACTTTGGGAGAGAAATCTGGAAAAGGAAGCAATTCGGACGTTTTTGGAGCATAAAAGTGAAGAAAACGCCAAAGTCTTAATTTTCCTTGCTGGGAACAGTAGGTGATGGCGTCAAGCAGGAATTTCTGACGGCGTCAAGAGTAATTTCCATGACGATCCAGTACAGATTTGACGGCGTCACAAGGTAGGGCGTCAAGAGGAAAATGCATGACGGCCTGGAAAATGCTAACACATGACGGCGTCAAAAGTAGATCAAGGCAGTCCGAGAATTATTTTGGCGGCGAGATGACGGCGTCACAAGATTTGTCTTGACGCCGTCAGACCCTATTTCCTATATATAGTTTTCTAATTTTCACATTAAAAAAAAAGAGAAGTTTTGGAGAAACCTTAAGTATGAACTTGGTACGAATTTTACAGGTTTTTCAAGGGTTCTAAGCCCTTGATACCTTTAATGTGTAATTGAGACAAGTATTCTTTTAATTCAATCAATATGTCTATGTGTTGGTTGTCTATATCTTGTTCTTGTCTTAATTTCATCATGCTAGGCTAGATCTATCTTGTGTTTGCTTGGATCTAATGAAACCTAGATGTTAATTATGTGTTGATTACTTGTTTATAGTTGTTTTGGATGAATGAATTCGATGTTAGGTTTAAGAAAACTGGCAGATCTCCCAATGGTAACATGCTTGAACGTCTTAGGAAGCATGAACTGATGTGCACTAGGTTTTATTGGTTGTATTTAATGCATGAGCCACTGTTTATAATCCCTATGGTTGTGCTGGGCATGGCATAGGAGGAGATAAGAGCTCATAGGATTGGGGAATTAAGTGCGCCACCCCATGAATGGTATTAAGGAATACAATCCGTCATCCACGCAACTATAACAAGTAATTAACGTGTAAAAGATATCTAGGGAGTAGTGAAATCTAAGTAAACACATTTTCTCCACGTATTGCTCACAACCTTAGTATAATTTAGTTTATTTTCATTTCTAGTATTTTATTTTGATTCCATCTTAGTATTGGGTTAGTTGACTAGCAACTAATTCCGCCCAAATCCTTCAAACCCGAGATTTTTACTTGCTTTCTAAAAAATATAAAAATACAAAAATAATCATCCCTCACCTTTAGAACTAGTATTTAGGTTTTCTAATCCTAGCGACACTATTCCTAGCTGAACGATCAATCCCCCGGTACTTGTCACTATACTATACTACAACGATTAGGTACACTGCCTGGTAGGGGTTGTAAGCTTCTCGAGAGGTAAAGCCTGGTGCGATTCTCACATATCATGACCACGCCAGTAAAGGAATTTGGTTTTGTGAATGTTTATGCCTAATCCATTGTATGTGAAATTTCCAAAAATAATATATTTCAAAAGTCACATATAAAGGTTTTACTAAAACAGAATATGGTAGCTAGTCACAGAAGTTACTTAAACAACATGGCATTTCCAAGAAATGTTTCAAAAAAGAAGGTTCACTAACGATATATACTGCAATTAATCGGATTGATGATGATGAGAAAAAAAAAATAAAAAAAGACCAACTCTTCTAGTTGCGCCACTAACCCTACTACGCTACCCTGATAAAAGGTCGAATTCAGCAGGACTGCTGGCACGAAATGCCGATCGAATCCTTAAAGAAAGCTAGCCTAATCAAAGAAGATCTGACTGAGTTGATGATAGACCGGATCTCGAAAGGCGAGAGGCTTTCATAAAGACGTATGATAAAAGGAGGGTCGAGAGAGGCTTATTTCACAATTCACCCAACCCAGCTTAAAAGAAAATCGTTAATTACATGTGGCAATTAGATCTTACCAACCCAGCTTAAAAGAAAATCGTTAATTACATGTGGCAATTAGATCTTGACAAACTATAAGTTTTTGTTTCCGTGAAACTGTTGTACAAAACATCAAACCTAGCTAGTCATACTATCTTATAAAACATTTATGCCTTCTAAAAAAAGAAATACTTAAAATTAAGCATTGCAAGTTCTTAAGCTAAAAGTACAATTAATCAAAATACATTTTCTAACATTAAATACAATTACAAGTTCTTAAGCTAAAAATACAACTAATTAAAACACATTTTCTAACATTAAATACAATTTTTAAATAAAATACTTAAAATTCGGCATTACAAGTTTTTAAGCTAAAAGTACAACTAATTTAAACATATTTACTAAGGGTGCTTGGTGGGGGGTTAAAAGGGGGTGGAGAATGGGTAAGGTATTGATTTGGGCCCACCTCCCACAAATACTTGTGCTTGGTTAGTTAGAGGTAAGGGATTGATTACCTCGTACTCGGTAATTAACCATTATAGAGTAAATTGGGGGTAAGGTATTGATTACCCACATCACTCATTTCTTTGCATTCCCTTACCCTTACCCTTACCCTTTACCTTTTCCTTTTCCCACTTTGAACCAAGCGGACCCTAACATTAATAAACTGGTCAATAAATACAATTAATGCAGTTATTAAAACACACCTTACCTAAAAATTATAAATTATCAAGCATATTGTACAACCAACTTAAACACAATTCCTACATTAAATGTCACTAATACAAATAATAAAGCACATTATACAAATATTCAAGCCTGAATGGGCAACGGGCCAAATGGACTCGAGCCTGAATGGGCACGGGCCAAACGGGCTCGAACCTGAACGAGCACGGGGCAACGGGCTCGAGCCCGAAAGGTTTGCAACTTTTAGCTATCACTTTTTTCTTTTGATGTCGTTAACATTTATTTTAGGGTACCCGCTGCTATAACGCACGAATACCGTACTAGTATGATACAATGTGCGTTGAGTTTTCTTGCAATTTTGATTGTGTTTCAGTTTACATTCAATGCTTTTAACACAACAGCAAATTTTCAATATTCATATTCACTTCATGGCGTAGTCAAATTGATTAGTCAATAGGTTTCAATTTTTTTTTTTTTTTTTTTTAACGACAACTTTATAAAGCAACTAGCAAGGAGCCAGATTAAACAACTACAATATAAGGGTTTTTAAGCCAATCGTTCCAAGTGAACGACGCTTTACATCTATATTTGCACCAAAAATAAGAAATAGAGACCAAGTTATCAAATATCATCGCCTTCTCGGGAGTCTTCACCATATTACGGATACGCCAAATCAACCACCATAGACCATAAAATACTCCCTCGAACATGACCTTAACCTTGGAAAGAATCCGAAGAGACACAAACCAACGACACCATTCCTCATAGGAATTCACGTCCGAATATTCAACATTCCACCAATTAGATATCTTTTAAGCCAATTGTCTAACTACCCTACATTGGAAGAAAAGATGGCTAGACGTCTCCGATCCTTCCTTGCAAATAGGACATTCTAAAGTTAATGGAATTCAAGAAATAGACATGTATGTGAAAATGTGGACTTCAAGAGCAAGTTCATGATTAAGTTACAAGATAATAGTACTAGTAGTTCAAGTCCAATCCGATCTAACTAGTGGAATTTGAATTGATCGATTGGTATATATACTTGATTTATTTTAGCTTATCCTGAGTTTTTAAGTAAAATTAAATGCTCACCTTCTATAAAATTTTAAGCTTCTATAAGAGGAAAGGGTATGGTAATGAGATTTTACCTCCTTATTTGGGGGTCACGGGTGCCACATCACCCCAACACTTCTTCACAACTAACCACTTCTCACTCATAACTAATTTCAACTTACTCATTTGGGGCCCACCACTTACAACTTTTTTTTTAATTCATTTCATTAAATAAACTAATTTCATTTAATAAATTATACAAATAATACAACAAACTAATTTTTAATTCATTCAAATAAAAAAGATACAATACGGAAAAAAAATACGATATAAAGAAAAAAAAAATACGATACAAAAATAAGGAAACGGATAAATACGATATGAAACATCTTCAAAAATTTATATCGACTTGTAATTATCGATGAGTTGTGATTTTTCTTCCCAAACTTGCAACACTTGTTCTCTGACCATTTTCAATGCGACTTGAAGTTCCAAATCTGTTTAATCATTTCTTAAAAGGGTTTGTAGACCGACCATGACTATTGGATGGTCTTGAGGCAGCTCACGTAACCTTTCGACCTCTGGAGCACAAGACTCCCTCTGTCGAATAATACGCGCTATCTCACCTAACAAGTTGTTAATCAACTTAAGTTCATTTTCTTTTTCATTGCGCAATCGGGTTAGTATTCTTCTTTGCACCTCAGCTGGTTGATTAGCCATACTGTGTGTGTGGAATTTAGTTTCAGTTGTTTAATAATAAGAAGTTGAGTAAATCTGGTATTTATACTGAAACTAGCCGTTAGATAATTTTATTGGAGAAACTAGCCGTTAGATAATTTTATTGGAGAAACTAGCCGTTAAGCCTTTTATTCAAACTGAAACTTAAACTGACATAACATCACAAACGAAACGGAAATACTTAACATAAATCAACACACGATACAGGAATACAAAGGCCATTAATTCATATATCTGTTCCAGTTGACGTTGTCCTTCAAAATCAACCACACTTGAAAATATTTGAAATCTTTCCCACCATTGCGTTCTTTGTAAACGTTCATTGCATCTTCAAGACGAACATCTGGCTCACGTGTAGGCTGTAAATTAAAGTAAATTTCATGAATTTTTTGACAATCAGAGTTCATTCTTGCCCACTTACCCGTTAGCTGGTTTTTGCTACGAAAAGGACCGTCTGAATTTCTGTTTCTGTTTCTTAGTTATCGTATCGTAGGTTATTGTTTTTTAGTGGTTTGAATTTCTGTTTCTTAATTATCGTATCGTAGGTTATTGTTGTATTCGTTGTTTCAAGTAATATCAATCTTATGCTTAATCGTTGTATCACAATTTCATGCTTCAATACATTAACATATTCACTTAACATTTTATACAAAACCTTACACAATACTTTCACAAAAAAAAAAAAAAAAAAAAAAAAAAAAAAAAAAAAAAAAAACATATTTGCAGACAATCTCCCTCGTCACGCAAACGAGAAGAACTCCAACAACGAGCGATGGCGAGCTTGACATGGTATCGTGGCGAGCTGTGACGAGCGCCACGTTTGCACGACGAAGGCTCACAACGAGCTACACCCTTTCCTCTAATGACACACCGACTCATTTTTAGGAAAATAGTACAGTAATTACTGTACTTGACAAGCACAACACTGTGGCACTGATCATATAAATAATTAATTAAAAATAATAATAAATCAGTATTACAAACTTCAGAATACAAAAACATATCTCTAACTAATCCTTAATCAGTGAGTGCTTTAATTATCACTAGCATATAATCAATTCAATAGGATGGTTTTTCTCTGTTGCTGTTTCATACAAGTATAGCTAGCTCGACGATTGTCCGTCAATTAATGTCCCTTTCCTCCAGAACTTGGACCATAGTTCTTCAGATTTCCCAAACTTTCAACACTGCTTGGGTACTCATGCCCTTTCCCTCCTGCACTCGGACCCGAATTTTTCATATCCCCAAAAGTTTTTAGCATGAGTCCGATTCCGCCTTCACTTTGACGTCCGCCAGTTTTAATAGCCACAAGACTAAACAAGTCAACATGATCACTTTTAATCGCATCATTATCATAACCAACAGATTTGGCAACACTGATTGGTCGAGCCACTATACTTACGCTTAATGAAGTAAGAAGCAACAGAACATTTGCAATAAAGTAGTACCTTATGGCCATTAATAGTTAAATCAGAATTGACAATCAAAGAGAGACGGATATTATATAGTTCGTGAAGAAATTTTAATTTGAAGATTGAAGATGTAGTTTCATTGGCAATGGACTAGAAATTAAGAAGCTAAACAAATTATCAATAAATGTGTTTTGTGAAGTTAGAAAAGACCTGATGGTATATATAGTACTTTTGCGTGCATGCATGCATGCAAAAGTGACAAGAGACCTGGTCCAAAACAACGTACGTTATAGAAGAACAATATGAACAATGTTAGAACACGTGAGTGAAGAGAGATTATAATAAGGTGAAGCCGCCAGTTTACATTTGGGAGACATTAATCAAGGAAAAAGAGTACAACTGATCTCTGCTTATAAATTAAATTTGTTTATTCTTGAAATTTAAATATGCTTAAAAAAGAGAAAAATGATTTGCCTAATTTACCTTTGATTAAAAATGATTAATATTTTATATATTGTTTAATCCTTAAAATTTTATCATTTTTCGTTTATAACTCATAAATTATTTTCTCCCAATAAGTACAAATTGAACTCGTAAGTGTTGTATCAAGAGTCACACCAAAACCACGAATTAATAGAACGTTGCTTTACGCGAGTATTTATCTAGTAGTATTATATATCTACGTCATTTGGTGTTCCCGCTTAAAAGGTAATTTAGAGTCATACAAAAAGAAACAAGATTGACTGCGTTGTCTCTTTTTGAAACCCACCAAGACTTTACCTCGTAGTTGTTTAAGCAATTTTTAGAATATTCTTGATAACCCCGCTATCATATTTGAGAGTCGTGCTCGCTTCTAAGAAAGAACGCCCTAAATGTTTTAAGCGGTTTTTCGCCGTTCAAAAAAATAAAAAAATAAATAAAAAGTTTTAAGTTTTATAGCACGTAAACAAAAAACAAACAAAAGTTTCTTTCAAGAACAAGTAGATTGTATACTTTATGCCTTTCTAAAAAATATATATAATAAAAAATTATTGTATACTTTATACCGTTTAAATAATTTGAATCAGATGGAAAGTTGTTGCTGTTATATTCAAAGGTAGTTGAACATGACTTCTAATGGTTAGGTATATTATCTTATTGGAACAGCACAAACGTCACTAATCGGATATCTTTGAATTGATTGTATACTTAATAGGTAGTAATAATATAATGGGTTGATAGTGGTTCATCTTGCAAGTAATTGTATTTGCTGTGTGTTTCGTACATGCACACAAAAAATAAAATACTCTTTCTATCTCAAAATAATTATCCCTCGAAAAAAAAAACATATATGTTAAGAAAAACATAATTATTTTTCTTATTTATTCTTTAAAAAATGACAGGTTATCCTTTAATTTATTAACTAATATTTTTTTAAAAGTTTGTAATATTAATTTCAATAGATGGTAATATGGTAAACCCAATCAACTTCCTTATTTATACTTTAGTAGTTGATAATTAGTTTAAGACATCCAAAAAAATCATGAACTATTAATTTAAGACAAAAATAATAATAATAACAATAATAATCAAAAACCTACACACGCCAGCATTCGCATGAATAAAACAAATGAAGAACACAACAAATTACCTGGGCTGTATCACATTATTGATCCTTTGATATCTAGTTGGGTTTTAATATGGGCTCTATTTACGGGCTGATTTAACCACTTCTACTAACAACATAACAAATCCATTGGACATCCTCTTATCTACATCAAAATCAAAGTAAAGTTGTGCCCCTTGTTCACCACCAATTAACATCACAAGAGCATTTGAAATGGAGCATAATTGTTCGGGTTGGGAGGATGTCGATGTCGGGGTGGGGGAGCTCGAGCCATTTGTGTATGTTTTAGGCTAGTGACAGTAAGGTGATTCAATCCCCTTACTTTTCCCTGCCACGTCAGCTTTCTCTTTCTAGCGACCTGCAGGCGATTCAGTACCTCAGTAAGGGCGACCAAGTTCAGTTTTTTTTTTTTTTTTTTTTTTTTTTTTTTTTTTTTTAACTACAAACTTAATAATTAAAACATTAATTTCATTAATAAAAATAAAACAGTACATAGATTGAAAACATAAACTTAAACATTACATAAACTTCAATTATAATCTGGGTGATCCCAGGTTTGAGAGTTGTTGGAGTTGTAACCGTCGTCGTAAGGATCAAAGCTCGCCAACCTCTCTGCTTCTAACTGAGCTTCCAACCTGCTCAGCTCCCGCTCCTTCTCAGAGTTCCAGCCACCATCATCTGCTGCCACATTTTTCTCAAAACTTAGCTGAAAATTATCCAGACGAGGCAGCTGTTGTTGTTGCTCAACAACTCTTTGTGTAGATGAACTTGATGCACCTTGCACAAATTTTTGTTGTTGTTGTTATTGTTGTTGTTGTTGTTGTTGTTGTTGTTCAACCATAGCAGCTTCCACATTTTCTTCAAAACTCCAACGAATCTTGTTTGTTTTTTAGGCATGTATCTGACTCACACAGCCACGCAATGCCTCAACAACGGCATGATCTTTATGAAATTCATCGTATAAAAACTGGTCGATCACATATTTTCTGTCGTCAGAAATGTGATCGCACTCTGTGTAGCGTGTTCTCATTCGTTGTTTGAGGGCCTTTGCCAGCTCAAACCTGCTAATAAATTCAGAAATAGCTTCTTTACGAGCCGTGTCGTCTTTCTCAGCTTGGTTTTTGACCCAATTTTGGAATTCTTTCGACGGTATAAGGCAGTTTATTACACGCCATTTTGAATTGAAAGAAGTGTGAGATTTTGTGAATTGAAGTGTGTAAAATATGTTGTGTTAATTTGGTATTTATAGTGTGTTAATTTTTTTTTTGAATGCAACGGCTAGTACCTTTTTTTTGTTTTGTTTGGATTTTACCCCCAACGTAAACAATAAAGGGCAAAAAAAATAGAAAGTAGTCGGTCTAGTAGTCGACCGGTTTGTGTTTTTGTCTAGGGTCGACCGACTAGCCACATAAGTGGCGATCGATTGTGATAGATCGACTATCTCGATCGTCAAGCCCTTCTGTCGCTAGCCTTACTCCCCATGTCTCATATTAAATGTTATGTTTAACTTGTTAAAGTCTTTTTTTCTCAACTTTAATCTTAAATATTTTTGTTTGTGTAATATAATACTTTATACAAAATATATGAATGGATTAAGTTTTAAATGTATTTTCATTGCGTATAATTTTATCAAATACTATATTAAACAAACAAAAATATTTAAGGTCAAAGTTTATAAAGAAAGACTTGAAAAGTCAAAACTGGACATTTAATATGAGACGGGTGTAGTAGTTTTTTTGTGTTATTCAATAAAATTAAAGTGATACTGCAAGATGAAATTGATGAGAAAATAACAAAAACGTGCATAGTAATGTGGCGCTGAATTTATGCAATGGTGGTTGGGTCGTCGAACCACTGTGAACGGTCTAAACAGGTTCCAAGATTCTGACATGTCAAGTTGTAAAAGATAATTGATTATTTAGTTATCACTAGACGATTACCTACACATAACGGCAACAATGTATAATAGCGCTAATTTGTCTATAAATTTTTTTTATGTATATATTGGTGTCGAGTAAGTACAGTGAACAAAGTTAGTAGTTTAAATTGTAATTGACTATTTAAATATTTAATTGATTGGATTGACTTTTATAAGTGATGATCTTTTAGTTTATCAACATAACTTATATTTTAAGTTTTAAGTAAATATGTTTTCTTTTTACCAGACTAGTTCCTTACATCACAACGAGATTTTATGGCTGCTAATAATTATAGCTAGATTTTGGTTAAGTGTTTCGTGTAACATTTATGCTTATAACGTAAAACAAAAAAAAAATAATTCAAAAAGATTCCAACATACGATAATTTAACTAAAATAACAATTTTTGAAAATGTATTAAAAAAAACATATAAAAATACTTAATAAAACTGAAAATAAAATATGACAACAATTAGTTGAGTATTCATCTTCTTCGACAATTTTTTTTTTTTTAAGTAGATAGAACATGAAAATGAAACATTAGAACAATTATATGTAGATAAAACATGGTTTAAAGGGTCCTAAATATATGATAAGAAGTTAAGTGACAAGAAGGAAAAAAAATAAAAAAATAAAAAATAAAAATAAGATCGGTTAATCCTAGTTGATTTTTCACTATAATCAAGTTGACTTTCAAATTATCCGTCTGTAAATATGTATTTCGTTATTTATCAAAAAAAAAAATGTAACGTTTTAAGTATTACATATACTAGCAGTCGCCCAATATTCCAAACAAGATAGTGGTACAATATTGTATTACACCATTATTCCCTTCATGTTTTTTGTTCCATCCAATCTCTCATTCACACATTATACAAACAACAAATGGGACAGATACCTCTTCCAACCCATCCCTCCCCCACCTTCTTTGTTCGCATTACACTTGGCATTTTGGTAGATATTGTATTATTGTAACTGTCGTATTCGATATTTATTGTTTACGCAAATACTAGTATCAATCTTTACAAATCTAAAATAACCACTCTCTCTTCAAAATTTTCAGATTTACAAAAAATAATTTATGATTTACAACACTTTAATGCACTCAATTTTCAGAATTACAACAAAGTAAGTATATTACAACAAAATAAAGCATGATATCATTTTAACACCAAAATTCTATCAAACAACATTAATACTATTAAAAACATTTTTTAATCAAAAATTACAATTAAGTAAACACAATGTACAATAACTGCAACCCTCCATTAAAACTCATCCATATTAATGCACATAATTTTCATACTTACAACAAAATAAGCATAATGTACAACAACATAAGCATGATGTAATTTTCCGACTTACAACATTAAAGCTATAAATTAATACATCTCATCACAAATTAATACAAAATGTAAAGCACAATGTATAAATACATATCCACACAATTTGATGGTTGCTTCAATACGAATCAGCCCAAAACATATCCACAAAAGTTCCAGCTTCTGATCTCAAATCGAAACTAAATCCAACATCCAAACTACAAACACAAATATAAGGTTAGAAATTAAAAGAAAACAAAATAAATACTAACTAGCCCAAGTCAACGCGAGTTGACTCGGTGAGTCATCGAGTTTGACCAAGTCATACCGAGTCATGGTCAAAATAATAGATCTACACGATTTTTAACATAAATAAAAGGTTTTATAAAAGATTTAAATTAAAAATCGGTGTTATAAAAGTTTTATAAAATTTTAGGGTTTCGAATAAAAATAATTGGAGGAAGGAAAGGGCGCGTGAGGTGTTACCGATCAGGGGGAAAGTGGTGGAGAAGCGGTGGAGCGACGGTGGTGGTGTGGCAGTGGCAGTGGCGGTGAGGTGGTGTTTCGGTATCAAACGAGCTCCAAAGGGGCTCAATTGCTCCAAAAATGGATGAAATGGGCCGATCTATCGATTTGGGGAGTTAAGGTTTTCGCCTGAAAACTTTTTCGGCGATGGAAGGTGGCGGCCGGTCAGCGGTTACCGGAGGTGAGGGGTTGTCCGGTGAGGGTTAGAGAGAGGAGAAGCATGTGTGTTTGTGTTAATAATTGAGAGAGAGAGAGAGAGAGAGAGAGAGAGAGAGAGAGAGAGAGAGAGAGAGAGAGAGAGAGAGAGAGAGAGAGAGTTTTATTAAAATGGGTGGGGGTAAAAAACGGACAAACAAAACTAGAAGGGTGAGAACGAAAAATAGGGGGGAGGGGTTAAAGGGTTAACTTAGTGAAACTTTTGAAATATTAATCGTGGGACCCATTTGACGTAACAAACGGACTCAAAAAATTATGAAACTTGCGCCATTGTTCTCGAAATAAATTTTCCAATAAAAACGGGTATAAATACGCATAACTTTCTTGAAGTTAATTTATTTGGCAAATTCTATTCGTTTCGTGCTTTCTAGGTTGTGCCGGCTCGATAAAGGAATAACGCTCACGTTTGTTAAGATATTTACTGGTTTTCAAGCCCAAACAAGTTCAAAGAAGTTTAAAAGTTAAGAGAGATCAAAAAATAAATATTTTGGCTAGAAAATAAGTTTAGGAATTTTACCGGGTGTTATAGCACATACACCTTAAAAGGAATAGCGTTCCCACGATTCAGTTCAAGTTATGGGTTGTAATAGTGTTGGTGAAAAGGTGATGGTACGGGTAGTAGATTGGGGTCTCATCAGTTTGTAATTATACTATTGTCTTAACTAAATTTATCGTTATTTGTAAATTAATTGTTAAAAAAATATGGTCGCATAACATCACATTGCCAGAAAATATAGTAACAGGGTACCCGCTGTAGCATTGCGCAGGTACACTGCTAGTTTGTATAAGATGTGTATTATAAAAAAGTTATTTCAACTAAAAAATAATACATTAAAAAAGGCAATAACTCAACCCAATAATGGTAAATGTTTCTTGCTTCGGCAATTTATTAACTTAGGTACTATTAAGATATAAGAATATAACGCCGAGCAGAAATGATCGAAAACCGGATCAAACCAAAAAACTAAACTGAATCGATCATAATCGGTTCGATTTTTGCTTTTATACATTTATGATTTTCAGCTCTGTTCAAGCCAAAAACCAAATATATACACTAAATCGAATAAAGCGAACCGAACAGGATTAACACAAAATCAAACTGAACCGAATCATTTCAATTCAGTCATTGGTTCATGTTTTCCAAAATATCGGCTTTCCCTTTAGGTCGCTCAGCCCTAAGAGCACTAGGTACCCTGGAGCCGTCACGCTGGTGCCGTGAGGAAAAGTACTGCCACATCAACACCTTTTTTTCATAACACCAGATTTCATCACAACACCAAAAACATCACTCCCTCCTATAACACTAGTTTTTGATGCCGTCGTGCACCCCTAAACCCCGCTTCTTCTTTTTTTTTTTTTCATTTATTTAAATAAATCAACACTTTTCATTTTATACATTTTAGGGCTAAAAATGTTAGAAAAATAACTAAGAGACTAACAACCTTAAATCATTTAAGTTACTATCAACATATCTACACATTTTAACTAATTTCAGCTATAAGCCCATTAAAAGCCCAATCGCATAATTACTCAGCACAAGATATTCGGTTATATAGGCTTGTTAATACTTAATAGTTACCATGACCAGCCCAAGTATTATAACCCTAATATAAATGCCTAAACACAAAATGCACGCCCCCTTTTATGTCTCCATTTTCTAAAACGCAGTCACCCCACCATATGCCTCCATTTTCTTCCTCACGCCACCTGCAAGTTTTAAAAAAGACAAACACACATAAACACAAAACATACACACATTAACACAAAACCCACAAAAAGAAAACGTGAACACGCGAAAAAGAAAAGGGAAAACGCGAGCCACGGTACCCACCTCGCGTCATCCGGTTGTGTTTTCCAGGACCATCTCGGCTGGTGACGATGGCTCAGGACTCGAAAACGCGATCCACGGTACCCAACTCGCGCCGTCCAGTTGCGTTAAGCGGGAAAACGCTCGGGAAAACATTGGGTACCTAGGCCTCTAAGAGCACGGGGTAAGTTGCCATCCCCCCTGCGTTATAACTTAAGGTACCCTCATTTTGACTGCGTTATACCTTACCGGGTATGAAAGGCAAGACATGGTTAACGTGGTGAGTTAACGATTTAACGCAGCGTTAAGCTACGTTCTAAAAAAAACAAACAAAAAACAAAAAATAATAATAATAAAAACACTTTTGGCCCTTGTAATATTAGTTACTTTTTTGAATTCCAAAATGCAAAATTAACAAAACACCCCTTATGTTTTAAAAATGAAACCATTAGTAATAGTTTAGTAATAATTGTGTGACAATACGAAGTTGACTAAAGGCGGCATTTATAGGGTAAACTAGCCGTAAAGCCTTTCATTCAAAAATAAAACGTGTGCATAAACGTTTAAATTTCAAATTAAAAAAAAAAAAAAAAAAAAAAAAAAAAAAAAAAAAAAAAAAAACGTGTGACTAAAACTTTAAAATCTAATTTAAAAAAAAAAAAAAAAAAAAAAAAAAAAAAAAAAAAAAGCGGACAAACGTTTAAAATTCAAAGTTCAAAAAAGAGTGGTATATATTTAAAATTCAAATTCACAAAAACGGTCCTACAAATATCCATTCTCAGATGCTCACTTTACACCCACAATTCACACATAAATCATACATAATTCACAAACAATTCATACGAAACAATGTCACACAACACATCACCAGATAATGAATTGGTTTACAACACACCACTGCAAGATCTTTTACCCGTATTCCATACGACAATCAACCACAAAACAATCCACCACAAGATCTGTTTCCCGTATTCCCATATGACACTCCACCGGAAGTTCTGTTTCCACCGATAAACATCCACGGGCAAACAATCCATCTCAAAACCAACCCAATACCTTTGGGTTGACTGATGAAGAACTCTTCGAGCAAAATATGCAAATGTTGTTAGAGGTTCAAGCGGAGGAACAACGTCAGGCAAGAGTTCGTAAGGCGTGTGCAAAAGCTAAAGAGGATCGAATAAACCGTCGAGCAGAATAGCGATGGAAAATGAGATTAGACCCTGTGCCATCGAGTGAGGACGATTCGAGTAACGACGATTCGAATGACGAGGAATATGTTCTTGATTTGTAGTTTTATGTTTAATTATCGTAGTTTAATTTAGATGTTTTATGTTTAATTATCTTTTCCAGATGCTCTAAAGAATATGCAAACCTTGAATCAGTAAATGTCCAACAAAAAGACAAAATTCTACCCCTTTCACGCACTGTGTTTGTCTTTTTGTACTTTTTTTAGTCTTTTACTAACCCACCTCACATCTCACACCTCACTCACCCCACCGTCGGTCACTTTAATTAAATTTTAAACTGCGTAGTTTTACTTTCACCCCCTTTTTTTTTACCTTATCCTCGTTTCCAAACACCCCTCCCGCTACAATCATCTCATCTCATCCCCTCTCCTCCCCCAATTTCACAACCATCAAAATATACCAAATTAGCCCACGCAAACTCTAAAATTCAATATACAAATACTTCATATCACTAGTAAAAATATTTCATGAAAGATACATTAGAACAATTAGTAACTCATACTATCTCCGTCCCATAATTATTGTCCACGTTTGACTTTTGAAGTCTTTATTTTGAAACTTTGACCTTAAATATTTTTATTTGTGTTATATAATATTTGATGAAAATTATACGAATGAAAATACATTTAAAACTCAATCCATTTCTACATTTTGCATCAAGATATATATATCACAAAGAAAAATATTTATAGTCAAAGTTGAAAGCTAAAGACTGTGGACAATAATTATGGGACGGAGGGAGTAGTTAGAAACAACATAACATAAGATAAAAAAAAAGTAGACCAGATCTACTTTTTCATACTAAACAATCACACAAAAAAAACATTAAACAAACCAAACAAACTAACAAAACATCATTTCCTGTTACTAAAATTCATCTTCTCATAATACTTAATCGAAAGAAGCGAAAGCGAAAGCTGAACCTCATCTTTCCCCCAACGTTTCTTCACAGCCGCAGGTTTCGCAGGGGCAATATTATTACGAGGAGGCGGTAAACATGGCCATACAGACGTCGCAACCTGCGGTGCTGACGTGGAGCCAGTGGGCTTAGATAAAGGCCATAAATACTGTGAATGAAGTCTTTTAAATCCACCTAAAGCAAGGACTACTGAGCGAAGCTGGGTGTGAGGACACCCGATATTCGCCCAGTGTCGTGTGCAAATCAATTCCCATAAACGCTCGTCTTGAGACGTACGGTTCCATTGGTGGTTCACGCATCCTGCGGATCCTAAAGTGCTTGCGTCCACGTGCTTTAAGATCTCGTATATGAGATTATCGTCTGACAAAACTACGGACATGTTTTCTAGTTCTGGGACTAGTTCTTCTGGGACTAGATCTTCTTCACGAATCTTTTTCTTCATTTTGAGATCATCTCCATCGTTGGTTGGATCTGTTGAAAAGGATATTGATCTCTTCATTTGTTATATTTTTTTGATCTAGAGAGAAATGAGATGGGGTATGATCCCCAATAGCTTTTGATAGCTTAGGAAAGAGGACAAGAAAAGAGATGAATTGGGGGAGAATGAGAAATGACTGTTGTGTCCTTGTTTTTTGTATTTAATTGGAATGTGGGTCAAATTGGCTGCTGGCAATGGTTTGTGGGTTTTGTTTTGTCTCTTTGTGTGTGTGGGTTGTGCCCACTCAATGACAGACGTTTGGATGTGTGTGTTTTGGATTTGGACTTTAGGGTGCGTTTGGTATGTTGCGAGGAATGACAATGGGTATGAGTTTGATAGTAGTGGTGGGTCCCCCAACTATGAAAGATCCATTCCCCCCTCAAGAGTTGTATATGGAGTATGAAATATATTAGACTTTCATAGTTATAGTTGTGGGCCCAGGCATCCTAAACAAATACAAACTATCACTTTCATAGTGATAGTTTGATTCCCTTAGTAGGAAACCAAACGCACCCTTAAACTTTCCTTTTTTATATTTTACTGTAACAAACAAGATTTTTGATGCATAAAAGTTTACTGTAACTTTCTAATTTCTAATACGTTTTATATGATTTGTTCATTTTGAGAATTAAATACATGAATTATGACATAGTTTTTTTTTTTTTTTTGAACGGCCATTTTATTTAAAAAACTAGCAAGAAGCTAGAACTTACAAAGAAATAAGATGCGGATTATTTAGCCAATCGTTCATACTAAACGATGTTTTACATCTATACCTACACATTTTTTAACCTCGCTCTCCTTCAAAAATGGCGTTTGAGGATGTTCTCCTCCCTGAATGCTCTTTGGGTTAAAGTTATTAAGTCGTTGCATGGTCAAGAAGGTGGTTTTGATAATCAAGGTTGCAAATTTAATGGTACATGGGCTAGAATAGTTGGCACGTCCAACTTTCTTCATTCGAAAGACATTATCCCGTTTAATTCCCTTCGTTTTCGTGTGGGATGTGGCACTCGTATTCGTTTTTGGAAAGACATATAGATTGGCGAGTCTCCTCTTTATATTCGTTACAATAGGTTATTTCGTTTGGAGCAAGATAAGGATTGTTTAATTATTGACCGTATTGTTAACAGGCAATGGAATTAGAATTGGTTTAGGGATGATATTGGAGTTCGTAATACGGCTTACTTGAGGGACATGCTTCTGGAAATTAGCCAAGTTGATACAAATGCGGTTGATGACCATTGTGTTTGGGCGATGGCAAAAGATGGCATCTTCTCGGTTGGGGAAACTCGTCGATTCATCGATTCTAAGCTTCTTCCTTCATTGGTGCCTTCGACTTCTTGGGATAAAATACTTCCGCGCAAGGTTAATATTTTTATTTGGAGATTGGCTTTGGATCGGTTACCTCATAGATGGAATCTCTTTGCTCGCGGCATTGAAATTCCTTCTATCTTATGTCCTTCGTGCAACGGTAGTGTGGAATCATCTTCTCATATTTTCTTTGATTGTGATTTCGCTAAGAAGGTTTGGAGGCTTGTTCGTAATTGGTGTGACATTTCTCTTCCTTCTTTTTCTTCATATGAGCATTGGAAGGCTTGGTTCCATTCATGGCATGCTTCTAAAGAAAAGTCTCGTCGCATTTCCATTATTGTAGCAGCTTCTTTTGGGTGGATTTGGAGATATCGTAACAGTGTCATTTTTTGTTCGCATCCGATGAGGAAAAGTGACATTTTTGATTACATTCATTCATCTTCTTTCTCTTGGTTAGTTAATAGGGGGCGCATGTCTTGCAGCTGGTTAGATTGGCTTAAATCTCCTATGCTGGCCGCGAGTAATTGTTGAGCGATGTTGTTTATTGTCTTCATTTGTTGGGAATTTTCGAGCTTTAGTCGTTGTTTTGGTTCTTGTTCTTCATTTGCTTTCCCCGGGGCTTGTTTGGGTCTACATCAAAAACACCCCGGAGTGAAAACCGGTGGCTCGACCTCAGTGGGTGGGGATTTTTCTCTTATCTCGGTTCTCTGTAATTGGCAGGAGTTTTTTCTATCCTTTTTGTAGGTCTCGCAGTTAAAGTCTCGGGTAGTATTTAAATAGTGTTGTTTTTGTTTCTTATCTAGTTTATTTTGTTTGTACTCTTTGGCTTCCAGTTCCTTGCTATAAGCTTTTTATATATTCATAGCCGTTCAAAAAAAAAAGAAAAGAAAAAAAAAAAAAAAAAAAAAAAACTTAGGAAACAATATCATCAAAAAACCATCATTTAGTTTTGTTCCTTCATCTCAAGTGGGTCACATATATGGAATAGTTTAAAATACATTTTGAACCAAGAGTTTTTGGTTATTTCTTATTGCTAGGATTAACATACAATGAAAATTCCGTATATAATTAATTTGAAATCATAGAAGGTACTCGTAGAGACTTTAAAGACATTTTCATTTTGTTATATCCAAAAGATGCACGTATAAAAAAACATATTTTGTACATAACCAGTAAAGTAACTCAAGAGCTTTACCACACCAAACTAGTGTAACAAAGATTAAAGCAAGAACTGAATGTGTGACTCAAGTGGAAACGTCCAATACAAGGAGAAAAACACACGCAAAAACATCCAATAGCAAATTCTTCTATGCTAAAAGACACAACACTGAAAATAATCAGCTAGCAACTACCACCGAAAACAATCCATAGTTTTTGATTGTAGGTAAAGGCAGAGATTAAAAAAAAAAAAAACGGTTACTAAACCGAACCGGAAAAAAACCAAAACCGGTTTTTTAAAAAACCGGTATTTGGAAAACCGGTTTAAGGAAAATCGAACCGCCGGTTTAGAAACCGGTTTTCATTATTTGTTGTCAATCAGTTAGAGAACCAGTTTAAACCGAACCGGTTTTGGGTAAAACCGGTTTTAACCGAACCGGTTCGGGGTAAAACCGGTTTCAATCGAACCGGTTCTTGGTTTTAACCGGACATTTTCTCTCCCAAAACCGGTTTCAAACCAAACCGGTTTCAAACCGAACCGGTTTTACACAAAACCGGTTTTAGACTATTTGATTAAAACCGAAACTGGTTTTACCGTAAAGGTTGGGGATGGCTGGAGCAGTAAATTTTAGATTTAACTACACTTTTGGTCCTTATGGTTGTATCTGAATTTCATTTTTGGTCCATTTTTCAAAAAAAGTGAGATTTCAGTCCAAAAGGCATAGTTTGGTTTCACTTTTGGTCCAATTTTCTAACGAAGTTAGTTTAGTCATTAAGTCTAATTTTAAAGTGACAACATTAGTCATTTAACCTAACGGTCGTTTGTAACGTTTCATTAAACCAAAGATCGTTTGCAATATTTGCACCGTTAGTCCTTTCAATTAGTTAGTCTTTTAAAAAAAATCAAAAAAAAAAAATCGAAAAAAATTAGAAAAAAAAATTCTAAAAAAATACATATTTTTTTTTTGTGGAAAATTTTTTTTCCAAAAAAATAATTTGAAAAATCTTTTTTAAGAAAAAAAAGATTCTAAATTTTTTTTCCTAATAAAAATTTTCTTAAAAAATTCGAGAAAAATAGTTTTTTTGTCGATTTTTTTTTTCCAAAAAAAATAATTCGGAAAAAATTTTGTTTAAGATATTTTTTTTCTAATAAAAATTTTCTTAAAAAATTCGAAAATAATTCCAAAAAAAATTTTTTTGACGAAAATTTTTTTTCAAAAAAAAAAAATAAATCGAAACATTTTTTTTAAGAAAAAAAATTTCCAATTTTTTTTTTCAAATAAAAATTTTCTTGAAAAATTAGCAAATAATTCAAAAAAAAAAATTTTTTTGACGAAAAATATTTTTTCCAACAAAAATAATTCGAAAAAAAATTTTGTTTTAGAAAAAAATTTCTAATGTTTTTTTCTAATAAAAATTTTCTTGAAAATTTGAAAGAAATTGTAAAAAAAAATTTTCCAAAAAAATATTTCGGAAAAAATTTTGTTTAAGAAAAAAAATTTCATTTTTTTTTAATGATGAGTTTGTTCTTTTCAGTTTATTTTATTTGTTTTGAGACATCACTAGAATGATGATGGTTTGTCCAAATTAGCAGACTTGATTTTTATGTAAGAATAATCTATTTATTATCGTCTGTTTTACATTTCAAGAATATTTGTCTTAAAGCCCTGGGTAGCATCTTGTTTTGTAACATTGGTCATTTCTAGTTTTGTTGTGTTCTCTTTGGCTCTAGTGCCTTACTAGATGTTTTTTTTAATATATCTATGCCGTTCAAAAAAAATGTGTTGTTTTTATATTTACCCATGCATTATTCACAATATGACGTAAATATTTAGCCACGATTTACACACAAACAGTAGTGGGTAATTTTTCGTACGGATTATAATGGGCAAGATTTCCCACGCTTTTTACACACGACTATATATGTGGTTAATTCTATTCAAGAATTGTGATGGGGGAGTTAACTTTTGAAAAAAAAAAATTAGAATTTTTTTAAGAAAATTTTTATTAGAAAAACAAAATTCTTAGAAAATTTTTTTCTTAAACAAAATTTTTCCGAATTATTTTTTTTGGAAATATTTTTTTTCGACAAAAAAACTTTTTTTTTCGATTTTTTTTAGAATTTTTTTCTTAAAAAATATTTTTCGAATTAATTTTTTTGGAAAAAAAATTTCAAAAAAAAAAAACATTTTTTTAGAATTTTTTTCTAATTTTTTTCGATTTTTTTGTTTAGAATTTTTTTTAAAAGACTAAATAACTGAAAGGACTAACGGTGCAAACATTGCAAACAATATTTGGTATAAAGGACGAACGTTACAAATGACCGTTAGGTTAAAGGATTAATGTTGCCACTTTACAATTAGACTTAATGACTAAACTAATTTCGTTAGAAAATTGGAACAAAAGTGGAACCAAACTATGGCTTTTGGACTAAAATCTCACTTTTTTGAAAATTGGACCAAAAGTGAAATTTAGATGCAACCACAAAGACCAAAAATGTAGTTAACTCTAAATTTTATTTGCTTTTGTAACATGTAACATGTAATCTGTTATTAATCAAATAAAATTGTATTGTTGCTCGCGACGGTGTATCAGACTCACGCTAGGCTATATCCAAACAAGTATATCCGAACCATGCTTAGGCTTTCCCTCCCAAATAGTCGAAACTGTTTTAGTTAGTGCAAAATTCATTTGGGAGAATACCAAATTAAATCCTCAAAATCCAATAAAGGGCACTCTTTATTTTGTGGTGCATACATGAACCAATATAATTTTGAATTTATTTATTAAGTAGTGTATGAAAGTCGAAATGAAACCACAACCCAAGGTGTTCGGAAGTCTTCACCTGATTGGTCCACACCACAAAAATTCTTAGTGTACTGTATGTCTGTATAGTTAACAATAGCTAATTAACTTTGAACCCCATTTCTTTCTTTTGAAGAGTCCATAAATCCTTATCCGGGTTCAACTTTAACAATTAGCTTTGTACTATTAGCTAATTAACTTTGTACTATTGGATTGTTTATGTCAAGTACGTCATTTCGTCTTTCTATCTGATCATGTATAATATAGCTATATATATACAGGCTCAAAGACTTAGTTATTTCAGTACAAATGATGAGAGATCCTGAGACATATAAAAAGGGTTACTACGTATGTTGATACAATGAACGCGAGAATGGATGCAAGTCAGTATGAGCATTAACAGTGTAGCGGTTAAATGGTTCGTTTTGCATGTATTGATATTTTCAAGGCTAACTGTCGGGATTTTATTATTTTTTTTCTTTTTTTTTTTTCCTTCTCAATTTTCACTTTGTGTGCTATATTTAAATGATTATGGAGTAACTGAACATTCAAGAATCATGTTTGGTGAGTGATAGATCGTTTCATATGATTAACCAAAGAGACCTATCTAAAATTGGAACCTTATCATTTGCGCGAAAAGTTAGATCATCAGATTATATATATAGTACTACACTAAAGGGGTATATGCACTTTGACCCATGTTAATAACCATATAAATCTCAGCTAAAATGTATCGTTTGCTTACATGGTGATCCATATTGATGAACATTATCTTGTGTTCGCCATTGGAATAACGTTCAATACCTACTCATTTATGATGCCTACGAACTTTGAAACTAGCAAGTTGTTTGTTTATTGCTGCAAGTGATATTAAATAGTTGACTTAAAACAACAACCCTAAAATACTCTCTCTTTGGCGACAAAAAACCCCTAACCACACGTAATTGTTTTTCTCATAATTCTGCTAATTCTTTGGTTTTCTTGCACTAAGTTTGTGATAGTCATTGATTAATCTTGTGGTTAATTCGTTTCTTGAGCAGATTCGTGTTTAGATTACACAAACTTTGGCAGTTTTGTGAATCGTTCCTGTTAGGGTTTTGTTTCCAACGATCTTCTTATTATCCCTAAATCGAATCTGCATTTACCGACCTACATATTCCTATTATTAATCGGTTTCTTCTAATCGTTTTTAGGGATTCTGTATTGAACCGACTTTATCCTTGGTTGATTATTATGGATGCTGGTTAGTGATTTGGCGATTTTCATCAAAACCCTAAGCGATTAGGGTTTTAACTTTTGATTATTTGTTTGCATGCGTGCTGATTGGTCTGGATATAGTGGTCGTGGGTTTTTAGGGAGATGATTAATAAAGGTTTCTTGAATTCTAAGTCTACTGCTGATGCTTCCAAGCTTCGAGGTAATCTTAACGTGGATATTGAGGGTTTGGCGGCAAGTGGTTCGTCTGCTGTTGATTGTTCTACCAGGAATATTAGGGTTGATGAAAGATCCGTGACATGGAACGTAAAATTGTCGAAGGTAAACTTGTGTTCGTGGATGATGATGGGGTTCCATTACCTCTCAATGACGAGTACCCTATCATTAGTACTGCTGCTAATGATGGCAACGAATTGGGGTCTCAATCAATTCGTGATGCTAACATGGAGCAACTTACAAACCAAGTGAAGCCGGTTTTACTTGGTAATGTTGTTAACGATATGGATGCTAATCTTCCCAAAGGTGATGGTGTTCATGTTTCTCATAGGGTTGGAAAAATGAGTGTATTTCCCACGAATGACACTATTAATCTGGTTCCTAGCCCTAATTCACAATCACAAATGGCTAATAGTCCTAGTGTTTTGGAGGTTAATAATACTAGTAATACTGGAGTTAAATCGGTCTCTTATGCGGGTGCTACTTTAAACGAGCCACAGAAACAAGTGTCTAATTTTCGTAGGTTGGAAAGTAGTAACAAGAGGGCTGATGTTGATCTTTCTGTCCCGATGAAAGTGGTTGAAGAGGTGAACACTAGGTTTGAGAATACTCTTTATGGGTATTTCCTTGGCCAACGCCTTGCTTTTCCTGTTGTTGTCTACTATGTACGCAATGCGTGAGCAAAGTTTGGTATACAAAAGGTGATGATGAATGCTAAGCGGTTCTTCTTCTTTAAGTTCAATTGGAGTAAAGGGGTTGACGATGTACTTGAAAATGGTCCTTGGTTGATTAGAAATGTGCCTATTATTCTTAAACCATGGACATTGAACACCAATTTACTTAAAGAGGATTTGACCAACATCCCGGTGTGGGTTAAATTCCATGATGTTCCTCTTGCTATGTTTTCTGATGATGGTCTTAGTCTTCTTGCTACATTAATTGGTACACCCAAAAGGCTAGATGCTTTTACCAGCCAAATGTGCAAGGAATCGTGGGGACGTAGTAGTTTTGCTAGATGCATGATTGAAGTAAAGTCGGATGTGGTGCTTAGGGATAACATTACTGTTGAAATACCTTTTCTTGATAGGACGGGCTCGACTATTGAGAAGATTCGGGTTGAATATGAGTGGAAACCGCCTCGTTGTGATAAGTGTAAGGTATTTGGTCATACTCGTATTGATTGTCCTAAGTCTGTCCCCCCTACTACTCAACCTATGCCGAGTGTTAATGATGGTTTCCAAACTGTTAATAATAAGAAGAAGAGTAATAGTGGTGGTCAATCTGGTCCCAACAAAGGAGGTTTTATTAAACCTAGTGTGGGTAAGAAGATGCAATATAGACCCAAAGTACCTCCTCCTGAACCCAAGAAAGTGGATGCCAACAAGAAGAAGACTGCTGATATGCCGAGTACTAGTGGAGCAAAAATTGTTACATCTAATCAGTTTGATGCACTTTATATGGATGATACTGATGGTTTTGGTATTCCTACTAAGGAAGTGACTTTGGATGTGACATCTGAAAGAACTGAGGAAGCTAAACAGGATAAGTCTGTTAAGACTGCTACTACATCACAAGAACTCTTGTGAGTGATCTGAATGAAAAGGAAAAGGTTGGAACTTCTAAGCCTGGTTCATTTTCTTCTCCATCTACTTCTTCTACTAAGAGGGTTAACCCATTTTCTAAAGTGGTAAATGTCGTTGTGTCTGATAGTGATGATGAGGAGGTTGTTAACACGTTTGATGAGTCCGCTAATCTATTTGGTGGGGGTCACGAGCGCGAGTATGACTATGATGGATATGATTACGATGACTATGCGCAGCATGTTTATGATCTTCCGGGGAATTTGGATGCTTTTAATGCCATGTATGGTACGAAGCTTCAAAGTCTTAGGAAGTAATTTTTTGTCATTGTCTTTTGTTATCATTTGAGTAGTGGTTTGTTTTCCTTTCGGAAAATAGGTAGTATCTTGTTATGTAAGTTGTCGCCTATGTAACGGGCTGAGATATGGGACTCACCCATATCCTTTGTTCTTAAATGGTTTTTGGAGTAATATATTTACCGGGTCTCTTGACCTTTTACCCAAAAAAAATAGTTGACTTAAAACCTCTGTTGTAAAAATCGGCCCAGGCGGCCGATTAATCCCCGCATAATCGCTGATCGCTCACTAAGCGCCTTGATTTATCATAATCGGCCTATTTAATCGCTTTGATCAAAGATCGCTTAAAAATCGGTCAACAAACCGATTAATCGAAGAAAATCGGTCTAATCGGACAAAATCGCCTAAAAATGGTCCACAAAATCGCTTAAAAATCAGTCAAAACTTAAAAATCGGTCAACAAACCGATTAATCGGATAAAGTCAATCAAAGTTTGCTTAAAAATAGTTAACAAACCGAGTAATATCTATGTTTGACTTTGAACTTTGAATAATTATATATTATGTTTATATTTGAACACTTGAAATACTTGAACGTTGATGCATTATACTTATCTCATACATATAATATAATATAATATAATATCTAAAATTACAATTTTGTGCATAAAAATTCTAATCCGATTAATCCCCGCCTAACCGATTAATCGTTAGGCCCTACCCGACCGCCTCACTAGCGCCTAGCGATTTTTACAACCTTGCTTAAAACAATTAGGTACGCGTCTATTTATAAAAATGAAATTAGTTGTTGGTAATGTATTGTAAATGTAAATATTCTTCAAACACCCTCCTCCTATATATAGAAGGTAGTCACCATGCAAACCACAAAGATAATTTTTTCCATGAGCAACAAGCCTTTAGGATGGTACTGATGAGAGAACTTTTTTGTATTCTCCTCAGTATCATCATTTTGGTAATGGCTGCACAATTCAGAATTGCCTCTTGCCGATTCCTTCGGCCAACACAACCAACCAACTTTAGTGTCACCACTGCCATACGCAACAAGACTCAAGGATCAACTACCATAGTAGGACTTGAAATCGTGAAGTCACCAAGCAAAATCCAAAGTAGAAGTAGAAGCAGTTGCAAGAGTATTCGAGCTTGGAAGAAGATGGAACTCGGATACGAATTGACTTCGGGGCCAAGTAAAAGAGGTCCAGGCCATTGATATTTCACGACCTTTTTGTTTTCTCGCATCTTTTCTTTTTATTCATATATTATATTTGGTTATATTATATCGCTTACATACATGTAACTTGTAGCAAAAGTGCTACAATAGAAAATAGAGCGCCTTGAGTACATACAATATAGAGGGATTTTATTTTTTATTTTTTTTTTATTTATTTATTTTTTTTCCTATGGACTTCGTAGGGTTATCGATTTTGCTAGTTTATAGTTTCAAAAATCATGTTCATAATATGCATGTAATGAGTAAAACGTAAAAAAAACATACCAAGAAATGAAGAAGCGACTAAACTAGATATTTCTCTATTGGCCCAAAGTTTGCTCTGTCTAGTTATTCGTTCAAAATCCATCTTTGAGGATCAAAGTAATTAGGTTCTTGTTTATATAAAATTGTTTAACTACATTTTTTATAACACAATTTTCCGTGTAATTAATTCATAAGTCACAAAATTCACGCATTTAAGAATTTTCAATTTTGGGTACTTGGAGATAGGTCAGATCTTTTGACCAAGGAGCTGAAATTCGTTCCAACATAAATGAAACACAAGGGAATGACAAATCTTCAACTAACCTAAACACTTTGTATATTTAGTTGTATTGAACCCAAAATATGTAAACCAATTGTGATTTTAATATTTGGATATATAGGAGTTCATATTAGAAAGTAGACTGGCACGATCACAGTTACGTTGCAGGCTCATCTCTTACTCTATTTTCCAGCATCGTCGGAATAATAAAGAGATGGCAAAGATCATATCCAGCTCTTTTATAGTCTTCACTTGCTGCGTAAGAGAAACATACAACTTTTAAGATGTCTTAAATCAAATCTAAGGTATTGTTTAGTCAAGCTCAACAACCAATACTAAGGATTCCGAAGATAAGACTTATAAGTTTTGTGTAATTGGCATCAGATAAATGGTTATGTATAACTGCATGTTTCTGCGCTTTGATTTTTCAAAAGACTTACTTAAATACTCTAGCTTGAATAATTATTGAATCGTCAGTTTATCTGTGGCTGATGTTACTACCTACACTGGATCTCGGATAGGCATACCCTCCACCCCAGAAGAATAAACATGTGACTCATTCTCTTATAGTCTTATGTAAACATCGGGTTTGAATGAAAACATAGGTTAAGATCGACACTTTGTATAGGTTAAAGTAACTGAGATTCTAAGGATGCGTTTAGTTGTAGGAAAACACCCTGTTTTCCACAAAATGTTTTGCAGAAAATAATTAAGGAAAACAAAGATCGCTTTCAAATCAACATTTTCTAACAAAATGTTTTGCAAAACTGTTTAGTTGGAGAGAAATTCTCCATTTTTCCAAGAAAATTTTCATAAGCAAATGAAAAACCTGAAAACGCGTTTAGTCGCACTTTTTTCTAACAATTTAAAAAAAAAATGAAATTCTCATTTTCTAAATTTTAACTAAGAAATTGAAAAGCCCATTACAGCATTCTCACTTTTTTCTTTCTAATTTTTTTTCTCAAACTCCAAAAAAAACACATACACCATTCTACCCCTAAACTCTCGTGTCATCCTCCACTGCCGACCGTCGCTGCCACCGCCCTCCGTCGCCGCCACCGTCGCAATTTGAGGTAATATTCTTATCATTTTTAAAAAAGAAAAATATAACTCTAACTAAATGCGTTTTCAAAATTCTCAACTCTTCTCTAGAGAAGAAAAATCATCCCTTCTCAAGAAATTTAGAGACGGAAAAATTGAGAAAAATTTCACCAACTAAACGGCCCCTAAATTTCCCTATTTCTTAACTTAACAAGGAAAATTACAAAACAAACTTTAGTTGTTTTCCTTATTTTTCTTTGCCCCCCCCCCCCCCCCCCCCCCCCTTTCAAAATAGAAACTACAAACATCAACTAAACGCATTTTCTAAAGTGTTTGGTGGAGATAAGGGGCCGTTTAGTTGATGAAATTTTTTCCTGTTTTTCTATTTCTAAATTTCTAGAGAATGAAAAAAGTGAGAAAAGTAGAATGAGCTTTTCAAACCTTTAGTTAAAATTTAGAGAATGAGAATTTCACACTTTTTGAAAATTGTTGAAAAAAAGTTGAACTAAACGGATTTTCAGTTTTTCTTATTTCATATAAAAATTTTCCTGGAAAAATAGGAAAATTTTCACCAACTAAACGGCCTCTAAATTTCCTTTCAAATTTTTACAAAATTAGAGATAGAAAACAAGAGAATTTTTACTCCAACTAAACGCACCCTAAAGTTTTCTGTTTTGGCCGTTTTAACGTATTCCATTTATGCGTTTTTTTAGAAACAAATGTTGTTTTAGCGTACACAATCAGTAGCTAGGGGGTCGTTTAGTTGGTGAAAAATTTCTCAATTTTTTCATCTCTAAATTCGTTGAGAAGGGAATGGTTTTTCTTCTCTAGAGAAGAGTTGAGAATTTTGAAAACGCGTTTAGTTGGAGTTATATTTTTCATTTTTAAAAATAAGAAGAAGATTACCTCAAATTGCGACGGTGGCGGTGACGGCGGGAGGTGGCGGCGACGGTCGGCGGTGGAGGATGACACCAAAGATTAGGGGTAGAATGGTGTATGTGTTTTTTTGGAGTTGAGAAAAAAAAATGAGAAAGAAAAAAGTGAGAATGGTAAAATGAGCTTTTCAATTTCTTAGTTAAAATTTAAAAAATAAGAATTTTATTTTTTTTGAAAATATTGAAAAAAAGTGCGACTAAACGCGTTTTTAGTTTTTTCATATTCTTATGAAAAATTTCTTAAAAAAATGGAGAATTTCTCTCCAACTAAACGCACCCTAGGTTTTTGAGTTTTTTTTTTTTTTTTCTTTTTTTTTTGATCAACACACTTCAACGTTGTTACCAATATAATAATTACATAAATAAGTTGGAAGTTGGTGATGGTTGGGTACAGTTTGACATCCTTGTTGTCCAAAAGATTCTAACCGAAATTTATCAAACTCACTATTAAGTTATACAATGGTTTTCAGGATTCCGATCCTGATTTTAGGATATTACGATTTTATGATACTGCAAAACAAAAACGATCCGAATTTTACATAGGATCTTTGAAATTTTAAGATATTATAGGATCCTGATCTTGACCATAGGATTTTAAGATTTAATCCGATCCGATCCTACTTTAACAAACTAAAAAACTGTAAATTTCTAGATTATTTTTTGTAGAATTTAAAAAACAACATATAATCTTATTAAAGATTTCATAATCATAATTTAGGACAACATTTGGATGGAACATTCATATAATTTTGTATTTATGATATATAATATTACAAAAACCATTAAAAAATGACATTATAATAGGATCTTAAGATCCTGATCCGATCTTACGATCACGATCTTGCAAAGACGAAAACGATCCTGGGTAGGATCCCGATCTTGAAAACCTTGATGTTATACAATATAAAACAAGACTGAATCTGATTTATAAGAGTGCTTGGTGCGGGTATAGTTTGTCCGCCGCTCGCTCAAAAAATGCACCAATGGCGTCGCCATACTGCACTGACAGCAGCGCCGTTCGTCCACCCGTTGGACCACCAGCGGACCGTTATTCATTTTTTTAGCGTTGCCCAACAGTAGTAAACGACTAAAAAAAACCTCCAAATTTTCACCTATAAATAGCCACTTTTAACTAATATTTTTCAAACATTCAACCCAAATCACAATTCAACTACACTTTCAAATATAATTCAATTTTATCTTCAAAAAATGTTACAACAAAACAACGAATACTCCTTAACAATATATTTCCTCTGTCTTCTTCGTCCGCTAATTCTAGTTCCCCGTCACCTGCTACAGCATCATCTGTCCGTTATTTTTCTTCCCAATACCTGCAAAACCCGATTACATCATTCGCATAATATGCAAACCAAAATCAATGCCATCATTTTCACAACACCCGCAAAACCGGATATCATATTTTTCACAACCTTTTTTCACACCACAAATGAACCAAAATGAATTTAACCAAATGGCTTTACTACAACTTTAACGACAACAATACTTCAACCAAATGAGTCTCGGTCATTCTTCACAACCAACACAAATGATGCCACCACAAGCTTTAAACGACTCACCACCAGACTCACCATCACAAGCTTCACAAACCATGTCGTCTCCCGTCGAAAAAGGAAAAAGAAAAAGGGAAAAATCCAAGACCAAAGAAAACCGACGTTGGACACAAGCGGAAGAAAAACTATTGGCCGAAACTTACTTACAAATACCCGTGGACCCAAGACTCGGCGTGAACCGAAATTCAAAATTGTTTTGGCAAAAATTTCAAAGTGAATAAAACCGCAATGCATCCAGCGAACGTACCAAGGATATGATCATAGAAATGTGGAGAACGTTGACACGTAATTGCAACAAGTTTGTCGGGATTTCCGACGAACATGAAGGGATGAGTGGTAAACACGATTCGACGTGGCTGACTTTTTGTTATAAAAAAAATCAAAAAAATGTGAAGGTTTGCGTTTGTCCACTGTGAAGTATGGGAGATCTTGAAAGATCACTACAAATGGCGGGGTGCCAAAGCCATTGTTCCCAGAAGACGCGTTTACAAAGCCGATGACATTAAAGAACTGAACGAGCTATTTCGAAATGATACAATACCAAGTCCTCCCGGCAAGCCAAGGCCTTCCAAGAGTCCAAAATCGAACTCTATGTGTTCGGGGGTTCTTCGTCAAGTAGAGAAGCTTTCAAGGAAATGGTCCAAAAAGAGTTGCGACAAGAATGTGCTAAAAAACTTGAATTTATTGAAACTCAAAAGAAATTCGAGGAACTGAAGTTTCTTAATTTTAGCACCGAGGAGATGAGGCAGGAAGATACGTCTAATATCGAAAAAATTAAAGACGAGATCCAAGCAAGACATTTTTGCTCAAATTAGTATTTGTCGTATCGTAGTTTTTTTTATTTGTCGTATCGTAGTTTTAATATTTGTCGTATTGTATCGCATTTTTAATATTGTAGTATCGTACTTTTTAGTTTTGTGTACTTGTCATATTCATATTGTGTTTGTAATTCGTATCACATTTTTAATACATTGTATGTATAAAATTATATAAAAAAAATGTGTGTTCGTACCAATAAGTGTAATTGGTTTTTTGTAAATGATGATTTAGTTATTGGTGTATTATTGTCGTAACGTTGAAATAACACATCAATAACAATTGTGTAAATGTTATTGATGCATTTCGTAATTGAAATGCACCTCTAACTTTTCTTAATTTTATTTCATAACATATTGCTGTTAACATTTACTTTTTCTTCCGAAAATTTTTCTAGTAGCAATGGTATTGCGTCTCTAGTTTCATTTACGTTACTTACAAATCTAAATGTAAAATGTAGATCACTGAACATCAACTAAGGTAATCCTAACGTCACATATGTTATCACAAATTTGTCAGCTTATATAAACTCTTACCATTCGGAAATAAATAGGAACATAATAGAAATATAGCATAGTCTAAAGATGTGTGCTCCTCTTACCATTCGCCTATTCGGGCATGTTTCACACACCATGAATCCATATTGATACAGATCGAGAGATCTATGCAAGTCTATCAAGCAGTCCTCCTTTGACAAATATGGTCAAATTCCTTAATGAGCATATAACAGTTGTCGAATTTGAGCATTAATTGCTGATAATGTTAAAGATTAATAATTATACAAATTGTTTTTGGCTTTTAAGTTTTTTTAACTTCATAGAACTTTTTCAGTTGTTAGCTCAAATCTAATACTAAATAGAGTACGTACCGTAATCGAAAACGAATTTAACTGAGATTATATTCACTTATTTGTAGTTTTGAAAATATATTGTAATACAGAAGTGTTTGTCAGTTTTTTTAGGCGAACTTTTACCTTCTACTATTAGTAAAGCAGTGTTTTTATTTTCTTATTTTAAACGAATCTTGCATTACCTTCACGAACTCAGACCAAAGATTTGATTTATCTAGTTCTTCTCACCTAATTCTTGAATTTGATTTGCATGTTTCATTATTTTGTATTTGCATATGTTTAAGTAAATTTACAAACTTGAATGCAGAAATTAGCTGTACCAACAACATATACCAAGTATTTGCGTACTTGAGCACAGAAAAATAAAACTGACTGCGGTTACATATTTAGAGTAAACTACACCATTCGTCCCTGAATTTGTACCAAAACATCATCCTGAGGCAAAGTTTTCTTTATCACGCAAGGTCCCAATTCCATATTTTTTGATCATCAAATGTCTCTTTGACCGTTATCTTTCATTCAACATCCGTTATATCCCCTTATATGCCTTGCACATAAGGACAAACTAGACATTTCGAGTCTTGTCTTCTTCCACCCTCTTTCTTCTTCATTTCAACTCACCACCACCAATCATTACAACTATCCATCACCATTACATTCATCCATCACCCTCCCACACAAACTAATTAACCCGAAAACACAAATTACCCATTTTGATTCTTTGACCCATTGACTCAAAAAATAAATAAAAAAAACTTTTATTTTCGAATCTATTTATTTTGTAAGAATCTTTGAAAGTATGTTAGGTAAAGGGTGTTTGAATTTTTTAGTTAAACGATAGAAGTGAATTAATTAGAAAAAAACACGATCAAGGAAGTTTAACCTTGTAAAATTCCCTATAGCGTGTCAACGGACAGAGGCGGAGCCAGAAATTTTTAGTCGAAGGGACACACTTTGATAAATTTTAGAACCACTTACGTTTAACTTTAGCTAAAACAAGAATGCTACAAACCAAGGGCCAAACACTTTAAACGATTAAATGAAGTGTTGCTTCAGAGTATGAACTACATGGCTAGATAATCAGTATTTCTAGTTCCTTCATTGGCATTACCATGAATACTGAACCAAAGAATTGCCACAGAGAAATCAACTAAGAACGAGTAACAATTGGAAAAAGTCTGCTTGCTAAGGTCCATCCAGCATAGATAACTGAGATAAAGTAGAATAGCTCAAAGTAACAATCAACCGAGATTAAGGCCTTAAAACCAAGAAAACATGTAGCGTAAACAAGTCCCCAAGTAAAAAGCACTAAGGTATAAGGTATCAAGAATCCAACCCAACCACGTCATAGAATCCAGAACTTACAAACTATTGCCACATACATTCAGTTCGACAAACTTTAGTCATATGCAAGAGGCCTAAGTGTATTTTGGTACCTCAAACTTGATTAACCGGGTTTTTTACTACCCTAAATTTTGAGTAGTGCGGTGTAGTACCCTGCACTTGTAAACATGGTAAATTGAAGGTTGACACGGTCATGTGATCACACGTGACATATATCTGTTAGCTTTTTAACGATGAAGGTCAACATCATTATCACATACACTTGTTTTCCTTCCTCTCACTTAATTTGACAGGCTAATTTCTTCTTCTATACTTGATGTCAATAGCCCCCAAATTAGGTTAACAAGATCCAAGATTACATCATAACGCTAAATAAGTTGGAGAAAAGTATGTTAAATTAATAATTTTTTTTGTGAGAATCAACTGTGATTCCGTTTAATTTCATTTGAGCGATCGAGATTATACTTCAACTTAGGAATATTTGGTGTTAAATTTACGGAATTTATTTGTTGTTGATCGATGCTTAGTGTGTTATGTTGCCATTGGTTTATGAATGTGTTCAAAATTTTGCTGGATACAATAATGGGTATTGGTAACAATGGACACCTTAGTGGAATAATAAAATGATAAAATGTTGGTGGAACAGAGGATGATGGTCTATCTTTAAAAAAAAGTGGGGATGATGATTTCTAGTATAGAAGACTTGAGGTTTTTTGTGTATTTGTTTGTTGGATAGAGGTCGTTGTATGTATATATACTTCATGATCTGTGCATGTGTTTAGTTTGATGTACTCCGTATATGTTTATTAGATGATGAAGAAAACAAATACGTGATTCAATTGAAGTGTATAATGAATACTATTTAATAAAATTATATTGTTTTGGCTTTAGTTTATGCAATGTAAACATGATTTAACCCATTTTACCATGAAACTTGATAATAGTTGCTGATGGTTTGAATGACTGTTACATGAGTTACTATTTATCATTATGGAGGCCAAAGTCATTACAACAAGATAGAAAGAAACAGCTACCAACTAAACCAACAAGTTAATGGCCCAAACAAAAGCAAGCAGCTACCTAACAACTAAACCAACAAGTTAATGGCCCAAACAATCACAGAAGCTAACAGCTACCAACTAAACCAACAAGTTAATGGCCACACAAACACAGAAGCTTATACTGTGGGAATAAGTAAGTGGTAAACCTAACTCCCGTTTTCTTTCATTAAAAAACTAAGGGATTGTCTAACCAATGCCCTAAGGGCATTGGTTAAGAAGGCATGGACGATCATAAATAGGCTCAAGGGCCCACACATAAAGTACACTTTTTAAATTAAAAAATATTATTTTAGTCCTTTTTTGTGGGTCCATACCCTCCTTAACCAATGCCCTTATGGCATTGGTTAGACAATCCCAAAAACTAATGCTAATAAGCCATGTGACACAATATGTGACTGAGTCAACGCCCAGTTATAACCGAGTTTACAAGTTCAGGGTATTATACCGCACCATTAAAAATTTAGAGTAGTACCCAATTAATCAAGTTTGAGATACCAAGATACACTTTGGTCTAAAATAAATAATCTATACACCACCTCCCTTCATATTAATTTGTAAACAGATATGGTTGACGTGCAGTCAAACCCCAAACAGTATTCATGACTGCCATATCCGGCCTGTCAAAATGAAATTTACTCACTAATCAATGACAGTGATAGTCTGAACTCTGAAGAGCATCATCTAACTGTTTCTGTTTTTGTTTTAATAGCATCTACAATGCAAAAAACATTTCAAATATTTCAATATATTTTTAAAACCCAATTACCAAAATGAACTCTTTTAGACTATGTTTTACGAGAATGAACCGTTTTCACATGTTTTACAAGAATGACCAATATATGTCATTCTCAAGCTTGTGAGGTTATGTCACTCTCAACCAACGTTACTGTCAACCAATATTGATTCATTTTTAATCTATTTATCTATGGGTGTTTGCATTATCAAACCAACCCCACCATTTCACACTCATTTACTCATATCTGACAAGCTTTTATTGAAAAAGTAATTACCAAAATGAACCGATACCCAACTCAATATACTAAAATGAACCAATTTTTACTAGTTTACCAAAATAAACTTTTTGAGATGCGTGCAACATCAAATAAAGAGATTTGACACAAAATCTCTTTTAATATTTTTCTCTTTCTTCTTTTCCTGTTATCTATCTCTCTTCATCTTCATCACTTGGTCAACCATCCACATCTATCTCTCTTCATCTTCATTACTTGGTCTTCCGTCATCATCAATGGACTCTTACTCCCCGAAGAATCATAGATCACATAAGTATTCTTATTCAGGAAGCAATATAGAATCAAATGGTAATAATCACAACTCCCTTCTTGGTCTTTACCGAACACCAGATTCTAACTTGGGTCGCGGCTCAACTAGTTCACATCCTCGCCTAGGGCCTTCACTCAGCTTTTTACCTCGCGTTTCACTTTGACCTCGCAGGCGAGGTAACATTCAATTTTCATTCAGCTTTTTACCTCGCGTTGCACATCGCCTAGGGACCTCGCGTTGCACTTTAACCTCGCACGCGAGGTAACCTTCAATTTCAGTTTATGGCCCGTGTAATGACATTGCCTAGGAATTCGCCTAGGAATTCGCCTAGGCTTGTTACCTCGCCCGTAACACCTCCAGCTTGTTACCTCGCTCATGAAACTATACATGGCCTGGAACATCGGTTGGAACATCGCCTAGATATTGGCCTACATCGCGTGGCACATCGCCTAGATATTGGCCATTAGACACTACAGCTTGTTACCTCTCACCTCGCCCGTAACACCTCGCCTAGGGCTCGCGTGTAACAATTCAATTTCAATTTCTGTGTACACATCGCCTAGGAATTCGCCTAGGTCTCTGGCCTCGCCGTAACACCTCGCCTAGGGCTTTTTACCTCGCTTGTCACCTCGCGTGTAACAATCACAATCCTAGAAAATGACACCTTGATCAATAACCTCGCGTATAACCTCGCCCAAGCTCCTAACATCGCTCATGAATTTTAATTCTGTGTATAACCTCGCGTATAACTCGCCTAACCCTCGCTCATCTTTTCACCTTTTCATATCTCGCCCACAACTCGCCTATAACTATTTTATACACGTGTAACCTTACAAATTAATCTAATAATCCATCCAACGGTTAATACATTGAAGGTTCATTTTCGATAATTTCCTATGCGAGGTTCATTTTGGAAAAGTACTAGTGTAAAACGTTCATTTAAGTAATTTCCTCTATTTTTAACTCATTATTCTAATGTTAAAAACATATTCAATTAAATTTCAACTTATCTTCATGTTTCACATGATAAATTAGCAATAGCTTAACTACTAATAGCTTGACCGATATCAATTTATTGCTCCAGCTATCCCCAACCTTTACCTACGATGCGTTAACGGTTAACATATTTTGAAACTTTTATTAACCTCTCTATTCAAGATGCTTTTAGTGGTGCTATTGAATCATCGGAAATAATTTTACATGGTTTAGCGTAAAGGATAAATAGAAAAAAGACAAAAGTCTATAAATGAACAACATATTCACTTCAACATTTTTATTATGAACGAGTGTCATTAACGTCCCTGTGCGTTAGTGCTTGGTTTATAAAATTAAATTTCTATCTGCAGATAATAGAAATGATTTACTTAATTTTTTTCTTTCAAAAAAATAAATAGCATCTTCTAGTTTAATTTGACAGTGGGTGTGCAAATTTTTAATTAAAAGTTATCATCTACAGTAATACTCTGAATCAGATAAACCACACAGAGCAAATTTTACCCAAAAAAGAACACAGAGCAAAATGACAAAACGGAAGAAAATAAAAAAAGAGAACCAAATCCAATAGAACAACTCACGAAAAAGATTCCGAAAGCAAACATCAGATTAAAGTACTTGCAAATTTCGATGTATATATTTGGTATAAAACATTACCTATATATAATTAGCGTGCTAAACGACGTCGTTTTGCACGCCAATTTCCCGCCAAAAATTCCGAGCCAGCTTGGAGGGATCCTTTAGCATGGTGTTTTTGGTCCATTTATAAATTTTGGTCCATTTGCTCCCGTTTTTGTTTTTGTCCAGCACCACATTTATTACGTATACGATCAGAATAGATCCGGACAAAGCAAGAACGTTCCACAAATCTTTACTGTTGCTGATGATGATCGACGGATGTGGCGGGATTCATTCGTTCCACACATATCTGCTCCTGCTGATGATGATCGAAGGATGTGGCAGGTTCACTAGTTCTTATCAATCGTACCTTAAAGATGGAGATGAAAGAGATGAATATTGCAAAGAAGAGTATTATAAATCGTATGTTTGAGGTTAGTTATAGGTTTTAGGTTTTTGATTTTGATATACAATATACTTTACTTTCAATTTTGGGTTTTGCTATAATTAGGGTTTTGTTATGATTAGGGTTTTGTTATAAAATTTAGGGGTTTTATCGAGTCGTTTTGCACGCCAATTCCCGCCAAAAATTCCGAGCCAGCTGGGATGGGCTCCTTTAGCCTGATGTTTTTGGTCCATTTGCTCCCACGTATATGATCAGATAAATTTTGGTCCATTTGCTCCCGTTTTTGTTTTTGTCCAGCTCCACGTTTATTACGTATACGATCAGAATAGATACGGACAAAGCTAGATCGTTCCACAAATTTTTACTGTTGCTGTGATGATCGAAGGATGTGGCAGGATTCATTCGTTCCACAAATATCTGCTCCTGCTGATGATGATCGAAGGATGTGGCAGGTTCATTAGTTCTTATCAATTGTACCTTAAAGATGGAGATGAAAGAGACGAATATTACAAAGAAGAGTATTATAAATCGTATGTTTCAGGTTAGTTATCGGTTTTAGGTTTTTGATTTTGATATACAATATACACTTTACTTTCAATTTTGGGTTTTGTTATAATTATGGTTTTGTTATGATTAGGGTTTTGTTATAAAATTTGGGGGTTTTGCCGAGTGATGATTTGTGGCTCCAAAGGAAGACAAGGTCGAAGTGAATGATCATTTGCCGAATGCCGAGGTTTTAAATGATAAGGGGAAGTCCAGGATTCAATTGTTTTTTGATGAAAAGTTAGTGGATTAGGATTATAATTCACGTGCATTTATCTAATAATTAGACATTATGAAGATTTTTTTCTTAAGGTTACTTAGGAAGGGCGAGTTTTTTACTCAAATGTGTGTGGCGTCACCATTGGCCACACACAATATGTGTACCTAATGACATTGAGATTGATCACTGGGGCACCTTGGTGGCAGTTATTAGACTACGATAGTAATAATGTGTAATGACTTCTTGGGGTGTTTGGGATTAAGTTTTGGGGGAGATTATTTGATTATTATGTATTCAAAACGTAGATAATCAGAAAAAGATGTTAGGTAGACCATTTGATAAAAGTGATTATCTGCTTTGAATAAGAAAAAATGCATTTCGTATACAATGATAGAAGAATCAAAGTAGGATGCATTTTGGTGAATTTAGTACTTAACTTTATGGTCTTTATCTTTTTGGATTAGTTTTTTTATAACTGGTAGAGTCGTAAGTTAGTATGAATCCATTTTGAGTAAGAGTTCGAGGTGCATGCTAACTGAAGTAGATTTGGTGTATTTATTGACAGGTAATCCGAGACCAAAAGAAAAGAATATCTGTAACAAAAATGTACGATCGGAGATGGGAAAACTTTCTATTTTTTTACAGATATAATTATGAGGTACCTAAGAAATATATGAAGGTAGTGGTTTGTCCCTTTCACCTCTATTATTTAATGATTGTCTATATACGTGTGGAATGAAAGTCTAACTTGACGAGTGTAAAACTTTCAAACCGATTGAGAAACCATTTATTTGTGTGCAAGAATATTTTGATTAAACACGATGGAGATGATCCCGCAAGGTGAGGTTTGTTGATAGATGCTGTAAAGTATCATACTGCAGCAGAAAATACTTTGACTAACTGTTATCGTTCATCCGTAGAACTTCTCATTGAGAATGGACTTCAAAGGTTATTTCAAACCCATAGTCTGCACACAATTATATATTATATATATCTAAATAGTGTGTTGTATGTTGTAACACTTTATCTCATCTACCAAAATTTGTGAATGCAACATTACTATGGGTTATATATACACAGAGGTGAAAAATTATTCACTGAATATTTAGCCAACATACAGTTGAATGCAGCATTACTATGAATACATTCATCAAACTTTAGAGATGGCCTATTTTAGATCAACCTCAGCTTAATAACAACCTTTTCTTTTGTTTCTGCCAGATACGATACATTCTACCTGAAACAGAAGACGGTACTAGCGTGTCACATATTATAGAAGTGCAAGATGTTACCAAGGTATACTAATGCCTCCACATTAAACCTGAACAGTTTACATGGCACGACTATTTAAGATTCGTTTCTGTTTACTTACCACCTTCTAATTTATTTGTTTCAGTTATAATGAACTGTTGAGGGTCGATTACACGGTAAGGTGGTTAAACCTTCGTTCTTTGTGTATGAGATATGTTTGTGTGAATATGATTAAGTATGCGGAATCTACTTAACCACACTTAGAAGATTTATGTTTATTGTTATGGAAAATGGAATAGTTAACACCAAACGATTCAATATTATTCAAAAGAAAATAATACGAGTGATCTTTTGCTTATCACTAGGGTTACAAAGACCTTGAATCTTATGTTTGTTCTTTCTATTGTCTGTATATGAGAGTTGTGTATGGCATTGTCACTCTTATCTACATATCTAAGATTTTCCTTTTATAGTCCAAGGAAATATCTTTTACAAACTATATGACTCAACAAATAACTAGCTTATGACTAATCACTATTCTAGCTTAGTCATACAAGATACATCATGTATCTAGGATAAACAACTATTCTTGGAGTGTTCAATTTGATGACTAGAACTAAGATATTATCTTATTATGCAAGTGTTGAATAAGTCATTCTTATCTACACAGCTGTTTGTTATGAGTCATAGCTGCAGAGTCATAGCAGCAGCAGAATCAAGCAGCAGTATTCATCAGCAGTAAAATCACCTTCAGTGGAAATAGTCTTCAGCAGAATCTCCTTAAGTGGAAACTCGCTTTGTGCTTTATCAGCAGAAACATACTTGTCGTATTTCCTTTAAACCTTTATGCTGAATCTTCTGATTCTTGTGCTTATTTAATTCCTAACAATCCTCCCCTAAACACGTGAATCACAGTCAAACATGTTTTTCTGAATTAAATAAGGACTTTGTGAAGATCTTTCAAACACTTCATTGTCAGATTTGGTTGATCTGAATTTTCTTCTCTTCTGAGTGAATGAACTTATCTTTCTCTGGAACTTATCTGCTTTCTGATCTTTCAACAAGTGATGAACAAACGTAGTGAACTGAAATTGAATCTTTTCAACTTTTTGACCTAGATAGAACTTTCTCCTTTGAAATGCTTCATCCTTTCTGAATACAACATTTAAGAATGTTCTTGTCATTTTCAACCTCTATGTCATCATCTTGTATGATCTTGTCTTTTCTTTTGGTTAATCTTCCTTAAACTGGGCTTGTATTTCCTCCCCTGAGATTCAAATATCATCTTATATTGATATCCTCCCCTTGTTTGAAAGATTTTCTCACAATCATAACATCATCATCTGATCTAGCATTTTTCCATGTTTTCAGACAATTTGTACATGAAGCCATCAATTCCTTAAGAGTTTAAGATTCTGCCCTCATCACTTCTAGGTGTGTTAACTCCTATGAGAGGTGATTCAATGGACATTTTTGACTTATGGTCCATCATTTGATGGTTTTTAAAGTCATCTTTTGAAAATCCTTTTAAGAAACTTTTGCCTTAGCAGTATGTATATGATTTTATTATGAAAAATCATACTGCTTACAACCATTTTGAAGGGATTAAGTGTGTAACAGACACTTAGTCAAAATTTCGGTTTAAAGCAACCTCTGGTTGTGTGAGAACCAATGTTTTCAGTTATAAATAACCGCCTGTGTATAGATAAACCGCCTGTGTATAAATAACCGCCTGTGTATAAATAACCGCCTGTGTATAGATAAACCTCTAACACAAGTGTTAGATTCACTGTTGCTCGCTGTTCTTTCTATCAGATATCCGTAGATTAGTCACATTATACTTGAGAGTATAAAATGATAGAAAGTGAGTTGTATCAGTGATTAACTGATCAACTAATTTATCAATTCTAAGTGAAATATCATAATCAGATTCCAAGAAAGAAGTTTTAAGGAGTTTTGAAGTCCCAAACTTTTTCTATCATGAACCTATTATATCAGCAGCAATGATCAGCTTTTAGCAGCAATGATCAGCAGATTTCACTTGAAATAACCTTTCAGCTTAAATATTCATACCTGAAATTGTTAGTCTAAAACCAAATAAACAAAGTACAAAGTACTTGTCTTGAATTAGAATAATCATAGAACTAACTGTATGAATAACTTCAAATATTGTTAATAGTAGTCTTAAATAACAAAGTTAGATGCATTAACAAAATCTATATACAAAAACACATTATATTGAAAAATTTAAAGATTAAGCATTCCAATACTTGCTACCAAGTACTGAAATCTTCCAACATCAAAAGTTTTGGTAAGAAGATCTGCAAAGTTTTGTTCTGAAGCAATTTTCATTACTTGAATTAACCTTTTCTCATTGCAATCTCTTATAAAATGATGTCTTATTTCAATGTGTTTTGTTTTAGAATGTTGCACTGGATTTTTAATAATGCAAATTGTACTACTATTATCAATATGTATAATGGTATGTAAGAAATTGTACCCATAATCAAGAAGTTGGTTTTGAAGCCATAGAACTTGACCACAGCAACTTGCAGCAGCTACATATTCAGCTTCAGTTGTTGAATTTGCTATAATTGTTTGCTTCTTACACTGCCATGAGATAAGTCTGCATCCAAGGAATTGACATCCTCCGGTTGTTGACTTTCTGTCCAAGCTAGCACCAGCATAGTCACTGTCTGAGAATGCTATCAAATCAAAAGGTGATTCTCTAGAATACCATAAACCCAACCTTGGTTGACCTTTGAGATATCTAAAAATTCTTTTGACTGCTGTTAAATGAGAAACCTTTGGAGTTACTTGAAATCTTGCACAGGCACAAACAGAGAACATGATATCAGGTCTGGATGATGTAAGATACATCAAAGAACCTATCATAGATCTGTATGTATGTACATCCACATTTTCTCCATCTGCATCTTTAAGAAGTGGCTTCTCAGGATCCATTGGTGTGCTTGCTGTTTTTGAATCAGCAAATTGAAATTTTCTAAGGATCTCTGCAACATATTTGTCTTGACTAATAAATATGCCTTCAGATGATTGCTTAACTTGCAGACCCAAAAAGAATGTAAGTTCTCCCATAGAACTCATCTGAAACTTATCTTTCATAAGTTTTTCAAAGTCTAAACACATCTCCTTCCTTGTAGATCCAAAGATAATGTCATCCACATACACCTGTACTAACAGAAGATCTTTCTTGTGCTGTTTGATGAAAAGTGTCTGATCAATCTTTCCTCTTTGAAATCCATTCTCTAATAAATAGGAAGCTAGTGTTGCATACCAAGCTCTTGGTGCCTGATGTAGACCATATAAAGCTTTAACTACCTTGTACACTTTGTCTGGATGGTCAGGATCAGTGAAGCCTGGAGGTTGTGTAACATACACCTCTTCTTCAATTGAACCATATAAAAATGCACTCTTGACATCCATTTGGTAAACTGTGAAGTTCATAAATGAAGCATAAGCTAAGAAAAGCCTAATTGCCTCAATTCGAGCTACTGGAGCATAAACCTCATCATAGTCTATCCCTTCTTCTTGTGTGTACCCTTGTGCTACTAATCTAGCCTTATTCTTAATCACTATGCCTCTTTCATCCCTTTTATTTCTAAAAACCCATCTAGTGCCAATTACTCTTACACCATTAGGTAAATCAACTAGCACCCAGACCTTTTGAATCTTGAACTGAAGAAGCTCCTCTTGCATAGCCTCTAACCAGCTTGAATTCTCTAGGGCTTTATGAATATTCTTTGGTTCATCTTGTGAGAGAAAACATACAAATAAACAGGAGTTTGAAAACTCATGCTGCTTTGAAGCATAAAGGGCATCAATAATCCCTTTTTGATCTGAAGACATCAATTGTTGTCTTATCTTCACACCAGATTGTACATCTCCAATCACATTTTCTAGGGAGTGGACTTTGTGAATTCGTGTTTGTGGAGTGGAAGGAACTTGATAATCAGATGGAATATTGCACAAATCCACCTCATCTTCTGAAAAGTCTAATTTTGTTTCTTCTGAAGGACTATCAGCAGAGACAATTTGCTTATCAGCAGGAATTGTTTGATCATCAGCGGGAACATTTTGCTGTTCTTCTGTTCTTCCTTCTCTGATTTTATCTTCAACATCTTCTTTAGCTTTGCCAGAAGAAGATTCTCCATTGGTTGAAGTTGATTCCACATTGGTATTTGACCATATTGGCATCATCACATAATCTTGATGTGTCTTCTTGTCTAACCTTGCCTCATCTGTTGCTTGTGAACCTGAAAAATCATTAGTTTCTGCAACAACAGGCACATAATTCATTGAATGGGTTAGAGTTTCAAGATCAAATAGCCATTTTGGTCCTTGACCTTCTACATTAGACTTGTTCTCTAAGAACTCTATATGTAGACTCTCTTCTACTCTCTTAGTTCTTATGTTGTATACTCTAAAAGCTTTGCTATTGAGAGAATATCCAACAAAGAAACCTTCATCTGCTTTACCATCAAATTTTCTCAAATGGTCTAAGGTATTCAGAATTGTCACATGACATCCAAAAGGTCTAAGAAATCCTATTGCAGGAGTTCTACCTCTAAAAAGCTCATATGATGTCTTATTGTGAGGCTGTACTATTAAAACTCTGTTCTGAACATAACAAGCAGTGTTGACTGCTTCGGCCCAAAAAGTTATAGGCAACTTTGAATCAGCTAACATAGTTCTAGCAGCTTCTATTAGTGTTCTATTCTTTCTTTCAGCTACTCCATTCTGTTGAGGAGTTCTAGCAACACTAAATTCTCTTTTAATACCTTTTTCTTTGCAGAAATCATCCATAACTCTATTTTTAAATTCTGTCCCATTATCACATCTAATGACTTTTACTCTTTTGCTTACTAGGTTTTCTATCTCTGTAATGAAGGTCTTAAGGATGCTAGAAGTCTCATCCTTAGTTCCTAAAAAGAATACCCATGTAAATCTACTATAGTCATCAGTAACAACTAGACAAAATCTCTTATGCATTATACTACTTACTGAAACAGGTCCAAATAAGTCCATATGAAGCATAAACAATGATTGATTGATAGAGTTAAAAATCTTGGGCTTACAAGTGACTTTGTGTTGTTTGCCTTTAAGACAAGCAATGCATGTTTGATCATTTTCAAAATGTTTTTGAGGTAAACCTCTTACCAAACCATTCTTAACAATCTTATTTATGGTTTTGAAGTTAATATGACCAAGTCTCCTATGCCATAACATAGATTCATTTAATGTGGCCTTTGCAACAAGACAAGTTAAAGCATCTTTAGAAACAATGTTATTCATATCAACACTGTACATATTGTCCTTCCTAGGAATTTTAAGAAGTACTTGACTTTCATCAGGCATCTTAAAATCAGGAGAAAGTACAAGACATTCAGTCTCAGTAAAAAGAACATTATTCTTTCTGTCACACATTTGTGAGACACTAAAGAGATTATACTTAAGCTCTTGCACATAAAACACATCTTCAAAATCTAATTTACTGGTTTTGATAGTACCTTTACCAGTAATCTTTCCACCAATTCCTCCTCCAAAGGTAACATATCCACCATCAATTGATTGAAAGTTGGAAAGATAAGACATGTTGCCTGTCATGTGCCTTGAACACCCACTATCTGAATATCCTTGATCTTCATGATCTGTTGATGAATGTCCCTGCACAAATTAAAAGAATTAGTTTTCTTTGGGGATCCAAGCCAACACTGACTTGGATCTGCCTCTTGCATCAATGAAATGTAATCTCTTGAGGACTGTTGATGCAACATTGGATTTAAGAATCCAACATGCTGAGGCCTTAACAGCATTTGCCCTGTTACCCTTAGCAGCATTATGCTTAGCAGAAGAAACTGCTAGCTTTGAAGTTGTACCCTTTGGTCTCCAAACTTGTTTTTGGACCACTGCTTTTGTTTGAATGGGCCTTTGAACAATATTAGATGCATGTTTGAAAGTTGTTTTTGCACCCTTAATTGTTGATTTTGGGTAAACAGTCATATATGGTTTTTCAGCAGAAACCATTTTCCTTTCAGTAGGAACAGTTTTTGCTCTATCAGCAGGAACTGCTTTTGTGACTGTTTTGGGTTTTGATCTTTTAGAATTAGAGTGAAAATGAGATTTAGGTGTTTGCCTTTTGTAGTTCACTCTATTACTTTCATACCCAGATACCCATTGGTTACAGAAAGCTGCAAGATGGTCAAAACTACCACAAATGAAACAAGCTTTATTGTGAAAAGCAAAGTCATCACCTAGTTGGTAAGACTTGAGGTTATTCCAATTTCTTTGGTTACCTCTGGGCATGTTTGTGGTTCTATATTGTTCACAATATCTAACTGGTTGCCTAACATATTTTTCATTGGTCTTAGGCCTATCAGTATTGTGTTTGACTATCTTAGGAACTCTTGTTCTTGCTTTCTTAACCACTTCAGGTTTACACATAACCTGTTTATTTACAAAGGACACCTTGTCCTGAAAAAGTAATGTTTTACATGAACATTTACTTTCTTTTTTAGGCTCATCAGCTACTATGTTAGAGTTTGGTTGAACTCCATATTGTAACTCAGGTAGCTGAAATTCAGGCAATCCTGAATGTTCTAGGTCTATCCCTGGGGGTTTTGGGATACCTCTATAAGGGGGTGGGGCTGCATTATATCCTAATCCTGACTTAACTTTATTATTCACTTGACTGTCTATTATTTTGTTTACATTTTTAGAAGCATGTTCAAGCTTCTCTTTAGTCAATTGAATGTTTTCTTTCTCAGTCTTAACCCTATCCAATGCTTCTTTTAAAGCCTCAATAATTTGATCTTTAAATTGATTATCATTTTCAAGTAAAGTTTTAGCATCAGTAAAGGTAAGTTCATTCCTTTTATAGTGTAGGATTTGCCTCTCTGCAGATTCTAAACCACTTTTATAATTGAAACAATCTAGATCAGATTTGGCGTATCGAACCTTTTGGTCATCATACTGTTTAATTAAGATTTTTAAGTCTTTAAGAGCAGTACAAGTATTTGAACAGGTTTTATGATCATGTACCTCAGGTGCAGTAAATGCCATAAGAGCCATCTGTGAAGAACCCGTTTCTTCATCATCCATGAAGCTCCAATCAAAACCTAACCCATCAATTGCTACCATAGCTTTTGGTTCAGACATCTCCCCTGTATTGGATTTTCTTCCAACATCTCTATTTCTGCTATCTTGCTGTCTTGGCCTTCTACATTCTCTTGAGAAGTGTCCCATCTTGTGACAGTTGTAGCATTCTATCTTTGACTTGTCATAACCAGCAGGATCATTGCTACTGATTGTGATCTTCTTCCCCGTCCTTTGATAGAATTTCTTAGCTCTCATGCTAAGAAGAGAAATTTGCCATTTTAGATCCATTTCCTCCAGATCATCATCATTGATCTCTTGAAGGTCTTCATGAGTTAACATGGATCCATTATGTTTGCTTGTGAAGAAAGCACAACATGTTTTCTCATCTAAAATTCCAAAAATACTGCTTGATGAACTTGCAGCACTTGCAACATCATGAACTTTTTCATTAGTAACTGGAACTGAATTACTAGGAGATGACATAAATGCCATGTTCCCAGTGCTTGAACTAGTAGCTCCAGTTTTCTTCAAATCTTGCTCAACAATCTTAAAGTTGCTATACAGATCCATAAGATCCATGGTGTCAATGTCTGACTTGTTCTTCCAGACAACAACATGCATAGCCCATTCTTCAGGTAAGCTTCTCAGAAATTTTGAGTTTAAATCTTCTTGAGGTATTTCAACTCCAAGAATAGCAAGTTGACTCACAATATTCTGTAGCCTGTTGAACATATGGTCTAAAGATTCATGGTTAGTTGATGTGAAATTTTCAAACTGTTGCTTAAGAAGAGTCTTCTGGGTCTTCTTGGTGGCTTCATTCCCACCATACCTTGCAATAATGGCCTCAAATAGTGACTTTGCATCTTTGAATTTGCTGAAGTTTATAAGTTGATCATTTGGAATGGTCATCATCAGCATGCTTCTGGCCTTTAGGTCATTCTTCTTCTTAATTCTGTCTTCTGCAGTTTGTGGCTTGGTTTGCAGCTTATCAACTTCCTTACCATCAATTGTTGATGTAGTGGTTGTAGGCTTGTAAGAATCTCCATCTTCAATGATTTCCCACAGTGCATAATCTTGCACTTGAAAATATTGTTCTATTCTTAACCTCCACATCTCAAACTCATTCTGTTTGAGCATTGGTAACTTAGCAGCAACATTTGTTTGAATAGACTCAACATCCATTTCTAACTTCTTCTTCTAAAACAAAAATATCAACCTGACGCTTTGATACCACTTGTTGAGGGTCGATTACACGGTAAGGTGGTTAAACCTTCGTTCTTTGTGTATGAGATATGTTTGTGTGAATATGATTAAGTATGCGGAATCTACTTAACCACACTTAGAAGATTTATGTTTATTGTTATGGAAAATGGAATAGTTAACACCAAACGATTCAATATTATTCAAAAGAAAATAATACGAGTGATCTTTTGCTTATCACTAGGGTTACAAAGACCTTGAATCTTATGTTTGTTCTTTCTATTGTCTGTATATGAGAGTTGTGTATGGCATTGTCACTCTTATCTACATATCTAAGATTTTCCTTTTATAGTCCAAGGAAATATCTTTTACAAACTATATGACTCAACAAATAACTAGCTTATGACTAATCACTATTCTAGCTTAGTCATACAAGATACATCATGTATCTAGGATAAACAACTATTCTTGGAGTGTTCAATTTGATGACTAGAACTAAGATATTATCTTATTATGCAAGTGTTGAATAAGTCATTCTTATCTACACAGCTGTTTGTTATGAGTCATAGCTGCAGAGTCATAGCAGCAGCAGAATCAAGCAGCAGTATTCATCAGCAGTAAAATCACCTTCAGTGGAAATAGTCTTCAGCAGAATCTCCTTCAGTGGAAACTCGCTTTGTGCTTTATCAGCAGAAACATACTTGTCGTATTTCCTTTAAACCTTTATGCTGAATCTTCTGATTCTTGTGCTTATTTAATTCCTAACATGAACCCTATATCAACCAGAAGGCATCATCTGCGCAGCACATGAACCAGATGTGCACCGTCTAACCAAGGTATAATCCGAACCTGGTATGCCCTCTTTCATGTGTAAACGAACCAACTGCGCTTATTCTGACAACTTTGGCCTAAAAACAGTTGCCTAATTTCAAAAGGTTTTCACACAGGGTTGGCCTATGTGCTGCTATAAAGAAATACGTATTTCATGTTTTCGTGTAAACATGGTGCGTATACACTTTACAACATTTTCATTTATAGATTACATACATACATACTGATTCGTCATCTATTTCAGGTTAATAGTATCTTAACTTTTGTCTTTTACAGGGTACATCATGCAAGCAATTGTCGAGGCAACAATAGTTAATCCACATGGGAAAATGTCACCGCCATCAAAAGCTGGAACGCGTTGACAGATAGATTGAGGTACACATAGAGAAACCATTTTCTGATTCCGCTACTTTTAAATATACAGACTACAGCAGATAAATTTCCCACATGCATATCCTTTTAACAAATGAAAAGAGACCACTTAGATGTACTGGTACTCTCACATGCATTACACCTGTACACTACCTGTCTTTATGATTGAAAACTGATGACCGAATAGGTTACTATTTGCACAACCTCTTTTAATTTGTTCCATAAATTTCCATTCAGTTGTCTTATTACACTTACACAAGTTCATAGGTTTTACTATTTCTGAATACACTTTAACTTTTATCCACATAGAAGCACACTTGGTACCATTTATCTTTTACCATAGACATATTAATAAGAGAAAAAAAATGTTTATGTACATATCGTTTTGCACAGCACAGTAAACCAATAACAAATCTACCATCCTTAAGCCACACAGAAACTACCAACTTTTATTAATAAATGCAATATCTTACAACAATAGATACAAAGATTAGGAAGAGCGTACACGAGCATAATATTAGACATGGATACAAACATACATAGACTTATACTTAGAAAGACAGTCACATCTAAAACCACTGAAAAGAACCCTAATCGTATTGTTCCATCGTGAGAACATGGCGGCGTTTCTCTGGTCGCGCTTCACATACTAGATCAAGAAGAACAACTAACGCAGCTAACAATTGAAAATCTTTGGATTGTGCTTCTTGCAAACATTGAATCCCATTGACAACCACAAGATCAGAACGGCTAAAACTTCCGCCCTCTTGAAGCAATTTCCTTTTTTTCCCAATTCTGCCACGCACATCATCACATTTCTCGATCAAAACCATGACAAGCCCTTCGTTATCAGTCTCCTCATGCAGAAACTGTAGACGCAGAGCATGGTGCAACTTATCAGAACCACATGCTTATTTCAATTCATTAAAATTAGGAGTCAAACTCATTTTTGTTCACACACTTTTTAGAGAATAGTTGCTCGGATATATGGCACACTCATACGCATATGGCTAATACTTATATAGGCAAGAGATAGGGATATACAACCAAAACTTGCTCAGAGTCATTCTCTAACTAACCATCACATGATACCATTTAAAAAAAAAACAAATTTTCAAACGTTCCTACTCTATTCTCAAAGCAATATGCTTTCTAAAATACTGTTCATCATTCCCACCCACAAACACAACCATGTATGTATTACCTAATTTCACTTCACCCTTTGATGCAGAAGTGATTACCGAGATCATTTCAATTGCGTTTTCTGTTTAAATTCAAAAAATAAAATTCTAAAAAAAAACAACATATGCACCAGTATTTTGTAAATTGTTTATTCTTTACCCATAGGTCAACGATAACCAGATAACAAGACACAATCATAGGTTTGTTATTCTTTACGCATCAGGGTTTTTATAATATGTTACCTATCATTTGCTTCAGTAACCATGACTCGATACTGTAACAATTCGCATTTTCAGGTTAACTTCTATTCCCGAAAAATTTCACTATTCATATTTTTACTATTCACTTTCACTATTCATTTTCCGAAATTTAATTTTTATTTCATATTCTCGTGTGATAAATCATTTCCATGGCAAAATAAAAGTTTGACACTCATCAGATCATTTTCGCGAAAGTTATTAAGGAAATACACGTTTAGGTTAAAACGTCATTCAAAAATCCTACGCACAACGAAACTCGACCGCGTTAATTTTCCCCGCATCAGAAAAATGTTTGATACACTCATGATTTATTTGAGAATTAATCATGACTGAGAAAAATGTGACCAAATAAACCTCGGCCGTGAGAAACAGGAATTTTCGTTTTTAGGCGCTTTTACTTAGCCGTAACCTTAGCCTATACCTGCACCGCATTTCTAAGACGATTTGAGTTTTCACATTTTTGGAAAAAGTCAACATATTTTTCCCTCCTCCTTTGACCAAAAATCATTCCTTGATTTTATAAATCATTCCTTGATTTTTAGGCTTACGGTTTTATGTCTTAAAGACATTGAATACCAACCGACACTAGACTGAGCCCAGTCTAGACATTATAAGTCATTTTTAATCATTTTTATCATATTAGAAAAGTAACATTTTACTTTTCCCAATTTTACACAATATTCATACGTTTTACGTATTACGCGTTTTAGACCCGTGTTTCCAGTTTTAGGAGGGTTTTAGCACCCCAATGGAACCTACCACTCATTTTATATTTTATTATGGAGTATATTGGCAAGTTTAACCATTCTTTCAAGTTCCACATTTTTACGATACCCGATTTTACGTTTTGAGGCTAAATCATTTACGGTTAGCATTTCACGGAGTCAAAACTAACTACATAAGTTAGATATTATCTTCCAAAGACCACCTCATCCCCCCTAGCATATGTGAACCGCCAATAGGGGGGGGGAGTCACCCCTTGGTGTGGCTTGGTCTTATGCAAAATGATCTAGGATGTTTACAAGTGTACAAGCTTACTTGAGAAGCTTTGACAAGTCTTGTTTTGTAACCTCCTCAAAGGCATATAAATACCCCCCCCCCCTCCTTGTGCCGTCCCATATCACCCTCACCATCACCTCACACTTAGCAAAATTTACTCCAAGTTTCATGCAAGATTCAAGTGCTACAACAACATAGAAACCCTAGCTTGGTTTTAAGTAATCAAAATACTTCCAAACCCTAGAAACTTTGGTGATTTCTCTTGAGTTTGAATCTACTCAAGTCACCTCAACTTTCATCATCTCTCTTTCAAGAATACAAGTGTAGAAAGATTGCTTGAAGTGAAGTAGGATGAAGCATAAGTCAATCAAAGTCCTTACCTTACATGTTACTTACCTTTCTTTGTTGAAAGCCAAAAGTTGTAAGCAAACCCTAACATACTTCTTGTTAAATATCATATTCATGCTATTTACATATCATTCATGCTATATTTTGTCTTGTGATTATGTCCATGATGTATAAAAATGGGTAAAACAAGTATTGGTGTTTATATGTTAACTATGTTATTTAAACAAGTAAACTAGTGACTTCCATGGTAAAATCTGACCAAAATGGTATAATTATGATATTAGAAAATTACATATTGTAGTAGAGGACTTAACAAGGAAACCATAGCAATTTTAACCACTTAAAATGAGTACATGAGTAAAAAGTTATGACCATTTGAAGTTACCAAAACTTTGCGGCAAAACTGCCTAAAAACCTTCTGTATCAGAATTAAACACGCAAAAAGAGGCCCTTCTGGTCCGTTTCATGAAAAAGTTAAAACACGAAAGTTGTCCAGAATCACGTTTTCTCCAAAAACTCAGGAGCACGTATCCAGAAAACCAATAACGAATGAGATTTTCTTCAGTTTCTTAACAGCTATTTTATTTACCAAAGTTACTATATAATAGTTATGGTTTAATAAGACCAAGAGGTCTAATGACCTAAATTCAAGACCACAACCATGGCTAAAGCCAAGGTTAAGTCTCAAGACCATGAAACAATGACCAAAGGTCACGGCAAGGCTATGACTAAATGACCATATAAACTTACCTAGGCGAAAACATGAGCTAAAGAGTTAGCGATAACTTAAACATACAATTTGGATCTACTTCATCTAAATAACCATGAGACTCATTGTAATAACAATCTTCATGTAAAAGTAAACTTTCCTAAGTTTATTCAAATATTAGACATTTAACTTTTCGGGTCAAAACTTATATTATATATATATATATATATATATATATATATATATATATATATATATATATATATATATATATATATATATATATATATATATATATATATATATATATATATATATATATATATATATATATATATATATATATATATATATATATATATATATTCTATCAAATACTACAATAGTAGGGAGCCTCATGTGAGGGGTTCATTAAGTAAGCCCTCGAGATGAGTTGTGGATTTACGAATTAAAGTGTCCTGGCTCCTCGAACGTTTACTACATGACTTCTGAATTATGTCGGCCCGAACGGTAGTAAGCGATATATAAACTATGCATGTTACATAAACCATTTCTTTTCAAAGACTTACACTATACTAAGTACTACATCATGGACTAAATGCAAGACATATATAGGCAATTCTTCATATTCTTTACTCCAATCCTAAGTCGCAACATTCTATTATAGGTTGCTCGTAGAAACCTTCACGATTCAACCATTACATTCACTACTTGCTATTTAACTTAAGGTGAGTTCATAGCCCCACTTTCCATTATTTAATTGTTTTACAAACCCTTGGGGGGAATACATGCTATTTTAAACCGAACACAATGCTTTGAAATTATATGCTATCCGGTTGTTTTATTATCACTAAGTACCATCCTTACCAATCCAATATCCCTTATCATGAACCATTTAATCACTAGTAATAGTGAGCGCGAATATTGTGAATAGGCCTATTGGGATTGACGAATCCCATTTGTTTTGACTAAGTTCAAACAAATGCATTAATATTTGAGACATAGGTATGACGGCAAAGTACCTACCGGGATAACTCCGCCGATTGATATTGGTACCCGTTAACGTTTTGGTGTCATGAGCTTAGTGTAATAATACGTTTTATGGGCGTATAACAACGTAGCCCATCGTTTTCGAGTCTAATTAACTCACACTACCAACATAATGTGTTCAACCATTAAACAAACTCTATGAATATCACTCAACCTTTGTGTTGACCTTTTAAGCATGTATTCCAGGTCCATGATGATCAAGGATGGCACAGAAGGGCACAGATATTCAAGAGGGCTAAAAAATTTATTATCATTCGAAAACTCATTTAATGTACTCCCTCCGTCTCAAAATTATTGTCATGAGAGAGAATACACAAAGTTTAATAAAAGTGGGGACATTTTAATTTTCAACCACTAAAATAGAATATTCTTCCACTAGATTCTCTAGTTTTTACTAAATAGGGAAAGTGGACAATTATTTTGAGACATCCTAAAATGGAAATATGGACAATAAATATGAGACGGAGGGAGTAATTTGTAAACATGGAACCATCTGGGACCTCATTTTGTAATCTCTGATATTTATATAATTTGAATGATAAATCTTTTAAAACGACTCAATTAGAGTTCATTTTCTATTATTGTGACTATTGTGCCGTCGAGTAACACCCAATTTGAATTCCGCTGCATCATTGAATTGGGGGTGTTACAGATACTAAATATAAATATAATCTTGCCTGTTGGATTAAATCATGTTATTCTACATAGGTTAATCAAATTTATCGTGGGAATATTCTCAGTTGCAGCATCACCCTACAAGGGTCCACTAATTGAAGGTTTGTAATTTATTTTACCAGGTTTATGAAGACCTTTTTTGAACGCCTGTCCAACAGGTGTATCTCATTCGAAACACACGTTATCCAAATTATTTTGTCAAAATCTGAAAATTATACACCATGTATTTTCAGCGTTAAAAAAAACTCAAGATGATACCGAGGAGCCTTAGCCGTTACAAAAAATAAAATAAAACAACACAATCTTCTTAAGCTATTAGATGCTATTTTGTGAGACATAAATCTCATGAAGCATGCACATCTATGTGTTACAAAATAGCATTTAACAGCCCAAGAAAATCGTGATTTTTATTTTATAAGAAAATTGGTTACTTCTCCTGAAGCTAATACAAAGGTATGTTTCCTTCTTTTCAGATGGAGGTGTCATTACTAGCCATTTATACCATCTGACAACATACCTTATTTGTGACTTTAAAGGTTACATTCATTTATCCGAATATTAACCATTCTCTTTACAAAAAAACTAGGAATATCAACAACACTTCTGAGATTAGAATAATATAGAATATAAAGCAAGAATAAATGTAGAATAAACTCATAAACATTGAACACAACGTCGTTTCAAAATCAAACATCAAATGCAAAAATGGTAAAAGATAAACAACATAAATTTACTTAACATAGACGGTAACTTTTATTGGATGAAATATTTTACATTCAGTTACCAAGCACTAGAGGCACACATTACAACAACATTCATAATAAAATTCAGGACACAATCATAACTTCACTACCTTCGAGTTGTACACACACACTTAGAAATCCATTAGGCCCTTAAGTTTCTCAATGAACACATCATGATTGCGAGCATTTAGCTCCAATTCAACTGCCAAAATTTGCATTTGCAGAACCTTTTGGTCATCTTTTGACTGCACTTCTCTTAGGTATTCTGCCGTCTTCTGAGCATAGATGTTCCCAACTGTTTCTAACTCTTGAATAAAACTAAGCCTTTCACAAGTAACGCCAACCAACCTACCATAGAGCGCACTCATTTGCTGTGCCATTTGAATGTCCTGACCCATAGCTTGACGGCAATACAACACTAGAATCTCAGACCAGTTATTAGAATTAGCTTCTGCTCTAAGGCGGTCACACTTAGGGTGTAGAACTCTGTAAAAATTTCTTGTAATTAAATCGTTAATAAATAAATAATCCTTCGTTATCGTTACTAATTCCCATTTTCTCAGAAAAAATTTGAAATTTTTCTTATTATATTATTTTGACGATTTTCACAAAATAATATAATTCACGAAATGACGGAATTAATCCTTGACACGTTACACGAAACCTAAACTTTTCATTTAATCCTAAACCTAATTCCTAATCCTAATTATACTACCTAAATATAATTAAAATTTCTTAATTACACTAATTAACCAATCGGACCCTTAATTATTTTCGGCCCACATCACATTCACTATTCCTAAGCCCATTTAACCAAAGCCTAAAATCCAAACTATTAAGTTCTCATTCGATCGACTAGTTCAAGCACCCCCCAAAACGCCTCGTTTATTTCTCAATCTTACACACGACATACGTATTTTATTTTCTCATCTCATTAACCTCCTAGCCAACTATTAGTGTGTAAATTCTCACGTCCATACGTTGAGTTTTGATACGTTTTTAAGAGGCAAAGTGATCGACCCTTACAAAACCAAATCGATTTACAAATTATTCAAAACTTAACCGTTTTGATTCCCGTTTGTTTCTAATGGTTCCTAATAATATTTCTGAGATGATTCTATGTTCAAATGTCGAAGATGATCAAGTATAAACAAGTAGCATGTGATTTAGTAAATCGTATGTATGAATATATGTTTGGTCGACATACATATGAATCACCACAACATCTTCCACCTTTTGTGCTCTCACATACACTTGAATAGCATTATAAAAATCACCTAAGAGCTAGTTCCCTGACATGCAAATAGTACGAGAAGTTCTCATTGAAATTTTCTTACTTACGTGTTATATATTCAAGTAATATATAACGTACATGCATGCACTTGCTCTTATTCATTCTTATACTCTTTCACCTAGTTATTTCATCCTCTAAATTATTCTTACAAGACCAGAAGTCGATTGTATAATTGTTTGGAAGCAAGAAAAGGATATCGGGTTGGATTTATATATATAACGTTTGGGTTATATTGTGAAACGTGATTTCCTTGTGTTCCATTCTATCACACTCAACCTCTCTATCACCTCTAAGGTGTTTGTAAGTCTTTTCTACTCATTTCCATTCCAAGTTACACGTTAAAGTTTTATCATGCACTTTGTTTTTGTTGTTTCGATCGTATATCATTTTGCACTTATATTACACGTAAATATTAATTCTTAGTACACGAAACGTGACTAGCCTCTATCTTGGAAGGCCTAGGAGTCACGTAGCACACCAAGTTCACTTTAGTTTAAACGATACATGCATCACACGCACCCATTTCAAATCATATCCATCGTATGAAAATTATTGTAACACTTAGTAAATATTTGCAAGTTTTCAAAATGTATAACCGGTTCAAACATGCTACAAATCATGAGTATAACTTTGAATTTCACTTAACGAGAATACAATATTATTTCACGACTCCATAGACCACCTAGAAAACTATCAATTTCATTTACACGACTTGTAAAAATATTCACGTTTCGACATCCCAATCAACCCATTTTGAATCGACACAAACCGGATTTTCAAATCAAAACTTTAAACAAAAACATTATGTTTGTCGATTGGGCTCAATCTAAGCCCAATAAGAAATCATGAACCATAAGCCCACTGGGCCCATATGAATTGTTTTTAGAATCATAAAAATAGCCGAAAGCCAAGCCCAAAACTTTTTCCATGCCCTCGCCTCCAAAACTCTTAACGGGCCTTGATATGTCTCGTTCAAAGCCATAAGCTAAAAAAAATAAGTTTTTAAATAAATAAGCTGTTGAAATTAGCTTATTTTTAACTTAATAAGCCTCGGAAAATTTAAGAAAATTTTTATAATTATTTTTACAAATTTGGACTAAAAATGTAACGCGACGACACTTAGAGGGACTAAATGTGTAAATATTGAAAAGAAAGGACTAAACTTGTAATGACAGAAACATAAGGGTAAAATGTGAAAAATTAATATTCTAATGTTAGTATTGATTATTGGACAAAGTAGAGGACTATAGTTGAAATATATATAAAAAGGACTAACGGTGTAACGCAAATATCGTTAGAGTAAAAATGGTAAAATTGGAAAAGGAGACAAAGACTAAATATAAATTTATTTATCATTCTTATTTATTTTCTATTTTCGTCAATTTATTTCATGTTACATTTAAACTTTATTTTATTTATATATATATTATTTAACGTAACGTTAATAATATATATAACGATATTTAAAAAGTTAATATTTTAGTTAGGATTAAAAAGGTAAAACTTCGATGGATAATTTAAAAATCATATTTTGTCATATCATGCATATCACAAGAATTACACTGCACATCACTTATTCGTCATAACGAATATTTAATATTCGTTATTTCTTCGTATTTACCAAATAGTATTTGGTCAAATTCTCAGATAAATTTATTTATCAGGTTGTGTTTCGAAGCCGTCATCATAAATTCGTCCGACTTTATTTTCTTCATTTCGGTATCAATCTAAGGTGAGTCATAGCCTCACATTTACTTATTTTCAAAACTCCGTGAGGGGGATACATGTTATAAACAGATCGCAAGTAATTTTCTGTATGCTTCCTGACTTGATATATGCCTAAGTTAGCTATTGCCAAAAGACCCTTAATCATGAGCCATTAATCACTGAGGTGAACGCGAATATAATGAATAGATCTATTTAAGGTTTGACAGTCTGTCCCATTAATACTTGACGGAATGCCATTATGCATGTGGTTAGTCGTATTAGTCGTGATAATTATATTTGAGTAAAAATAGGAACTGGCAAATCACCTATTACACGAGGGCAAATTTATCATTGATTTGATAAACACCTCCGTTTTTACGGTATTTGTTAACGTTTGCGTGTCATGAGACTTAGAGCAATATATGAACTGCAATATCAATATTTTCAAACTGATTGTATTTTCCAATACAATCTTACTTGTGTATCAAAATGATTATTAAATTCAAACTCTATGATATCACTCAACATTTTTGTTGACTTTTAAGCATATATCTCAGGTATTTAGCAGAGGAAGCAAGCATGGAACGGGTGGCAAAAACTTCAAAACTTGTCTACTTTATTTTAATAATGGTGTAAAATAAAAGGTGTTTTATTTAGTTCAAAACATCAAGACTTTAATTTTAATACTCTGATAAGGACCTCTTATATTTGAATTTTTATAAATGAAATTATGTTTTAAAACGTCTCTTTCGAGCCGTTTTCTATCATTATGACTTCGATCCTCACTGTAACACCCTAATTACTATTCCGCTGCCGCATTTCAAATTAGGGGGTGTTACATAGGGCGTCTAGACATTGTGTTTTTCTTCTTTCTTTGTAACAAGTTGGTAGATGAGTTCTAAAAAAACGTACACTTAGACCCTCATAAATAGGCAAACGATGCCTGTAAAAAATCGCACATCAGTATCTTTTGCATAGGAAAAAACTGGTTGGCCACATGTATACCATATAATTAAACATTGAATACGATTTGCAACAGAACAAAATGCACAGATTCACTACTGTTTTTTACAGATTTCCTTTTACATTCGATTTCAACCTACCGGACATGTAGTGCTATCATTGTATGCATTCCACTTACACAATATCTGACCTTATAATTGTAGAATAAAATCCAAATTGTTTACTATTAACAGAAGGCCTTTTATACCTATTACAGCTACTAAACCAATCATACATGTGAAAACAGAAACCATTTACATTTACCATGCCTAGTGTAACACCCCCATTTTTAAAATATTTGCAGCGGAATAAAGATTGGGTGTTACTTCATAGCTCACAGTTTTTCAGCAGAAAATGATTATCAATTTATTCATTATAAAAAATTTATCATTCGAATATCAGAGTTTGTAAAAATGAGGTCCCAGTGGTTTCAAAATTTGTTAAATAAGTTTTCGAATGATAGTAAAAATTTATAGCCTTTTTAAGAATTCTTGCTCCTCCGTACCATCCTTGCTCATTATGGACCTGAGATAAACACATGCTAAAAGTGTCAACATAAAGGTTGGTGAGTTCATAAAGTTTCATGGAAAACCATTTATTTTGATAGATTTCAGGAATATTTGGAAATTATAAATACAAACAGTAATGGAACAAGTATTGAGTAATATTGTCTATAATCACAGATAAAACATATAGATATTCAATCACATTCAAATAAGGAATCAATAATCCTAACATGAGCTGGAAACTCATGATGCTAATTTAATAACATATACAATTCACGTATGGTCAAATTCCTATACAGCTGTATCTAAATATATGTTGAAAAAATACATTTCCTTTATAGATATTGCACCAAGCCTCATGACACACAAGCTTAACCAAAAGAGGTGTTTTATCAAATCAATGATAAAATTTTTCCCTCTAATAATAGGTGATTTGCCAATTCCTATTTGTCTACAAATATAGTGTATCACGACTAATACGACTAACCATTTGCAAATGGCATTCCGTCAAGTATTAATGGGACAGGAGGTCAGTCCTTAACAGGTTTCGAAGTTGTTCACTATATTCGCGCCCACTTTACATGTGATTAATGGCTCATGATTGAGGGACTTTATCATCAGAGTATCAGTATTTCAGTCAAATAATTCATCAGTAAAATATATATATCACATACCACAATAATCAAATTGGAAGCATTATCATATGAGTATCAGTATTTCAATTAAGTATTTTGTCAAGTATCGTATATATCACAATCTTAAATTACAAACCATATTAATTTAATATCAATTAAGAAATTGATTTGAATCATGTATTTTATTCATATACTTATCAATTTATCAAAGTATATGTAAGCATGTATCTCCCCCAATGTGTTAAAAACAAGTATTGGAAATGGGGCTATGACTCACCTGGATTGATTTGGAAATGATGAAAGGTAAAGTAGGATGAGATTTATGGAAATGTCTTTAATACGGAACCTGATAAATAAATTTATCTGAGAATATAACCAAATACTATTTGGTAAATACGAACGAATAACGAATAATATTTATTCGTTATCACGAATAGATGATGTGCAGTGTAATTATTATGCCATGCATGATATGGTAAAATAATTTATTTAAAATATCCATCGTAGTTTTAACTTTTTAACCCTAAAAAAATATTAACTTTTTAGATATCGTTATATATATTATTAACGTAAAAATAAATAATATATATATAAAACGTAATAAAATACATATGACGTGATGGTTGCCGTAAAATAGAAAATAAAATAAGAATGTCAAATAGATTATGTTTAGTCCTTGTCCTTTTCCAATTTTTACACTTTTTATACTAACGTCGTTAGCGTTACACCGTTAGTCCTTTTCGTATCTATTTTATAATTATAGTCCACTATTTGTCCAAAATTACAATCTAAGCTTGAAACATCATATAATATCAATTTTTAGCCTAAACTTTCTGTTTTGACAGTTTTAGTCCAAGTTTTTAAGGTTTGGCAGTTTTAGTCCTTTTAGGGGTCGTCGCGTTACATTTTTAGTCCAAAATTACAAAAATGATTATAAAAATTTTATAAAAATATCCGTAGCTTATTTTATTAATTCCAAGCTTATTTCAACAGCTTATTTGATTAAAAGCTTATTTTTCTAGCTTATGGGCCTTAACGAGCCACTACAAAAGCCCGTTAAGATTTTTGGAGGCGAGGGCATGTAAAATGTTTTGGGCCTGAACTTGGGCTACTTTTGTGATTCTAAAAATATTTCATATGGGCCCAGTGGGCTTGTAGATCCTTATTTCTTGTTGGGCCTTAAATAAGCCCACACGAAAATAATATATTTTCTTAACTATATTTGTATTTGAAAATCTTGTGTTTGTCGATTTAAAATGGACTAATTTGGGTGTCGAAACGTGAGTATTTTTACATGTTATCTAAATGAAAGTGGTAGTTTTCTAGGTGGTCTATTAGGTCGAGTAATAATATGGTACTCTTGTTACGTGAAATTTAAAGTTATACGAGTGGTTTGTAGCTTGTTTGTATCGATCATATATTTGAAAACATTGAAAATATTACTAAGTATTTTTATTAAATTTCATGCGATGGAACTTGGTTTAAAATAGATGCGTGTGATGCATGTAACGATGATACTAAAGTGAATTATGTGTGCTACGTGACTCCTAGGTCTTCCAAGATAGAGGCTAGTCCCGATTAGTGTTCTACATGACAATATATACGTGAAATGAATATGCATGCTTCGTTATTAAATTACATGTGTTTGTATAAGTTATGTGGTGATGTTTTTAAGTTCTTGAGTTTATTTTATATTTACACAACTGGTTATCTAAATAAATTTCATACGTATACATGTTTTGTGATATGTACGTTTGAACAAATACACGAAAAACATGCATGGTTAAATTGTAGTCGTGTACATAAAATGAAAGTAAGTTTGTGAAACTTACAAAAATAACGAGAATGAATAGGGATCGAAGGACATAAGCAGAAACAAGAAACTTGCTCAAAATGCCACCCGCATCAACCAAAATGTCTTGTTCGACTTGGAGATCCTTAACCCGATTTCTTTTGATCTTCTAGACTTCAAAAGCTCCGCGTATTAATGTAAAAAGACTTGTGTTTGTTTGAGGGTATCTAAATAATGAAAAGGAATTGAGAGAATATGGAAAGGAAACGGAGACGAGATGTGAAATGTGAGAATATGTTATACGTATAAGTTTACATGTACTTTCTTCCTTTTCAACTTGTTCTACTATTTAAATGTCAGTGAATGTTGGGATATTTTTGAGATTTTATTATTAAAATAACTTTAAGAAGGTGTGAACATGAGAAGAAACCAAATGGGATTTGAGTTGTTTTCATATATGTCGACTACTATTATTTTTGGGTACACGATTTGGTTTTTGGCATAGAACTTGGTTACAAACTGGGATGACTCGACTTTTATCATGAAATATGAATTGAAATGTCATTTGGAAATTATAGAAACAAACCGGGATTAAAATGGTTGAGTTTGGAATTTTTATATGTGTCGTATGGGTTGAATTTTTGGCCAAACACTTTGCCTCTATTAAACGTATCAAACGTTCGTCTTAGAAGCTAAAATTTGGCGTCCTAATTCTTTGGTGGGTAGACAATTAGGAGGTATAAAAATATGTATGTTTTGTGTTCAAAAATCGAAAAATACAAGGGTGTTTTGGAGGGGACCTGTCGACTGAAATATGAAATAAAATGAAAAGTTGGGCTTGGTGTTGGGCTGCTGTGAATAGTGACGAGAATAAGGAGTGGGCTGAAATTTTATTAAGGGTCCATTGGTTATATTTAGTTTTAATTAAGATTAGTAAAGTTTTAATATTTTGTTAAACGTGTCGAGAACTTGTTTCGTCGTTTGGTGAATTCTGTGATATCGTAATCGTGACCATTTTAATATACTAAGAAAATTTTAAATTTCCCCGTAAAAATGGTGATTACAATAATGACAGAGATTATTTATTTAGTTAACCGAAATTAATTATGCGAATTTTTGCGAGATTTTACACCTAGCGTGTGTACTTTTTCATACTGATTATTTACAGGTTAACAAAATACTTTTCATAAGACAATTGTGCTCTATTTTCTGCTTGTCACATTTTTTGTTATCTCAGCCAAATTAGAACTTCACATTTAAATAACTTTTGCATTTAACTTTAAAAGACAACAACATTCTAATAGAAATACTTTCCAGTCATAGATCCTCAATTCATTAAATATTATAAGAAAAATAAAACCACCATATCATAAAAGCATACATCAACCTAAAACTTACTAAGTTTTAATCAAAATATCCCAACAACCCTGCACATTCCCGGCAAACCATGGACCCAAAATACATCTTCATACATACCAAAACAAAAGACATCAGTATGGCATGGACTTTAGCTTTTCAATGAACGACAAAAGCTCGCCTGCACACTTTTGTTTCTTCATAACATTCACCAAACACTTCTGTCAGATCTTGGGTTTGCAGATTGGTCAGCTCTGAAATACTCTGCAAAGATGAGTCAAAAGCAAACAGAAGGTCCAACTCTCCAAGGACAAAACCCCTCTCCGCCACACGAGCCCTTATCTCTTGAGCTTTTTTCCTTAATTCAGCTTCATCCAACAACAAAACAGTCACCTCTCTCTGAAACCTGACCATCATCATATCTCTGACTAAACTTGAACTAGCATTAGAAGATTTGGAACTACCACCATTAGAAGATTTGGAACTACAATCCAGCTTATCAGTTTCTCCTAAGGTTTCTTGCCCTTAAAACCAGCATACTTGCCTGCATTCACATCACTGCCACAATATACTAGCAACTTACTGTAATCATTCTGCATGTACCATAATTGGTATCAATTTACAGCCCCATAGTTTGATAACATATGTTTCAACTATAAAGGGCTTCCAAATCTTATACCTAAAACTGGCATGCATTGATCTCATGGTGTATTCGATCAAAAGATGGATATGATATATTTTTCTTATATTTAAACTTAGAGTCAACTATCTCATTTTATGGGTCCTCTACTTCAGTGTTATACCTACCTTCTAAGTTATGTATTGGATCATCGGTATGACCTATGGAATTTTCTTTCCCAACAAGCTTGTTAAGCCAACGATCATCTGTTGTAATCTTAGGAATAACTAACTTTTCCTCACTCTCTTTTTCAAAATCAACTAAATCTTTTACATCATATAAGTTCTCATGACTATCACACTCATCGTCAGATGGGTGTCCATGTTAAGTGTTATCAGCTTTGGGCTTTGGTGCTCTAGCAGATTCTAGAAACTCACTAACATCATAACCAGAATTTTCAGTATACAAGTCAATTTTATAACCATTATCATAACACGCATTAATAAACATAGGCACATCTTTACCAGTTTTTAAAGGTTTAAGATCTACATGCAATGGTAAACTAGTTTTTTTAAACCACAAACCAGATGGTGCAACAAGAACAACCCTTCTAATGATATCATAAAGGTTAACATAAAGCATACCATCAAAATCCACATCATTTATAACCTTAAAATGATCAAATTTGATTTTTCAAATTAAACACAATCTTTTCACTTTTTGTTTATAAACAAAACTAAATTTAGCAAGGATCTTAAACTACTTTTAGCTAGTATATTGTGATTTTCCCAAAACTAGCATAAATACGAGCCAAATCAGATTTTCCTTGCTCACCAAGTTTTGAAATATAACTGTTACAGCTATACGGACCCACTATCCCCTACTATAGGGATCCGTGGCTACCTAACAAATGAAATTACCTATATAAAGCAAAATTTTGTTACCAATGAACTCACCTCTTGCAATCATTTTTATACACATTTTCTTACATTATTTGAGCATAATTAAATTCTAATAATCATTGTAGTGATCCAATTCCATCCATCACATTTATAACAAGAGAAGATAAAAAAGATATTAAAGTTTTGCTTGTTGTAGATTTTTAGTTTCTTGTATTTGCAATAGTTTTTCTTTTGTTGTATTTCATCGCACCCAAAGTTCATAACTATACACTATACACCAAATTAGAAAGACCGGTTAGAATATTAGTCCTTAAAATACGTTGAGAGAAAGGTTGGTTCTACCTCGACAAAAACTCGATATTTATCTTAGCATCGGAAAATATTGTAAGCGACGTTGTACGATTTTCTCCGCCAGTTAGAAAGGGAGCTTGTTAACATAGTAAAAGGTTACTCTCGATTCGGATACTCAGGCGTAGAGTAGGACGAGGAAGGAGTATTCGTTACCGAACCACTATAAATACTTGTGTCTTGATTTGATCTTTCCTTAACTTATTTATTGTCTTACACTTACTTATTTATTATCTTGCATTTACTTATTTATTGCCTTCCATATATTTACTTATTATCCTGCCTTTATATATAAGGGGGTGCTTGGTAAGGGGGGTTAAAGGGGGTGGGGAATGGGTAAGATATTTAAAAGGGCTTATATCACTAAATATATTGTATTTGATTAGGGAGTGCAAATGTATTGATTAACCCATAGTGGGTAATCAACCATTATAGAGTAAATTGGGGGGGGGGGGGGGGGGGGGGTAAGGTATTGATTACCCACTTTACTCATTCTTTTGCATTTCTTTTCCCTTTCACTTTCCCCACTTTGAACCAAACGGACCCTAATTTGTTTGATTTCACGTTAGCTTTTTGAATCAATAATTTTATAAGGGAGATGATTTGCACACATTACATTTTGATTGACACACTCCAATGTACAAACAGTTAAAGCATGATGTATACACAGTACAACAGGTTAATGCATAAGTTGGAGTGTGCCAATCAAAATATTGAGTGTGCAAATCATTTCCCATTTTATAACGTAAAAATAAGTAGAACATCTTTACCCTTTAGTATAATCACAAACCAGTTTCATAGTTCATAATGAGTCTTTCTCGTGTTGGTTATTCATTTTAGTCATTTTAAATAAGTAGAACATCTTTACCCTTTACCCTCACTTTATCCTATGAAAGACGCGATTAACTATATACGTGATATTCTGTTTTCAAACGAGATATCATCTAACCTAATACGTAAGGGATACCCATATGTAATACTAGTACTTGGGCAGGGATTCAATTGTATTCATTTAACCGACACTATTAACACTTTTGTTAGCTAACTATATACAATGAACGGTTAGTAAAAAAACCAACTACTTTGTACTTTTGAAAATGTCCTTACTGAGTTACCGTTACCTACCATAAATTTTCCTATTGGCATTAGCGGATAACGTTAGTGGCAATCAAGTCATGTTTGGGTTAACTTATTCGGGTTTGCAGGTAGGTGGGTTAGTATCAATAGCGGAACCAGGAAGTTAGAGGACTGGGGCAAAAAAATTTACCTTAACAAAAGTCGTTGTGCACACAATGATGAAGATAGAGATATAAGGTTTTTTACATTGTCGAGCTTAAGTATGAGGGCCAATTTGATTTTGTGGTGGAGAGCACTTTAATAAAAAAAAACTCAATAAAAAAAATACACTAAGAACTAGGGCTGAACAATCCCGACCGATGACCGAAAACCGACCGATGCCCAACTCCGACCGACACAAACTGACCTATACTCGGGTCGGGTCAAGAGTCGGGATTACTCGAGAAAACACAAAGAATACCATACAAACCGGTATCGTTTCGGGACTCGGGTCGGGAGTCAGGATTACCCGAACTAGACTCGGGTCGGGATTTGGTAAGAATTTTCCAACTTGTCGGTTTTGGGATGGGTCGGGACGGGTCAGTTTCGGCCCGATGCTCAGCCCTACTAAGAACTGATTTTATTGGGCCAAGCATGGGGGCACTGCCCCCCCCCCCCCCCAAACAGAAGTATATGTCCACCCCTGGTTAGTATAATCTTTAGCCAAACACGACACGTTTATTAATTGTATAAAAAAACTCAACCATAACCCAAACGTGCATAACACATGTAACCCTTTTGGGACTCATTTAACCTATATTAAGTAAATAGGACAAGCGGTGAAGAAAGTTGGTGATTTGTATACCTAACTATAATAAATCCAATAATAATATAAATGACATAAAACTGATTATAAAACAATTTCAATAATATTCGAGTCTCAATAGTAATTTATTGTCATATTAAGTACACCACAAAATACATTTAATCCAAATCTAAGTTATAAATTTATTTTATAGAGGTTATATACATAAATGGTTTATTGTTTGACTTGTTTAATACTTACTCAACCTAAACAAGACCCATTTATTAAGCGGGTTAGACCGTTTAACCTATTATTTTTATCCTCAACTTAAATCTGTTTAACTTCGTAACAGATACGCGTCGTGTCGAGAATTGACGCCCCTAACTTAGCCACAAGAGAAACTCCAATGGTGAGCATCTTTTTAAGGCTTACATTTTTATTTTTTTTTGAACTAATAAGGCTTACATTATTGGCCATCTTTTTAAGGTTTACAGTGTTGCTTCAGTATTGGCCATCGAAATGAAGAAATTCATACTCTTGAACTAATTTCATCAAGTGATCTTAATATTCTCAGAATTTTGGCCAGGTTTATAATTCATTTTAGAACTTATAAAGCTTTTCATAACATTCCTCATTGCTAATGCTTTAAGTTGATGAAAAATATATGATTATATTTCGTAAAATAAAGCTTTTCATAAAATTATTTAAGCTTTTCATAAAATTCCTCTTATATTTCTTACAAAACCAATCATTTTTTACTACGTAAACATAAATTTCAATAGTTACAATTAGCAATTCTGATATAAAAAGAATACCAAACTTGAAAGATAATAACCAAACTTTAATAATTTAACTAATCAACCAAAAATATATTTTAACGATACAACCATAATAAAAAAATCAAAACAATTACATAATACAACTAGCTAAATTAATATAGAAAAGGTAGAAAACTCCACTTATTAACTACGGAGTAGAACTTTGAAGAGGATATAACATTGACTTTGGTACAAGAAAAACAAAAGTCATTATATTTACATAAATTTTGTGACAAATAACTTACATTCAATAAATACTATCTCTAAGCATTCAAATCATCAATTATGAAGTGGGTCTGATGCATTTGGAACTCTTCTTTTGCTAGAATATAAGTCACCAAAACGACGTTCTTGTTGTTTTTCGTGCTTTTGAGATGGTGCATTGCCGTTTGTTACAGTCGCAGCTGGTAGCTTCTCGGCACCGGAGACCAAAAGTGCAATAAGAACCATGATCACCAAACCTAACTTAACACAAATGTTGTTTTGCATGTTTTGTGGGAGAGAGTGAGTTAATTAAAGGTGATTATGGGGTTGGAGGGAATGGGTTATGAATTAAAACTGTGGAAGGAAGTGATGATTTGCACATGGCGCAATGATCGTTGTACGGAAGTATTGGGTTGCTAAGCTAAAGTAAAGAAGGTGTGAGTGCAAAAAGAGTAGGCTAAAAAAAGTGACAGTGTGCAAAGTGATGGAGTACACTACAATCTACTTCGCATACCCTGCAAACAAGGGGGCACAACTCACAATATAACCTTTTTCTAACACAGAAAATTACCAAAGTAGTCTTCTTTCCTGCCTTTGGTATACAAAGAAATCAAGGAAGTTTGGTTTTCTTAATTATGTTGGTTAATGTGTATACTTGCTATATTTATTAGGGACAAGTTATCCACAACTTCCCATAAAGAGGGTATCTAATAATTGGTGTATCGTTGGCTTGTACGGTGTGCATCGCGAATTGTACGGTTTGACGAACCTCTTGATATGACAACATAGAGAGAGTATGTATAACACATACCTATTTACCGTCACAAGAAAGTTAATGGACAAAAGTAAAACCACCGAAAATACATCTTCCGTCAAGCAAAAGTACAAAATGAGTCATTCTCTTAGTTTATTTTAGGATTAAACTGCAAAAAATGTCTCTAAACTTTGTCATTTTTGCGAGAAATGATTTTATTTTTGAAAATTTGCAAGCTGTGTACCTAACATTTAATTTTTTACGAGAAATGTCCCTATTTCAGATTTTTGCTAACGGTCGTTACTAAACCCGTTAGTCAAAGTCAAACCCCATGCGAAATGACTAATTTACACTTGTCTTCTTCTCCAATTTTATTTTCTTTTGAATTTACACCACCACCCACATTTACCACCACATAACAAGCAGCAGCAGCAGCACCACCACACAACCACCCTTTACCCTTCATCTTCATCTTCTCCGATAACCAAACCCAGATTCCAGACCTTTTTTTTTTTAATCTTTGGAATTAAACCCTTTTTTTTTTTTTTTTTTTTTTTTTTTTTTTTTTTTTTTTTACTTCTTGCTCTATTGTAATGAAATAACATATCAATAAAGGAATGCATTTGTATTCAGACTAAGGCTACCCCAGTAAGGGGAGATGATCGATCGAGTATGTCGATCTTCACTCGATCCCCTTACTGTGGGATCTTGATCGCGACAAGGATTTTTTGTATCATGTTCGTGTACATGATCGAGTTACTTTACCTTTTTTTTTTTGTAAAAAAGGTATTTTTGTGGGGTATGTTTTTTGTAGTGTATGTCGCCCTACTGGGGCACCCAATCGCTGGAAAGAAAAAGCTGATGTGACAGAAAAAATGGAATGGATTGACCCTTCTTACTACATCTAGCCTAAGGTATTTCACTAGCCTGGCTTTCATTATTTTAGAAGAGCCAGTACATAAACATCAATATATATAACATATGTTTCATCAGTCCAACTAGCGTGGCTTTTATTATTTTAGCACCACCGGAACCCATGTTAGGGGGAGAATGTTGTTGGGATTTTCGAGGTGACCCATAACGCAAATCACCGTAATTAAAAGGTTCACTAAACCCAAATGGTGGCCCATACTGGCTAGAAAATCATGAACTAGTCCTGCCAAGCGGTGGTTTGTACATCTGGGATGGGTTACCATGGAACTGCTGTAGAGGTGGGTGGCCACCACCAGGTTGCCGAATACTCAGTGGATAATTCTGGGATGATAAATAAGCCAGTTCTTACAACTCCAACAATTAAATTAAACTTATACCAGTAATATACGAAAACCGCCCCCTATGTTACTTTCCACAAATTACATAATAATCTAGATTCACAAACAATCTATGCTAAACAATTACTTCTACATAGACTAATGACACCATTTCATAAAATCACTAAAACCACAAAATTTAACAAAGTTTTATAAAAACAAAACAATAATAAATATCATAATTCAGTACATTAAAACTTACTCTTGAAGCAAAATAATTAGTCAAATCAGCAGAACCCTAAGGCCTAGCTGAAGATGACGTCATTGTTAAAAGTTACGTATAAATATTAATTAGTAAATGTCTAGTATCGAACCCGAGACCTCGGGATTGCACACTTTACAAACAAGAATAATGTAAATAAATATATATATGTTAAATGTATCGTATATATATATTTGTAAACACTTAAGGGACTAAATAATCATTAATATTAAACGTAAGTATTAATTATTATTAAGGGATAAGAGAACGAGGACTAGAGTGTAACTTGGGAGTCAAGAAGGATCTAGAAACACCCCAAGGGTGCCTAGGCCGGTCGAAGCCCACACCATGGGTCGATCCACCCTTGCTTGTGCTCCAAGGAATCACCTAGTATATATACAAGGCCAAGGATTAGGGTTTCACATCTCTTGTGCACACACACAAAACCCTAAAGTTTTCTTCTCCTTGTTTCTTCTCTTGGTCGATCGATCCTCACTCCCATAAGGGTTTTAGGATCGAAATTTTCATAAGCAAATTAAGTGTTTTGTTTACTTGCATCAAACCTTTATTCGTTGGTAGTTTGTGTGTACAAGAACGAGGTAATTACTTACTTTAGTAATTATCAAGAGATCGATAAACAAAACGGTAAGGGGTTTATCATTGATCTAATTGTACAAGAATCAAGGTTTATTTGAAGTGCATCGGGTATGTTTTCTATTTATGTTTTAGTTAATCTTTATACGTGTTATTACTTGATCCTAGCTTCCGCAATATGTGTACTTTGATTGTCAAACTCTAACAGTGGCATCACGAGCCATGGATAACATGTAATTGATTACTAAAACGTAATAAAAATCGGATCTTTAATTGTTTTAGATACATGTTTTTCTAGGGTTTTCTTTAAATTTTTTTTTAAAAATTTTTGTAACCCTAACCCTAATTTTAAGGGGGGGGGTCGATTTCCACTATAAAACCCTAATTAGGGTTTGTGGTTTTCTTGATTATATAATAATCATATAGAAACCCTAGGTCTAAACCGGTTTTTGTGGACATACTTGTGACCTATGTGCTAATTGTTGGGTTAATCCGTGACGAAACATGCATGTTAGTCATGGATCTTGTTTGTTTATTTATGTCACATGTTTTAAATAGATCTAAAATTGGGGAAGACTCCATATATATTAAAATCAATTTATATGCTATGTGGTGTGTATATTATCTTTGGCCTACGCAATTGATTCGTCAATGTATGTGGCTCCACTTCCATTAAGAAGGGAAGGCCTTAGGTGATTACATGCATAATTATACCTAGAATTGATTTTATTAGGATCTTTTAATATGGTTTGCATGTGGCTAATTGTTTCAGGTTTTATTATTAGTTGTTTATTTTCTTTAAATTACTTGTTTTATTGTTTTCTTAATTGTTTGACTTGATGTAAGCAATAAAAAGGGTGATTTTCATAAAAGAAAATAATATGGACTAATAATTTTGAAACCCTAAAGTGATAAAGTAAGAATCTTGCAAGGTCTTATTGACAATCGTGGTCCGATTCGCACGGTAATCAGCTCCCAGTCGAGACTAGCAAAATTCAAACTTTATTACTATTTTGAGATTGAATCCATAAACTTTTGCTTGAATGATGTTTTGTGCAAATATGTTTTTAAAATTAAGTCTTTTAAGATGATATTCATAACCGTGATTTGAAGGCTTAGAAAAGAGCCTTAGAGTCTGCCTTGGTTATCACAATCTTGAATATGTCTTAAACGAATTACTTTTAAAATCATATGTTGTAGAAAGTCATCTTAGGGTTTTGGCATAAACCTCAAGTAAAACTTTGTGTATTAATTTCACGAATTGGATATAAAAAGTTTTTATGAAAACTTATGTTATAAAGATGAGTGCATGCATCTTTGTACATATTTTGATTGACATATCAAAAATAAATACCCTTTATAATTTAAGTTACATGCCATCTACCTATAAGAAACACTTGGAATTTTAATTTAGTAAACGTGAGACCTAGGCTAAATTACTATAACAAGGTAAAATTCTTTTAACGCGTGAGACCATAATTGTAATTTTACAGTTTCTAAGGTAGACGACTTAATTAAGTTGTGCGTGAGACCTAGAACTTAAGGCATGAGATGGGATGAAACATGCTTACAAGGCAAATTGATGAATCAATTTGATGTAATTCCCATAATGATCTAGGAATTGGAAATCTTGTTTGCCAATTATTGTTCGACAGATTACTATCTTTTGTACTTTCACCACTAGCAGATCAACTGATGTGGTGGAACTATGTAAAGTTAGATCCTAGGTTTTCAAGAAAATTTTGGTGGTTATATGAATATAACTAATGGGTATTTTATTTTCTTGAAGATATTTATTATCGAAAATACTAATGTTTGAACTTTTATCTGTAGATATGGCTCAACCCGATACCCCATCTGTGATTTCTGCTTTCAAGAGTCATCTTGAGAGAGAGAAACTGACTGGAAAGAATTTCAATGATTGGTACCGCTCACTTAGAATTGTCTTGAGGTCGACCGGTAAAATGGACTATTTGACCGAAGAATGCCCAGCTGAGCCTGCTGCTTCTGAACCAGAAGCAGTCAAGGCGGCATGGAGGGTGGAACATGCTAAGTTTAATGAGGTTGCTTGTTTAATGCTCACTAGCATGAGTGCTCAATTGCAAAAGAAGTTTGAGTACTTTTTCCCAAAAGATATGCTTGATGTTCTTAGGCAATCTTATGAGAAACCACCAGCAGTTGAATTGTATGATGAATTGGACAAGCTACATAACTGCAAGCATGGTGATGGTAAACCAGTTGAAGATTATGTGACTGAGATGAAGGAATCTTTTGATCAGCTTCACAGAATTGGATTTGGTTACCCTGACAATGTGCAAGTGCACTTGATCAACAGGTCCCTTAACAAGGACTTTGCTGGTTTTGTGCAGAACTTCAATATGCACTGCTCGGGGAAGACAGTATCTGAATTACTCGCATTGCTTATTGAGTATGAGAAAAGTCTACCAGCCAAGGTCAAGAATCCTACCCCGCAAGTGTTGGCAATTCATGGTGGGAGAATCCAGAAGAAATCGCATGTGAACAAAGGCAAAGGGAAGGTTAACAAAGGCAAGCAGGTCATGGCCTATCAACCTGAACCCAAGATGAAGCAACATCAGCCTAAGCAGAAAAAGGTGAATCCACCAAACAAGAAGGATCAGGCATGTCACCATTGTCATGAAAAGGGCCATTGGAAGCGCAATTGTCCTCTCTATATTCATGACTTGCGACTCAAGAAGCAGGGGAATGAAGCTGGTAACCCCAGTTCATCAGGTGCGTTCTTTATGATTGAATTATTCACTCTTACTCCTAAATTGAATTCATGGGTATATGATACGGGATGTGGCATTCATATTTGCAATACCTTGCAGGGGTTTAGAGTTGAGAGAAAGCTGGCCTATGGACAACAATTCTTGCACGTTGGTAACGGAGCGCATGCAGGAGTTGAAGCTATAGGAGTTTATGATTTAGTGTTGCCTTCGGGCTTAGTACTATCTTTAAATAATTGTCATTATGCACCGTCAATTGTTAGAGGTGTAATTTCATTTTCATGTTTGTTGAACCTTGGTTTTGAGCATACTATTTCTAGCAATGGAATTTCGGTTTCTTTAAATGGTGTTTTTTATTTTAATGCTATTGCTGTGAATGGTGTCTTTGAAATTGATATGAATGATAATGATAAAGCTTTTGTTAAAAATAATTCAATGTATAGCATCAACAATAAGAGAATCAAGAAAGGTCTGGATTCATCTTATCTTTGGCATTGTCGACTTGCTCACATTGGCAAAGATCGCATGAAAAAGCTGCAACATGATGGGCTTTTAGAAAAGATCAATGATGAATCATTTGATAAATGCGAATCTTGCATTGCTGGGAAAATGACTAAGAAACCCTTTAAAAATAGGATTGAAAGGGCGAATGATCTACTTGGTCTTATTCACACAGATGTGTGTGGACCACTTAGACATGTGTCAAGGAGAGGTGCTAGCTACTTCTTAACATTTACGGATGACTACAGCCGTTATGGTTATGTTTATTTACTTAAACATAAACATGAGGTGTTTGAGACATTCAAAGTGTTTAAAGCAGAAGTAGAGTTGCAACTAGGAAAGAAGATTAAAGCTCTTCGATCCGATAGAGGTGGTGAATACCTGAGTCAAGAGTTTATAGATTACTTAGCAAAGGAGGGAATTGTCCAGCACCTTACTTCTCCATATACTCCACAACAAAATGGTGTATCTGAAAGAAGGAATCGTACATTGCAAGATATGATACGATCTATGTTTAATCTAACAACTCTTCCCTACTCGTTTTGGGATTATGCCTTGGAATCTGCAGTTCGCATTTTAAATATGGTTCCAACAAAGAAGGTTGATAAGACTCCATATGAAGTATGGACTGGGAAAGTTCCTAACTTGTCTTATCTAAAGGTCTGGGGTTGTGAGGCGTATGTTAAACGTGACTCAGCAGACAAACTCCAACAAAGATCTGTAAAGTGCATCTTCGTAGGTTACCCTAAGGAAACTATGGGTTACTACTTTTATTACCCAGCTGAAAACAAGGTTTTTGTTGCAAGGTATGGAGACTTCTTAGAAAAGGAGCTCATATCTCAAGAATTCAGTGGGAGAGTATATGATCTGGAAGACGATCATGAAGATGTGACACCTTCTGAAAACACTAGCCAACTTCCTGAAGAACCTGAAAGTTTAGGTCCTCCACCAGAAGTTGAAGTGATTCCCGTTCGCAGATCTTCAAGATCTGTGAAGGCTCCTACACGTCTATGTTTAAACATGGAGTGTGATGACAACTTGATAGGGGATCTTGATGAACCTACAAGTTATAAAGCTGCCATGAATAGTCCAGAAAAGGAAAAATGGCAGGGAGCTATGAATGGGGAAATGCAATCCATGAAAGATAATGAAGTCTGGGAAGAAGTAGACCTACCTCCGGGTGCCAAGCTAGTTGGGAGTAAATGGCTCTACAAGAAGAAGACTGATATGGATGGCATTGTACACACCTATAAGGCCCGTTTGGTAGCTAAAGGCTATACTCAAACTTTAGGTGTTGACTATGAGGAGACCTTTTCTCCTGTAGCTGACATAAGGGCAATTAGGATTCTTATAGCCATAGCCGCTTACTATGACTATGAGATTTGGCAAATGGATGTCAAAACCGCCTTCTTAAATGGTCGCCTAGATGAAGACATCTATATGGCGCAGCCTGAGGGGTTTGTAAATCCAGAATTCCCAGATCGTGTATGCAAGCTTAAGAGATCCATTTATGGATTAAAGCAAGCATCACGACAATGGAATAAAAGATTTGATAGTGAAATTAAGAAGTATGGATTCACTCAAAATCTTGATGAGCCATGTGTATATCACAAAGCTAGTGGGAGTAATGTAATTTTCCTTATATTATATGTCGATGACATATTGATCATGGGGAATGACATTCCAAGTTTACAAAAGGTTAAGGAATATCTTGGAAGTTGTTTTTCTATGAAAGATCTAGGGGAAGCTGCATTTATTCTGGGAATCAAGATATATAGAGATAGATCTCAGCGATTAATTGGATTAAGCCAAAGTGCTTACATTGATAAAATATTGAAGAGATTCAGTATGCAAAATTCCAAGAAAGGATATTTGCCGATGCAAGAGCAACATGGCTTGAGCAACAAAGTTTGTGCTTCAACACCCGAAGAGGTGCAACGCATGAAGAGAGTCCCTTATGCTTCGGCTGTGGGATCTATAATGTATGCGGTAAAAAGCACAAGGCCTGATGTTGCGTTTGCTCAGAATTTAACCAGTCGATATCAGCAGAACCCAGGTGAAAAACACTGGACTGCTGTTAAGAATATTCTTAAGTACCTTAGGGCTACTAAAGAGATGTTCTTAGTATATGGGGGTACTCCATCTGCAGAGCTTGATGTAACAGGTTACTGCGATGCTTCTTGGAAAGGTGATAAAGATGATACGAAGTCTCAGACGGGTTATGTCTTTGTCATTAATGGAGGAGCTGTTGATTGGAGGAGCAAAAAGCAGAGTGTACTGGCGATGTCTGCTACAGAAAGTGAGTATATAGCTGCTTCAGAAGCTGCAATGGAAGCTGTTTGGATTAGGAAGTTTGTTTCAGGGCTTGGGGTTATGCCTTCGATTCAGCGACCTATAAAAATGTATTGTGACAACTCAGCCGCAATTACATTTGCCAATGAACCTGGAATCATGAGAGGCACCAGACATTTCCCGATTAAGCACCACTATGTCAGAGAACAAGTTGAGATAGGTGAAATCGAAATGCTCAAAGTTCACACAGATGAAAACTTAGCTGATCAATTTACAAAGCCTTTACCTGGCACCAAGCTTTACAAGCATGCTGAAGGAATAGGACTTAAATTAGCTGATAGTTTCATGCCCATTTGTGATTAGTATTTGGATAAAGGATGTAATGTACAATTATTAATATTTACTGAAATAAAATATTGGTTATGTTTATTTATTCATTGTCTTATTAATAATATATCCTATATTTGCATGTTTAAGATCCGTGAATAATTTATTATTCTAAATAGTCCGTTGTCGATTAATGATATGGGAATATCATTAAACTAAGACAATTTTGAGTATTGGTTTAGGATATACTTGAAAGTATATTGATGCGTAGTCATACCAATTTCACATGATATTCAATGAATTGAGTATTGGACTTATCCCAACAATATGATTTAAATTTATTGTGAGAATCATATTTAATAGTTATCCTCAGACTTGAGATACCAGATAAGTGTCATGGATGTAGTGCATTTTGTGGAGCAATCTACCGCTTACCGTAATTGGAAGTCATAAGGGTTGTTTTCAGAATGTTGCAAAGTTCATGGGTTATTCTTGTAGTCAAGAGAGAATTCGCTCCTTCTGATTTGTTCAGAAGTTTAATACTGCTGGGCCCCTCGTAGGGTTGACAAAATGTTTGCGTGGCCACGCCCAAAGTCTATCTGGAATACGTTCAGATGTTTTGGTAATTTTGTTCAATCATAAAGAGACGAGAAACAGAATTTAATAAAGAACCTCACATCTTTATTAATGTAGTATTAGAGGCGAAAGGATAATAATAATGATGAATCATTAAAGGTTTTCCAGGAAACCTAGCTCAGGTCGAACTAGGGGCATTGGAGTGTTGCAAGACGCTAACCATTGTCATTTTACTATTAATAGATATACGAGTGGGAGCTGTTAAAAGTTACGTATAAATATTAATTAGTAAATGTCTAGTATCGAACCCGAGACCTCGGGATTGCACACTTTACAAACAAGAATAATGTAAATAAATATATATATGTTAAATGTATCGTATATATATATTTGTAAACACTTAAGGGACTAAATAATCATTAATATTAAACGTAAGTATTAATTATTATTAAGGGATAAGAGAACGAGGACTAGAGTGTAACTTGGGAGTCAAGAAGGATCTAGAAACACCCCAAGGGTGCCTAGGCCGGTCGAAGCCCACACCATGGGTCGATCCACCCTTGCTTGTGCTCCAAGGAATCACCTAGTATATATACAAGGCCAAGGATTAGGGTTTCACATCTCTTGTGCACACACACAAAACCCTAAAGTTTTCTTCTCCTTGTTTCTTCTCTTGGTCGATCGATCCTCACTCCCATAAGGGTTTTAGGATCGAAATTTTCATAAGCAAATTAAGTGTTTTGTTTACTTGCATCAAACCTTTATTCGTTGGTAGTTTGTGTGTACAAGAACGAGGTAATTACTTACTTTAGTAATTATCAAGAGATCGATAAACAAAACGGTAAGGGGTTTATCATTGATCTAATTGTACAAGAATCAAGGTTTATTTGAAGTGCATCGGGTATGTTTTCTATTTATGTTTTAGTTAATCTTTATACGTGTTATTACTTGATCCTAGCTTCCGCAATATGTGTACTTTGATTGTCAAACTCTAACAGTCATCTGACGATTCGGTTGAAAATCATAGCTAGGTAAGATCTCATCTTTTTTATTGTCATCATCATCACTGACATCATGATGATGAATGTTTTCATCGAGTGAGGGGTAGTAATTAAGATCCATGAAGGAGGAATCGTTATTGTTTGTGTTTAGTTTGTGAGGTATTGAGATCCATGATCTGTTTATCGATAAACATAGATGT